>OY756987.1:12460938-13691408 GCA_963580505.1 Ennomos erosarius
GAGTGCGACCAAGATAGCACATGATTACCATTTCCACTAGACAATCACAGAAAGACGTCTAGTAACAACCACGGGAAGCAGATGGACGCAGGGGACAAGCAGCGGCTCAAAATGGCGTTCTAGGAGGAATGCCTATAATCACCAGTGGACGTCTTCCGGCTGATAATGATCAGCCAAATGTAATAGGGGTATTCTGTGTGATCAGCATTTTATCAGCAAAATAAACTATCATAAAACTGCACTATAGAGCGAAAACTAATAAAAATAATTAATTTACGCTCACAAACGTTTTTGCACTACTGATTACAAAAGAGTTGAAAGAAAGAAGAAATAAAGAAAGAAACACTTTATTTGCAAACTGTACACAACAACAAATAACAATAATAAATATGCTAAGCAAATAAAACAGAAAAACAGAACCTCCTAATTACAATACTTGCACATAACATAACCTACCTATATAATAGTTGGCGGAACTTTCCTCCTAAAGTTTTGCATTGTGAGGCTACATTCGAAAGTAACAAATCTGAGGCCCTAGCACGAACATTTACGCGGGAGTAAGTGTAACGTTAACGTAAGTCAGTTGTATGGGGCGCTGATCAAATGCCATACAACTGGCTTACGTTAACGTTACACTTACTCCCGCGTAAATGTTCGTGCTAGGGCCTCTGTTTGTAAAGCGGAACGTTTTAGTTGGTTGATTTTGTGTTACGTGTCTATAAGAGGTTAAAATAAAGCCAGGTTATTGTAGCTTGTTTCTGACAAATGGTTTATTGGGCTTATCTTAATACTTAAGCGATTCAAATGAAGATATAAAGTGAATTGCTATAATAAAAATAGTAGCCTGCTATATGTTCGCGGATCCACCATCTCACTCGCTCATTGCAACTATTTTGAAGATATATTAAGAGAAGCGTATACGCCCCTCTTGTCCATGCAAAAAGTTATAATTCTTTTCTACCTCTAAAGGTTATCTGATTTTAATTTTTTTTATGTTGTCTACTTATCCAGTAAAAAACAATGCCCGTCTTTTTTTTTAAGTGTTTACAAAATATTCGTAATTATAGCCAACTAAACTTACGAATTTTTGGCGTCAAAACTATGAGGAAAATTTGGTTGTAATTAGAACACGAAATATATTTTGAATAAAATCAAGACGTACAGGCATAGATTATCCATCCAAACGATTGACATAAAAAATAAGAAAGAAAGAAAGAAAAGAAAAAGAAAGAAAGAAAAATAATTTATTTGTGACAAAAAACAAAAACAAGTAGGTACAAAATATTATTGACAGCAAAAAAATTACCATTTGCCACAAATCGGTCCCAACTCAGCATAATGCTGGTCGTAAAACCAGCGCTGGTCTTCCGTTGGGGCCGGTTCAGTGTCGTCACGGTGCGGTTACATTACAGCTACGGATTTATAACATTTACATGGCTACATACATAGACATATATATAAGGACAGGCCTAATGACAGATTAAACCGTCGCTTCAAAGAGGGTGTCAATTTCACAGATTGACATCCACTAGCGTCCAGTCTGTGTTGGAAGTGAGAAGATATCGGTCGTGTGTCTCAAAGAAAATATGCCAAGTTGTGTTGTGAAGGGTTGCACAAACTACACTCTAAAGTGCAATAAAAAGAAATACAAAGTTTCTTACCACAAGTAAGTCAATATTTTCAATATTACACTCCGTTTTGTACGAAAATAATCGAAGTTATATTTGGGATAAACATTGTAAACATAAACATTGACGGGCATAATGGCAGCGATAGGGCCGTTCTCATCGTAGTTCCTGAGTAATCTAAGAGATGGCGCTGACTTTTCCCCACACCATTTTGAGTAAATAAAATGTTCCTTCGGGCATATCCTGATATATAGATCTATGGCTACATATTAAATATAACTAAATTACTAAAAATGATAGATACTGTGAGATGACAATCAGAAAAATTCTACCAAATCTACGAAACTAAAACAAAAACAATATAAAGAAGTGCAAGAAAAGACTGCAGCAACTTACAAATTATAAAAGTTAAATAAGCAAGTAACTAGGTATGTAAGTATAGTATTAAGATGGCTTAGATAAAATTACAACAAAAAAAATAAATAAAATAATAATAATAATTAAATGGAATGAAAAATTTAACATAATAAAAATTGTAATGCATTATGCTTTACATAAGTAATGCGGTGCGAGTGTTCTTTGTATGTAGGTATATTGGTAATGGTAGTGCATATAAGAAAGGGTTAGATGGCGCTTGTGTCATGCTTAAGAGTTTCCTCCGCTTTTTGGTGTTCTAAAAGAAATTTCTTTATTTTAATTCGAAAACTGTAGATAATTTGCAGGTTCCTTATAGGCGGTGGCGCGTGGAATTAAAAGTATTTGTTATGTTATAGAGGGTGAAAACCGTTGGCGCCCGAACACTAAAATTCGAATTCATGTGGGCTCTATTGACTCTATCATACGTGTGGAAAGCAGAGCGACGGCAATAACATTTTGAAATAGCAGGATGATCCTCTTAAATAATTGAAAAAGCAATAAAAGACTTTTTCTAAAATTGGCGATACACGGCTGCTTTCAAAATGTCAGTTTATATATTTTGTAAGGTAACTAAATATCTGGCGAGATCTCACCGAGGCGACGTTATTCAATTTCATTTACAGGGAAACGGAATAGTCTAAGAGCTAACGACGTTGTTTGTGAAGGCAAGACGGTGGTAGGGCGGAGATAAAATATATTTTGATAATATAGATAAAGATAAGAAATAAATACTAAACTATGTAGTCATCATCAACAGCCTGAAGAAGTCCATTACTGAACATAGGCTTCCCTCACAGAGCGCCATTTTGAGCGGCTGCTTGCCTCCTGCCTCCACCAACTATGCTAGTAACACGTAGAAATCTTTTTTTAAGCCTATGAATGATATAAGAATCACATAGTTTTAAGTTTCACACAGGACTTAATCGCGCTAAAAACAGACAGCGCATCGCGCGCAGTTTTCTCGTGACCACGAGAATGAAACTTGGCCGAAACGTAGAGGTAAATAAATAATGATTTTAGCGGGATTAAGTCCTGTGTGAAACGTAAAACTATATGTTCAAATCGCGAAAATCTAAGAAATACTATTGATATAAGGATCATAATTATTTTTAGAAGTCATAAATTTTTGGTAACCGGTGCCGGTTGCTGGCCGCGTTGGGGTTATGAAGATGAGCCAGTTTTAAAACTCACTACCTTCTGTCAAATCGTAGCCGTTTTAGGAATGACATTAAATGTAAATTTTTTTTATACCCAAAAGAACACAAAATTTATCAGATTTTTGATTTTAGTGACCTTTTAAAAATATTTAAAAGGTTCTAAAGTTGTTGCTCGTTTGGGAAAATCTGTAGCTTACTGATGAGTTTTTGTTTGATGAAATATATTTCGTTATCGTTAGCTCTTTGACTAATAGCTATTCCTGCTTCATTAGAAAATCTGTTTATTTTAATCTTGTATAAAGGTTATCCTGATCAATATTCAATTTTCATAGCGATCAAAGCGGCTTGCCTTTGTTTTTATTAGGGTACCGTTTTCGAAAATAATACCTTTAATCTCATTATATCCTTATTTTCTATAATTTTACCCTTATTGTTACTGTAACGACTAATTTTGTCCCCAATTTCTTGGATGTTAGAATAAATCTAATCGAAGATGGCACTGCGGTAACGCATGCTACTTTTAAACCAACCCAGGTTCGATTGCCCTTGGCCCGCTATCACGTAACGGCCTGGGAGCTGGTCACCATCAGGGGAATTCCTACCTAAATCCTGGACCTGTTACGGACATTAGTTAGAAACAGTGAAAGGACAGATGGGCACCCTTCTGTTCTTTCACTCTTTCTAACAATACCTGCAGAGCCTACAGTAAAAGATATACACCAACAGACTATAGACACTATTTAATTTTGTTAACACAGAGATGTAGAAAAGGAATACTTAAAGAGTTCTTAGGAACGTAAATCTTCACGCGCGTTGCAGAGAGTGGGGAGAACAAGAAAGATTTAAACAAATGAAAAACCAAGCCTGATCCTGCATGAGGTGTTCTTCAGCGCGTACACCAAGGTACGCCGCTGACTGTGTTGCAGCAGTAGACTGAAGTAGGCTGGACTGGACAGACTTGCGGGTTGGCAGACTGGATCTGGGGACTAAAGTTCTCGCTGCTCGCCGATAGTTATCTCCAAATTTTTGTCACAGCCGTCGACTAGGGGGTCTCCTGGTGCCCTCAACACCGTAATTTAAGATATGTTTCAGCATAATTTCTACTATTAATTTTTCATATCCGGCCGTTTCCAAGGCTTTTCGAAGACTCTTCTTTACAAACTTAGTAGAGGACTCCCCTTTCAGAACATAAAAGACGGTGCTGCCATCTGCTGGAGTTCGAAAAATGAAAAGTTTTAAGTACCAGTAGCATAAAAGATTAATGAGGTTAGATGAAAATTATGAAAGAGGTTGAAAGGTGGATGATGATGATAACATTACACCATTCAGAAACCTTTTGAAATTATGTGCAGAATATTCACTCGCTTTTACAACGTTAAATGACAAAATGAAACCAGTATATCTAGTGTATCTCCACTAAGGTCACTCAGGATTTTAGCGGAATTACACTAAATATTCTTGTTACATTTTGTATTTAAGATGAACCTCCGTGAAGTCACATCTGGGCCATTATTCTGTATCGATTCCTTACTTCAAAACCACACGAATTCCTTGTCTTACATTAGAAATCTGCGAAACTGTATTCTCTATGAAAGGAAAACAAAACCGCGCGGAATGAATTTGGAATTGGCGCGATTTGAACTGTCAAAAATCGTATGTTTTACCGAGACGCGTTCCGAAACATCAACACATCAAAGATATGACCACTTATAATCAATATATTTTATTCAAAATAAAGATAACTTTAATGTAAAGTGAAGGTACATATATCTGACGCTGTGGCACGATTTGAGCAAGACACGATAACGACGTGGTTTCGTATCGTGTGGAATCTGTGTTTCCATAGAGAATAACCGCCCTGATTCATTCCAATTAAAAAAAAAGTCGGTAGACCTAGATAGAGGAAAAGCCTCTTAATGTACGGAACCCTACAATTTAAATCTGTTTAACGCACTCTTTACTCTTTACCATCAATTATTTGGAAAGCTTTTGTTTATTTTTCATTCTTACATCTAGAAAATACGTTACTTATAAATACAAACATCGTTTGGTACGTAACATTCGGGTTTTAGCAATATTGAAAGATTTTTGGCACTTTGACACGATTTATTTATGCGAATAGCCATATTGTTTGATACGTGTTCATCGAATATCTACTGTATTATTGTTATGGATGTGATAATTGACATGGAACATTTTGGCTTACATTTTAGTACCTTTTAAAAAAGCAATCTTTACAACAAGACGAAACTTATTTTTAATACGTTCATCTTCATGTACTACTGCTGAACATAGGCCTCCCCCACCGAGCGCCACTTTGAGCGTCTGCTTGCTTCCTGCATCCATCAGCTTCCCGCGGCAAGTGGAGAGAGACCTTTCTTTTCCATCGATTGTGCAGTTCTACGAGTGATGTGGCCCATTGCAATTTCAACTTACAACTTATAACTTTCAACTACAATTTCATCTTTAACTAATTCTAATACTACGATTCTACATTAATCTTAAATTAACTGAAATATCTTTTAAAAACGAATCCTCATTCTTAAATTATCGAAACGAGATTATTTTTCTGAACTCGAAGCCGAACTTTTTGTTTGTTCATTAATGTTTTGAACAAAGTTTGCGTTCTTGTTCTGTGTTATTAAAGTTTGTTGGGAGCCGTGATTGAAGGGACACAATGTAATGACAAATTATATTTTACTTTTGGCTACTGAAAGATTAAAATTTATGAGGTTTTAATGTTTGAATAACAATAGAAACTGAAAGAGGGAGTGCGGCGAGGTGGACTTCCTCGCTGCAGTAACAACCTCTGCGCTAGTAGCGACAGAAAAAATGCTTTGTCCATTTTTAGAGTTCCATACCCAAAGGGTAAAGCCCTATTACTAAAGATCTGCTGTCCGCCTGTCTGTCCATCTGTCTGTCTGTCACCAGCTGTATCTCATGAACCGTGATAGTTAGACAGCTGAAATTTTGTGTGATATAACTTGTCCAAATTTTACACACTATATTGCGGGATCCCATAGTAGGAATACCTACGGTACCTCAATAGGCTATCTGTAGATCGTTAACTGACACATAAACATGAAAAAAAATCAAGTCTGCCAATTCCGATCCGGTCATAGAAATCAGAGAAAATATTTGGCGTATTTTTTGTTTAAAAAAATGATGTCATACGGTACCCGAATGAAAATATTGGCAATAGTTGATTAACCATTGATAAACTTATAAAATACACTTATAAATAAAAAACCGCGTTTAAGTCGCTGTCTGCGGGTAAGGTGCCCAAAAAGCTGGCGACATTACCTCGTTGAATGGCCAAACTTAGTCTTTGACCGAGGTAAGAGCCAGCTCTTTGGTCACCTGTAGTTTCTATTAGGCGTTTGGACAGCTCCTTTACGAAACCACGGGCGGACGGACCCCACCCCATGGTTTCTACCCCAAGCGGAAGAAAGATGTATCCCTCGCCGAGAGATTTATATTTCGTCCGTTTGAGGTTTTCTGCCACTTCCGCCGCTGCACAGGCCGCCCGCCCCGTTTTATTTTTAGATAAGTACCTAATTAGTTTAGATTTAATTTAGTTTTTAGTATTTGTATTTTGTATTTAGTTATTAAATTTGTAGTTAGTTATTATATTAATATAAAAGTGAAACCATTAATTAATTACATAATAAAAATTGCTCTGCTATCGCACATCCTGCCGGAAGACCTGGCAGACCCTTACATAGTGCCCTTCACACCATTTACCTACCTCAACGTGTACCCCGATGAAACCTATGTCCATTAATAACCAAGGTGTCCCTGATAATAGATTAAAACGTCTGCCAGGTCTAAACTTGCTGGAACTTAGTGTTCAAAGCATTTAAAGTTGGATCGGCAGGACCGGAATTGGCAGACCTGACTTTTTTACATATTTAAGTGTCAGCTAACGATCTAAAGATAGCCTATTGAGGTACTCGATGACGTAGGTATTTGTATGTATTTGTGCTGTCGGATCTCGCACTACTACGTTACTACAAAACACATAGGTACAACCAGTTTAAAAAGATCCCTGCGGGCTCTTTGTGTCTCCGGTTTTGTGTCTGAACTGTGTGAAACGAGAGAAGGGACAGAGGTCACGGAATGCTTGTCAAAGGTCCAGGGATCGTTTAAATGAAAGGGTGCTATTAATGCAAGCGGCAGATGGGACGGGCACCATTCAATATCTTAGATCGCTGTCATAGTATTATAGGTAAAAACTGGAACCATGGTAGTACTATTTATAGGCACCAGCAGTAAATAATACTACTTTAAATGCTGTTAAGCCACCACGTAAATAGTTTGGCCTTTAGGTGACCTAAATCGACTCCAGCTGGCAGCTTAAATTTCAAGTACTTACTTCACTAAAACTGCGGTAACAAGTTAGCCCCTCATTTTAACGTATAACTTTTTAAAATGTCCAGACAGTGGTTATAATTTAGCTTTTAAAGCTTAGAATTACAAAACTAAACTTACTTCATATAACTTGAACGTAGCTCCAGCTAATCTTCAATCATAGCCGCACCTGCAAACATGAGTAATAATGTATACCCTCAGACTACAAAATTAAGGTAAATATAATAGACTGCACTCATAAAACAAAGTGACTGAAAAATAATACCAAGTAGAAGTCTAGAGTGAACAGGTAACTAGGCAAGCATGCACCATCGTAGACTGCGTCGACAGTTTCCTTCAGATGAGACAGTGGGCACATGCTGTGCCTATATAGAATAAAAAATAGCTTATAACCTTTTGCCTCGCATTTGTTTCAGAAATTAACATAACTAAAACGGTTGTCCATTTAAACTAAAATTAAATCTATATACTTACTACGTATTTTTACTAATGCATGATTTCTGGTCAAATAACTACACAACAGACCATAACGTTACTAGCATAACTTCGTACCTGATGATACTGTCTGGTTATTTTTTTTTATACCAGATAAGCTTCCGTTTTTCTACATTTCTCCTAATGTCATCATCATCATCATCATTAACAGCCTGAAGACGTCCACTGCTGAACATAGGCCCCCAGGGAACGCCACTTAGAGCGGCTGCTCGCCTCCTGCATACATCGGCTTCCCGCGGCTTTCACCAGGTCGTCGGTCCACCTAGTGGGGGGGCCGGCCTACGCTGCGTCTTCCAGTTCGTGGTCGCCACTCGAGAACCTTTCTTCCCCATCGGTTGTGCGATGTGGCCTGCCCATTGCCATTTCAACTTGTTAATCCTAAGAGCTACATCGGTCACTTTAGTTCTCCTGCGGATCTCCTCATTTCGGATATTATCTCGCAGGGAAACACCGAGCATTGCTCTCTCCATACCTCGTTGCACGACTCTGAGCTTAGCCTAATGTATAGTCGCTATCAAATTGGTATTACTATAAAAAGTTTACATACTACACCCGCTATCTACTATTATTTTTAGTCTGAGGTGTAAACGAACTACACATAAGAGTTAGGGTCATAACTACAGACCCTCTGGACCCCGGACCCGGGTAAATAAACATAGGGCACGTTCCATTATTCGGGATTACCTTAGTGAAATGTCATTGGTTGATATCGTACCGTCATAATATTTGGAATAGTATGTTAAGATGCTTCGTGTAAAAATAAGTTATAGTACAGACAAAAAAATCAGATAATTTATGGAGAATTTGCTTTTGCATTTTAAACTGATTTTAAAAAGAGGAGATTGTCATCATCATCATCAATACAGCCTGAAGACGTCTACTGCTGAACGCAGCGCCACTTTGACCGGCTGCTTACCTCTTGCACCCATGTCCACCTATAGAGGAGTCAGCCTACACAGCGTCTTACGGGGATTCTTAATTCGGTTGTACTTCTTTGCAATTTTTTTTATTTGTGCACAGGCACGCTTAGGCAGCAAACTTGTAAAAAGTTCGGCCTTCATTTCCCTACAAATGATAAATTAAATAGCACATACAAATGAAACAGATCAGGGCTGCCGTAAAAAGCCCATTAGAGTATCCACACGATCTCAAGTTCGTCTTAAAGAAACGTCGATGTTACACGTATTGACCGTAATAAACGGTAATACGGCTAGGGGTGTCAAGGTCTTTCATAAAAAAAAAAACATAATTTACAACGGATCGAATAAAGGACCGGATTTGCATAATGGACAAAATTTGGGTTTTTAAACATGTCGCAAAGCCACAAATTATGTGAGTTTGGTACAGAAACATGGTTAAAGGAGATAAATAAATTATAGAGCTTAAATATTTTGCTGGTATTTTTATAATGTAGTTTATGTTATGAATACTTGTTCCCTTATTGCTAAGCTTAGCTTATATCTCATGGTTGTTTACTTATGTGATTAATAAAAGCATCATCATCATCATCATCATCAACACCATCACCACCATCTTCTGTCATCCTGAAGACAGCCACTGCTGAACATAGGCCTCCATAGGCGCCTTTCGGTTCGTCGTCACTACTCAAGAACCTTTATCCCCCAGTGATAGCCGGTTTTGCAAGCGACGTGGAAATACCTAAATGAAAACATAGCCCTTATTATTTATGATTAAAAAAAAACTTCTAAATTGACCAAATTAATGTAAATAAAACAACACAGACCAGTTTTAACATACATAACTCAAGATAAAGTTGCCCGAATTTATTACATAATTTATTACTACACATGCCACACATAACTTTTAGTGGGCAACCCTAATTACAAAATCGGTGCGATTACGGTCAACCATTTCTCTTGAGATATACCGTTTTGTGTACATGCTGAATTCAAATTAGGTGCCGGGACGCGACCACGGGTTGAGAATCACTGTGTTACGAATTAACAGTATGGGCATGGTCTTATTTGCATATCGTAGGTACTACTGGGGTACTACTACAATGTAAAATGTGAAAAAGAACTATGTTTGTTACAAAACAACTGAATTAATTTTGAAATAATTTGTTTGTGATAATATCTTACAGCTAAAGCCATTTGCTCAATAACCTGCAGTGTCTTTATGTACAAAAAGTATTTTTCCTGACTTTAGAAAAAGGAGGAGGTTCTATGTTAGACTATGTCATCAATAGCCTGAAGTCGACAACTGCTGAACATAGGCCTCCCTTAGATAGCGCCACTTTGAGCGGCAAGTCGGTTACCGCTGCAAGCCTTCGGTAAAACGCTCAACGCCTGAGACTCTCATAAAATAAATACAACTTATTTTCTTCTTTTCCTTCTTTTCAATGGTTTATTCCCATACGGCTCCTGAGCCCCGCCCCAATGAATAGCACAGTTAGAATTTGGATCAAAGGGTATTCAAAGGATATTTTGTAATGTGAACTCCATATATTCTTACCTACATTTTCAAGCAACCAAAATTATTATTGTATTGTTAACAGAATACCCTGGCTATCCTGGACAAGCTTGACATTGACAGCGAGAAGCCATCGGAGGAAGAAATCGCGAGGCTCTTCGGATATGAAGAATCCTATCTGGCCGGAGAGCTGGGGATCTGGCAGAGGCTCAAGCCTAAAGTTTGGGCGCTGTTTGACGAGCCCTCTAGTTCTCCTGCCGCCAAGGTAAGAACAGGGGCCGTACTGTGAGCTCTTAACGCGATTCAAAACAGAGCCTATATTGGATTGATTGTTAAAATCGTACCGTGAGGTCGCTTAAGCGATCGATGTTAGGTAGCCGCCTTCTTTAGACGCTGACAACTTAAACGTCGTCCCAAAGCGTGTTCCGTTCATTCAATCCGTACCGTGACCTCTTATTGGAACCAAAACTGTCTCGCTTAGCTGTCAATTTCAGCAATTCAAGAAAAGTTGGTTTCTCGTAGCTGATTTTGTTTCGTTGGCTTAATATACAAAATTGAAATGCGAGTTTACGTATGATAATAAATTCTTACAGCTTTTGAAAGATTCGTGTCCGATAACTTTTCAATTCTTCGTCGCAAGCTTCTACCACTATTAGAACTATCTACCTCAAGGAACTGCCTACATCGTTCCGAGTGACCCTGCAATCTGTTATGCCGGGCGGCCGTGACGCTTAACACCAGCCGGACGACTAGCTCGCACGTCATTCGTTAACAAGTTAACATAAAATAATAACCAGCTAAGTGCGAGTTGAACTCACGCACGAAGGGTTCCATACCATTATATTTAAAAACGAGCTGTATGCAGTGTGTGCTGTTGTTGTATGGGAGCCCCTTTAAACAACAACTTTTATTCTGATTTTTGGTATTTGTTGTTAGGTATAGCGGAAACAGAAATCATCATACGTGAAAATTTCAGCTTACTAACCTAACTATCAATGGTTCTTGAGATACAGCCTGTAGACAGACGGACATACAGCAGAGCCTTAGTAACGTAGGGTTAAGACATGTAAATAAATGAGTGAAGAAATAAACATCTTTATTTCCAGTTACAGATTTTAATAAAAATGCATCACCTGTAATATCTATAGATTTATTTGTAATTGTTTAAAACTAAAACACAATAGTATTTTGCATATCAGGAGTTATAATGAGAGAGACACAATACAGGATTTCCTAAACCCCCTCCATCAAATCTGGATTCCATTAATAGGTATATAGCGATTAGTTCACCCATCTTTTATTTCTTCGAAATGCTCGGAAGGATGAAATATTCTAAGAGATGTAGTGATGGCGGTAAATAAGTAGACAAAAATATGGCTCTTCAAGTAGGCATGTGTTATGTGTAGGTGTTTTGCTATAAGGAACTTTCTACGGTTGACCACAGTGGGATGTCCGGACCTGGAAAATAGATAATTATCGTTATAATAATAATTATTACAAGGTGGATCTGTGGAGGTGAGGCCAGGTGATACAGGCTATTTATGCCTACATAAGACACCAGTCCTTGCAATGCAGGTTTGCAATAATGTAGTAAATATTGTCATAAATTATTGTGATTAGTATCTAAGAACCTAATACTTTTGTAAACCTTTTTGCAAGGAAAATAAAAAGCATTTATATATTTATTTATTTAGTTTGACCAACAACTATTACCTAGATACTAGTAGACCGTGATCAACTGATATTTACGTTTGTACTTACATACTTAAGTATCACCACCAGCTTTCCAACCATTAACTGCAACATTAGATCATCACCATGGTGTAATTTGATGTTCCATTTCTTCCACTGCCGGCAAGACTACTCTCGCTTGGTTTGGGCAGACTTATTAAACCCCAAGGCAGAAACAATTTTGGATTTTTCCATCGGTGGATGTTTTTGTCGATATTTCACAAAAGTAACAGTGTGTCCTAGGTAATCTTTTTATTCTAATTTTCACGTGTAGGTAATATAATACAACACTGCACAAATATTAAAACTAACACAAAGAAATTGCTAAACGTTGATTTATTTTATTATCAATCAATGCAACCTTAGGGATGCTCCGATACCAGAGTATGTAATTTACTTGTCCGATACTAAGTAGTGTCTAAATACGAGTAAGTACTCGATACTTTTCTTTCTTTCGATAGATAGATAGATAGACAAACTCTACAGTCGCAGTCTCTGTCAGTCAGAATAGAATCGCCAAAAATCTAATGCCTTGCAGCCTAATTTAAATATAAATATCGGAACCTAATCTAAATCTTCTATATAATAATATTAGAATTGCGAAAGTTTGTTTGTGTGAATGTTTGTTACATTCTATCTCGGTAACTAGGTACTTAACCGATTTTGATGTTAAAAAATGCAGCTTGTATGCTGGATTAACACATAAAATACTTTGATGATACTAGTATTGCCTAAAGATAAGAATTAGAAGTTGTGGACATTTCAAAGGACTAGTGCCTGCACTGATGCGGAACCCGTGCGCATGCTCTGTGGTTTCAAGGTACGCGGTTGGCCGATATTCAAAAGACAAAGTGTTTTATTGCAAATAAGCTATTCATAGCACTTTTACAAGTCAAATTAAATAAAATTATTATAAATACTAAGCAGATATGATCACTAAGTGCACAATGTCAATTTTTATTACTATATAATGGCAAGCCTATTATAATGTTTGAAAAAAAGAGAAGTACTCTCTATTGGGGGGAATAGTAAATCAGTAAACCTGAACAAAAAACCTAACCAGATAAAATCTAGGACAAGGCGACTCTTCGAGCTTTCGAAGGCATGAGTGAATAGTAATTCGCGAAAACATAAGTAGTATCGAATAATGATTTGAGTACTACTAATATGGGTAGGTATCGATACTTTGGTGGTATCGGAACATCCCTTTGCAACCTTGGAAACCAAGGTGACAAAGCATGTCACTATTAATAATTCGTTCGAAAACTTTAGCCGTTTTTCACTTTACATCTACAACGTAAACTCTTTAAATATTAAATTAAATGTGATGATAGATTATTTTTCACACATTTTATCTTAAAGTTCACGGCTCATAATTAATCATTATACATAACGAAATTCTTTTATTAGATAATATGACCGTATATCAAACATGGTAAAAAAACCGTAACTTTCCGATAATTCCCGACTGTTGAGTTTCTGAACGATACTTGCGATCCAATAGTTAATTTCATTCGTTCTTTCAATTCAAACCCGATCATAAGCATAAGAGGTCACGGTACTAAATAATGCGACTTTTTTAACCTGCCTAATCTAAAGTGCTTGGGAACTGAGTCGCATTCTAAAAGGTCACGGTATGCCCCCAGAATAGAATAGAAAGTCGCATTATTTTAGAACTAAAAGTAGAACAGAACAGAATAGAAATATGTTTGTGTATTAATTAAGTCGCCCTGCGTTTACACCTGCTATGTACCTCAATGCTTTTCCAAAGGAAAACACAAATTTTCCGGGATACAAAGTATGATTGTGCAAGCAATACTGTGTTCCGGTATTAAGCGCATTGTAGCTGGAGAAATAACTGGGCAAATGACACTAGACTGTGTAATGTCTCAGGGTAACGTGTGCAGTGCAGAGTCACACGAAGCTTTATTTATAATTTAGAGCATTGCGTGACTCTGCAATGTGTTACGGGCGGCCGTGATGCTTAATATCATCCGAAAGAACCAGCTCGTCGAAAAGGTTAGGAATATCATTTTAAATGTAGGTAGTTTACCGGTATTGTGTAATCGATCAACCCAATTCTACAGCACAAGCCAAATACTTTTAATATATTGAATTTTGTCTACCAGCACAAACTCTATATAAAAACATAAGCCAAAAAAGAAAATCTGAGTAAAGTAAAGTAGTTCAAACTAATTAATGTTTCAGACAGAAGCTAGTTTTAATAACATTCTGACTTCGTGAGAGTAACGGTCTATTTCGTGATTAAATTAAACATCAGAAACCTTGTATAATAATGTATATAACTATTATAGAGAAATAGATATATTTATCGTTTAAGGTTTCTGCTTTACAAGGCTGTCTGAAATTTTAACGAGGCACTTGTGTTTAAAATAAATCTAATTTATACGTAACCTTATAGTAACTATATCAACCATAATATATATATATATATATATATAAATACCAACTTGGGCACAAAGTTGATCCAGCCCGACGGCCGTGCATTCCTGACTCCACCTTTTTCGCCTCACTACTCGACTCCGGTTGCATATATCCTGTCCGGAGTGGCAACGTCGCAAAGTTGAAGGCGACGTTGCCAAACATACTCATTGAGAAAGTGATATACGCGGCATTTTTTTCATTTCAATTTGGAACTTTATCGACTCCTTAACGGCCAAAATTCTGATATGCTTAAACACTTATTGGCTCCAGTTTGTATACCAAATGCAAAGTCGTATGTTGATCCATGTCGGAATACAGCGTCTATGTGGCTCCATTTATATTATCAAAATTAGAGCTTAATTTGATCCGACAAAACGATACTATTTTAAGTAACGTAGGTATATTTTTTAATGTGCTTTAGAATTTGTTGGCTCCGAACCGAATATATAGGATGATTGAAAACACTGTTTTCACTTGATGGTGTTGTTGATTAGAACAAAAATATAATATTTGCCTGCTGTTTGTATTAAGTAGCTGTAATATTATTCTTAAATGCAGTAAATTTTTAAGGTTCCATGCTTGAGTTTTAGTCAAAAGTACCTTCCTACGTTTTGCGGTTTTGGGAGTTTTTATCATTTAACCGTATGATTTAGGGCACCAGCAAAAAACCCATATTAAAATGAAGTAAATTACGATTAGCCGTTATTTATTATAAACAAGTATAATGTTTCAAAAAAATCACAATTGTAACAAAAATAAATAAAAAATAATGCCCCTTGAAAAAAAAAACTACACAGTGGAATGCAAATAAACAATTGAAATTGTAATTTAAAGCTGGTCCTACCTCAATATTATTTACAAAAATACTCTTTGTACTTAATAACTATTGAATTTTACATATTGTTTTACTTAAGTCTAACTATTTTGCTGAAAAAACGTTATTTTTGGTTACTATTATTAGGTCATCATCATCACCATTATCAACAGCCTGAAGACGTCCACTGCTGAACAAAGACCTCCCAACAAAGCGCCACCTTGAGCGGCTTCTCGCCACCTGCTCCCCGCGGTTTCCAGATCATCAGTCCACCTAGTGGGGGGCTAGCCTACGCTGCGTCTTTCAATTCGTAGTCGCCACTCATCCTTTCGTTCCCAACGGTTGTCAGTTCTATGAGCGATTTGGCCTCCCCATCGCCATTTCAACTTGATAATTCTAAGAGCTATATCGGTCACTTTAGTTCTCCTCTAGATCTCCTCATTGCGGATCTTATTTCGCAGGGAAATACCGTAGCTCGTAGCACGATTTTGGGCTTACAAATGAGGCCGTCACTAAGAGGTCATATCTCAGTTCCCATCACTGGTAACACACACTGATCGAAAACTTTTGTTTTCAGGCTTTGCGGTATTTTAGACGAAAAGATGGGTCGAAGCTTCTCGAACGCTGCCCAGCCAAGTTGGATTCTTCGCGCGACCTCTTTGTCGAAGTTGGACAGTCTGTCCTAAGTAGACATATTTGTCGACAACTTCGAGAGTATCGTTCCCAACAATTACCGGTACAGGTGGAACATGGGCATTAGACATGATTTTCGTCCTGTTCATGTTCATCTTAAAACCAACCTGTCGGGAGACTTCTAAGGTCGTTGAGCATGGTGCTGACTTGTGGTCGTTAAGCGACCCCGCCATTACAATATCATCGGCAAAACGAAGGTTAGTGATGTGTTCGCCATTTATGTAGATGCCAGATCCTTTTCACTCCAAGTGCTTGAAAACGTCTTCCAACGTGTTTGTGTACAGTTTCGGAAAAATAACGTCTCCTTGTATCAGGCCTCTTTGCAATGGGATTTTCTCCGCACTCTGGGGGTCTAGCAAAGATCCCAAACGCTAACGCTAACTGAAATTCATCAAACCTGCGTAGGAGTCGATTGATTCGTAATGACTCGAAAACAGCTTATACACGAGAAGCAAGATGGGCCTAGTTCTTCAATAAGGTGTTGTCACCATTTTTGAAGAAGAGTACCACCACGCTCTAGTGCCACGCTTCTGGCGTTGTACCTTCAAGGACGACAGAATTAAATAACTTCTGTAGGACTATAAGTACTGCTCTCAGAAGTTCGGTCGTAATTCCATCCTCACCTGGCGCCGTGTGGTTTTTAAGAAGCTTGAGACCCATTCTAATCTTGTACAGCCTGATATCCGGGATATCTTCGGTATAGTGTCGGACTAACTTGGCTCTGGTGTCCTGAGCTGTGTTAGTAGTGGGCTTACATGTCGAGGTGTATAACTGTCCATAGAAGTTCTCGATTTCTCTCAGAATCTCAGGCTTGGATGAAATAACACCACTCTCGTCTTCAGTTTTGTCTCCAGTTTTTGAGAACTCCACTCCAGATGTGTTTATTGAGTTCACCGTACGCTGACATATCAACTAAAGACTGCAGTTTCATAGCTCCGATCTGCCATTAATTCACGAGTTTTTCTGAGAGCTTCCGAGTCTTTATTCGGCATTGATTCTTGAAGAATTTCTATTACTACTACTGCTTGCTATTAGATAATAATGATAATAACCACTTCTTAGATAACATTTTAGTTTAGAGTTTTACTTTGCGCCAAATCTTAGAGTAAGATGCACAAATCCTATGAAGATTATACAAACTCCCGAATTCTTGAAACGTGTAGGTACTTTTGACTAAAATTCGTACCTTAAAAATACGTATAAAAATCAATAATTTACTGAATTTAAGAATAATAATACAGCCATTTTTAGAATTATTAAACAAAATATTATATTTGGTTGTCATCAACACTATCAAGTTTAGGTTATTTATTTCAAGTTTAGTATAATTTTGGGAACAACGTTTACCGAAAGAAACTAATTGCGAAAGCTTGTGTGAGGGTATGTTTGTTACCTCTTCACGCCGAAATGGCTGAACGAATTTGGATAAACGTCCACTGCTGAACATAGGCCTCCCCCAGTGAGCGCCACTTTGAGTGGCAGCTCGCCTCCTGCATCCATCGGCTCCCCACTGTTTTCACCAGATCATCGATCCACCTTGTAGGGAGCCGGTCTAAGCTAAGTCTTTTGGTTCGTGGTAGCCACTCGAGAACCTTTCCGAGTGGTTTATAGAATACAGAACTGAAACCTCTACTTAAATTCATTCAAACGTTTTAAAACTTACTGAACTTACTTTGATTTAATAAAACCAATTAACAAGTAAATAGGACTAGGTTTTATTCACATTTAAAATATTCATCATCATAGGGAATTAACATCACAAAATCAACATAATCATCCAATGGTGTCAATAAACACAAACATCGTAGCAGTCATCATCAGCTGTGTAATGTTTATAAAAAGCAAAATTTACACCAAATATACTTTGTATGTATTATCCTATCATCATGTAACAAATATTATACTTTTCCGTCAGTTTGAATGACTATAAAAGATGGATGGAGAGGTATTTTGGGATTCGTTCTTTTGTTCCAGATGATACAGGTATTTCGTTTTATGAAATGGGTTCCTTTCCAAGGCCGTTTAAAAAATGTTATAGATTTGCGATAGTCTTCTTTATTTAGATATTTTTATATCTATGGGTTTTTTAGTTTGATACTTGTTTATGGTAGGGTTCCATAAATAAAAAAATGTGTTTGCCACAGTATGTTGATACGGTGCTGTACCTGCTGCAACAAAACAAAAAGTAACTTAAAACAAAAGAAAAGTTGTCAGTACATTTTTGTATAACCTCAATCTCCCCACAAGTTCTACATTCATAGAATCTGTGTACTATCTACTTATTACAATTTTTTTTAAATCAGAGCGTTGGATCCGCGTTCATGTAGTTCTGCTGGAAATGTATCAAACAAACCTACCAACGCTAGAATCAAATCTGCTAGAAATGTATTATTATAAAAATCAGTAAAGAAGCAAAATGGATGTTGTTGGTGGTAAAAATATCAAAATAATTACACTTACCGTTACTACCTTACCGTTACCTACGCTGATAATTATTATAGGTACTGGTAAAAATTGGCACACAATTTTTCACTGACCGCAAAAACAATGCAGAGTTTAGCTCCGTCTTTAAACCTCATGTACAAATTGTACAAGAATAAGATAATACCTGCCAAGGACGCCAGCAACCAATTGCTGAGCTCGTGACAATTTGTGGGCTCTGATTGGCTCATTTGAATCGGATCAACTAGTGCTCAAACGCAAAAAAGGTGGATTTGTATAAAAAACACGTAATTATTATTATTACTGTTGGTTGCACTTGTGGCTCCAATCGGAGCCACGTACTGACGGTGATGCGGTATTGGATCAACAAATACCACCCGGATCAACAAGTGAAATCGGATCAACAAATTACTACCTATATGGCACGTCTGATCAACTAAGTGCCCATGGAGGAATCTATATATATATATATATATAGGTAGTAATTTGTTGATCCGATTTCACTTGTTGATCCGGGTGGTATTTGTTGATCCAATACCGCATCACCGTCAGTACGTGGCTCCGATTGGAGCCACAAGTGCAACCAAGAGTAATAATAATAATTACGTGTTTTTTATACAAATCCACCTTTTTTGCGTTTGAGCACTAGTTGATCCGATTCAAATGATGGCTCATCAGAGCCCACAAATTGTCACGAGCTCCGCAATTGGTTGTTGGCGCCCTTGGCAGGTATTAGGTATTCAAGTATAGTTTGTAAATGAGGTTTAGAGACGGAGCTAAACTCTACATTGTTTCTGCGGTCAGTGAAAAATTATGTGCCCATTTTTACCAGTACCTATTATATGCTATGATTATTATCAGAGTAGGAAACGGTAAGCTAGTAACGGTAAGTGTAAGTATTTTGATATTTTTACCATCAATAATAGGTTCGAGTAATAACTCTTCTTCAATTTGCATACAATCTGCTAAAATTCATAAAGGTGCTACAGCAAACATTTATATTTATTTTTTCTATTTTATTTCTTTGCTGATTTTTATAATAATACATTTCCAGCAGATTTGTTTCTAGCGTTAAAAATAAATAAAATAAATAAATTATTAATTATTTATTTTATTATTAAATTTCCCTATACTAGTACTTCATCATTAGCCTGAAGACGTCCACTGCTGAACTCAGCGGCTGCTTGCCTATTGCATCCATCGGCTCCCCACGGCTCTGACCAGGTCGTCGGGTCACCTAGTAAGGACTGGCCTACGCTGCGTCTTCCAGTTCGTGGTCGCCACTCGAGAACCTTTCTTTTCCATCGTGTACTATTTAGTACCCCACAAATAATTCACTCGTTTCAAAACGTTTAAAACAATTTAAGTAGAGGTTTCATTTCTGCATTCTATAAACCTCTCGGATAGGTGCTCGAGTGGCTACCACGAACCGGAAGACTTAGCTTAGACCGGCTCCCTACAAGGTGGACCAATGATCTGGTGAAAACCGCGGGGAGCCGATGGATGCAGGAGGCGAGCTGCCGCTCAAAGTGGCACTCTCTGGGGGAGGCCAATGTTCTGCAGTGAACGTTTATCCAAATCCGTTCAGCCGTTTCGGCGTGAAGAGGTAACAAACATACACTCACACAAACTTTCGCAATTAGTTTCTTCTTCGGTAAACGTTGTTCCCGAAATTGCCGCATAAATAACACTAAACTTGATAGTGTTGATAACAACAAAAGATAATATTTGCCTATTTTCTTGTTTAATAATTCTAAATGGCTGTAATATTATTGTTAAATTCAGTAATTTAAGGTACGGAACCTTGAATTTTAGTCAAAAGTACCTACACGTTTCAAGGTTTTGGGAGTTTTTATAATCTTTATAGGATTTGTGCATCTTACTCTAAGATTTGGTGCAAAGTAAATATCTAAACTAAAATAAAATTATCTAAGACTTTGTTATTAACATCATTACCTAATAGTAAGCAGTAGTAGTAGTAGAAATTCTTCAAGAATCAATACCGAATGAAAACTCAGAAGCTCTCAGAAAAACTCGTGAATTAATGGCAAACCATAGCGATGAAACTGCAGTCTTCAGTTGATATGTCAGCCTACGGTGAACTCAATAAACAAATCTGGAGTGGAGTTCACAAAAAGTGGAGACAAAACTGAAGATGAGAGTGGTATCATTTCACTCAAGCCTGAGGTTCTGCGAGAGATCGAGAACTTCTATGGACAGTTGTACACCTGGACATGTAAGCCCACTACTAACACAGCTCAGGACACCAGAGCCAAGTTAGATCGACACTATACCGAAGATATCCCCAGCTTCAGGCTGTACAAGATTAAAATGGCTCTCAAGCAGCTTAAAAAC
Source organism: Ennomos erosarius (assembly GCA_963580505.1). NCBI lineage: Eukaryota > Metazoa > Arthropoda > Insecta > Lepidoptera > Geometridae > Ennomos > Ennomos erosarius. The sequence continues at coordinate 12,481,920 of OY756987.1, forward strand.
CACATGGCGCCACGTGAGGATGGAATTACGACCAACTTCTGAGAGCGGGTGGTAGACCAGTGCTTATAGTCCTACAGAAGTTATTTAATTCTGTCGTCCTTGAAGGTACAACGCCAGAGGCGTGGCACTAGAGCGTGGTGGTACACTCTACTCGCGGTGGTACGGTAAAGGCTTTATCACCATAGACCACATCCATACGTTACGCCAAAATTTATAAAATTAAATGAAATTAGTTTATTTGCAACAACAACAATTAGGCACACAGTAAGCATACATATTGGCAGGTATACTACCTACAACTGTAATCAAAGATAAAAACCATTGTAACAAATCGGTCCCAAACTCAGAATTTTATACAGAAGACCGAAGAATATAATCGGCCGTTATGCCTAGCGTTTGTGGACTATGAGAAGATCTAATCAATCGAGACTTGGAGGGTGCAGCAGTCCTTACAGCGATACCAAATTGACTATCGGTATATCGAAGTGTTGAAGTATTTTCTACAGCAAGGCCATAATGTCAGTCCACCTGCAGGACCTGGGGGTTTAGCAAAGATCCCAAATGCTAACGCTATCGACAAACGCTAGCTCCAAAATGAAATCGCTTACTTCTGGCAGCTGATGTCATTTTAATACAGTTTTGTAGTTAGTTTGGTGTTAGCGTTAGCATTTGGGATCTTTGCTAGACCCCCAGAGTGCGGAGAAAATCCCATTGCAAAGAGGCGTGATACAAGAAGTTATTTTTGCGAAACTGTACACAAACACGTTGGAAGACGTTTTCAAGCACTGGAGTGAAAAGGATCTGGCATCGACATAAATGGCGAACACATCACTAACCTTCGTTTTGCCGATGATATTGTAATGGTGGGGTCACTTAAAGACCACAAGTCAGCACCATGCTCAACGACCTTAGAAGTCTCCCGACAACAGGTTGGTTTTAAGATGAACATGACAAGAAGAAATCATGTCTAATGCCCATGTTCCACCTGAACCGGTAATATTTGTTGGGAACGATACTCTCGAAGTTGTCGACAAATATGTCTACCTAGGACAGGCTGTCCAACTTCGACAAAGAGGTCGCACGAAGAATCCAACTTGGCTGGGCAGCGTTCGAGAAACTTCGACCGACCCATCTTTTTTCTAAAATACCGCAGAGCCTGAAAACAAAAGTTTTCAATCAGTGTGTATTGCCAGTGCTGGGAACTGAGTGAAGATCTCTTATTGATGGCCTCATTTGTAAGCACAAAGTCGTGCTACGAGCTATGGAGAGAGTTATGCTCGGTGTTTCCCTGCGAATGCTAAATAAGATCCGTAATGAGGAGATCTGCATAAGAACTAAAGTGACCGATTTAGCTCTTAGAATTATCAAATTGAAATGGAGATGGGCAGGCCAAATCGCTCGTAGAACTGACAACCGATGGGAAAGAAAGGTTCTCGAGTGGCGACTACGAATTAGAAGACGCAGCGTAGGCTTGCCCTCCACTAGGTGGACTGGTGATCTGAAAACCGCGGGGAGCAGGTGGCGAGCAGCCGCTCAAGGTGACTCTTTGTTGGGAGGCCTGTGTTCAGCAGTGGTAGTTTTTTTTTCAGCCAAATAAAAGATTTATGTAATACAACATGAAAAATTCAAAAATAAGCAAGTACAAAAAGTATTTTTGTGAACAATATTGAGGTAGGACCATTTCAATTGTTTTTTTGCATTTCACAATGTAGATTTTTTTTTCAGGGGGCATAATTTTTTTTTTATCTTAGTTGTAATGGTGATTTTTCAGAAACATTATTTCTTTTTATAATAAATAACGGCTAATCGTAATTTACTTAATTTGGGTTTGGGTTTTTTGCTGGTGCCCCAAATCATACGGTAAAATGATAAAAACTCCCAAAACCGCAAAACGCAAGTAGGTACTTTAAACTAAAACTCAAGCATGGAACCTTAAAAATTTACTGCATTTAAGAATAATGTTACAGCTACTCAATACAAACACCAGGCAAATATTACATTTTTATTCTAATCAACAACACCATCAAATGTTATTTTACCCGACATTTTGTCCAATTTCGTGCTTGTAGACTCTGTGTGCCAATAGAAGTCAATTGATACATGAAAATGACTTTATGAATATTAGGTCAAAGACGGAGAATTTTCTCAATTTCAACAAAATATTGAATACTTAAAAAGAAAATAAAATTTGCAATACTAACTTAAAAGATAGCCCACGGTAGATCTACGAGCCAACATCCTGTATATTCGGTTCGGAACCAACAAATACTGAAGCACATTAAAAAATATACCTACGTTATTTAAAATAGTTTCGTTTTGTCAGATCAAATTAAGCTCTAATTTTGATAATATAAATGGAGCTACTTATACGGTGTATTTTGACACGGATCAACATACGACTTTGCATTTGGTATAAAAACTGGAGCCAATAAGTGTTTAAGCATTTCAGAATTTTGGCCGTTAAGGAGTCGATAAAGTTCAAAATTGCAATGAAAAAATGTCGCGTATATCACTTTCTCAATGAATATGTTTGGCAACGTCGCAAAGTAGAAGGCGACGTTGCCACTCCGGACAGGATATATGCAACCGGAGTCGAGTAGTAAGGCGAAAAAGGTGGAGTCAAGAATGCACGACAGTCGGGCTGGATCAACTTTGTGCCCAAGTTGGTATTTATATATATATATATACTAGTATTTTGCTCCGTGCGCGGGCCGCGTGCGGCCCGCGAGGACGTTTTCGTGGCTGTTGTATTTATAAAAATGTTATACTTTAGTTTACACTTGTAATTTTGCAAGTATTAGTACAAAACAGCAGTATTTTTCAAAGAAAATGATAATTGATCTGACTTTTGCATGGCGGCCATCTTGAAAAATGCTGTCAGTCAAAAAAAGGTCAAAATATGAAATCAGCATCCATTAAAACCCCCAAATATAAAATATCAACCGGATCTGAGTTACTATAAAATCGGACGCCATTTTGAATCTGCCATCTTGGAATTATTTTAAGTCTATGAGAAAGCCTCCGTTGTTCCTTTGTTATTAGTCCAAACACGCCGTGTCGCCTTCTATAAGTTCCGATTGTGTGCGTGTCTTAATTTTGCATGGCGGCCATTTTGTTTTGTTTATCAGTAATATGTCAATTTCAATCAAGGATCCCGAAAATATTTAGATCTTAGGTAAGATAGGTTACTTAGATAAGCTAAAATCAATTAAAAAGGTCGCATTAGTAAAACATTGTAAATGTAGCGATGGGTAGTTTAAAGCTCCTCCTCGCTTCGCTCGTCGTTGCATGGGTAGTTTGAAGCTCCTCCTCGCTTCGCTCGTCGTCGCGATAGGTAGTTTGAAGCTCCTCCTCGCTTCGCTCGTCGTCGCGATAGGTAGTTTGAAGCTCCTCCTCGCTTCGCTCGTCGTCGCCGTAGGTAGTTTGAAGCTCCTCCTCGCTTCGCTCGTCGTCGCGATGGGTAGTTTGAAGCTCCTCCTCGCTGCGCTCGTCGTCGCGGTAGGTAATTTGAAGCTCCTCCTCGCTTCGCTCGTCGTCGCGATGGGTAGTTTGAAGCTCCTCCTCGCTTCGCTCGTCGTCGCGGTAGGTGGTTTGAAGCTCCTCCTCGCTTCGCTCGTCGTCGCGATAGGTAGTTTGAAGCTCCTCCTCGCTTCGCTCGTCGTCGCGATATGTAGTTTGAAGCTCCTCCTCGCTTCGCTCGTCGTCGCGGTAGGTAGTTTGAAGCTCCTCCTCGCTTCGCTCGTCGTCGCGATAGGTAGTTTGAAGCTCCTCCTCGCTTCGCTCGTCGTCGCGTTGGTGGTTTTGACAGTATGTATGGCAGCCATTTTAAAAAACGGAGAATGTCTAAAAAAAGCTTAAGCATGTTAATCAGTATCTTTGGGGACACTCAGATATCAATTTTCATACGGATTGGAGATCCATAAAAAAGTTCGGTAAAATGAATGAAATTTTTCAAAATGGCGGAATCAAAATTTTTTCCCTATATTCTTGCTAAGTATCTAGGGGGAGTCTTAGATATCGATTTTCATCCGGATCGGATAACTTTTTCTATAAGTCGATACGTCTCCATCCGCCATCTTGAAAAAATCAATTTCATTTGTGTTCTGTTTTGTTCCTTTATACATCTTACTCGATCCCCAGAAACAACTTTTCTATTACATTCATATTGGAGGCGTAAAAAAGGAAAGTTCATATTTCGTTAAAATCACCTTTGTATGGCAACCCTATTGAAAAATGGCGCATGTCAAAATTTGATTTTAGAATGTTGATCAGCATCCTTGGGGACCGTCAGATATCGATTTTGATCCGGATCGGAGAATTTTTTTTTTCCGCCATGACCAAAATTTCCGCCATTTTAAAAAAAAAATTTGGTGTTCTTTTCCCTTTTGGCCTCCAAACAATATTAGTTCGAGCTCTTTATACTAAAGTATCATGGTTTCGGCGTCATTTCCGGTTTAAATTTGTATGGGTGATTTTTTTTTCCGCCATTTTGATTTTTTTTTGTTTTCTCTAAAATTGTCCCAGGGTTTGCTATGACATTCCTGAGAACGCATATGACCCATCTCACATCGTTTAGCCAGGCCGTCGATGGTCACGATGATGGAAGGTCGGAAGACCAGGTCATGAAATGTTTTGAATTAAGATTGTCCACTTTCATACAAATTTAAAAAAAAAAGTTCAAAATTTCCCATAGGTATCGAGAAACAATGAGCCAAAAATGAAAAAAAAAATTTGTATGGCAGCCATCTTTAAAAATGGCGGGATCCAAAATATTTTTTCAAATATCGAATCAGGGACCCCAAAAACCCCCCGATGCAAAAAATCAGCCCGATCGGACCAACTTTCAAAATGGCCGCCATCTTGGATCCGCCATCTTGGATTTTCATGACGACCATCCGAAAGCGCCCATCCTCCTCTATGACATTTGGTCGAACACACCCCATCTACCTCTTACCGTTTCCGATTTATAAGCGTTTCAATTTTGTATGGAATTTTTATTTTTTTGTATGGCAACCCCTATTTTTTTTTATTTCTCTCCAAGCGTCCCAGGGTTTACTACAACTTTAGTTAGAACAGGTCACCCATCCGACTTGTAGTTTCCGAGAGCCGTTGACCGGTTCCATCAAGGAGACGACTTTTTGCTGATGTCAGATTTTTCTGGTTGTCACGTGACCGATCTCTATACAACCTCATACTCGGTTTTTTTCCACCACTTCCAGGAGCTCGGGAACAAAAATGTCAGTCAGTGAGTGAGTGAGTGGGTAACGAACTTTATATATTATAACTAGTATTTTGCTCCGTGCGCGGGCCGCGTGCGGCCCGCGAGGACGTTTTCGTGGCTGTTGTATTTATAAAAATGTTATACTTTAGTTTAAACTTGTAATTTTGCAAGTATTAGTACAAAACAGCGGTATTTTTCAAAGAAAATGATAATGCGCTTGACTTTGCATGGCGGCCATCTTGAAAAATGCTGTCAGTCAAGTAAAAGGTCAAAATTTGAAATCAGCATCCTTTAAAACCCCCAAATATAAAATATCAGCCGAATCCGAGTTACTATAAAATCGGGCGCCATTTTGAATCCGCCATCTTTGAATTATTTTAAGACTGTAAGAAAGCCTCCGTTGTTCTCTGTAACATGAGTCCAAACACGCTATGCTTGCCTCTATTAGTTTCGATAGTGTGCGCCTTTTAATTTTGCATGGCGGCCATTTTGTTATGTTTTTTCAAAGAGTGTCTATTTTATTCAAGGTTCCCGAAAATATTCAGTTGTTAGGTAAAAAAAGGTTAGTGGTGTTGAAGTTAGGTTAGATTAGCTAAAGCCAATTAAAAAACGTCGCATTAGTAAAACATTGTAAACGTAGCAATGGGTAGTTTGATCGTCGTCGCGATAGGTAGTTTGAAGCTCCTCCTCGCTTCACTCGTCATCGCAATAGGTAGTTTGTAGCTCCTCCTCGCTTCGCTCGTCGTCGCGATAGGTAGTTTGAAGCTCCTCCTCGCTACGCTCGTCGTCGCGGTAGGTAGTTTGAAGCTCCTCCTCGCTTCGCTCGTCGTCGCGGTAGGTAGTTTGAAGCTCCTCCTCGCTTCGCTCGTCGTCGCGGTAGGTAGTTTGAAGCTCCTCCTCGCTTCGCTCGTCGTCGCGGTAGGTAGTTTGAAGCTCCTCCTCGCTTCGCTCGTCGTCGCAATAGGTAGTTTGAAGCTCCTCCTCGCTTCGCTCGTCGTCGCAATAGGTAGTTCGAAGCTCCTCCTCGCTTCGCTCGTCGTCGCATTGGTGGTTTTGAAAATATGTATGGCAGCCATTTTGAAAAACGGTGGATGTCTAAAAGAAGCTAAAGCATGTTAATCAGTATCCTTGGGGAGACTCAGATATCAATTTTCATACGGATTGGAGATCCATAAAAAAGTTCGGTAAAATGAATGAAATTTTTCAAAATGGCGGAATCAAAATTTTTTCCCCATATTCTTGCTAAGTATCTAGGGGGAGTCTTAGATATCGATTTTCATCCGGATCGGATAACTTTTTCTATAAGTCGATACGTCTCCATCCGCCATCTTGAAAAAATCAATTTCATTTGTGTTCTGTTTTGTTCCTTTATACATCTTTACTCGATCCCCAGAAACAACTTTTCTATTACATTCATATTGGAGGCGTAAAAAAGGAAAGTTCATATTTCGTTAAAATCACCTTTGTATGGCAACCCTATTGAAAAATGGCGCATGTCAAAATTTGATTTTAGAATGTTGATCAGCATCCTTGGGGACCGTCAGATATCGATTTTGATCCGGATCGGAGAATTTTTTTTTTCCGCCATGACCAAAATTTCCGCCATTTTGAAAAAAAAAAATTTGTGTTATTGTCCCTTTTGGCCTCCAAACAATATTAGTTCGAGCTCTTTATACTAAAGTATCATGGTTTCGACGTCATTTCCGGTTTAAATTTGTATGGAAGTTTTTTTTTTCCGCCATTTTGGATTTTTTTTATTTTCTCTAAAATCGTCCCAGGGTTTTCTATGACATTCCTGAGAACGCATATGACCCTTCTCACATCGTTTAGCCAGGCCGTTGATGGTCACTATGATGGAAGGTCGGAAGACCAGGTCATCAAATGTTTTGAATTAAGAACGTCTATTTTTATACGAATCAATAAAAAAAGGATCAAAATTTCCCATAGGTATCGAGAAACAATGAGCCAAAAATGAAAAAAAAAATTTGTATGGCAGCCATCTTTAAAAATGGCGGGATCCAAAATATTTTTTCAAATATCAAATCAGGGACCCCAAAAACCCCCCGATGCAAAAAATCAGCCCGATCGGACCAACTTTCAAAATGGCCGCCATCTTGGATCCGCCATCTTGGATTTTCATGACGACCATCCGAAAGCGCCCATCCTCCTCTATGACATTTGGTCGAACACACCCCATCTACCTCTTACCGTTTCCGATTTATAAGCGTTTCAATTTTGTATGGAATTTTTATTTTTTTGTATGGCAACCCCTATTTTTTTTTATTTCTCTCCAAGCGTCCCAGGGTTTACTACAACTTTAGTTAGAACAGGTCACCCATCCGACTTGTAGTTTCCGAGAGCCGTTGACCGGTTCCATCAAGGAGACGACTTTTTGCTGATGTCAGATTTTTCTGGTTGTCACGTGACCGATCTCTATACAACCTCATACTCGGTTTTTTTCCACCACTTCCAGGAGCTCGGGAACAAAAATGTCAGTCAGTGAGTGAGTGAGTGGGTAACGAACTTTATATATTATAAACTAGTATTTTGCTCCGTGCGCGGGCCGCGTGCGGCCCGCGAGGACGTTTTCGTGGCTGTTGTATTTATAAAAATGTTATACTTTAGTTTAAACTTGTAATTTTGCAAGTATTAGTACAAAACAGCGGTATTTTTCAAAGAAAATGATAATGCGCTTGACTTTGCATGGCGGCCATCTTGAAAAATGCTGTCAGTCAAGTAAAAGGTCAAAATTTGAAATCAGCATCCTTTAAAACCCCCAAATATAAAATATCAGCCGAATCCGAGTTACTATAAAATCGGGCGCCATTTTGAATCCGCCATCTTTGAATTATTTTAAGACTGTAAGAAAGCCTTCGTTGTTCTCTGTAACATGAGTCCAAACACGCTATGCTTGCCTCTATTAGTTTCGATAGTGTGCGCCTTTTAATTTTGCATGGCGGCCATTTTGTTATGTTTCTTCAAAGAGTGTCTATTTTATTCCGGGTTCCCGAAAATATTCAGTTGTTAGGTAAAAAAAGGTTAGTGGTGTTGAAGTTAGGTTAGATTAGCTAAAGCCAATTAAAAAACGTCGCATTAGTAAAACATTGTAAACGTAGCAATGGGTAGTTTGATCGTCGTCGCGATAGGTAGTTTGAAGCTCCTCCTCGCTTCACTCGTCATCGCAATAGGTAGTTTGTAGCTCCTCCTCGCTTCGCTCGTCGTCGCGATAGGTAGTTTGAAGCTCCTCCTCGCTACGCTCGTCGTCGCGGTAGGTAGTTTGAAGCTCCTCCTCGCTTCGCTCGTCGTCGCGGTAGGTAGTTTGAAGCTCCTCCTCGCTTCGCTCGTCGTCGCGGTAGGTAGTTTGAAGCTCCTCCTCGCTTCGCTCGTCGTCGCGGTAGGTAGTTTGAAGCTCCTCCTCGCTTCGCTCGTCGTCGCGGTAGGTAGTTTGAAGCTCCTCCTCGCTTCGCTCGTCGTCGCAATAGGTAGTTCGAAGCTCCTCCTCGCTTCGCTCGTCGTCGCATTGGTGGTTTTGAAAATATGTATGGCAGCCATTTTGAAAAACGGTGGATGTCTAAAAGAAGCTAAAGCATGTTAATCAGTATCCTTGGGGACACTCAGATATCAATTTTCATACGGATTGGAGATCCATAAAAAAGTTCGGTAAAATGAATGAAATTTTTCAAAATGGCGGAATCAAAATTTTTTCCCCATATTCTTGCTAAGTATCTAGGGGGAGTCTTAGATATCGATTTTCATCCGGATCAGATAACTTTTTCTATAAGTCGATACGTCTCCATCCGCCATCTTGAAAAAATCAATTTCATTTGTGTTCTGTTTTGTTCCTTTATACATCTTTACTCGATCCCCAGAAACAACTTTTCTATTACATTCATATTGGAGGCGTAAAAAAGGAAAGTTCATATTTCGTTAAAATCACCTTTGTATGGCAACCCTATTGAAAAATGGCGCATGTCAAAATTTGATTTTAGAATGTTGATCAGCATCCTTGGGGACCGTCAGATATCGATTTTGATCCGGATCGGAGAATTTTTTTTTTCCGCCATGACTAAATTTCCGCCATTTTGAAAAAAAAAAATTTGTGGTCTTTTCCCTTTTGGCCTCCAAACAATATTAGTTCGAGCTCTTTATACTAAAGTATCATGGTTTCGACGTCATTTCCGGTTTAAATTTGTATGGCGGATTTTTTTTTCCGCCATTTTGGATTTTTTTTATTTTCTCTAAAATCGTCCCAGGGTTTGCTATGACATTCCTGAGAACGCATATGACCCATCTCACACCGTTTAGCCAGGCAGTTGATGGTCACGATGATGGAAGGTCGGAAGACCAGTTCATGAAATATTTTGAATTTCGATTGTCCACTTTCATACAAATTTAAAAAAAAAAGTTCAAAATTTCCCATAGGTTTCGAGAAACAATGAGCCAAAAATGAAAAAAAAAATTTGTATGGCAGCCATCTTTAAAAATGGCGGGATCCAAAATATTTTTTCAAATATCGAATTAGGGTCCCCAAAAACCCCCCGATGCATAAAATCAGCCGGATCGGACCAACTTTCAAAATGGCCGCTATCTTGGATTTTCATGACGACCATCTAAAATCCATCGAAAGCCCCCATGCCATGGTGCTCTATAACATTTTAGTCGAGCACCCCCCACCTACCTTTTACCGTTTACGATTTATAAGCGTTTAAATTTTTCATGCTTATTATTTTTGTTCATTTCTCTACCACTGTAGTTCGGGTATAAAACACTTGCGTGTTTTAGAGTCGTACAACGCCATCTAGTTTCTTTTCTTATAAGCTTCAGTTAAAAAATGATAGGTGCATTACAACTTTATATAAAAACCACGTTTTTGTATGAAAGGTACTAATTTTTATGACTGCTTTAGAATACATTTTTTCGTTCCATTAGTTTATTTTTATCTGTTACCGTTTCTGAGATCCCTTGGGGTTCTCCAACTTGGAGACGACTTAGCAATGAAGTTAATTTAATGTTTTTGTTTTTTTCCATTACGCACACCAAAAAAAGAACAATTTGAAAAACAATTATTTTTATCAAAATGAAACGATTTACGGATAATCGATTTTTTTCGTCCAATAAAATTTATTAATTTAATATTAAAAATCGGTTTGCCCTCCCTTAGGTCACATTTAGCGAATAATAGTCTGTAGGTCACATCCCTACCTCAACTCAACTTGTACCCTGTATTCCGATTCACGCTGTAATCGCTATAATCGCTCACAACGCTCACGTTGATAATTCGTTCTGATTCAGATATTACGCTCACGACTTTGTGCGCTGTCAATGACCCGAAACTACCAATCACAGTCGTTGATATCGCAAGATGGTGTCGGTCATGACGTTTGTCAAAGGATATCGTTGTCGCACTCACGGCCATTCAATACGCGTATTTAGCGTGATTATATCGATATTATTACAGCATGAAACGGAATACGGCCTTAATAAGAAGTTTGATATTATCGATTACAGCGTGAATCGGAACACGGGGCAAGAATTGTCATTAAAAGCGTTACATACCACAGAGTACATTGGTAAATACTGAAAGTTACATACTCTTTGGTCATTAAAATAAAAAAAAGTTACTTTACAAATACAAAATAAAATAAATAGAAAAATGGAGTTTTGGCGGGAAAGTGAATAAGTTCACGTCATTGCATTGTATTATTTCTCAAAACTTGTGCTTTTTCCAGTGTTGATGTTTAAAATTGGTGGCGTTTTACGCATTAAGTGCGGAATTACGTGCATGAGTGTGGTCAAGTGTTATAATGTGGTTTTTCGTGTTGCTTCCAAAATTCCATAGAAGCTTCTTGTAAAGTTGCCACCACTTTACTTGAGCATGATTTAGACTGGACTATGACTATGACTAAGATTTGACTACGTAAAATATTCTAAAACTCGATGAAAATATACAATACTTGACACTGGCTTAATACACTATGTTAGGAGCCAACATATAAAAAAAAATGATGTAATGCGTATTACCAATGTACTCTGTGATGCGTATAAATTCTTTCAATCTTTACCAATGTACTCTGTGATAAATTCCGTGCTGAATATCTGTTGTGAATCTTGTAAACAACAACACAATAAACAATATTAAGCAATAAATGTACATTTTAATAAAAGGAATCACATAAATAAACACCCAGCAGCAAGATCATGGAAAGCTGTGGTTCATGTGGTGATTTTCTTCACATTTATCTATGCACATATAGGTATAATAATTATAACATTATCTCCATAGAAGAATTCCTTTAAATCACGCCATATTTGTTACACAGGCGAATTCTGTTTATTTGCCATCTCGTCATCTGCTTAGCTTTGTACCTTAATTGCATAGGTCTAGATTCTAAATCTATGTTAATGTGTTAAATATCAACCTAAAACCATTTGAAGTTTGTACGTGGGTAAAGTGTAGCATGTAAAAAAACGAAAGTAATATAAATAAACAGGCAAGTGCAAGTTGAAAAAAATCATGTTTGTTGTATTTGTTGTATTGGCAGCAACAGAAATACACCATCTGTGAAAACTGTGTTTTAACTATCATGGTTCATGAAATACAGCCTGGTGACAGACAAACGAACAGCACAGTCTCAGCTATGTGTCCATTTTACTCTTTGGGAACCTAAAAAGATTTTTGCTTTATCTAAAAATGCATTAGACACTGTAATTTTTTATGATACTAATACAGTGTGGTCTTATCCGGTACAAACGAAAAACAGCCCAAACACTGTCAAAACAATAAATATGTTAGTAGTAATGACTATTAGTATAAAAATTCAGTGAATAAAAGCTATTTTGTAATGTCTGATGGTTGTTGATGCATAATAATGCTTTTATGGAATTAATAGTAAATTTACCTTAAATTATTTTCTTTTGCAGCCCTATTTTTGCTGTAATCAAGAACTTGATCAGATGTATGGATACCAGATATTACAGCAGGCTGCAATGACTGCATGAAACAAATGATTTCAGTTGCAACAGGGTGAACAATTAATTATAGAATCCATTTATTCACAGATGTTCCAAATACAACCTTAGCAAAGTTAATGGTGTTTTATTTACTTTTTTTTCAATGTATGTAGGTAGTTTCAAATGAAGGGAAATAATATTAGTAAATTGCCTGTTAGCTAAAAATACATACATAGATTGTACTTACCTACTGGTCTCATGCAAGGCATATCTTAATTTATGTTTAAACCTGGTACCTAATAGTAATTATTGATCTGGTCAGTACCTACTGCGAGGAGCTGATGGTTCATCATAGTCCATCATCATCATCAACAGTCTGTAGCCGTCCACTGCTGAACATAGGCCTCTCCCAGAAAGTGCCACTTTGAGCAGCTGCTCACCTCCTGCATCCATCGGCTCACCGCGATTTTCACCAGGTCGTCGGTCCACTTAGTGGGGGGTCTGCCTACGCTGTGAATCTTAGATCACACTATTATTATGATTGGTATATTGTGATAGTACTTTCATGGACTCTTGAACATAGTACATCGGTGTTATAAAAATAAATCAAGGGACCAAAGAAACTTTGAGACACCATTTTCTAATTATTATTTTACCACATTAATTCACAAACACTGTTTCAGTCCTTCAGGATATTACATTTACATTCTTCTTAGGATCTTTACCACTATTGGAATCATTTCCTAAGTTCCAGCAGCACAGTTACATGCTTTATGATCACAGGTAGACTGAAAGGGCAGATAGGGTGGTAAAAATCTAGGTTTTGGGCAGTTTTTTTGACTCTTTCCCTTCTTTTGTAACCTGAAAATGATAAAGATAATAATGTTACACAGTTGTATTTGTTATAGGTACTGTACATTTTTGAATTTATTAAACTGAAGGATTACTGTAGTTACTATGCTTTTTATGCTTTCCTGGATTAAATTCCTCTTGTGTAGGGAATGATTCTACAAGCCATATTGGTAACTTTAGTTCTGCACACAGGAAACACCGAGCTAAGCTCTCTCCCTTACTCATGAGGTTTGTGTTATAGTAGTAGTAGTATTATTCATTTTAGGACCTACCAATAAGTTATGAATAGGCATGTCACCAGTCAGATGTCCACAGCTGAACATAGGCGTTCCCATTAGAAAGGAGGATTTGATTATAATAAAAACACAGAAGAAAAGGAAGAGGAAAATAAATAAATGTGTGGACATTACACACAGCACCATCTAACCCAGAATTAAGCATAGCTTGTACTATGGGAACCAGATAACTGATATACTCAGATAAACTAACAGTATATAATACCCAGACAGAGGACAAATACCTATTTTCATCACACAAATGTTGGTACCAGGTGGGAATCCAACCCACAGTTTCCTAACTATTCCACTGCAACTCTAGATCCAAAGTAGCATTATTTAAAAAACATTACCAACTTGTAACCCTGCATATTATTCCCAAATACCACCTCAGGGCAATTTACGGGCAACTGGGAATATACCGGTTACATACATAAAGTGTGATTCAAACTCAATGTCCGCTTTGAAGTCGGTGAGAAGTATGAGTGGAGCATGTGGATGGCTTGGAATGCACTTCATAGCCGCCATTGAGTTTGTACCACACTACCAAGAGATAGAAATATATGTATCTGTTACCTGGACTTAACACAATTACCTTACCTATACCACAGAATAAATATATAGTACTTCTATACCAAGACCCAAAAAAAAACACTTTGATACATTGATAAGATAGTTTATATAACAATAGAAAAGAGAAACTGTCTTTATATGACATAAGTAGCACCTCATTATATAATTTTATACACCTACATAACTATTATTATTATATTGAATTGTTTCATTTTGATTTTGCATGCTTTCTTTGAATAAAAACCAATTTGTATCATCATCAACAACATGAAGACAACCAGGCCTCCCCCAAAGAATGCCGCTTTAAGAGACTGCTTGCTTTCTGCATCCATCGGCTCCCCATGGTTATGGTCACCAGGTTAGCGGCCCACCTTTTTTCCCTTCTGTTGTCAGTTCTACGAGTGATGTGGCTTGCCCATTGCCACTTCAACTTGCTGATTCTAAATAAGATAACATAAATTACACCATTATACATACTACAAATAAATATATACATACTTACTTCATAAAATTGCTTTGTTTACCTCAACTATTGGTGAAAATACCCACCCTAAATCTATATTAAGCTATTATTCACAGTTTCCCCATAAGCTTAGAAGATTAAATAATAAAAACTGTATCTATAGTGTGGTAGTAGCATACCACACAGCCACAGAATTAATATATTATATAGGCTAACAAGAAGGTTTACAGTAATAGGTGACCTAATTATTTACCTGATGCTAAACCAAACTCCTGTTTTTCCTCTGTCATAATTAACATCCATCACTGAGCGCTTGTTTTTTGGATCTTTTATAGGTTGGAACTCTGAAAATGAGACAAGGTAGCATTGAGTTAATAAAAAACAAGGTGGATATTAATACTTTAGGTACTAATAAACAAGCATAGAATTTTAGTGTGTTCTGGGTGAAGAGCATAATTTGTTCCTGGTATTGTTATCATTTTATGCTAATGCTTAGAATAAGTACCTAGTCTATGCATTTCTGCAGTATATTTTGAGTCTGCTTTTACTTGCTTATCTTGTATAGTAGTAAATTTCGTTTATCATAAGACTTACTTGTTGCTATACGTGTCAGAACCCACAGCAAATGACACCCACGGGAACAAATAGGCTGGTTCTATTCTCACATCACAGAATTCCCCCTATTACTTGTCTCACATACATAAATAATGTTGTTTTTATTATTACAAACAAAAATTAAACCGCCGCCATCTCTGTGGCCGCCATATCTATCTAGTCAAATGCACAGAGAACTTTGCTATATACGTCAAATGTCAAAACATGAAACTGAAGTTAGCCGTATGCGGCCATCTTATTTCATACGATTAACGACCTTATTTGAGAGCCGATAAAGTTTCTTACTGGATGACAGGACAGGAATATATGACTTTCTGAGTAAGTATTTTTCGGTTTTTGTATGAAAAATATGATTTTTTGTATAAGAGGTACCTTTTTTTATTGTTTATTTAGAATCGTCCCAAGGTTTACTACATTTTCGTTCAATTAGTTTATCTTTATCTCTTACCGTTTCCGAGATCCCATCTGGAACTTCTTCCTGGTACCACTTTCTGATGCTGACATATTTAATTCTTTGCCTCGGGATTTTTCCGCACAAATCTCTCATAGATTGTAAGGTCGTCCGATGGCTCCTTCTTACGAAAACATTCATGTCAATAAATCATCTGTCACCGTTTTTTAGCTTTATATATCTGTTAAGATAAATAAGATAAATATATATATATCAACTGTTGATGTAGGTAATAGATTATTCAAGACACTGGGCATGGAAATTCAATACGAGTTAGTTACTATTTGCACATATCGATCTTACTATTTAAAAGAAGTTCATTAAAAAACTTTTCATCACCACCACAACCATACAGTCAACTGTACAGGCACAGGCTAATTCTGTTGGTCTCTACCGACTTTTACATGGTCATGGGGCAGGAGGGTTATGCCACCTACCGGAACTGGGCTGGAAAATTTGGACGGTCCGTAGATACTGAACCGATTTTGATGCTATATAGGATACTTTTAATTGAAATTGAAACCGCGGGGCGCAACTAGCTAAAATACAAACAATCCAAAAAACACTATAAAAGTTCCAACAAACCATTAAACTTCACCTAAATCTGTTATCGTCATCAGTTTGACCCATCGCTTCGATCAAAGTTTCCCAAACTTTTGATCCTAGGGCCGCGAAGTTCAGTCAAACAACAATTTGTATCGCCGAAGTTAATATTTTGAGAGAAAGTTTAAATGACAATTTTGTGACTAAAATCAATTTTTCACATCATTAACATTTAATATAAAATGGACAAGTATTTTTCAATAATCAATCAAAGGTTTTCTCGATGTATTTGGAGTTTTATCGCTTAGCGACTACATCGCTGAGTTATGAATATCATAAACTATTGAATTTTCATCAAATCATCCGTTGATGCCAAGATATCCACTGCTGAACATAGGCCTCCCCCAGAGAGCGCCACTATGAGCAGCTCCATAGGCTCCCGTCAGACCACCTAGTATTCTCTGAACACGAATTTCTTCAATTCTGAAGTGAATTTTGCTTCATAACAAAGTAGTTACACTCCCTACGGATTTTAGAGACATGCTTATAAAATAGACAAAAAAGCTTCCATTTATAACATCTCTTGTCTTGTCACCGGGGGGTAAAACTACCCCTTAGAGTGTAAAAATGAGCACTAGCAATTTACCCCGTTGTTTTTACTCCGAGAGAGTTTTATCCATTTTCATGTCAAAGGATCCATTTCATTACAAGAAGAAAGAATAAGTGATTCTGTTACTACATTTCTATGGTTAACAGAATTTTCTTTAGAATGGTAAAATATAAGGAACGTAGAAGAAACAGACCTTCTGTTTAATAACTTAAAGTAAAACACAGATTACTTTTACGTGAAAGTATGTAAGTTAGCCACGAACTGGAAGACGCAGCGTAGACCGGCCCCCCATTGGGTGGACCGACGAGCAGTAGGCCTAGCACGAATATTTACGCGGGAATAAGTGTAACGTTAACGTAAGTCAGTTGTATGGGGCGGTGATTAAATGCCATACAACTGACGTACGCTAACGTTACTTACGCGCGCGTAAATATTTGTGCTAGGCCTACTGGTGAAAACCGCGGGGAACCGATGGATGCAGGAGGTGAGTGGCTGCTCAAGGTGGTACTCTATGGGGGAGGGCTAGGTTTAGCAGAGGACGCCTTCTGGCTGTTAATGATGATGATGATAATGATGATGATGATGATGTAAGTTAGAGTCACCTTTGTGTGAACGCATAAAAGTAAGACATTTCATCGTCAACATGGGACTCCCCTTAGTAGGTACACCATTTTCAATTTCAATTGTTTATTTCTTTGCATTCTACAATACCTTTGCTTTCTAACCCTACTTTATGCAAAAATGATATAAAATAAGAGGTTGTGACGAATTTACAATAACTTAATTGACCTGTGACGAATTTACACGTGACGAATTTTAATGCATGTGACGAATTTACTTTAAATGTATGGAGTTTCAAAAAATGTAACGAATTTACTTTGTGACGAATGTACAATAACCCGAAGAAAGGTTGTAGGTTGTTTTGAAAGGTGCTTCAAACTTAAACTCAAACTCAATGTTTTTTATTGCAAATAGGCTATTCATAGCACTTTTATAAGTCAAATATCGTTAGCCGCTCAGGCGCGGCGCGGCGGGTGTAGGTAGGGCCCAAAGCGATCCAAAGCAAATTAGGATTTACTAACCTCAAATAGCCCGGTATGGTTTTGCATATATATGGTTTATACGAAAAAACTAAGTTGTGTTTTAAAATTTCAAAACTAGTTTAGGTAAGTAGCATTACTCGGCTTTCTAACCAAATACATTTTTAAGTGTGTTGTAGTATAAAAAACACGCACAATAACAATACACATAATAATTGACGCTCCGTCGTACCTAAAAGAAATAGCTCTGACGCCGGCGCGCGCCGGCTCGGCGCGAGTTGCAATTTAAACTGAGGCATTTTTTTTCCTCCTGAACCATAGAGATTTTTACTTTATTTGATAGTGATGTTCAACTAGTTTTTATTTTAGTCGATTTATAACGAGTGACGCCTCTAAAAATTGAATAGTCGATGTTTTGATCCCTAGTATTGCAATCAGCTGTGAACCACTATTGTGGTCTCTATGCACTTTAGATTTTTCGAAGCGGGTCACAAATGTGGCAGAAGCGCCTGAGCGGTTAGGTACTTAAATTAAATTATTATAATTACTGAGCAGATAAAATTCACAAAGTGCACAATGTCAAATATTATAACTATTTATAGCAAGCCTATTACAATCAGTGTTTGAAAAAAAGAAGTTCCCTCTTCCACTACAGGTGCAAGCAATACGGCACAATGCAGAATAGACAACTCCGATCCGTAGCTTTGATTACACCTGTAAAGAAGCTACAAGAAACACAGCTTGACACAGAGCTTTGAAAAATATGACGCTACACACCTGTTTTTTTTGCTCTATAGTGCTTGAGGTAACCTCTACCACCATAGCCATAATAGCCTGAATACGTCCCCTGCATCCATCGGCTCCCCGCGGCTTTCACCAGATCGTCGGTCCACCGAGTGGGGGGCCGGCCTATGCTCCGGTTCATGTCGCTACTCGAGAACCTTTCTTCCCCATCAGTTCTCCGTTCTACGAGCGAATCTGTACCAGTATGTACCTAATCCTGTAGCTGTGTAGCTGCCAAAAAAAGGTACATAAGTAATACCAAACCATACCGCAATGAAACTGTGAACACAAAGAAAACAATAACAATGAAAAAATGAGCTACATCGTTTCACACTCTGGTAATTTTTACGTCCTCGTAAAAGAAAGATTTCGGGGTTTACCTCAATTAACCTGGTAACCTTAACGCGCGACGTAAAGTTTGTACGTGAACCTTCGTTCTGGCCTAAGGTGCTGCGTTGAGGGACTTCAGGAGCTCTTCAAATCAAAGACATAAAATTTGTGCAGTTATGTATTGTCTCGCTTGCTGCCAAAGCCATACTAACTTAACAGTACACTGAATCGTTGCCTAACTTCAGTAACCAAACGTTTGCGCGTGCTAATTTGCCTACTAACGCCATCTAGTTATACCCGGCCGTACTAACATGCCGTACGATCCGCATAATCAACCTTTCGACTTAACATACCGCCCACCAAGGACATCGGCACATGTCCTTAACAACTAACTACCGCCCACCGTGAAGAGAAGGCGTGCAACAAAGAAAAACTTACAAACATACTTCTGACTTACTGCTACTTAATTTACTATTAGGTAATCATTTAACTGGCTATGGGCAATATACATAGCTTTGATGTGGGACGCTTAATCAAAGAGCCGTTGCATTTGAGAGTTACGACACGCGTGATTTGGTCGTTCCCCGGATGTTTAGTGACTACTCTTCCCAAGAGCCACCTCGCAGGTGGCAATCCGTCTTCTTTAACTAAGACCACATCGCCACAGCTCGGCTCGGGCATTTGCTTTGTCCACTTATGACGTTGCAATAAGTGAATTAGATACTCAGTGGACCAGCGTCGCCAAAAACCTTGCACCATACGTTGCGCTACCTGCCACCGCTTAAGACTTGATATATTTGAGTCTTCGTAATTTCGCTCAGGCACCATGATGAGAGGTTCACCAATTAAAAAATGACCTGGAGTCAAGGGTGTTGGATCAGCAGGATTATCAGACATCATTGACAACGGTCTCGAGTTAAGGCATGCTTCGATTTGACTAAGCATCGTTGCCATTTCCTCGTAAGTGAGTGTTGATTCACCAATTACACGGCGCAAATGACCCTTTGTTGATTTCACTCCTGCCTCCCAAAGACCACCGAAGTTTGGTTTATGGGGTGGAATAAAATGCCACCTGGTTCCATAGTTGCCTACCCATTCTCTAATGTCGACCGCTACAGAAGATCGCTCCAATGAAACCAAATGTCGAAGTTCCTTGGCTGCTCCAACAAAATTTGTGCCGTTGTCGCTCCACATATCAGTCACGTGGCCTCTACGCGCAACAAATCTTTTAAACCCGGCAATGAAGCTTTGAGCAGACAGGTCACTGATCGCTTCCAGGTGAATTGCCTTGGATACCATGCAAACAAAGACACAAATATAGCCTTTGTAAGAATGATGTCCCCGTCCCTTAGATGTCCTAATACTTATTGGGCCAGCAAAATCCACGCCGCTGTGTCGGAATGGTCTCGCTGGTGTTACTCTACACGCTGGCAACTGACTCATCAATTGGGTTTGGGAAGATATAGAATATCTTCTGCATTTGACACAATTGCGCACATGTGCTTTAACAACCGACTTGGCTCCTATTATCCAATATCCAGTCCGCAATTGACTCAACATTAACGTTGGACCACCGTGTAGTGTTTTCTCGTGGGCTTCAGCAATAACCAAATTGGTGAAGTGGTTGTTGTGTGGCAAGATGATTGGGCGTTTAGTACTCATTTCTACAGTAGCCTTATCAAGTCGACCACTGACACGTAGAATCCCATCTTCATCTATTATTGGACACAATGACTTCAATTTGCTTCTTGCCTTGACATGCCCTTTTCTCGCTATATCTTCAATTTCTTCTTTAAATTCTTGATGTTGGACATGTTTTATGCAAATTTTCATTGCTTCTTCTATCTCTTCATTCTGTAAGCAAACTTCATATCTTTTCCTATTATCATTTTGTTTTTTCCACTTCAAAACTCTTCTGCAATATGCTATAACTCTCACTAATTTCTTCAGCGTCGAAAATATTGTCCAAATGGGATCGTCTGTGGTAATCTCTGTAACAACATGAGATTTGACTGATCGCAACTCCATGCTGGTTGCAATCGACTTTGGTCTTTTGTACTCTATTGTCTCATCCTTCAACCACGTTGGTCCCTGAGCCCACAATGCATTGGTTGTCAATTCTTGAGGAGTTATTCCTCTCGATGCTATGTCGGCTGGATTCTGCGACGATTGAACATGAGCCCAATGAGTGTTTTCAAATTGACTTAGGATTGACGATACTCTATTCCCGACAAAGGTAGTCCAGCGGCTAGGGTGACCACTTAGCCACGCTAAAACCACAGATGAGTCTGTCCAGAGATGGATGTTTTCACGAGGAACTTTCATCAGCTCGCCCACTTCGGAGATAAGCTCAGCCAACAAAACTGCCCCCATCAGCTCTAACCTTGGCACGGATTGTTGTTTCACAGGAGCGACTTTCGTCCGAGCTGTGACTAGGCTTATCTTTATGTGCCTTTGCACATCTATAACGCGAAGATATACTACGGCTGAGTATGCGCAAATTGACGCATCACAATATCCATGCAACTCTACAGCCACATCATCTGCCTTTGTATTGAGCCATCTAGAAATGCAGAATCTACTCGTTCCAACTAAACTCTCCCGGTAAGCTAACCATTCCGACCTCAATTCCTGTGGTAGTTCGTCATCCCAACCCAACCCAGAAAGCCAAAGCTTTTGAATAAAGATTTTTGATGTGACAACACAAGGTGCTGCCCATCCTAGCGGGTCGAACAGGCGAGAGATGTCCGAAATAACCTTTCTTTTAGTGATCGGTGATTGCTGCGTTGACAGATTGACTGAATATTTAAATTCATCACGCTTGCGATCCCACGAAATTCCCAGAATTTTCATTATATCATCCGATTTTAGATCCCTTTCTCCCTCCAACTTCCTGTGTTCCTTTCCTTCCTCTGAAATTTCCTCATTTAACTCTTTGCAGCTACTCACCCATTTTTGCAGCTGGAATCCTCCCTTGGTAAGTATATCAGACATTTCTTTATGTATGTTTATTCCTTCCTGTACTGTTTGACAACCCGTCATCAGATCACCTACGTAAAAATCTTTCTTTATTTTTTCAGATACGTCGGGACTTCGTGCTCCTTCATCTACTGCTGTCTGCTGTAAGGTGTTCACCGCAAGGTAAGATGCTGACGCTGTACCAAAAGTAACTCTTAATAACTTATATTCTTTCATTTCAGATTCGGGATTGTCGCGCCACACTACTCTCTGAAAATCAACGTGTTCAGAAGAGACCTTCACCTGCCTTTACATCTTCACAATGTCAGCGCAGAGACTTAAAGGGTGAGTTCTCCACCTCATAATGATGTGACGTAACGGCAACTGCAACGTGGGGCCCACCAAGAGATCATCGTTAAGAGACCTGCCGTTCAACCCTTTCATCGAAGCATCGAAGACTATCCTAACCTTGGTGGTGGACTTATCTTCTCGGACGACTGCGTGATATATATTGACACTGAGGATCATCATTTTGGAATGGAAGATTTACGATGTAACGACCAGTCGTTTCAGCGTAAATCTTTTCGCACTGCAACTCCTCTTCAGACAAAATCTTCTTTTGAGTTCCAGGAATAACTGTTTCGATTTCCCAGAATTGTCTTAGCAGTGCATTTTCATCAATCTGATCCGAATGGCTAACAACAACATGGTGACAACTAATAGTATTAGTGGTTGACGAAACTTTTCCAGATAGGATCCAACTAGTGCCGTATTTTGGGCTACCGGTAAGCCCGGTGGACCTTGAATCAATCCTTCTCTGAGCACTTGGCTGTAAGCTTCCGCACCGAGTAAGATGTCAATCTTATTCGGTGTGTGGAAAGCTGGATCGGCTAAATTAATAGCTTCTAGCTCAGCCCAAGTGCTTGGTACTACTTGCACTGACGGCAATAAAAACGTAATGTTACTAAGAACATACGCATTGATTTGGAGACTGAATTGGGGGTCTAGGTGAGAGTGAATAGTCACATTGACTGTATGCTTGGAGGCTAATGAGCCTCTCTCACCACCTATTCCTGAAATAGTTGATTTGGCTGGCGTCTTTTTAAGTCCTAGGAGTTGTACTGCTGATTCCGTTATAAACGACGCCTGGGATCCTTGATCCATAAGCACCCTCAGCAGTTGTGATGACCCCATTCTTGTCTGTGCTTTGACAAGAGCTGTGGCCAACAAAACATGTGTCGATGACACTGACTCTCTAGAAAAATGTGATACTACGTTTGAAGTGGTTTCAACCTCTGATGACGCTGCCTGATTCTCAGATATTGCTGTATGGACACTGACAGCGGAATTACCACTGGCGTTTGAGCTTGACATAACCTTAGGGTGCAGCAACGAATGGTGCTTTCGTTTGCATATGCGACATGTCGTATTAAGTCGGCAAAACTTAACTGAGTGATTAATACCGAGACAGTTGAAGCATAACCCGTTGCGTTGAACGAAACCTTGACGCTCTTCGTAACTCTCACTTGCAAATGACTTGCAGTTGGCTAATTTATGTTGTTCTTTGCAGAAGGCACAAGGATTGCTAACTTTACTTACATTAGGTTCCGAACTAACAACATGATGAACCTTTGGTTTATTGGTAGCATTAACATTTGCTTTAGGTTTGGCCGTCGATACGTCTAGAAATTCCAGTGCCCTGAACCTGGCTTCCAGAAAATCCCTGAATTGCGTGAACTTGGGCAATTCATTCAAAGAGCTAATCTGTGTTTCCCATAGCTTGCGTGATTCGGGATCTAATTTGGCGCTAACTATATAAATTACCAGAATATCCCAAGAACTCACATCAATACCGAGATTTTTCAAGCCGTTTAAACATTCAACTGTTGTATCTAATAACTTCTTTATAGCACTGGAGCTTTCTGACACCGTCGTTTGACTCATGAAACGTTGCAACAAGCAATTGGATAAAAATCTTTTATTATCGTACCTTCCCCTTAAGAGGGACCAGCATTCCTGATAATTAGACGCGGTGACTGGAATATGTCTAAGAAGTTGATCGGCCTCGCCTGTCAATAAACCTTTCAAATAATGCATGCGTTGTACATCATCAAGACTTTCATTTTTATGAATAAGCGATACAAACAAATCTTTAAATGTCGGCCATTCTGCATAATGCCCAGAAAATTTTGGGATGGTAATTTTCAGCAGTTTCAGATTATCACTTTGAACAGACTTGGCACTTGAAACAGGTTTCGCGCTATTACTACCTCTTTTTTCTAACAACTCTTTCAACTCGCTCTTATACGCAATGTATAACTCCTCGGTGGATTCATACATTTCGTCAGTAAAGTAGGCGGCTGCTTCATCTATACATTTTTCTATTATTATATTATGTGTGGCCAGGAAACCATTCCAAGTTTGTTCAAGCGATTCTAATCTTGTAGTTACATATGCATGAGTAATTCTATCTTTGGGCGATTTCTTAAAGTTAACTTGGGCCCGTTGTATCGCTAGCTTTTTATTATTTTGTAGTTTAAACAAAACTTCCATCTTGATATTCGATGACAAACAAGTTAAAAATAAAGGTTATAATTTTGCTCAAAATTCTATGTTAATAATACTAAAATTGTCTATTGGTTTCTTCCTCTTAAATGGTGGACTGTAGATGTATGTGTGTTTATGACTTTACAATGTTAAAACTTACGGAAATTCTAAACACTTCACTCACTGGTTTCCAAATAAATTCCCAACTCACAGCGCCCTCTGGCGCCGTTCACCGGTACTGCGCTTCCAACTGCAGTCTGTAACCACGACTGTGACGTCACTTCCGTCAGCGGCCTTTGGTGACACCTGTGACGGATGTTGCCCTCAGCTGTCAAACTTGCTTGACAGCTAGTCGGTTGCTAACTCACGTACCGGAGTGATGACGCTTCAACGACGCCCTGTCGCTGATCTTCCCGTCTTGGGATCCTCAAACTCTCCACGCGGATTCCTCGATCCGGCTTCTGGAGGACCATGAACCTTCGTTCTGGCCTAAGGTGCTGCGTTGAGGGACTTCAGGAGCTCTTCAAATCAAAGACTTAAAATTTGTGCAGTTTTGTATTGTCTCGCTTGCTGCCAAAGCCATACTAACTTAACAGTACACTGAATCGTCGCCTAACTTCAGTAACCAAACGCTTGCGCGTGCTAATTTGCCTACTAACGCCATCTAGTTATACCCGGCCGTACTAACATGCCGTACGATCCGCATAATCAACCTTTCGACTTAACAGTACGAGTTACGGTTATAATGAATCGATGTCACGTGAGTAATTATTAAGTTGGGTTAAACTAACTCCTATTTAACGCAATTTAGGTTGATCCAAGGTTACCGATGTAGCTAACAGAAAAGTGCCAAACTAGCGGCGTCACATTATTCGCCACAGGCAGGATAGATGAGACATAGGCAATCGTTGAGGTAAAGATCTGTCGTTGAGAAGCCGTGATGGCAAACGTAGTAAAAGGATGCCCATCGACTAAGTTCATCAGTTCATCACATGATCATCATCATCATCATTACCACCACCACCATCATTATCATCATCATCACCATCATCATCATCATAGATAATCATCACATCAGTGTGTAATGTTGATGCTTAGCAATGACGTCTGCTGCTAAACATAGCCTTCCCCCGCCCAAAGAGGACCACTTCGAGTGGCTGCTTGTCTTTTGGATCCATCCATATTAATGTGTTCGTTTTAAAGAAGCTTAGGTTTTTAACATGATATCCTTTGTATCTTTGCTAAGCAATTGGCTTAGTCGTTACGTCAATTCCTTATTTAAAAAAAAAAACCGTCGTTCTTTTTGTCTTGGCATCTTGTCTATTTCTGTACAGCAATTTCTTAGAAGAGACGCTGAGGTTAGGAAGTCGCACGTGCACTTGATTTCAGTCCTTTTTATCAACATTAAATACAATTAATATAATTGAATAAATTTGCTCTGAGAGCCTACTCCTGAGGGCTACGGCCTTTTAAAATAAATACCTATTCCAAAATATTCATTTTGTAACAAATTCAATTATTGGGATTGCCTTTTTCTTCTGATTTAGAAAGTAAAATTATAATATTACTTTAAAATTTACATTAATTGAGACGTAGATTTTGCATTTAGATTCCTGAACACAAATAAAAAAATACCGATTAACCGGAAAGCTAAAATATCAACTCAATATAAATAGACTTTTCAAGTAAAACCCAAGTACTCAATAAGTTCTTTGAACTTCTCTTCAGTTAATTACTTTCCACTGATGGATACTTGGCCTTCTATACCCAATGCCCACTTTTGATTGAATTCGTAGATTACATTTATTTTTTCATTTTCGAATGCAATCAAATTCGTAAAATCGAAATTCTGATGTAAACATAACAAAACTCTAATGAGATTGTTTCAATTGTTTCCCGAAACGCCCAACTTCCATTTCGCCCTGCATAATGGGCATATTTACGGCACATTTTATCATACACAACGCATATCGCTTGTATTGTATTTTATGGACATGAAAAATTGTTTTCATCCATGCTTATGACATAGGTGAGTTCCGTATTAACTGCTCATTCACATTCAACCTTAAAATTATCGGGATAAAGTTGAAAATAGGGAGGGATTTGTAGCCTGTATACATTTAGGAAAGTCAGGCCATTTACCATTATGCAAAAATGGTACGTTTTTCCGTTGAGAATCTTTACTTTCTTATGAAATGTCCTATATCAGTCATGAATGGGACGCGTTTTGTTGGGGAAAGTTATGTAAACGCTTGTTTTTCTTGGGGGTTTGGGATTTCTTGTCAAAACAAAATCGAGTACCTACCTAAGTATTTTCATCTGCGACAACTTGAGAGATACGTTTTATTGTGGCAGATGTTAATAATCCTACAAAAAGTGACCGCTTGTAACCTGCTTCGTTCAAATATCAAATATCAAATCATTTATTTTGTGATACACAGGTCATAATAACAGATGTTAGAACAAAATAATAAGTCCATACTGCGATCAGCCGCAACGGCATACAAAATTACAATCTAGCCGAAGCTGTTAATATTAAGTGTTACTTATAGCATTATGATTATGACATACTTAAAATTAATCAAATTACAGCATAGATAAAAGTCAATAATTAACAATTGATAGGTCCATTCTATTATATTATATTAAAGTCAATTACTTACTTAGCAAAAAATCAGAAAGCGAATAAAATGTATGGTCGATTAAATATTGAAATAATTTGTACTTAAATGTGTGAAGGTCATTGCACTCTTTTATATGGCTTGGAATTTTGTTATAGATTTTAGGCCCCATTGTAAATACACTTTTCTCGTATAAAGCAGTTTTATAGCTTACTTTATCGACACAACATAAATAGGTCCGATTTCGTGACTTGTATACTATTTTAAATAAAGATGGATGTTGTCTAATAAAGAGAGCTAATTCAAATATATATAGTGACGGCATAGTAAGAATTTTTAAATCTTTAAAATATGTTCTACAGCTATCGGTTCTTTTCGTTGTCCCATCACAGTATGTCCCTGTGGTTAAACCATCCGATTTAGAAGCTAATCTAAATATCTGTAATTAATTTTCAATCATCATCAATATCATAAAACTGTAACTGGGCAAAATCTGACATTGAATATTTTTTTGAAAATTTTGACTGCATTACACTTCTTAATCGATATAAAAACATAAACAATTTAATTTTGAATTTTTTTGCCTGTTTGTCTGTCTGTCTGTATGTCTGTCTGTCTGTCTGTCTTGTAGTCTGTCTGCCTGTCGGTCTGTCAGTCTGTCTGTCTGTCTGTCTGTCTGTCTGTATATTTTTGTTCACATATTATAATTATATTTGTATATCAATTTTAATTTCAATAAAAAAAATATACTCGCTCTGTCGAAGGGAAGATAGAAGAGAAAGGGAAAAAATAGGGGAAAAGGATGAATGGATTGGACGGCAATGGAAGGGGGAGGCAGCTGGCCATCCCATTCATCCTTTTGCCATATTTTTTTACTTTTCCCTTCTCCCTTACCCATAAACAGAGTTAGGACTTAAAACTTATTAACCCGTGTGAAGCCGGGGCGGGTCAGCTAATTTTGTAATATTATTTAACATTAATTTTTAAATGGAATTATTTCTGATTAAGTACTAGAGAGTACTAGAGAATCCATAGAGGGGCCACATCGCTCGTAGAACTGACAACCGATGGGGAAGAAAGGTTCTCGAGTGGTGACCACGAACTGAAATTCGCAGCGTAGGCCGGCCCCTCACTAGGTGGACCGACGGTCTGGTGTAAACTGCAGCCGATAGATGCAGGAGGCGAGTGGCCGCTCAAGGTGGCGCTCTATGTAAATGATGATGACTAGAGAAAATAAAAATAAATAAAAAATAAATAGGTGTGGACATTTCACACAGCGCCATCTAGCCCCAAACTAAGCATAGCTTGTACTATGGGAACCAGATAAAATACTTATATACTTTTTTATTGTTTTGTAAATACATACATAGAATACAATAAATCTAAAAAAAAATGTGCTAAATTTTGGTTTTCAACTGATGTACAGTAATAATTAAATTCAAATTCCTAGACCTTAAACATTTTCCAGCGGTTTCACAACCGCGCTGACCGCGCCTTACGTCGAAATGCCCCGAGCAAAGCAAACCGTCTAAAATCAGAGATAACATTCCCTTTACCCGAGATTTCCCGTAATAATACAGAGTTGCTCAAACACTCAATAGCTAAGACCGGCGACATTCGTACAGAACAAACTCTATGTTTATACAGACGATGTGACGAGGGTCTCCATTCATTTTTATTGATACAGGAAAGTTCTGCCCTGGCTTGTACGAAAAGATAGCACGTGTTATGTATTACCTAGTTAAGTAATACTTATATAGTCTGTAATATTAACTACACTGTCCCCTCCACTAAAAATTTATTTAATTATGGCAATTTTTTTTTAACTTTCTTTATTTATGTTGTTTAAAATTAAACTGTATACCCTCTATTAATAAAAAGTAGCACGTGGCTACATCAAAATACTGAAGTTATGAAATCATCTACTTATAATTATGTTATGTACTTACCTAAAACTGTTTAGAATTACCTACTTAAATTTTTTAAATAATTTATCTATGTCGACGAATTTTTTTGATGCCTCGTAAAGACCGCTAGTTAAGACCCTCAAAAAGGATAGGGTAGAAATGTGGTAATAACCACATAAAGTGCTTGCAAAGCCTTGTGTTTTTATTTTTTGTCATTTTGATATGCATTAAGGGATCTCAAAAAGGTTTTTCGATGCCATACAACGCTAACCACAGCTTTTATTTTTGACGAATTTTCTACAAAATATCTTAAAGCTAGTCTCTGAAAACTCAACATGTCATTAAGAGGGCTATTTTCCACAGTAGACATCTTCAAATCTTCCTGATGACGATGATATTGATGATGATGATGATGACGATGATGATGATGATGATAATAGTGCATGCTATGAATTTCTATATAGAAGGGCACGTAAGCTCCTTAATACTTACCTACGCCTTTATTGCCAAAAAATCTCCTAAAATGATTGAATTTGGTAAACTACCCGCAAAACCTGTGATCAACGCGGTGAGTATAATGCGATGATTGATGGCGAGGCTTTTTGTCCACGCTAGGGCTTCCACTCTACGGGAAATTAAAAATGTCTATTTGGCTTGGGGTGACTGAAAGGTAGATTTACCTACGGCTTTTTTGATACCTTGCTCGATTTTTTTTTCAATGTACTTTCTTACGAAGTATAGTCATAGACTTAGGAACGAAAAAGGTCTTCTAGGTCTGTGTGGATAATAATAATATATTAATAGCAAAACATATTGCAATTTTAACAATAAAGAAGTTATGCAATGTATTCGGAATGGAAGGTCTTAGACAATTACCATTCCATCAAAAGCGTTCTGGCGTCAATAAACGCACTCGCATCTACCCCCTTGTACATTACAGTCATTTCATCCGCACATACACGCATCCATTCGTATAAATGGCAGTACCCACGCCAAACTTCGTATACCACGCCTCTCATCTTCTACACACAACACACAGCACACAGTACACACCACCATGCACCACCGCAAAAGTGAGATGTTTGCCTTGTTTGTTTTTTTTCACAAAATGTACTTATTTTACTTTTTTTTTTTTACTTTGTTACCTTTTTTTACTTTTATGTATTTATTTATTATTTTTTGCGTAACGTCAACTCGTACATTTTATAAAATGTTGATATCGGAAGGCACTAAATCCCACGACACAGGTCGTCCTAGTGTGGGATTCAGAGTTCCTTTACATAATGTATCCTGTTTACACTGTAACAAGCTTCGATGTACCTATTTTACATTTTGTATTATTTCTTTAGTCAAATAAATATTTATTATTATTATTATTATTAATGGTTATGATAATATTATTTAGTTTAGGGCAAAATTTTTTTTTGGAGGCGTAACCATAGAGTCGCGTGTTGGTAATGCCATACAGTTATACACTTAAAAGGCAGAAAGAAAATACATATTATATTAAGAACATAGATTAAAATAAAAGCAAAGTATAAACCAGGATGAACAACAAATAAATTTATTGAAGTACCACAACATGGGATGTTGCGTGACGTCATAATATGGGCACCACTAAGTGTCACCAAAATGCCCACTAAACTCCATATTTTTTCATGACGACTATTGTACTTTGGAACCAGTAATAATACCTACAAGCATAAAAAATGTTTTTTTATTACTTAATATATTATTATCTTTCTTCGTGCTTCACTTTTATCTGACCACATTAGCCCTAACGCAGCATTAACATCCGAAATCTACCCAAACCTGTATCATAAATCATACGAATCCTGTGCAAATAAAAACAGCAAACGGTCTTAATAAATGGTTTTCGGTCGCGGACCGAGTGAGGAATTGTTTTATGTTCCACGTGATAAATGTTAGAGATAGTTGTTAAATATTGATAAATGTTGAAGATAGTTGTTAAATATTGATAAATGTTGAAGATAGTTGTTAAATATTGATAAAGTTGAAGATAGTTGTTCAATATTTATGAATGTTGAAGATAGTTGTTTAATATTAATTTGAGAATCACTGTGGAATGAATAATATTTAATTTTATGTGCCTTTCATTTGAAGGCTATCAAAACTGAGTTAGTTTAATGGTAATAGCAGGAAATATTTCACAATTTTATAATCATAATTTTACCCTGGTTTTTTTTTTCATCATGTTCATTATTTTATATCCAGCGTCACCGAGCGGGCCTCCGACACGGCCCAAAACGCACAAAGCACCCAGCTGCGCTAGGGCACAGAATACGCCCTATTTACTGGGTTTTGCTTTAGCTAGGGCACCCCTAGGGTTCATACTGGCTATCTAACCTACTCTATCTAGGCATCTGTCACAAAATAATGAAAACTGAACTATGTAAAAACAATATGAAATCTAACCACGTCGAGATTACAGTGCGCTTTGAGAAAGGGAGAAATAATAAATTATGTAGCTTTTTACAAAAGTTCTTATTACCATCTTCCATTGTTACATAAAAATCTACTGCATTATCAAACAAAACTGCTATATCAGCGAGGTTATTAGTACCACAAGTCTTGATGAGAATACTGGTGCCTATTCCCTAGATATTCCCTTAGGCAGGAAGAGATGTAGTGGGCTTGTCTTCATACTGGGAGCACGGGATGGTTGTGTGTAGACAACTTAATCCTATGGATGATTTTAAAGTGTAAACCAACTCTAAAGATATTATAGTCCTTAAAATTTTAGCAATTAGTGGGAATTAAACCCTTGCCCTCCAACTCGCCGGATTGGACGCTCTACCAATTGAGCTATGTTCACCTGACCGCTTACTGGGAAAATCTTTAGGACTATATATTTACCCACTAAGCCGTCGTGGCGACACTTATATAACCTATACAAAACATTAACAACCTAACCTTTATAACCTTAGACAAGATATCATCCCTACATATAATAAATGTGTAATTCTGATGCGCTACGGAACACACACATAATGATGTCAAATCTAATTTATCCCATAGGTTCTATTGTTCAAAAAATATCGTAACCGCGATGCAGGACTACAAGGCTTTTTACCCTTCTCCATACATTTTTTAATTTATCGTATCTATCGCCATCTAGGGACAATAATTTGTAGCTGTTTGTTTGTTTGTTTGTTTGTTTGTTATTGAACAAATCCCTAGATACTGAACTGATTTTCATGCGGGTTGCACTAATATGCTTAGAAATAACCAGCGCACAACATAGGATATATTAAAATACAAATATCATTAAAAAAATTTGGTCAAAATTATTAAATATCATTACGAAACCGGACGGAATTTTATACAACATGGCCGCTTCATGGTGAATTTTTTTTGGCTACTGACGGTTAGTTTGTGTCACAGTAATTTTTTTTATGTTGTATTATGGCTCCACACATGGTGTAGTTAGCCAGTGTTAAGTATAGTAATTTTTCGTCGTGTTGTTATTGAATATTTCACATGTTTCACGTAAAGTCCATCTGGAGGCACAAATTAAAGAAAAAAAACGTGTGTAAGGCCATGAACAAAGAGTAATAGAAGTTAATTTCGGTAGTAATATGCATTAAATAGTGGAATGAAATTTTACAATTTATTAGATTTGATTAACCATTATTAGTTTTTCTATTTAAGCCCTTGCAGGTTGTTTGGGGTTTTTGGAGTAAAATAGATATACCATCAAATAATATGTAAGTAGTATGAATCGATTGCATTCAAGATACAAACATGTTAATTATACTTAGTGCCCGCAGATTAGAGAAATAACCGGCCAAGTGCGAGTTGGGCTCGCGCACGAAGGGTTCCGTATCATTATCTATAAAAACTAGCAAAAAAACGTTTGATGTATGACAGAGAAAAAATACTAAAATACAGAATAAAATAAGTATTTAAGGGGTTAAATACTTATTTTATTCTGTATTTTTTGTAATAGCGGCAACAAAAATATATCATCTGTGAAGATTTCAGCAGTCTAACTATCACGGTTCATGAGATACAGCCTGATGGTGACAGACGGACAGACGGACAGCGAAGCCTTAGTAATAGGGTTCCGTACCCAAAACGGACTGACGACGTCTGTCAGGCTGTCTGTCTGTCTGTCACCAGGCTGTATCTCATGAACCGTGATAGTTAGAGCTTTACCCTTGGGAGTATAATCTTGACCCTTGCTACGCCTATTTTTGGCATTACATGACGTTTATGTTTGGCCCACAGGTCTGAGGGCCAATGCATACTATTACCACCATAGGCTAATGCAGTGGGCCAATGATACTCTTACGTTACGTATAAATTATATACTCTTTGAATGATACAGAAGTATAATAATACTCTTTGGAATGATACGAAGTAGATTTTTTCTCTAATCTGTGTACGAAACATGTTATGTAAAATGCCCTGGGGGTCTAGCAAAGATCACAATCACTAACGCTAACGCCTCACGCTAACTCCAAAAATGTATCGAAATGACATTCGCTACGGAAAAGTTAGCGATTTCCGAAACGTCATTTCAGTACATTTTGGAGTTAGTATTTGGCGTTAACGTTAGCGGTTGGTATCTTTGCTAGACTTTGCCCTATTGTAAAAATGTTTTGAAAGCCTAGATTTTAATTTAATATAGGTTTTAATTAATCATGAGTTCGATGATACTTATCGAAATATCATCGAAAATTCTATATTTAAGTAGCCATGAGTGGAGATTTCATCAAAATTGGTCCAGGAATATCAAGGATAATAATTAGCGTAATAGCCATATATAATGTAGTCCACGCGTGGCAACGCCGCGGGTAGTAGCTATTAGTAGTAATTTCGATACTACTGAATGACGAAGGATGGTGCGCTTGCTAAAACTCATGGGAAGTTCTAAGTACTATAATATCTGTAACTTAATCTTAAATAGTTTATTTTTCCTGCAGGTGATATCGGTTATGTCGGTGTTCTTCATCTGCATCTCGGTCCTCAATTTCTGCCTGAAGACGCACCCCGACCTTCGAGTGGTCACTCCCACGCTACCTCCAGACCTGGAGAACACCACAGCTCTGGATAACTTCGCAGATATGGAAGTCCTGGAGCCGTGGAGAGATGATGGGAAGCCGCACGTGGCTTTCTTTTATATAGAACTGATCTGCAATGTGTGGTTCACGATAGAACTTCTGGTTCGATTTGTGGTGAGTAGTTTTAACTATATTAATGTAATAGAATAGAAGTTTGACTCTATAGACATCATCTTTATCATCAGCTGGATGATTCCCACTGCTGAACACAGGCCTCCTTCGTATACTGCCATTTTGACTGGATACTTGAATTTTGGCCAGATACCTAATTGGTCTGCCTAACTAGTAAGAGGTTAGCCTTTTCTACCTACGCCGGAGACATCAATATTTCTTGGTTTCTTTTTAACGTTGATTGTAAGTTATTCTAAAACGATTGATTGGTGTCTATGTCAAGATTCCATATCATCGGATTAATTTCACTGTTGAAATCTAAATCAGGTTCTAACGCGCATCTACCCGTTTTTTTCTAGATACTTTTTCAAAATATTTCAGCTTTTACAATCAACTTACGAGGTTGATAGCACGTAGATACTACTATTTTAATATCTGTGATAGCACCATATTATATTCAGAATTACCGCCCGTTATTCTAATTCCTTTACGTGAGACGTTTACTGTTATAAATTATAATTCACTTTAACATAATTTTACTAATCTCAATCTGAGCACACGATTGAGTTTAGGCTATTATATGACTTATAATATAGTTAACTATTTTTTTAACAACACTCCATCCAAATACCAATCTTCTGCAAATTCACCCAGGCTTATTTATAACTTCTTCGAAATATTATTTCGTCCAATTAGTGAAACATTGTATCAAGCAAAACCAGCTCCATTTTGATTGAATAATTACAACATTTTGCGCAGTATTTGGAGAACAACACGTTTTCAAAGTGCTTGTCTACTCTGTCTACTGCGACTGACGTGTACAGCGCCGGTTGGAAACATACAGAGTTTTGTTGCGAGCGGTAACTTTGGGGACGTTTTATGTCAAAGATTATATAGATAACGTTAGATAGATAAAAACTTTGAATTGTCATCTATGAAACGTATAGTGAATCAGCATTGCACTTTAAGGTGGTAAAGCTGCTAGCGGGCTGAGGATTTACTAGCTACACTACCTACTACAAAAAACATAACTGTATGCTGATCGCGCTGACTAGAAATAGGTATGATTGTAGCAGTATAGCTGCTTCTGCTAAATTTTACTTAGCCCCTTAAAAAAGAACTGGCGTGAAGCAAAGAGGATTCACCTAGGCAGCATTTAGGTAACTTTGTAGTGTCTTTTCATCTTCAATAAGGTTCAACTAGTGTGTTTTGTCCTAAATGACATGAGGATCCGAAATGTTTACGTTCACTGTCTAATCCACCGTCTAAAAGTTATATTACAAGTCGAGTGTTAACAAATACAGGCTAAACTAAGGTTAGTCTTTCTGAGTTTTAATCAGTCTGCGATTTATTCTCACTGCTTAGTCAATCTTCTACTTCTCTATCTACTTTTTTTTTATCTACTTTCTGATTTTTAGTCAATCTGCCCTCATAGGTAGGTATTTTGTTTTTTGGCAATCTGACCATAAAGGGTTTTGTCGTAACTATGTTTGTAATAGCGTTGACTACCAAAATCAGGTCCCGTGTGTATTCATTATCACAAGTAGCAACTTGAGGGGAAATAGGGCAACATAATGTATCTGGCGCGAATCTGTCGGATTATAATACAACAAAAAGGTTGTGAAACGTTGACTCCATTCTGTTTGGCATACTGCCAGCCTACGTTAGTTTCAATCTGTGCTCACGTAGGTATTAGTAGGGTTCCTTATTAAAAATCCTACGTACTATTAAAATTTACGCTACGGATTTCTATATTAGGGACTCGATCTTGTAGTTTGATGCCGAGCATGGCCCGCTCCATGGCGCTCTGCGCAACTCGGATTTTGTGCACAGCCTCATGAGTAAGAGTCCATGTCTCGGCATCATAATTGTTGTTGTTGTAATTGTAATGGTGGGCAGGACGCACTGGTTATAGAGGCGAGTTTTTAGACACCGTGGGATTTGGCGTGATTTTAGTATGTTGTCCAACTTTCTGAACGCCGCCCAGCCGAGCTAAATTCGAAAAGAACTTCTGTTACTTAGAATTAAAATTTATGCTCAACCTTTCCCCAATCCACCCATTACTGCTGAAAACAAATTAACAAAAACTTCTTAATTGCCACCCAGCGTCTAAACTACTAAATGCAGTGGCGACTGCAATCAATTTTCGAGAGTGGGAAGGACAGACTGCCATTATTTATATAGGTATAATATAATCTGGGAGTTTTAAAGGCTAGTAGGCGTTCTAGGCAAGCATGCTTCATCGTCGACCGCGTCGTCACTTACCATCAAGTGAGACCGTGGTCAAGGTGTGTTCGCAATTGGCCCCCTTTCTGATTTTGTCCCTTATTCGTGCCATCCATACAAATTGTTGATCTTTGCCCCCCTTTTTGGAATCTTCTACTTTTTACGCCGCCCACTTTCGCAGTTTGCCCCCTTTATTGAATGTCCGTCAATAGATTCGTGTTTGGTACAAATCTTGAACTACAGACTACAGCTATAATCTTTAGTTGTTTGCCCATTTGCCCACAATTTGTATAGTCAAGTACAAAATGCTAAGTAGGTAATGAAATGAAATGAAATAATTTATTTGGGAGAATATTAAGTAGATAAAAAAAGGTCTGTCAGTGTTTGGGTGACAAAAACAACCTTTTTTCCCTTGTTTTTTCCTTCATAAGGCTTTTCTGTCCTGAGGGCTCGCAACATTTTTTTTCAAGAGCTGACTATGATTTTAGAGTTAAGCTACTTTGTCTTAATCTTTGTTAAGTTTCCCGAGATACAGTATCACCGTGAACGAAGCCTTAGGTCTACATTGTACATTTTTCGTTTTTTACATTTTGCGTTTTGTACATTTTGCGTTTTATACATTTTGCGTGTTGTGCTTATTTTTCGTTTATTGAATTGGACACTTACGCCATAGGAAAGCAAGTTAGACATCGTTTTTAGGGAATTTGCTTCTTAGGCAATCTGATCATAACTTACCTAAATAAAAAAAAAAAAAATATGTACATACAAATTTTGCATACATGGTGGAATATTGAAGTGCCTATTTTTTTTTATAACTGACATCTATGTATTACTCATATTCATGCAAATAAATTAATTGAATTGAAATTAGTCATAATAGTAATTACTATGAGATATTATCCGACATTCTTTCCTTATGTCGTTTCACACTTGCGCCATGCACAATAAGTACCACAGTGCAATAAATTCAGAAAGTAGGTAACAGTCACAACTTTGCGAGGGGTATTAATGAAATGGCTTCTCGCCAAATAAATTGTTAACTGTGGAAGTTAAGAGCTAATTTAAGATGAAAAACTGCTTCGATTGCGAGTTCAGATAATTACATTGAATTATTATAGGTGTGTTACGACGCCCAAATGTTTTGAATTATTTTACTGAAAGAATAACAGTGTAGGGCATCACGTCGGGGTCACCAATGTGGCGTAAAGGTCTTGCCTGGCATACTCGGGCGTGTTCCTATCTATGGTGCGGGGGACCCCAAGGAAACGATGATTTTCAGGAACAAATAAATTTATAATTGAAACGGTAAAAATACATAATAAATTGGAAATACAAAATTAATAAACTACATGACGCGGGTGTGGTGGAGAGACGACTGAGGAGGCCAGAGCGGTGCGGATGCCACGTGGAACTATTTCAGCTTCGTTAGCATTCTGAGCCCCTACAATCAGTAATTATGTACAATCACTCCGTTGAAATACTGTAGAAAAACTGAAAATGTTTTTAAAACATTAATTGGAATTACTAAAACATAGAATTGTATGTACTGAACAAAAATCTCGCCTACTGGTTTGAACCGCAAGCCCCGCGGCCAAAATAAGCTTTGTTATTCATTTTTCCAAGACCCTTCGAGAACTTGTAACAATGGAAACTTACCGTATTGAGCAAAGAGCAATTAAAAATTAATTATTGCTAGAGTAGGAAATTGTTTCCGACAAGTTTTGTTCCGTTCCACTGTGCAATTTGTTGGAAATTTTCTTTAGACAGTTGGTCCTCTGACTTTTTTATGTGAGCTATGTTATGGATCGTGTCATTTGTCATGGAATATTAAAAATTCTTAGGTTAAAAGTTAAGCCCAATTTTTGGAAAAATGGATGTTTAATTTCGTGTCTTCAACTTATTGTTTTAGATGTTTTTGTCGTAGCTTCTTTTCTTTTGATAACTGTTTGCTTAAGGCACGGAGTCTCGTCAGGTACACACGAAAAATAGCCCGAACGTAAAAAAAGTAGAGATCGTGTCGTGAGCGTTACTATACTGTACCTGCATGTACTATAGGTTTTATGCTATCTGTGATTTAATCTACTCTAAGACTATAATTAATATACATTTATGTGACAAATGTTTTTTTTTATAGAGTACTTGGGTATTTTGACAATTGTTATTCTAGACCTAGGGGTATTTACTATTTTTAATAGTAGAGTCGTAATAGGGTAGATAGAGTTTCGAATTTAGTGATAATGTAGTGACCTACGGTCATAACGCTAAAAAGAAATATTCTCCAGTGCCAAAATAAATCCTCAGAAAAACTTTTCAACCCCGATAAGTGGGACCACAAGTTAAAAAGGGTCTTAAACCGATTTCCCCAACAGCTTTGTGAATAATTCAATCGATTCCTTACTCTACCGCGACTCTACGGCGCTAGCTAACAACGTCGTTAGAGATAGCTTCGGGGGTTTGTTTAGGGATTCGAAATTTCTAGTCAGATTTTGCTTTTAATATTACTCTAGGTATATCGGTAAAGTTAAGCAATTTTCACTGTGGCCACCAATTTATTAGTTAGTAAAAGGTAGTAATTAACTAAATTGCTAAACATAAAGAAATCGGACAGGATACGTAACACATTAATCAGGGAAAAGACGAAAATACAAAATGTCACATTCGTAGTACGCAAAAAAAAAGGAGATGGATAGGACATACTTTAAGAGGAGTGGAAAAATGGAGCAAAGCAGCTATAAGTTGGTACCCTAGAGACAGGAAGCGTAAGTGCGGGAGACAACTTAAACGATGGGAAGACGACATTAAAGCCATAGCTGGAGTCACGTGGTCAAGAACAGCCAAGGAAAGATCAGAATGGAAGAAGCTGGAAGAGGCCTATGTCAAAGGACAAACGGATATACTTATAAATATTTAGAGGTTAATGATAAGCTAGAGTTTAAGAAATTACTTGTAAAATCCGAAATAAAGGCTATTATTATTATTATTATTATTATTAGTAATTAACTATTTACATGCGTTATAATGTTTTTTTTCCTAGCTGTTATCGTAAGACAATAACAGTTGTTGAGCCAAGTCAGAAACCTTTGGGTGGATTAATAATAATGAAACCAGCAGGCTTACCACAAACTGATACAAAACCATCATGGTTCGTGACAGTAATACTTCAAAGTTACAATAATATTGTTCGAATTCGTACCATGAACTTATAAAGTATTCCTGCGTGTGAACGAGACGTCTACGTTTTTATATGGTGTTATCACTGTCGCACGTCAGTGTCAACATGATGTAAAGGTTTATGACATGCCAGTTGTATTAGAGTGAACGATTCAACGTGACGTCATCACAACTGCTCTGGCTTTGCAATATTACACTATTCTCACTTTTACGTCATTTGTCAATGTATGATTGAAGTAATAATGCTATAAAACATTGTGGTTGCCCCCCTGGACTGACCTCTTGCCTACACGATAAAAAGATTACAACTATTATTAAAACTACATAATTAAGTAACTAATTATAAAAATTACGTTTTTGGTATTTTCTTTTTTTAACATAATACATTCTGGTACTCTGCTGAGCTGTGGAATAAATAAATAAAGAATGAAAGAAATTAACAATGACCACCAATGCCTACAAGTAAGAGATGGGCTTACTAAAGGTAAAAAAAAACTTGGTGGTATACCGTCTACCGCGGCTGGTGACAAGAAATACCGTTGCCATATTTTTTCCCCGTTATTCTGCTTTTTTGCAGTAGTCTGAAAACACTACCTACCGTATTCCAGTTTGGACGGCTAAGGAAGAGAAGTAACTGGTGAAGTTATAGAAACTTTACCTACTCAGGCGCTTTTGCCACATTTGTTGCCCGCTTTTTTATCATCATAAGCTAACTTTTGACCACGGTCTCACCTGATGGTAAGTGACGACACGGTCGACGATGAAGCATGCTTGCCTAGAAAATACCGGTTCACTCTGGCATTAAAAACTCATATATTACTCTTATATTTGTCAGGAAACAATGACGCTGGTAAGGTGTTCCATTCCTTAGCTGTCCGAATTATAAACGAGGAATCAAAACTCTTTGTACGATTGCCCTGTATTATATAAAATTAAACTATACTGAGTAACGGCAATATCTAAAACAACATAAAAGAAAAATCCATACAGTTATCGTATTTAATAATTAAATTTAATAACTTAATTCAGGTCTACTGTAAAACTTAAGTTATTTCCCAACTCCTTTAATCAAAACCACACAAGGATTAAAAGATTAAGTCATTCCATCTATGTTGATGAGTCATTCACTTAAATCACATTATCGGTTTTCTTTGATCATCCGAAACCAAACCACAGAGTATAGAGCTCCTAACGTCGTTAGAGGATGTTTACCTTTCTCTATGGCTCTACTGATTTCTGAACGACTCTATAATTGACTAGAGAGCCCACAGTGTGGGAAATACAGAAAGACATCTTGGAAAAACATAATTTCTAATGAAATAGCTAGCTAGTAACGTAGCTGGTAAAATTACTGGGCAAAGGAGACTATATGATCTGATCCCAACAAAGATTTTAAAGTCCGTTGAATGCTCGTGAACATAATTTCTCGTAAAAACACGACTCACCTACGGGGGCACGGGGCCAGGTAGCAAAACGAGACAAAGTCATACAAAATTACAAAGGACAGAGCAGGATGGAACAAAAGACACATTGGGTGTCCCGCTTCCTCCCGTAGGATTATTAGTTGAAATACACTACTAATTTTCGTGCGAGGGGAAGTTGTATCGTTGGTCAACTGGATTTATAGTCAATGGATCCCATATTCTGGTATTCTTATTGCTAGACTGGGTAAAAAAACATAAAAGAAAAGCCTCTTTATTTGTTTATTCATCTCTAGGTAAAAAGCGTGTAGTGTCCTACTGAAAATAAAATTACTATTGACTGTGTTTTACACAAGGCCTTAGTTTTCTTTAGCAATGATCACAGATCGGGCGATTCTCAAGAGGTTTCAGATTCCACGTTTATCCAATTTGATTTCACGACTGATAATAATACTAAAGTTATATGGCCCATTTCTCTGTGTAACATATTTTGTTTGTTATAGTTGTAGTATCAAGAGAGTTGTAAGAACAAAAATCAATGTATTTTCTTAAGCACAATATTCTAACAAATAAATGATTTTGTTTTGTTTTTTTATGTTACGAACACAGAGCATTGAAAAAAGTGGCGCTTAAGACGCTGACAAGACCCAATGCGAGCATGTTTATTACAGCAGTCTAACATGAAACGTATAGAGCATTAAATAGGGTCGCTTTATGCTTAGCACATATATGGCGATTACGTTGCGTTGCACTTCGACTATTCCATTTTGCGGTACAAATAATTAGTTATAAAATAAACGCTTATTGTTATGAAAAAAATAGTCTACAGATGGATGAATTGAAACGTAACTCATCACTATGATTTATTTCAATGGGATGTCTTATTATAATATAACGTTTTAGGGCATTTGAATGATTTTTCAGAGGCCACTTCACGACTTTTTTTCTATCGAGAAAACTTTTCGTAATCGTGTTTTGATTTCGGCCGATGGAAAGAAGGTATGACCAGTATTAACGAGCGTTTTTTATCAATCCTGTAAATGGACTACAGTTTGAGAAAATTACGTTCGAAATAATCGATTCAGCGACATTCATTCGCTTCATTCATTCATTCATTCTTCATTCGAGCATTCAGCGCTTTAAGCAAAGTGTATTTTTTTCGTACTCTGTGGTTATTACACGATCCTCAAAATATACCTACACCTTGTACCCTTTTTTTATACAATGAAGTTTATTCTGTTCTGTTCCATTCTGTTTTGTTCTATTCCATTCCATAGAATAGTCAATCTAACAATATCTTTATGTAGGTAAATGAGATAAAAATCTGTCATCATCAACATCCCGTTAAGATAACTTCTATAGAAGAAGCCACCTAATAAGAGGATGTAAATGACAGCCTCCGTGATGTGCTGGTTGACCAGGTCGGCTCAGAACCCGCAGGCAGCGGGTTCGATTCCCGCGACAGGACAGATATTTGTCCACAGAAATAAAAGCGCAAATACTTGTTCTGTGTCTGGGTGTTGTGGGACCATGGTCCTCGTAGTTCCTGGGTCCCTAGACACAGGGAATCTTAGTTAGGGTCCAGGATCTATGTATGTGGTCGTTGGGCGTTATTTATTTATTATAAATGTTACTCTGGCATGTTTTTAGGAGACGGAGGCTACTAGCGTATCGACTAGATCATTCCGGTTTTTAGGTTATGGGTATTCCCAACCAAGACAAACAATTTCATTGTGAACTTCGATGAACTGGGTGTATTAGATTGGGTTAAGGAAACCATCAGAACCTGTGGGGGTGTGTTCCAAGTACATATTTATATACAAAAAAGGTACTTTTAGAAGTATTCTATAAGATTTCCCGCATGGAAAGTATCAATTGCGGTAGAAAACGCTTATAAAAGTTTATTACAAATGAAAGTATAAAAATAACCCATTGGTAAAACATAACCTACACATATTACTTTTGACAAAATTGACATCACATATTAAAAGAAACGACTTTATACGTCCGTTTTATTTTTATTAACGCGGCAGACATCTCGGCACTTGTGTGAAATTGAGCCCATGTTGAGTTATTCACGCACTCGTCAGTGAGAAAATAAGTGGGAACACTAAACTAAGAGTCAGTACCTAAGATTATATTGTCATGTTTTTGAAATAACCAAACAACTAGGCGCTCGGCTAAGCACCACTC
The DNA here is from genome assembly GCA_963580505.1 of Ennomos erosarius. NCBI lineage: Eukaryota > Metazoa > Arthropoda > Insecta > Lepidoptera > Geometridae > Ennomos > Ennomos erosarius. The sequence goes on from OY756987.1 coordinate 12,524,869, forward strand.
CTTTCAAAGAATTCTATACTATACTGGATGGGCCATCTCTAACTTGCCCTGTCGACCACTTCATATAAGCTGGCCAGCATGTACAGGCTCATACGAAGCTCGGAACTCATAGCGACTACACGTGTATTGCAATAAAAATTATGACCTGAAAATGCCATCACGCATTGTGAGACACCACAAAAACCATCCGGGAAAAACAACCAACGCGACGGAATCAATTTTAAACAATAAATTTAGAATTCGGAGCAAAATATAACTAAATAAAATATTATTTAGTTGATTTATAATGGCGCCAGAACGCGCGGCGGCAGCCATATTGGCAGAGTGAACGAACACTGACCGAACAAGAACTAGCGCTGCATGTTGGGATCGTTTGGTTAGACGATTTGATCTCGTATAGAGCTGTAGCGGATTTTAGTTTATTAATACCAAAAATTGAAACAATTGTGTTTCCTTTGACTGCTTGATTTGCTTGGTGGTCTAGTACGTAGTACACATTATTATACCTTTTTGACTCCTTTACGGTCGAAATACCACCTATTCGCACTAAACTTTTATGATCATACTGCTTACAAAGTAAAAAGACCACGAGGGCAGATTGACTGAAGATCCGAAAGTTCAAAATGCACTATGACTAAAATGCAGAAGGTTTTAAATGCAGTATGACTAAAAGCGCTTCGATTTACGTTTTACTTTTCTGCAAAGTTCGTTTAGATAGGTACTACCGCTCTGCCAGTTATTCTGCCGCCAAGCAGCTACTGTGTTCCAGTTTAAAAGGCATTGTAGCTATGTTGAAAGTACTGCGTAAATGAGATTTATGATCTGATTACTAGACTGTGTGATGTCTCAGGATGACGTGCGCAGTGCAATGTCACGCGAAACTTTATTATTTTGAAGTTCCGAGTGACACTGCAACTGTTATGGGCGGCCGTGTCGCGTAACAGGAGAACGACAAGCTCGTCACGTCATTAATTCTTATAAAAAAAAATTGAATTCTTTACCCACGTCTATAATTCCGACTAAATCCGATCCGGGCATCTTCAACAATAGGTATTTATTTATTTACCATGCTAAACTTTCAATCGAATCGCCACTTCACTCACGCGAAAGCGTGGTCTTGCCTTATATATTATATAATGCCTTATATAGATAACGCCAATGAAAAATTAAAAAACAAAAATTATGAATTACTGGTTACTGTAAACTTTAGATGTATATTAAAATTACGAAGTGACCCTTTACAGTGTAAGCCTTGAAAATAATTGTGTCGAATGATTGAAACGAAACTCGTCAGAACTTTGGTCACTGTCTACATATAAATGGCTACAGTACCAAGAAAAGAGAAAACAATTTACTTTGAAAGATCACCCATTATTGTAAAGGAATTTTATTATTCAGTATTATATTTGTTCGCTGTCAGTATACACAGTCGGTTTAATTATTGCTGTACCCTGTAAAACTGTATCCTTTAATATTAAAAATAACCGGACAAGTGCGAGTTGGACTCACTAATGGACAGATGGACAGACAGACAGACAGAAGGCGGGGCCTTAGCAATAGGGCTAGCTTTACCCATTGGGTACGGAACTCTAACAAACTATGCTTATGAAAGGTATGGGCTGATATGAGTAACAAGCAGACAACGTAAAGCCTACACCTCTGGGCCTAGAGAGTTGAAGGTTATTCCTAGGGACACCCCTACGAAGACCTTTCATACACATCATCATTAACAGCCCGAAGTCCACTGCTGAACATAGGCCTCTCCCAAAGAGCGCCACCTTGAGCGGCTACTCGCCTCCTGCATCCATTGGTTCTCACCAGGAGCCTTATCGCGTACGGCTGGTGGTCATGGTGATCTCTGTTTCTTTTACTTTAATATGCAAATAAATGAATAAATAAATTACAGTACAGTACAATTTTTTTGTTTATTTCCTAAATTAGTTTTTTTCTAGATAGTATTAACCAGACACATTCATGATATTATGATTTAAATCTACAAAATGAGTTTTCTTTGCCAAATATTAAGTTAAAAGTGAATAAAACACCACGCAAATAATATAGCTAATGTAGCAAAAATAAAACTTTTGTACTCAGACCAGACGAGGAAATAAGACCACGTACAAGAGAAAAAAGTTAATGGCAGACAATAAGTATTCACTAACTCGACATGACACGACGCGTTCGTGCAAAAACAGAAAGGAGGTCAAAGGACAGATCATTTCCGTCACAATAGAAAGCTAAGTAATTAGGCAGAGTTGACTCGATGCCGACCTGACAACTTTGTAGATTAATTCTGTAGATTTTGTTATGGGAGTTTTTTATAGTACCTTATGTTGGTAACCAAACGGTCTGATATGCGAACCTACACATCATCAGCCTGAAGACTTCCATTGTTGAACATAGGCCTCCCCCAGAGAGCGCCACTTTGAGCGCTTCCTGTATCCATCGGCCCCTATGTGGTGATTTTTGGAATACACTAAAACACACGAAGCAATGTTTGACTATTCAACCTATTAGCTTGAATTGTCAAAAGCAGCAATATAAACAAATGGATATTAAAATAAAAGCACATGATCATAACCGCGGGGGGCCAATGGATGAAGGAGGCGAGCAGCCGCTCAAAGAGGCGTTCTCTGAGGGTGGCCTATGTTCAGCAATGGACGTCTTTAGGCTGACGATGATGATGTTGATGACTTGCTGAACATGAATACAGTTTAACCACAATTTGCCAGGTGATTATTGCCTCAATGTAGTTACGTAGCTTGGCGCCATCTTGCATTGATTTGGTGCAACGTAGGTACGCCATAACGTCTTTGCTTGATTGCTACTCAATATGTTGATTGGCCAATCAAGCACATAATCAACGTCTTGGAGTAGGGTCCGCAAGGTTTTTGATATCACGCGCCAAATGATGGCATTAATTATAAATCGATTTTCTTCTCAATTAACATAATTTTTGATCCTTAATGATAACAGTAATACTTCTACTAATAATTATTATTAATATTAATCCTTAGTTATGATTTTGGTTAGATTTTACTTTACCGTTAAATTGTGACGTTATTTTAACAACGGTTAAACGGTTCAACACTTTTCGGCTTAAGAGTTCAAACAGCAAGATTGACCGCAGTATAAAGTTTACTGTAGATAGTGGAACCCTAAAGATACAATTTTGCTAATTTTAGATGGCTATTATGTAGGTATTTTATTATTATTTTTATTATTATTTGGTATTTTATTTGATGTTAATGAAAGAGCTTACTGATCACTTTGAATATTCGCATAGCAATAAGACATCACCGCGCAGGCATTTAGGCAAACGTAGTGTAGGGCGCCCTGCGGCCAGGTGGAGTGATGACTTGCGGAAAGGTTCTGGTAGAGACTGGATGCAGAGAGCTGAAGACCGAGCTCGTGGCGTGCTCTTGGAGACGCCTATGTCCAGCAGTGGATGAGAGAAGACTGATGAAGATGATGAATAAGACATCACCGGAAAAAAATTGTAGCTACGTTCGAAGCGTTACAATAGAATGTCTCCCATTATTTGTTAGCGTCAAGACGGCGTAGCGCTTGCTACGACATATCTAAATTGCCGTATCACGCAGCAAAGCGTGGCGACGAATTTTATTTCCGGTTACTTTGTGACGTGACTGCGATGATTACTCGTAGCGCGTAGCAACCCAACGGCGTAATTAGTTAGCCCGATGTAGTATGTATGCAAATTTTATTGCAAATTTATTTCACTGATGTTCTTTCATATCCGTTCGTATGAATACGTTAGTTAGTGAATGTAATAGCGAATGGCTTTGTTTGTTTTATTCAGGTTAGATGCGACTCTGAATCGTTTTATCGGGTAGGCTTTTATGCAGCATTGGGATGTTGATGTGTGATTATACATAGATTGATAGAAATGTCCGAACTTTCTTGACGTTCATTTTTATCTTATTTTATTAAAATATAGAGCAATGCAAGAAACTGATTTCATTTCCTTTTTCTATATTCCTATTAGTTTGAAATTTAATAAGTTTTTGGTCATAGGCTCAGGCATTGAATGAATATTAACGGTCTACCGTTACCGTACTCTTACCTATTGCAGTAATATTATAACAAGGGTTGCTTTTAAAATATAAGCTCGTGTCTAGGTTGTTTTAACATTTAAAATCTAGTACCTAGTAATAAAGGAGCTGATTTAAATATAACTGAAACGACCGCGTTTCCATTGAGAGAAATTTATGTAAAATCGAAATTGCGCTGTCAAATAACAAGCAAATTTATTGCGATCGTGCTCGTATCGTGTGCAGCTGGAATTTAATATACGAATGGGAGAAGTTTCATTGTAGAAGAATCAGCTGTTGTCCAAATTTTGCGCTTGATGCAATTTTATGTTCGTTGTTAAGTGAATACGCTTTTTATTGATAGTGAGCACTTGGACTAAGTCAGTGAGGCCAGTTTACTTGTTCTTGTGTTTTTTGTAGTAGGTTTTGTAATTGGAAACTAAACGAAAGATAAAATGATGAACACGAAGTTCTGTTCACTATTAACTACCACAGGTAATTTTTTTAAAGTAGTCTTAAAACTTCGTCTAATTTTTGCGTAGAAAGTAAATTTAATTTATTAATCAGAGACAAAGTGAGGCCGCAGTGTAAATAAATGATACAGAAGCGAAACTTCCCTGTCTCACGGCGAGCGCATATTTGAAATGGCGACGTTTTAGAGCTAAATAAGTTATGAAAACACCAAAGTTTTCCTTCTGCTTGTGCTAAAGTTACTTCGCTGGTAACCTAAATACGTAGCGTCCAAGTGATAAGATGATGCACTTACTATTATTTATTCTGTGTATTTTGACAGCCTCCGTGGTGTGGTGGTTGAGCAGGTCGGCTCATAACCCGGAGGTGGCGGGTTCGATTCCCGTGGCAGGACAAGTATTTGTGCCCGAAAAAAAAGCACAAATACTTGTTCTGTGTCTGGGTGTTGTGGGACCATGGTCGTTGTAGTTCCTGGGTCCCTAGATACAGGGAATCCTAGTTAGGGTCCAGGATCTATGTATGTGATCGTTGGGCGTTATTTATTTATTTATTATTTAATTTTCAAAGTATTTCTTCTATTTATTTTATTATGAGAATGAATGACGTGACGAGCTACTTGAGGGGGCCTACCACAACCTCTTATAGCATTATTACTTCAATCATACAAAATGACATAAAAGTAAGAATACTGTAATTTGGCAGAGGCAGAGCAGTTTTGATGACGGCACGTTAAATCATTCAGTCAAATAAATCATGTTGGCAACGTGCGAAGGTGACAACGCTTTATAAAAATGTAGACGTCTCGTTCTCGTGCAGGAATACTTTATAAGTTCATGGTACTAATTTGAACAATTTTATTGTAACCTTGAAACATTAATGTCATGTAACATTATGGTTTTGTATTAGTTTGTGGTACGCCTCTGATGTCACCCACAACAGTCTGTTATTCTAATAAGGTAATTCTCTGCATTGTTAGAAAAAAAAATGGTGGAAATAAGTCTGCTCTCTCGCTCTTTTGTGTAAAAAGCATATCGCGCCATCCTTTTCCTTCGATTCTAATACTCAAATGTAGCACAGAAAAAACGGTTTAATTATAATACCTACAGGCTTACTCCCATTCCCCAGGTTCTAATGGAACAAGTTCTTTGAAGTCATTTGTTTTGAACCTAAGCGGTTGTTTGGGAATTTGTATTTATGAATGTACAATGTAACTTTATTGAGGTTTCGAGGTTTCATGGTTTGGAAATTGTGTTTTTAAATGCATTTCTTGAAATGGAATGCTCTTCCAGTAGTAGCAACAGTATTGCCTCAAAGGACTGGGTCATTTCAAGTCTAAAATGAATGGGCATCTCATGGGCAAACGTGCTACTTCGTCACTTACCATCTGGTGAAAAGTTATCAAAAGTATGCCCCATACCAAAGCAAAAAAATTTTTTTTTTGTTACGTATTGATGTATTCTCAATAAATTAGTTATCCAGCTCTTGCAGTATCCTTCCAGTTTTCCGCTCCAAGTACCCCTAAATTGTTAATTCTAAAGTTTCATGTTTTTATGTACGCTGTCACTGTGGTCAGTATAACCGGTAGATAGTTGCGCGGTTTTTTTCCTACATAAAAAAACCACTACGGGCCTTTCTTATAAACGCCGCTTAAAGTTAAGTCAGCGTTTTAAATGTTCCGTCTCGTCCCGCGTGATATTTCAAATCAGTCAAAAGTTGACAGAAGATTTTAAGGTTTGGCTGAATTTATAGGGATAAGCTCGTTCTTCCTGTGACCAGACTATCAAAAGTTAGCAAGTCTTTTGTAGTTAATTGTGTCCGTTTCTACAACATTCTGCCAGAAAATTTGACAAAACTAAAGGAAAGGAGCTTTAAATCTAATCTAAAATTGTTATTATTAAAGAAAGCTTACTATTCTGTAAATGATTTTATTGTAGATAAGAAGGCATGGCAGAATCTCGATTTCAAGGTTTGAAACGTTGGATTCCTCCAATTTTTTTTTTTTTTTTTAATTTTTATTATATTTTATTATATTATTATCTTTCGTTGTTGTATTTAATTTTGATGGAATAGTTTATTTTTGTCATCTGTTTTAATATTGACAATGTTTTATATTATTTATATCGTCTTGACTATGAATTAACATAATATGATTTATATTAGTTTACATTTTAGTAGCTTTAAAAATATGTATAATGATAGCATTAACAAATAATGGCAAACACACAGTTGTATTTTTTATCTTATGTCATATTATGTCACTAGTCACTATTTTTATAACATGGATTCTTTAGTACACGTATAAATTCCTTGTGATTTTTAACGTAGCTTTATAATATAATAAAATACTCTTTGATTTTTAATCTTAGGATGGTATCACAGAGTACTTTGCTATATACATAGCAAAGTTCTCTGTGGTTAGGATCATAAAATGTAATTTTGCATGATAATTATTATAATACTTTGTGATTCTGCGTAACTACATATTATTATTTGACTTTCAAAGGTGTACATACTGTGCCTAATTGAAATAAACATTTTGAATTTGAATTGAATTTGAATTAAAACAACAGTTATAAGGCCCTAAACTATTAAGTTACCACTTTGCGAACGAGTCAACTTAATGGTTCAAATCGTAGAATACGCCAAGGAATACTGTAACTACATCAATAAACTGTACCTGAAATGTATCTAGTAAAGTCTCAACAGTATATTTTCACAAAGAAAGGAATACGCAACATGTGTATCATACTTTGTAGTTATATGAGGATAAGCATTGAGTTACAAGTTTCCAGCAGGATAACACTAAACAACACTAACTTTAGTCGTTTGGATAAAATGTGATACCAACTTGTGGGTGGTTATTCTCTATGGAAACACAGATTCCACACGATACGAAACCACGTCGTTATCGTGTCTTGTTCAAATCGTGTCACAGCGTCAGATATACCTTCACTTTACATTAAAGTTATCTTTATTTTGTATAAAATATATTGACATAAGTGGTCATATCTTTTGAAGTGTTGATGTTTCGGAACGCGTCTCGGTAAAACATGTGAATTTTGACAGTTCAAATCGCGCCAATTCCAAATTCATTTCGCGCGGTTTTGTTTTTGTTTCATAAAGAATAGACTTTTGCAGATTTCTTATGTAAGACAAGGAACTCGCGTGGTTTCGAAGTAAGGAATCGATACGGAATAATGGCCCTGGAATAATCTGCAAAAGTCTATTCTTTATGAAACGAAAACAAAACCGCGCGAAATGAATTTATAATTGGCGCGATTTGAACTGTCAAAATTCACATAAGATATATCTAACGCTGTGACACGATTTGAACAAGACACGATAACGACGTGGTTTCGTATCGTGTGGAATCTGTGTTTCCATAGAGAATAATTACCCAGTTAAAAGTGACCTCTTTGCTCTTAGGATTTTAGTCACTGAAAATTGGTGTAGGTTTGTTTTATAAAATAACTTGATTAGTGACGAAAGGAGGCTTTTATGTACACTATTTTATATAAAGATATTGAGGCCTATATGACTTGATTTTCACCCCTACAGGTAAATGTAATTATAGGCAAAACAGTTATTTAATTAGATCATGCAGGTGTTATAATACAATGGCGAAGGAATGGGATTTAGATTTATTTAATACGTCGGCTTCCAAGCTGAAGCAAAGTTTAAATAATTGTTTTATCAACTCTTAAAATCAGTTTTGTTATTATTAAGTAATGTTTCGAATTATTATTGTTTTGGTCTTATAAGAAAAGGAATTAAGTATCCTATATCTTAACTTAACTTATCTTTTTTAGAATTTGGTCTAAGCCTGTGTAATTTTGATAAAAAGTATGTAGTTACATAAATGTGAAACTCATAATTAGCCTTAAGTTATGTATACATGATGTGTTTTAGTTAGCTGTAAGTTTTCCGAAGATAATAAAATAAAATAAATATACCAGAGCAAACAATAACGCTTCCTGTGAGGACTATTATATCTTTATGGATATACCTTAATTGTGTTTTACACTTTAAAATCATTGCCATGACTATTTTATATTTCGTGGATTATGTTCGATTTTTATCACATTACCTTCATTGTAATTCTAATCTAGCATCGCTTGAAACTAAACATGATTCATCAGCATCAGCCTGAAGATGTCTACTACTAAACATAGGCTTCTCTACAGAGCACCACTTTGGGCTGCTGCTTGCTTCCTGTATCCATCGGCTTTCCGCGGTTTCGATCAGGTCATCGGTCCACCTAGTGAGGGCCGGCTCGAGAACCTTTCTTCCCCATCGGTTGTCAGTTCTACGAGCGATGTGACCTGCCCACTGCCATTTAAACTTGCTAAACATGATTAGAAGGACAACCAAAAATGTTCTAAGCTTCACTTAAAATAAAGTTTCGCGTGATCTTGCACTACACTACACACGTCATCCTGAGACATCACACAGTCTATAGTAATCAGATTGCTACACTGTGTAATCAGGTCATAAAGTCTCATTTGCCCAGTAATTTCACTAGCACAACGTTTTTCAAATCGGCACACAATAGTGCTTGCATACTACTGCTTGGCGGCAGAATAACTGGCTAAGCGGTGGTACCTACCTAGACGAACTTTGCAGAGAAGTCCTACCACCTAGTAAAAATATACCAAAATTTAGCCGGAACTAGCTGTGCTTACTCAAACTAATAAGTCAAACTAAACAGTTGGTAACTGCAATTAATTATGCTTGTATGAGACACACCACAAAACCATAGTTTTTTAACTTGCGGTTAAATTATCCACGAGCAGTCAGAGCAGTATGACACCTCCATACTATACATTACCTAGCGTTATGGCCATAAAGGCTTTTGGTAGACTAAACCAAGGTTCTACCATGGTTCAACCAAGATTCTACCGTGGTTGAATCAAGTTTTACCATAGTTTAACCATTACCACGGTTGCCTAACATGATGGCTTTTGGTAGACTAAACCGAGGTTCTACCGGGTTTCAACGAATGTTCTGCCACAATTCAACTACGAATCTACAAGTCTAGTTTAGTTCCACTAAAAATGTACCAACCATGGTACAACTGAAAATTTACTATAGTTCAACCAAGAACCATTTATGGTACCACCAAAAAAAAAACTACCACAGTTCTACCAAGAATGTAAGAACTAAAACGTACAACAAAAAATGTACCAAGGTTCTACCATAGTTCAAACCAGGCTCCACCAAGTTTCATTCCATTCCCAAAAGACAACTATGGTGGATTGGTGTTCGACCTTGACTTATTTTGCCTACCCTTTAGGATAATTATTGACAAATTGTTGGTACTACATATTTACTTAGGCTGCCTTCGAGTGCTTTCACCTGCAAAAAATAATAAAATAGATATATCAGACAACAGCCCTAGGTTGAGCCCTGTTTTTTTGCTCTCTTGGGAATACTCTTATAAAGAAACCAAACAAATCTCTAAATCTCCTCTGAATCCATTTAACCGGCTATCTTTTGACGTTTTTACTCGCAACCCTTAAACAAAAAGAAACCCCTACATCACACCCCTTATCCCTTGATCCCAGCACCTGCCTAATTTTTTTCGTACACAATTCCACCCTCATTATGGGCTGATATGGCTACAAGGGAGGCTTGAAGGGTTGGATACGTGAAAAGGGTAGTGTAATTCTACAGTGTTTGCTTTGTACTTCATGTGGGGCCAGGAAGCTAGCAAGGCAAAACTAAAAGGTCTGGATTTGGCTTATTCCATAGTTCCCCTACGACAATCCCCTGCGAAGGGGATTTTTTGATTTTTTATCCAGAAATCCCCTTAACCAATGTCTTATGGCATCAAAAAGGAAGTACAAAAGAAGTGAAAAAGATTTATTTAGTAGTACATCAAAAATGTGATAGTTATTAGAAAGAAAGAAAGAAACACTTTAAACTTTGTACACAAAATTTGTACACAACAACAATTAACAATAATAAATATGCTAAGCATATAAAAAATAGAAAAACGGAACCTCCTAATTACAAAAAATGGCACATAACCTACCTATACCTTAGTTTGTGCTTCCGTGTGCGAACGTTGTTACTGTGTACAGTGCTGGACGAACCCAGGGCGCTGATTTTCAGCCCAGACCTTGAGTGACGAAGACACTAATAATAATTAAACAGCAATAACAGGTGGTGATATATAAATTTAATTAAAATAATAATCAGAGTTCCCTAACCAAACAAGTTAATTAGACAGATAAGGTGAGTTGCCATAGAATAAAATAATCATATTACTGAATTTTACTGAATAATATCGGTTTTAATACGGTACGTATTTCTATTTAGAACTACAGAGTTTGTTTTAAACTGGGGTGACAATAACATCTGTTTACAGCAGCCGTTACGCTTAACATCAGGCGAATGACCAATTCGTAAAGTCATTAGTTTTCATAAAAAAATTATCTATCTACACAGGTTTTGCTAGTAGTAGTGTAATGGATTTTTTCAGTAGTTTTAAATCAAAAGTACCTAATGGGACTCAAAATACGATTCGCTTTATTTCAATCGATAGAAAAAAATCATAAACACAGTTTTTTTGATGAGACTGTGAATAATACAAAAAAATGGCCACATCATAAGATAAATGGCGACTGACCGTTTGTAGGAAATGATCTCTTCAAAATTGAGGACTTAACCGTCTAGGTTGGGACTCTATTTTCCCAACCAATGCAATATGCTCTACCACGAGATGTCAGTTATGCAGACTACGCCACACCAAGGCATTTCAAATCTAAGGCAAATTACTGGTGTGGTATCTTTCAATTTAGGAAATGCAGTCAAAACGATTTTGTTTCAACCTTATTCGAGTCGTTTTGGGTGCAAAGTTTTCATTAATGTTCATTGTTATGCAGCGCGTTAACGTTCTAGTTAGTTCATCTAGAATACTTAACGTTCCCCCAGTTAAGTCCAAAAAAACTAAAAAAGGAATCAATGATTTCCTGGCCCCACAGATCCAGTTAAAGATTTCCTTTTTCAGCACGTAAGACTAATTTTATTAGCTCATAACCTCCAAGCGCCTAGGTTGGCACTAACGGGGCATATTGCTCGTTTACGACTTTGCTTATACCGTGTTATTATCGTTAGTTCTTTTTATAGGTGGAACTTCGATAAATTGGTTGTTAATACCCGGCTTAAAGCCACAGGACTTACCAAATGAAGTCGGATCAAAGTTATATATCATTCGACGCGATTCATAATATTATTTGTGTAGTGTGGGTGGAAGGCTAGTACGTGGGAATGTGAGTTCATAATGTAAATATTTTGCTATAATGAAACTGTTACCTTTATACAGAGTGTTTGGTAGAGATTTAGCCAAATGTAATAGGGTGTAGGGATCTATATACAAGTTACTGTTAAAAGGTTGCAGATCCACAATGAAAATTAAATGAAAAGCCTATTCAATCAAAAACTGTTACTGAAATTTGTCGCCCATATTTTTAGAGCTGAACAGTGCAGCAGTGTTATTTGGAACTAAGCCAAGGTGCAGACTGCACTGCATAGATTCAAAAGAATGAGCGTTTTGGCACTGGACATTCGACAGTTAAAGCTGGGCCTCATTGTACGTCTGTCGTTGCTTTGAATTCAATTTAAAATCGATGTCTGAAATAATCTTTAATACTATCTTTATTATTTATCGCTAAAGCCGTTTAAAGGAGTACTCTTTGAGATATTCTCACAATGGCCCAATTGTATTAGCAACGGGGAAAATAGCACTTAACTAGGTATAACACAAATAGCACCAAAATAGCTTGTAACAAAAAGATTAATTAATTAATTTAGAAAAAAAAAATTGATTGCATGCTTGAAAAGGCACGTATGAGAAATGAGACTTTATGACCTGATTACACAGTGTAGTAATCAGCTAGGCGATTATGTAACTTGATTGCAACCATTAGAAACACAAAAATGTATGGATTTGACAGTTACAATACGCAGTTTATGTGCATAGTTACTATGAAAATTTTCATATTCGGATTGAAATTTCTCCTGTTGCATTGCTGTCAAAGTTACGTAATCGCCCCACTGATTACTAGACTGTGTGATGTCTCAGGATGACGTGCGCAGTGCAGTGTCACGCGAAACTTTATTATTTTAAAGTTCCAATTGCCCACTGCAACTGTTATGGGCGGCCGTATTGCTTAACATCAGGTGAACGACTAGCTCGTCACGTCGGGAAAAAAAAAAAAATTACCTATACGAGTTGATTTGTACGTAGTGATGGAATACTTTGGCACCAGAGTACTAGGATAGCAACAATTTCAAAAGGAGGTGTTAACTAAACGCTCTCCTGTCATCGTTTTAGTGTTGATCTTCATTATAATCATGAACATCAGCCTGAAGACGTCCACTGCTGAACATAGGCAGGCCTCCCCATAGAGCACCACTTTGAGCGTCTGCTTGCCTCCTGCATTAAGGTCACAGCTCATTAGAACCACCCGGCACCCACTCCGCACCGCCTCGCCTTTTGCGGCTAGTATTCTTTATATGAACTTGTATGGATATGCGCTCACTATATCAAGGGCTTACGACCGACGCGATCCGGTGACGCTACGGAGTTGATATAGAGAGCGCATATCCATCCAAGTCCATATTTTATAAAAAATCCTTTTTTTTTGAACGGGCGAATGCTGTTGGTCTCTAACGATCTTTACAGCGTCACCGGGCGGGAGGGCAGGCGCTTAAGGCACCCAGCTGACAAAAGTGGGGGGCAACTAGCTCAAGGGCACCCCTGGGGTGCGAGCCTCGGCTTGGGCTGTTGCCGGGACAAGAGGATCGAGAAGGCTACGTCCGCTGGAGGATTGGACCCTATGGAAAGTCGCGACCATTCGCCCGTAGGTTGCGCAAAATTTCGCAACCTACGGGGGGTACGTTGACCTCGCAGGCGGGGTCGGTGTCTGATTGTGTTACGCTGGTATCCTATACCGGTGCCGAAATCGGCACCTGAGCCCGAAGGGCTAGACTGGTCCGGTGATCCTAGCGCAGCCGAAACAACGGCTGCTATAGAATCTTCCGGGTCGTTCAAGACGTGTCTTGGGCGGCGACGACGGGGTGATAAAGAATACTAGGCGAGGCGGTGCGTAGTGGGTGCCGGGTGGTTCTAAGGAGCTGTGACCTTTAATCGGCTTCCCGCGGTGTAGACCAAGTCGTCGGTTCACCTAGTGGGAGCCAGCCTACGCTGCTGTTAGTGTTGATAGTGAATTTAAAATTAACCGTTTTTTTCTTTGTTCCAGGTGGCACCAAACATAATAGAGTTCATCAAGTCGCCTGTGAATATTATAGATTTTATAGCAACACTAAGTTTTTACATGGACATAATGGTAGCGTTAACTATCGTAAAACAGTACGTCGATAAGGCGGACATACTAGAATTTATATCGATAATTAAGATTTTAAGGTACGTATCTGTTAACTTCATCGTTTTGTAATTTTTGTTTGCATATCAAAGTTTTTACATATTTGAGTCGTTTGGTGTTGAGCTTGAGACCCTGGGTCCGTGGGAACCGGGAGCTTATGGCGTTTTCCAAACTTCATAATAGCGCCTGATGGTTGATGCCACGTGTGGTATTTATTTCGCCCAATAAACCAACATTTTAACGAGGCAATGCTGCCTACTTCAATACGCTGATGTGTAATATTTTAAATTTTTGATTGTCTATCTCTACTTATATAAAAATCACACACAGATGGATGCATTTTGAACAAACAATCAAAACAGACAGGTTATGTTAGTTTAATTGAGTTATATGTGAATATAAACAATTTTATACAAGGTGTCCGTACCGCAACGCAAACTAATTAACCCGCTGCCGAGCCGGGGCGGGTCAGCTAGTAATTACTTATGACTATTCATATAATACTCCTTTTCAGGTTATTTAAGCTGACGAGGCACAGTCCAGGGTTGAAGATTCTAGTGCATACCTTCAAGGCGTCTGCGAAGGAGCTGACGCTGCTGGTTTTCTTTCTGGTGCTGGGGATTGTTATCTTTGCTAGTCTGGTGTATTATGCTGAGAAGTCTCAGGTGAGCTGGCGATTTTTAATACCAAACCGGTGTGTTGTAAGTTTAACGTGTGTCTGGGTGTGGTGGTTGATAACAGATGGGGATGAAAGGTTCCCGAGTGACGTTGATTCAGCGTATGAGATCTCGAATGGCGACCACGAACTGGAAAATGCAGCATAAGCCGGTCCCCTGCTAAGTGAACCGACAAACTGGTTAAAACTGCGGGGAGGCGATGGGTGCACGAAGCGAGCAGCCAATCAAAGTGGCGCTCAGGGTTGTTGCCTATTTTAGCAGTAAGACGTCTCAAGGCTGATATGTATATGGCTTTCGACGATAATTCAAATATACAAATACTTACTAACAATCAGAAAACATTATACAAACATTGTTAGTGCCAGTCTATAGATGTATCTAGTTGTAAATTAAAACCAAATCGTTTTCTTTTTTACAAACGGAAAATAATTGCCAAAATCGATTTAAAGTGCCAATTATTTTCTCCTTTCTATAAAAACCCTACCCTTACATACGTAATGAGCGTTTCATTAAAGCCCTGACAGGACCCAATGCAAGCACGTTTATTACAGCAGACAAACTTGAAACTTATTTTGTATCTTATAGGGTCGCTTTATGCATAGCAAAAATATGGCGATTACGTTTCGTTGCACTTCGACTTTTCCATTTTTCGGTAGAAATAATTAGTTAATAAAAGAAATGCTTATTTTTTTATTGTGTTAAAAAAAATAAGCTTATAGACGGATGCATTGAAACATAGCTTATCACTATGATTTATTTCAATGGGGTGTCTAATTTCAATGTAACATTTTGGGACGTTTGAATGATTTTTTAGTGGTCACTTCACGATTTTTTTCTATCGAGAAAACTTTCCGTAAACGTGTTTCGGTTTCAGCAGATGGAAGAAAAATATGACCAGTATTAACGTGAATTTTTTTCAATCCTGTAAATGGTATAAGTTGTGAGATAATCACGTTCAAAATAGTCGATTTGGGAGCATTCAACGCCTTAAGGATGCTCGGCTAATGATTCCCTGCTTAAAGTCGTGATTACACTAACGAGTTTGCTTTATACCCGTTAGTCGTACCTACGTGTGTAGGTACCTCACATTAATTTACTAGTTAGTGCGGTGGTCACATAAGTAAGATAAAAACATAACTAAAACATACTGCATAAATTTAGAGGCTTGTGCTTATGCTTATGTGATATTTTATATGGGAATGAAAATGCGCGCCCAGGCTTTTCAAAAATGGGCGGATTGGTTTGAGTGCAATGAAAACAGTTTTGCCGTATTAAGAAAGTAAGGAAAGTGATAAAATAGGGCACCCTGATCAAAATCTATTGTGATCAGGCTTTTAAAAAATGGACGGCATAGTTTGAGTGCAAACACAATTTTTCCGGAACAAAAAGTAAGGCAAGAGAAAATGCGGCACCCTGATGAAATATCTATTTTGTATAAACAAATGCCAAACCTATCGAGCAAAATGCGTAAAATGTTACTACCGAACTGGCTGAAGTCTTCTCTCCCTGTCACTCACTGACATTTAATACTATACTGTCATAGTGCCTTTCCTTCAATCTCCACCTTTTCCCAATACCTCTTTTCACAATCCTTCGTTTATTCATCTACTACTTGTTTATTTAAAATAACTATAAGTATAGATAACCGAATGCTGTAAAAATGAGGTTCAGCAGGCCTATTTGATAATGGCCTATGGATATACTAAATAACTAATCTATAACATATAATTATTTATATATGGATGGATATCACGCAATACACTGTGTGATTTCAATTAAAATATCTACGGTCTAATAAATTTAGTATCGATTTTCCTCATCATTAGTTCCTGAAACTAGGTTTGAACCAATTAAAATAAAACTAACCCGCGGCAACTGGGCGAATAACTGTCGACTCAATTAATCGTTAGGCAGATTTTACATTGGGTATGCGACACGCGCGGCACACATTAACCTTAAGTTAAGCGTAAAATGGAAAGTTGAAAAAAAAGCTGCAAAATGATATCCATCAATATATTATTTTACACCATTTTGAGCGTAGTCCAATCACATTGATAATCCTAATGGAAGCCAAAAAGGACTTAAGTGACTTATAAGATAATGGAAGATAATGGATTCCTTCTGAACAATGACGTTGTTTTCGCTACAAATCGTCCAACGGTTTTTTATTGTTTGGCGCATTCGTTCAATGCATGTAAATAAATGTCACTTAATTATAGCTAATATTAAACATCTAACGATGAATGAAATTCTAGATGGTTAGTCAATTATTCTTGTTCATTCTTAGCTTTAGCTGATACAAATGTAGCTCCAAAAGTTTTATGTTTTTTGTGAAAATTAATCTTTGTTGGTAATACAAGGGTTTGATCAAACATCAGTCTGAAATAGTAAAGTTATTCATAAGCATCCACCTTATCGCTTCAACGTTAATCTCGCTTCAAAATCAGATTATGTCACTGAAATTTTCATTGCATGCATAATTTTCACTTGAGCTTGAGCTTGCCGCAACGTTCGGAACGGTCAATGTAAATAGCCCTTAATACAATTCAAATATATTCGGGTTCAGTTAGGATAGAAGGTTAAATAAAGTTTTAGGTAGTAATTAGATTTGCGAACTGATTTGGGTTAAATAAATATACGTATTTGACTTTGTGGTCCAGACGGTTGAAATCTGGTTAGGCTTTTTATTTTTAATATTTAGATGCTGGATTATGATAAAACGTTGATTTAAATTAACAACGTGTTACGCCGACAAAGGGGCAAAATTCTGGAAGCGTTAACATAAAGTTAATTTGTTTTTTTTTTCTGTTAACCTTAATTATAATTTTGTAAAAATTCACGCAAGATGAAAAATGTAGAGTATACAGTCTTTTTATATCAATGTATGCTAAACCACTCTCTTTGTTATAGGTTTCAAAATAATAACAAAGACCACTTAGACGGGTTTTATACAGACCTTTAATCTATCACATCACACTATAATCACACTAATCACACTAATATATATTATATATATATATAATTATAAAGGCGAAAGTTTGTGTGTATGTGTGTATGTTTGTTACTCCTTCACGCTCAAACGGCTGGATCAATTGCGATGCATTTTGGAGGAGAGATAGCTTATGTACTGGATTAACACACAGGATACTTTTTATCCCGGAAAATTAACCTGTTCCTGCAGGAAAGAATAGAAACTCAACTACTCAAAATACTCAATGAGATTAAAATTTAGCTAAGTTAAATTAGAGGAATAAAAGGTTTTAATTACGAGAAATGGAACGCGTGGAAGCGAAACAATCATATATTTACGCAACAGATTAAAGTATCAAGCATTTTTCAATAAATGAAATATGAAAATGAATAAAAAAGGAAGTTTTATTTTAAAATCGCTAATATGCTACAAAAAAAATTCGCTATTACAATATTGGAAAATTGGGATAAGCAGCTAATTAATCGTACACATAAAATAAATAGCAAATAATGATCAAAGAATTTTATGTTATTTCTTATCTCTCCAACACAAGCTGTTTTAGATGTTGGGACCTTTAATCTTTAATAATTAGCTCATTATATTCATTTCAGAGACTCGTATTTAAATTTTTGTGTGTGCCCTTTAATTACTCTCAGAGGTACGTAAATAGACGAAGCGCTTAAAACAAACCTTAGAAAGTGGTTCAAAAAAAGATTTAATTACGAAACCACAAAGTATTTTACGAACAACGTTTAGAGGCAACATGTAGGTAATACTTAGGTACAACTTAGGTACTCTATCTATTATTGCCTAAATATAGTGTTTTAAGAATAGTTGCTCTTTTGGAAATTCTTCACGAGGGTAACACAGACTAAGTAAAGAGTTCTGGACGTTTTTAGAGTTTAGAGAGAATGGAACACATTACCAGCGTCTTTGTTTCCCGATAAGTACAATCTGGAGCACATCAAGTTGCAAGTGAATACCTTCTTGGCAAGCATGTACCACCGTAGACTGCATCGTCACTTTCCATCAGATGAGATTGCGGTCAAATGCAGGCCTATTCAATTATAAAAAAAAGTTCCGGGTGACACTACAATCGGTTATGGGCGGCCGTGATGCTAAACACTAAGGTGTCTAGCAAAGATCCCATTTCATTAGCGTTAACGCCAAATCATAGCTCAAAATGTACGGAAATGTCATAGTTAATGTTATACCCATACATTTCAGTTGTCGTTTGGCATTAACGCTAATGGAAAGGGATCTCTGCTAGACCCCAGGTGAACGACTAACGTTACTTAAAATAGGGTTCGCTCTACCCTTTGGGTACGGAACCCTAAAAAAGGCTTGCATTGATGACAGAGGAGAGTATAATGAAAAATAAATATCTGCGCTAACCCCGAACGATGGGTTGGTCCCAACTGATACAACAAAACGGATCACATATTTCAATAATTACCTTCTAATCCTAAAAATGGAACTATTCTACTATCCTCTAACGATCTCCTGGATGATATTTAACTAATTATATTCCCATCGGCTCCTGCATCAAGTTTATTGATTTAATCGTCTGATTATTACATCTGAAATTCCTTTTTTGGCTTCACTTCTTAGTTACAAGATCGCCGTCTGTATTATTGTCCTGAGAATTTCTCATGTGTAACACACAACATCATAAACAATTAATTTTGGTTTGGAATTAAATTTGGGTGTTCTCAGAATTAACGCTTCAAACTTACCGAGGCGTACACATCGGGCCAAATAAATAACACATTCGTAGACATCTAATCCCGTTACACGCCTGGCCAAACAAAAGTATAGAGTACGTGTTTACTCTCGCGCGCTTTCGAGTGAGTATTGTAGATATAATGTGGGTTATGTGTGGGATTTTCTCACATGTATGAAAGGGATCCTATCTCGCAGGGAAACACCGAGCATTGCTCTCTCCATAGCTCGTTGCGCGACTTTGAGCTTAGTAATGAGGCCAACAGTAACTAAAGTGACCGATGTAGCTCTTAGGATTGGCAAGTTGAAATGGCAATGGGCAGGCCACATCGCTCGTAGAACTGACAACCGATGGGGAAGAAAGGTTCTCGAGTGGCGACCACGAACTGGAAGACGCAGCGTAGGCCGGACCCCCACTAAGTGGACCGACGACCTGGTGAAAGCCGCGGGGAGCCGATGGATGCAGGAGGCGAGCAGCCGCTCTAAGTGGCGCTCCCTGGGGGAGGCCTATGTTCAGCAGTGGACGTCTTCAGGCTGTTAATGATGATGATGATGATGATGAAAGGGATTATTTGTTATGCTGGAAGTTGTTTCTTATAACATTTAGTAGGACATAGAAAACTTTGACTTTTGTTTTGGACGTTAGCCTATAATAAATGAGTCAGAAACTTCAGATAAATCAATGCTCTCTTACTTACTAAATGGATCGTACATTATGCTACTGTTATGTTGTTATACCTATTTATTTAATGTTTGTAAGGCCATGCCAGGCCTCAAAAATCACTCGAAGTTTGGATTTCAGTGGATTTATCATAACTATTTACCATCATTAATAGCCTGATGATGTCTACTGCTGATGATCATAGGCCTCCTTCACATAGTGCGAATTTGAGCGACTGCAGCTTGCCTCATTATCGTTTCTCCGTAGTTTTGACTAGATCGTTGGTCTACAGCTACACACAGTGGGGCCGGCCTACGCTATACATCCTCCGGTTCATGGTCGTCACTCGGAAACCTTTCTTCCCCATCAGTTGTCAGTTCTACGAAAAATGTGGGCTGCCCAAACCTATTAACTATGTATTTATATCTATCTATCTATCGATATTTAATAAAAATAAATCTACTAAAACAACTATAAAACTTTAAACAAAAATTTAGTCTTAAACTGGCAATCATCTTAACAGTTTCTCGTCTCTAAGTTTGAAACGAAATGGTACAAACCCTTGTCAATCCGGCAACCAGCCACCACTTCAACAAAACTTTTCCCTCGTGTCCTGTTTTTAATGAAAACCAATGCCACCCCAATACACTAGCAGGCATTATAAATGCGTCCCCAAGACGAGAAGTTTGAACAGCTGACGGTTTTTCCGAACACATTGAAAAGTTTTTCAATATTCCGTGTATTCAGAAATTTGTCCGCAACTGTAAACAAGCTTGTGTCGTATCAATTTGGAAAATTACTATTCCACTAAAAAGGGCAAAGGGCAAATTTGTAGGAACGGTTACTTTTATACTTATAAAAGAATATGTTTTGGTTTGCTAAATGTACGTAAGAAATTTTATTTCTCTTTCGATACTGATTTACAGAATATATCCAGCCTATTGATCAGTGAGCAGGTCAGTAGAGTACCTAATACCAAAGTACTACTAAATGGCACTAGCTTCACACCTACAAAAAATATGGGCTGTTTACTGGCCGCGCTAACTTCTAGAAAGCCTAAATGCTCTAACTAATACAATTGAATATTAGTTGACAAGATGCGAAAAAAAACCTATATGTTGCAACGGTGACCGATGCCACAGGACACATTAAGATAAAAGCGTCGTCAATGTAAATTTATGGATGCAGGAGGCGTACAGCCGCTCAAAGTGAAAACCCCCATCACATCAACAGCTGGAACACATCCATTGTTGAACACAAACCATAAAATGCCGATTTGGACACATCATAAAGAAGTGGTTTTCTATAATCACCAGCACACTGGCAGGAATGTGTGCGGTGGCGTGTTGATCTCACTTTCACTCACAAGGAGAGGCTCATTCCAAATACGCCATTAGCCGGTTTTTACGAAACACGAAGATAGAGTCCTTTTCCCACACAGCCAGGACCACGCGGTCCCATAACGCAAAACTCCCACTCCCACAGTCATTTATTACAGAACGATGCCAGAGCGTTCAGAAAAAAAGCCATATCGCTCAGTTTTCATACTATCCACTTAGTATAATGTTGATTTCATTGAGTACATCATTTGTAATTAAAATAAAACAATATTATTAAAACCAGTCCAATATTTACTGAATTCAACAGACCACTAACAAAACCAATACTGAAAATAAGCACCAAAGTATTCACTGAAATGGAGCGCAATGTTGTTGCTTTGTTTCCAGCATTATAATGAAGGTTTCAGATATCAGTTTTCATTTTGATGAGCTTTCAGTTAATGCTGTCTATAAAATAAACGGGCTTAAATGAAGCTTGTTGGCAGAAGTGGCAAACTAATATGGCGGTGCTCGTTACCGCTTATGCTTAGAATTTGTGTATTTTTATTATCATAATTGAAATTTAGTACGGCAGCATAGATCTATATATCAGGATATGCCCGAAGGAACATTTTATTTACTCATAATGGTGTGGGGAAAAGTCAGCGCCATCTGTTAGATTACTCAGGAACTACGATGAGTTGGGAAATTAACGCTGCCATTATGTCCGTCAATGTTTGTTTACAATGATTATCCCAAATATAAATTCGATTATTTTTGTACAAAACGGAGTGTAATATTGAAAATATTGACTTACTTGTGGCAAGAAACTTTGTATTTCTTTTTATTGCACTTTAGAGTGTAGTTTGTGCAACCCTTCACAACACGACTTGGCATATTTTCTTTGAGACACACGACCGATATCTTCTCACTTCCAACACAGACTGGGCGCTAGTATATATCAATCTGTGAACTTGACTCCCTCTTTGAAGCGACGGTTTAATCTGTCATTAGGCCTGTCCTTATATATGTCTATGTACGGCAGTGAAAAATCATTCCTAAATAAATCAAAATGTTCCCTGAGATTTCTTGTAAGTTCACAATTTGGTTAGGTATAGTCTGGCAAAGTTAACTCTGCAGTGCCTTCAAATTGGTGGAATATAAAGTCTTGTATATAGCAAGCGCATACTTCAAAAATTTTTAATACTTTTAAATACAACCAAATCAGATTGTTTAATACAGTGACACGTTATAAAATTGACAGATAATGACATAAAAACTGATTGCTACCTGAAAAAGTTTTTGGGGGTTCCAAAATATGCCACTGCTGAGTTAGCTTTGGCAGGCTCTAGTTAAGAAATGCTATTCCCTAGCAATCTAAGTGTAATTACAGACAAGCACAGATGAAAAAAAAATAAAAAAAATATAAATACAAGCTACTCTATCATCCACCCCATCGTCCTTACTCAGGTGAGACAGGTAGTCAAATGTACGAAAAAAAAAAACTATTAATAAATCACGATATGCCTGCGGGATCCAATGATTCCGACTTCTGTCTTCCTCAATTTTTTAATTCTTTTAAAGTACCTAAACGCTATAAAAATATTTATTTATTTAGAAAATACAAACTACACCACAGAGCTATGAAACACAGGACGCTTCGGTAGAGGGGAAGCAATTTTTTTTGCTCTGTGAACTACACAGAGCTTAGAAACAAATGACGCTTAGAGGAGAAGCGTTTTTTTTCTTTAACTAATATAAAAAATAAATATGTACGTAAATATGAGAACCGTCAAGAACAAACGCCTTTCTACCAGTGGATATAATTTCTTAATGTTTTCTTCACCAATAGCTCAAGTATATTCTCTCTTCCAGGACAATCCTGACAACCAGTTCAAGTCGATCCCCCTCGGGTTGTGGTGGGCGATCGTAACGATGACCACCGTGGGCTACGGAGACATGGCTCCGAAGACATACCTGGGGATGTTCGTTGGAGCTCTGTGCGCGCTGGCGGGAGTGCTGACGATTGCGCTGCCTGTTCCTGTCATCGTATCCAACTTCAGCATGTTCTACTCGCATACCCAGGTTAGTGGACTATCTAAGAATATTCTGTATAAATTGTGTATAGAAGTCGTAAAAGGAAAAGTAGCCTGAACGTGAAAAAAATGTAGTGATCGTGTCGTGAGCGTACTAGTTAGTGTCCAGTGTATTCATTTAGCCCAATACTTCGCCAACACGCAAGAGATGTCGCTTGCTAATCTTGCGTTGCGCAGAAATAAAATAATTAGTTAAATAGTCCGCGCTATTTGGTTGTATGTGATGTGAAGTGTCTGTACTGTAGGTATTATATTATCTGTGGTAGCAGTGTTTTTTTTCTCTCTAACAAGTTTGACAACATCCCACTTGATGGTAAGTGACGAAATTGTCTAAAGTGGAGCACATGCCCATGAGATGCATATTCACTCTTGACTCGAAAATACCCAAATGAAAATCCAGGTTATTATACCCAGTTCACTGTTGTGTAGTATTTTTAGTAAGGGGTTTATTTTACCTGACTTTATAATGTTGTTAAATCGTGTAGTCTATGTAATAAATTAACTGACGTTACAGATTAGCAAAAATAGTCAAAGTATACTTGGCTGTCTTGCGTGAATCATTTTTATCATGATAATAGGCATGATGAATATTTTTTTTTTATTAAATTAATTATATTTCTCAAAAGATAAACATTTGTGAAAACAAAAATTATATATCTCTAAAAATTACCAAGTTACAAGCATTTTAAAAACCGGAATAGAAAGATATCTCAAACGGCCAGTGATGTCAAAGGAAGGTCGTTCATAGTACCTCATTACTAAGCTGTGGTAGCTTTTCATACAATCTCTTTGGCATGTGACGTCACGAGTGGATTTTTAGTAGTAACTGTGGGGGCACTCTGTTTCGCGAGAAAGGGACAGGAGCTGCTGCCTCCTGTAGAAACTTTTATAAGCTTATTACTCCGTGATTTATTTACCAATTTTACTTATTTTTTCAATTATTGCATCCATTTTTAGTCTTTTTTATGAAAGTAATATTTACTTGTTCATTTTTAATAGAAGTCATCATGCCTATTCTGAGCATTAGAATGATGATCGGATTTTCGGACGAGCTGTTAAGAAGCCAGTCTTTGATGAAATACATATTATTTTCTATGTTTTTTTATGATCCTTAAGTTTATAGCTTGGAACTTAAATTGGTCGTTAATTATATTTGACAAGCAGACAAACTTTTTAATTAAGGTAACTGTTAGTGGGGAAATCAACAATTTTTCAGTTTACTCATATCAAATTTATTTTTATGTTTATGATGGGGTAAAATTTAATCCACAGTTTTATGGTGTACATTAAACATCGTTAAACTTTTAAAGTATCAGTAAAATTACTTGATGGTGTCACAGAACACAACTTTAGAGCCATTTGTAGCTCATAAGGAAGCTTATGATATAAAATATGTTAGTACGCTCATATTTACCTCATTTATTTTGTAAATTAGTTAATTAGAGGTTGTTTAGCAACCTTAGTTTTGTAGTAATAATAATTTATTTTTCTTAAGATGTGAAAATGTTTTTGTTTTGAATAAAAATTTTTTATGACATTTCTATAGGTATAATAAAATGTCGTGAAATAAATAAGTAAGTAAGTAACCTAGCAAACGAAATGAATTAAGTCTCAATAATATATACTTGGGAGACCAACTGTCCCAAGGTGGTGTCGGGTTCCTCGTCCGCAAGTCTCTCGTCAACAACGTGGTCAAAGTTGACAGTGTGTCGACCAGGGTAGCGTACCTGATACTCAGAATAACCAAACGCTATTCGTTGAAGGTCATCCAGGTATACGCACCGACCTCGGCACACTCCGACGATGAAGTAGAAGCTATGTATGAGGATATATCCAAAGCCATGCATACTTCCGAAACATACTTCACCGTTGTGATGGGAGACTTTAATGCGAAGTTGGGCACAAGGAATGGCGATGAGCTGAGAGTGGGGCCATTTGGATACGGGCAGCGGAACCCTCGGGGACAAAGGCTGGCTGACTTCATGGAGAAGGAGGGCCTCTTTATAATGAACTCCTTCTACAAGAAGCGGCCATCCAGGAAGTGGACGTGGATAAGCCCCGACGGTTCCACGAAAAATGAGATAGACTTCATGATGACGACCAAGAAGCGAATATTCGATGATGTCTCAGTGATCAGCAAGGTGAAAACCGGTAGCGATCACCGTATTGTAAGAGGCACATTGAATATCAATGTCAAGCTTGAAAGGTCGCGTCTGGTGAGGTCTACGCTCCGTCCAAATCCTGTCCAAATCCAAAACCCCGAAGGCTTTCAGCTGGAACTCGAAAATCGCTTCCAGTGCCTTGCTGATTGCAACACAGTGGACGAGTTGAACAACGGGTTGGTGGAAACTGTCCAAGCTGTTGGAGCTGAGTTCTTCAAGACCCAACGCCGAAAGAGGACTCAGAAACTCTCAGGAAACACTCTTAAATTAATGGCAGACCGGAACGAAATGAAACTACAGTCTTCAGTTGATATGTCAGCCTACGGTGAACTCAATAGACGTATCTGGAGTTCCATGCGACACGACTTGCGTGCTTTTAGTACTTCACGTATTGAGGCCGCAATTGAGCGGAACCAAGGCTCAAAGGTGTTCGCAAAAGATTCGTCTATTGGGCAAAGCCAAATGACAAAACTGAAGACCGAGAATGGTAGTGTCATTTCATCCAAGCCTGAGATTCTGAGAGAGATTGAGAACTTCTATGGACAGTTATACACCTCGACACGTGAGCCCGCTACTAACACAGCTCAGGACACCAGAGCCAAGTTAGTCCGACACTATACCGAAGATATCCCGGACGTCAGCCTGTACGAGATTAGAATGGCCCTCAAACAGCTTAAAAACAACAAGGCGCCAGGTGAGGATGGAATTACGACCGAACTTCTGAGAGCGGGTGGTAGACCGGTACTTATAGTCCTCCAGAAGTTATTTAATTCTGTCATCCTTGAAGGTACAACGCCGGAGGCGTGGCACAAGAGCGTGGTGGTGCTCTTCTTCAAAAAAGGTGATATCACCTTATTGAAGAACTATAGGCCCATCTCGCTCTTGAGTCATGTGTATAAGCTGTTTTCGAGGGTCATTACGAATCGTCTCGCACGCAGGTTTGATGAATTCCAGCCTCCCGAACAAGCCGGTTTCCGAAAAGGCTTTAGCACCATAGACCACATCCATACGCTACGCCAGATTATACAGAAGACCGAAGAGTATAATCGGCCGCTATGCCTGGCGTTTGTGGATTATGAAAAAGCCTTCGATTCAATCGAGACTTGGGCGGTGCTGCAGTCCTTACAGCGATGCCAAATTGACTATAGGTATATCGAAGTGTTGAAGTGTTTGTACAGTAAGGCCACTATGTCAGTCCGACTGCAGGACCAGAGTACGGAACAGATTCCATTGCAGAGAGGCGTGAGACAGGGAGACGTTATTTCTCCGAAACTGTTCACGAACGCATTGGAGGATGTTTTCAAGCTCTTGGAGTGGAAAAGATTTGGCATCAACATAAATGGCGAGTATATCACTAACCTTCGTTTTGCCGATGATATAGTCATAATGGCGGAGTCGCTCGATGATCTCAGCACCATGCTCAACGACCTCAGTAGAGTCTCCCGACAGGTTGGTCTTAAGATGAACATGGACAAGACGAAAATCATGTCAAATGCCCATGTTCCACCTATACCGGTAATTGTTGGGAACGATACTCTCGAAGTTGTCGACAAATACGTCTATCTAGGGCAGACTGTCCAATTGGGTAGGTCCAACTTCGACAAAGAGGTCGCCCGAAGAATCCAACTCGGCTGGGCAGCGTTCGGGAAGCTTCGACCTATCTTTTCGTCCAAAATACCACAAAGCCTGAAAACAAAAGTTTTCAATCAATGTGTGTTGCCAGTGATGACTTATGGAACTGAGACGTGGTCTCTAACTGTTGGCCTCATTACTAAGCTCAAAGTCGCGCAACGAGCTATGGAGAGAGCAATGCTCGGTGTTTTCCTGCGAGATAGGATCCGAAATGAGGAGATCCGCAGGAGAACTAAAGTGACCGATGTAGCTCTTAGGATTAGCAAGTTGAAATGGCAATGGGCAGGTCACATCGCTCGTAGAACTGACAACCGATGGGGAAGAAAGGTTCTCGAGTGGCGACCACGAACTGGAAGACGCAGCGTAGGCCGGCCCCCCACAAGGTGGACCGACGACCTGGTGAAAGCCGCGGGGAGCCGATGGATGCAGGAGGCGAGCAGCCGCTCTAAGTGGCGTTCCCTGGGGGAGGCCTATGTTCAACAGTGGACGTCTTCAGGCTGTTGATGATGATGATGAATATATACTTTCAGTTCTGTCTGTACGTACTCGGTTCATATTTTTTAACGAATCTTGACAAAACATGAGCAAAATAAAAGACTACCGTATACAAATTTTTTGGAGTTTTATATATATTTCTGCCAAAAAGGAGGGAAGTTTGATCCCATGCCATGTTTTGGCAGATTTTGATATAACTTATCTAATAATAAATAATAAATACAAGTACAGTGGTACAGCATACGATTTAGCAGCTAATTTCCATATTACTAATTATGTTCGCCATAAACACCACATTAATTTTTAAAGTACTGAGAAGAATACAAATACAAATTTCTTTATTGTTCAAATATAAATGTCATCCCTAAGTCAACTCTTACGACACCCATAGGATATATAGATAGATAGATAGAAAATGTTTTATTGCACAAGAGTAAATCAAGTACATAGGCGAACTTAATACTAAATAGCATTTTCTTCCAGTTAATCTTTGTGTAATGTGGAACGAGTTGAAAAGGAATAAGAAAAAGAATTACCCAAATAAAATAATCATAAGAAGTAGCAATAGATAATAATATGAGTTTAGATAGATAAGGTTTTAAACAAATAATACATATATAATAATACATCTTACATATTTTATATTAAAATTATCCTCGCTCTCCAACTCACCGGATTGGAAAAAAAACCCCGCTGATTGCTAAAATTTTGAGGACTATAATATCTTTATAGATATACCTAAAGTGTGGTTTACACTTTAAAATCATTCCTATCAATGTAATAATATTCCTCAAAAAATTCAACAAAAATAAAATATCTCAAAAATGACAAAGTTGCAAGCATTTAAAACCCCGAATAGAAAGAGATATCTCAAACGGCCAATGACGTCAGAGCAAGGTCGTTCATAGTACTTCATTACTAAGCTGTGGTAGCTTTACATACAATCTCTTTGACATGTGACGTCACAAGTGGAATTTTCATAGTAACTGTGGAGGCGCTCTGTTTCGCGAGAAAGGGATAGGTGATGCCTACTTCTGAAACTTTAAAAGCTTATTACTCCGTGATTTATTTACCGATTTTACTTATTTTTCAATTATTGCATTCATTTTTAATCTTCTTTATGAAAGTAATATTTTATTGTTCATATTTAGTAGTAGTCATCATGCCTATTCACAAGCCCGCGAGTGTGAGCAAGAGCACACGATCACATCTCCGCCAGGCTTACGCGATAAGACCCTCGGTGTACCTAACTTCTATTATTTTCTTTACGATAAAAGAGAGTTAATCCTCTCAATTAATATAAGACCAAAATCTCAGCATAAGTAGTTGCGTACAAAAACCCTTGCGAAATGAGCCTTCACTCTCTTCGAACAAAAACAGGTAAAATCACCTTACGAATTATTATAAAACACAGTAGATTGAACTCTATGCCTTTTTATTACGGTTCAAATTGGTTCAACTCACGTTCATAAATAGATGAAAATTACCTGTTATGTACATTAAAATTTGAACTTTACGACGTAGTAATAAGGACGGTAATAGCATGTCTTAGGCATACAGTGAACTTTCCTTATACATGTAACTCCGTGGCTGATCCAATTTGCGTCATTAGATGTGGTCGTGTATGTGACGTCACCATTAATACGATTGGGTAAAAACGACTCGGCTTGGATCAGAATAATGTGATTATTGGTGATGGGAGAGATTCAGTTAGGAACATAACGAGTAAAACAATGTATTAAATAAGTTAGGAAGCTTGTGAAACATGTGTCTGACATTTTGGTATGCCGTGCGGACTTGGCTTAAGAATAAGACCACCTCATCTCTTCCTCATCTATGGGAATCTTCAAATCCAAATGATGTCAACACTTCATATCCATTCAAAACAGACAGAAAAATTGTGCACTTAAAATAGTTATTAAATGAGTAGGTCCTTGTTTATTATATAAGTATTTTATTCTAATTTGCAATAATTTCTTATTTAATTTGAAGACTATAATATCTATAAAGATATTATAGTCCTCAAAATTTTAGCAACCAGCGGGATTTTTTTTCCAATCCGGTGAGTTGGAGGGCGAAGATTCAAATCGCGCTGATTGCTGAAATTTTGAGGACTATAATATTGTTATATATATTATTACTTTATGCAAAAAAAAATAGTCATCATGCCTATTGGCGCGTGCAGGCGAAATCCATGCCCAGAACAGTTAGACTAACGAAAAAAAAAATCCTAGGACTGTGGTTACGCGGGGTGCTGGTTGAAGAATTGGCTTACAGATGCAACTTTTTTGCCTTTACACCATTATTTTAAGATATGTTAAAAAATGTATTCCACTTATTTTGTGCCTTACAGAGGAGATTGATTATGCTAAAACATTATTACCCGTGATGTGGAACACTTTGCCATGTAAATGCCAGTTTACATAACTGTTTCATGGTTTTGTTTGTAATATGTTAATTTTGAAGTACCTACTATTAGAATAATCATTTTTCCATTATAACTGATTGGATCAGCACAAGGACATGGAATTTATTTTTACTTTTTATTTTTTATCGGGCTGTCTCACTCCGCGCTTTACGTTTGAAGCTACAAGTACATGAGAGCGTCTAGAATGGTCGGTCCGTAACTCGTCAGAACGGCAGCGATATATCGATAGAACAAGAACAACTATTTAAGCAAGGCTTGTAGCACCTGCCTACCCACCCAGTAGCGCTGTAAAAGTCGGTAGAGACCAACAGCAATAGCCCATTCAAAAAAACTGTGCGAGCTTGTAGAGTTTTGCCTCCCAAGATGTGATGCAAAATATTTTTTGGTATAACTATATTATTTTTCATGCATATACATTGCACCCGCAATTTAAAGACATAGAAAAGAAACAGAGCAGAAATATTTACATGTTTCATGCTTTTCATTCTAAGTTTTCTACAAACCAAAATTTCACTTTATATTTTGAAAATTTTAATAACTATAAATTTGAACAACATTTCGCTAAAACCTAAACTTATTTCTCGCTAACGATGATAAATATGACGTCGGGGCTCCATTAAGGTACTTACCTACCTATAAAAATCTTCGGTTCAGAAATAACTGGCCCGCAGACATAGTTTAAGCATAAACAGTGGAATATCTGAGTTGCTTTCTAAGAAAATGCTCGGGCTGCACAAAACTTTCAATTCAATTCAATTTCAAATTATCTTTATTAAATAAGTAAAAATACAAGGTTATCACAATTCTAGTGTACATTAAAATTCCTAGACGTGACGAAAATAATAAATTAAGACAATCGTTTTGCAGGTTATGCGGCCTATATAAAACTTATAACATTAAGATTAAGATACAATTGGGTAAAATATTTCCAATAATGGCAGTTAACAAATAAGTTGTTATTTTACATTATGCAAGCTTTAGAAAGAACAATTGCATTTTTAGAGTAATTTTTAATAATAATTCTAAGATCCGTGCGGTAGGAAACATAAAATAAATTAGCGCCAAGCAGAAGATTGGCGGTATGCAGCAAGCAACAGGAACAACACCCGTTTGGCATGATAACTAACACACGCACACCGCGCCGCGACCCGCCGCGCAGCCGCGCGCGCCATACCATTCCTCATATCACTAGATAATACGGGCGGGTATGGCGCGCGCGCCAGCGACAAGCGGGGCGCGGGCGCTGTGTGCAGCGATTGTATACTTATTCATCGCGCTCAGAGCACTCGAGGAACAAGTGATGCGGTAATTTGTAGCGGTTGTACGTATCGATAAAAGGTATGTCAGTGTTACGTGTTTTACAAATATTTGCAATTAGTTTGTCTTTATTTTTAGGATTACTATGCAGATAAAATGTTTTCGATAATTTGTAAATATATTTGTATAAAGTAGGGAGGTTTATTTTC
Organism: Ennomos erosarius; assembly: GCA_963580505.1. Taxonomy (NCBI): domain Eukaryota; kingdom Metazoa; phylum Arthropoda; class Insecta; order Lepidoptera; family Geometridae; genus Ennomos; species Ennomos erosarius. The sequence continues at coordinate 12,556,410 of OY756987.1, forward strand.
GAATGTAGGTTTAAAAGGTTAGTGTATATTGGTGTGTTATAAGAATACTTTAGAGCTTTATTTTGGATTACTTGAAGCTTTTTCAGGTTAGTGGAACAAGTACTACTCCATACAGGACATGCGTATGTAATACATGGGCGTGTGTGTATTTTTGTATGGCTGCTTATAGGTGATCGCCGATATAGTACGGGGCTTAGAGCATTCAATGCTTAATTGCGTAATTTGTTAACATTATCTGACCAATTGAGCTTGGAGTCTAAGGTAACCCCTAAATATTTTACAGAACGGCTCCAAGGGATATTGTAGCTGTCTATTTTTAAGTTACGTGCTGGCAGAGAACGCTGTCTGGTAAAGAGTATAGCTTCGGTTTTGGACGCATTGACTTTGAGTTTCCATTTCATGAAGAAATCCTGGAGTAGTTCTATTGACAGCTGGAGGCGACCTATGACTAGATTAATATCGTCGGACGAAGTAAACGATGCAGTGTCATCGGCGAAGCTAGCTAAGCTTGTGCGCGTTTGTTTAGGCATGTCATTCAAGTATGTTAAGAAAAGGCGAGGGCCCAGTATTGAGCCTTGGGGGACCCCCGCTGGGACTGGTTGGGGAAGAGAAGAGCAATCGTTAATGTGCACTTTGAAAGACCGATTTGATAGGTAAGATTGGATCATTTTGACAAGTGACAAAGGTGTATTTAGGCAGATAAGCTTATGTAGTAAGGCATCGTGCCAAACTGTGTCAAATGCCTTTTCAATGTCCAGCAGAAACATCCCTGTAGAGTTCTTAAGATTGAGATTATAAGCCACAGTTTCAGCTACTCTGGCCAGCTGCTGGACAGTTGAATGGCCCTCACGAATGCCAAACTGTTCGTCTAAAATCACATTTTTAGTGGCACGCGTCAACCGAAGGCATATGAAACAATTTGCCTAAGCAGGGAAGTAGGCTGATAGGGCGATAAGAAGTGGGCTCTGATGTCTCTTTGCCAGGTTTATGGATTGCGATGACTTCAGCATTCTTCCACGCTGCGGGGAAATAATTCAATGAAAGGCAAGCGTTGAATATTTTAGTTAAGAAAACAATGCACTTTTGGGGTATGTTCTTTATCAGTAAATTAGATATGTGGTCCGGACCAGGAGCTTTGCGAATTGTTAATTTATTAATATATTTTTTGACTTCCGCAGGGCGAACTGGGGTGATGGTAGTTGAATCTGGGGGATAACTGTTGAGAGCTGTTAACGAACAGTCCACTGCTGGTTGCTCGTAACTAGGCCAAGTGTGGGTCAGGAGCATGTTGTTTAGGAAAGCTTCTGCGAGTATATTGCATTGCTCTTGCTGGTTTGAAGTTAAAGAACCATCATTAGCTTTTAGTGCAGGAATTGGAGGTGAGACATTTGACCGCAATCCTTTTACAACACGCCACAAGTCAGCTCCGGGGTTGTCGACTGATATTAACTTTTTATTCCATTTTTTGTCGTTAAACAATTTTAATGAGCTATTAATTTCAATCTGGAGTTCTTTTATTAAATTTTTTCCGTACAGAAGTCACGGTTTCAACAGCAGCGTATCTCCGCAATCGGTTTTTTTTGCTGAATTAATCTCTTGATACGACGTGGCAATGGTGGGTTACATGATTTGAGAGTTGAGGTAGGAATGCATGAATCTCTGGCTTCAATTAATGCTTCTTGAAAGTTTTCTATATTTAGGTCAATTTCCTCAGCTGATTTATACACGTGAGACGACAGTGAGATGTTGTCATTTAAAGATTCTCGGTATTTAGGCCAATCAGCTTTAGAGTAGTTAAATTTTACGATAGGTTTACGAGTAATTTTATCATTAAAGTTAACAAAAACTGGTAGGTGATTGGATGACAATGCAGGAATTGTGGCTATTTTAATTTATGCCGTGAAAGATTTTCGATAGGAGGAGGTCAGGAGTAGATGCTTTGTATTCAGCTCGGTAATGTATCAAGGTTGGATCTAGAGGAGCGTGAATAACAAATTCACTATTTAACATGTGCTCGTAAAGACGTTTTCCATGTAAATTTGGATACCCAGGAGACCAGGACGGATGTTTGGCATTGAAGTCACCCATAACTATCACCCGGCATTGTAGCCATTAGCAAGTCAATATCGTTAGTTAATAGGGGCATATTCGGTGATTGGTAAATGGAGAAAATCATCACGTTAGACCTGTTCAATTTAAGTGAAACTCCTATCACTTCCAAATTTAGGGTGGTTGGTGAGGGAGCTAGATTATGAGCCAGGCTGGACTTAACTAGAATGGCTACTCCTTGGCCAGTACCATTGTTTCGCCTATCTTTGCGATAACAGGTAAAGCCCGGTAGATTCAAATTTAGTCGATCGGTCAATCGGGTTTCACATAAAGCAATTACGTCTATATTAAGTTGACTTACCACTAGGTCTGAGAGTTCCTGTGCTTACTACGAACGCCATCAGCGTTCCAATACAATACGCGGATACCAAAGTTGTCAAACATAATGACCTAGGTGGGTTAATATTAGGATTACTTTCTCCATGAAAGTTTTACACCTGGTGAACTCCTGTTTAAGTGACTTGATAGTGTTAAGAATTTCTAGCATTTCAGCAGTCGCTAGGTCGTGTGTTTGTACCTTTTCAGTGAGTACAGGATCAGTCGATACTCGTTTGGACTGTAATGGAATTGTCTTAGGTTTTGCAGGCTTGACAATGTTAGCCCAAGTTTCAGATCTTGGCGCATTCGCTGAGATAAGGCCCGCTTCAGCTCTAGGTATGATCGCCTTACGTACAGTTTCGCGTTTGGATTGAATACGCTCAAGATATTTCAGGCGCTCTGTGCACTGACCGTAATTGGCTGGATGATCCTGCTGGCAGTTGCAACAACGAGCCGGTGCTTCGCGATCCTTTTTCAAACATTCCCATGTTGGATGATCAAAGGCACATTTGACGCACCTTGCAGGTCGATTGCAATTTCTTGACGAATGACCAAAGCCTTGGCACCTGAAACACTGAAACACTGGGTGTCTGCTTTGTTACTTGGCTTGTATCTTTCAATTGCAACCACGCAGTTTGAGATGTACTTAATTTGTTTAAACTTCCCCATGTCAGTGCCGGTTGGAAGCTGAACAAGAACAAGTGGACATTCCGTAGGGTACACTGTCTTTAGTTCAGAAACTGTTGCTCCAGCAAATTCGATGGCAGCCAGCTCAGCAGGTAAGTCAACTTGGTAGAATTTTGGTAATCCCTTCAAGACTGCTTTAGGAAGCTTTTCATCTTTTCGTGAGAATGTGTGAAAAGCGACATTCTCTTTTAGTAATCCATCTTTGACCAGCTGATGGCCTTTGGTGGAATAACATTGAACTCTCACCCTGTTTCGCCCTTTACTCACGCCCAAAACTTTACGTTCTCCTTTCTTCGAGTATAGGCGGACTGTAGTTGGCCCTGATATCACAATGTTAAGGCCGTTTGTGGCTTTACATAATATAACAGTTTTAAATGTTTTCTAACTTTACAAGAAAAGTGGGTTTCAAAGTGAACGCTATTGTGCTTCAGAGGGCACGTCAACCTTCTTTAACAAGACCTCAATAACACTAGAGGTTCGCTGGAAATTCCACTTTTAGTAGCGGTAATTCGTCAAAATACTCTATTTAAGCTCTACTAAAAGAAATTGTTGTACAATGTTATCAAATAAAACAGGGCTAAATCTGTACAATTGGGCAGGTCCAACTTCGACAAAGAGGTCGCATGAGGAATCTAACTCGGCTAGTCAGCGTTCGGGAAACTTCGACCTATCTTTTCGTCCAAAATACCGCAGAACCTAAAAACAAAGGTTTTCAATCAGTGTGTGTTGCCAGTGATGACATATGGAACTGAAACTTGGTTGGCCTCATTAGTAAGCTCAAAGTCGCGCAACGAGCTATAGAGAGAGCTATGCTTGGTGCCTGCGAGATAAGATCCGGAACGAGGAAATCCGCAGAAGGACCAAAGTGACCGATATAGCCCTTAAAGTGAGCAAGTTGAAATGGCAATGGGCAGGCCACATCGCCCGCAGAACTGATTACCGATGGGGAAGAAAGGTTCTCGAGTGGCGACCACGAACCGGAAGGCGCAGCGTAGGCAGGCCCCCCACTAGGTGGACCGACGACCTGGTGAAAACCGTGGGGAGCCGATGGATGCAGGAGGCGAGCAGCCGCTCAAAGTGGCGCTCCCTGGAGGAGGCCTATGTTCAGCAGTGGACATCTGCGGGCTGATAATGATGATGATGAAATCTGTACATTGAATATTTTTCGAAAATTTTGCCTGCCTTACACTTCTAAGTCGATATTTTTTATTATTTTATTGTTTATTTTTTCCATTCCCTTCTCTCTTATCCCTTAACAGGGTTCGGACTTATAACTAATTCACCCGTGCGAAGCCGGGGCGGGTCAGCTAGATATTTATATAATTATAACATCAGAAAGAGAGAGAGATAATTATTATGCTATGATAAGCTTCTTCACATAACGTTAAGCTTTTTTGCAGCGATGTAATTAGAAATAAGTTATTTTACTGTTAACCGTACACTGTGACTGTACGCCGGCAACCGAGCGGGAACTAATGAAGCGGCAGGCTCGCCGGACCGCGGCCGCCTCTATAATACGGCGAAATTAAATATTTCACGTTCGTCTATGTGTATTCAGTATTTAGCTGAGGTTTATAGACGTTTTATATTAGTCCGGTTTTCATAATCCAGTCAATTACAGCCAAGGAACTTCAATAGTATATTCTAGATAGTATGTATGCATGCTTCAATTTTCAATTTTTTTATGTACACGAATGGCATGACGATCTAGTCGTTCACCTGATGTTAAGCGTCACAGTGCCCCATATCAGTTTCCAGAGAATTTCCTTGACTATTGTATTTTTTTTTGCGGATATAGGCTAAATAATAATAAAGTTTTAAGTGACACTGCACTGCACACGTCAACCTGCCATCAGCATGCAGCACATAAGATATCTATTAAGATTTCTATACTTTGATCAGGTTGTTGTCTTACTTGCCCATAATTTCACCAGCTGTAAGTGCCCTAGTACTAGTAGTACAGAGCATAATATATGCAAACCACAGACCTAAAATTATTCGCGAAAATATTTTGTAGGTCTCTAACTGATTTAAAAAATCACCACATTTCCGGAATTTCAACACCCAAATTGACACACCAATTATTTATTTACAGGAAATGAAAAGTATTTTAATAACGGTTTTACAGATTCATCTAAATTTTAACACTTCAGGATAAGGTTGATATTTGACTAGCATTTTACGTTAATGGGTGTTTTCAATTGAAAATATCGTTTTTGAACATGATTTCAACTCTGATTGCTATTCGGTTGAATTGTCGTGCACATTTTGCTGTTTGAACACAAGAAAAAAGGTTACGGTCTCTTTCATTTACATCGAATCAACTAAGATGGCGATATTTTTTAACAACGTCTTTGTTTCTTGATAACTATAACCTGGATGTCTTCAAGTCAAGGGTGAACAGGTATCTTCTAGGCAAGCATGCACCATAGGCCGCGTCGTCACTTACCATCAGGTGACCAGCGGTCAAACGATATGCCTATAAACTATATTAAAAAAAAAACCTGCCAAGCTATATTTCACTATGACTTTAAGATTCTAAATATCTCACAGTTCTACAAATAAAAAGAAAGATAAGAAAAAGTTAAGTGTCTCACCACTTTTTCTTATAAAGTCGTTGACCTAACTTCTAGCGCCACTCAACCAGGTAAATACCTTTTCCGCTCCACCTGGCCGAAAAGCGTCCTTCACAATTCCCCAACCCACAGAAAAAACTCTCCACTGCAATACTTGACCAAGACAAACTTATCTTACTACATACATATTAACACATATAAAACATATTAATTATCATCAACTCTAACTATATTTATGATTTTTAAAGCAGTATCGCCTGCTCAGCGTAATTTACAGATTAATGCGGGTTCAATTCCCGCTCGTGATTCTAATTTTTCCTTTACAAATTAATCTGTAAACTATAACTGTGTTTTCTGGATGAAATTAGATTATACTGTAAAAGTCAACGATATATTAGTATTTACTTGAGTTTCGATAAAAATAAATAACCAAATCGTGACGTGTTCGTAGTCGAAGAGATTCGGCTTTTTTCTCTCATCTTCATTATGTGACCCTGGAAGTACACACTACAAAAAAAAACTTAATTCAGGTATTGGTTTATTGTGTTAGTAAGCTAAGAGCTGTGGAATACATAAACAAAGAAAAAAATTAAAATTAGATAAATTAGTTTATAGCTGGTGGAGAATTATCGCTTAAAATCTACTTTACAGTTATTATCAATCTATCTAGTTTCATAAATGGATTTTTCGAGTGACTGACTGATCAACAAATAACGTAAAGCACAATCCGCTGGGTCTAGGGACTTATAATTGAGACGTGTCTTCCTCTTATGACGTGAGAGTGTTTTAAGACCCCTATCAAGAACTAAGGGGGTAATTAATGAGGTGTGAAATGAAGAAAAGTGTGGAACCGTGTGCTACCTTTAGTTATAAAACTGACAAACTGCGAACCTTTAGTTTATGTTAACGTTTAACATTTACTTTTTCTTTCTTACTTATTCAGTTAGTGAAAAAACTTATAGCTTCGAAAGTACAACCTGCAAGACAAATCGCAGGGCACAGCTAGCTTCTAATACATCAAAGGCGACAAATGCCTTTGAGTGTCCGCTTTAAACGGAAACTAAATAATACTAATGCCAACGCACGGCGCCCCGTGATATATCATCTCGGACTAAGGGTGGAAAAGAGGGAGGAATAAAAAATGGGGTTTCCATGCCGTTTACGTGATTTATACACTTTTTATTGCGTGGAAATAGTTTTTTGTTTTGCGGTATTTTATCAAAGGCTTTTTATTTATGGTTCAGGGTATAATAATAAAATGTTGTTGTCAAATTTCTATTCTGAATTGGATTTGTCGGCCACCACGTAGTGAACGTTCTTTTGGGCAGATGGTACATGTTAAATACCTTGTCCCCTCTGTAGTTACAGAGTGACAGGGTCATTATGATGATGATGATGATGATGATGATGACCCTGTAACTAAACTAGTTGGTAGGACTTGAGTTGTATGCGTCTTTCACTTGAGCAGTGACGCATAACATCACGTAAATTACAGTTGAGATAGCATTTTTAATAAGCATAACCTTTTTTCGCATATATTTCAAGGTTACGTTCCTCAGGGATAGAACAACTGTCCAACGGACATACATACAATCTTTTATTCAGGTCTTGATGGGATTAGATATCATCTTTTAGAATTTGTAAAGGGATGGATGGATCGTGGGTACAATAGATTGTTTTGTCTGTTTCTGTTTTATGTATAGGCTGGAATTGTTGGGTTAGAGGGGGGTTATGATTGGGCTTGGCATACTGTATAATCTATATTAATAAATAATTAATATAATTTTATTATCTTTCAGAAATAGCCCTGGGGGGGCAACCACAACGTCTTATAGCATTATTACTTCAACATTACATTGAAAAATAACTTTAAAGTAAGAATACTGTAATGTTGTTGACGCAGAGGAGTTTTGACAACGTCACGTTAAATCGTTCACTCAAATACAACTGTCATGTCAAACCTTTACACATGTTGATACCGGCTTGCGACAGTGATAACAAATACAATACAATATAAAATCATTTATTTGTTACAATATTGTGCTTAAGATAATACATTGATTTTTGTTCCAAATACTCTACCGTTTCCGGTGTACAGATATTGTTGATGTGGATAAATTTTACTTTTACAATATACTTAGGTATCATTTCATCATTTATAACATTCTAGAAATCCAATTAAAATATTTCATAAAGCAATCACATTAATAAAAATAGTTCAAAAATAAAATATCTGTATGAAAAGTAGCATGTCAGAAGTAAAAAAATCGTGTAAGACGGTCAAATATTTATATAAGTACTTAATAATGAATTTAATATTATCAATTCAACTTATCATTCAAAAAATCCTGTACTGAATAATAGCATTTGTCAATTAATAATTTAAATAATTTTGTCTTCAATTTATTGCAACATAATTCTTTATAACCCTCTGGTAATTTATTATACATACGAATAGCCATACAGTATGCGTTATTACTGTATAACTGTATCCGTTGCTTAGGAACATACAATAGATGTTTTCTACGACAATGTTTTTTCCCAACCACAACATTGTGTAGTTCAAATAGATTGGGATGTTGATTTACAAATAAACAAATTTTAAATATGTATAGGCAAGGCAAACGCTATATAAAAATGAAGTCATCTTGTTCTCACGCAGGAATACTTTATAAGTTTATTAGGTACGAATTCGAACAATATTATTGTAACCTTGAAGCATTACTGTCACAAACCATGATAGTTTTGTATTAGTTTGTGGTAAGCCTGCAGGTTTCTCGTACGTTGGAAGTTAAACTAATTTCAATTTAAAAATACTGAACGCTCATTGGTTGCTTGTTGGTCATCGACTGTCTTCAACCAATGAACTTGTTACATCCTAAATTTCAGTCTGGGTGTCGGTAACGTACGTCTTTTATCAGTAGCGCTCATAGCAAAACACGACTAGCCATTCCTAACTGATCGGTCAAGTTAAGCGACGTTCGCTGCGGTCACTACTATGATGGGTGACCGCTACAGCAAAAATTTGGTATTTAGAACTAAGCGCTACCGTGCTTCGGAGGGCACGTTAAACCGTCAGTTTCGGCTGTTGTCGTAAGGCAATAGTCGTTGAGCCAAGTCAGACCCCTTAGGGCCGCCTAAAACATTCTGAAACTAGGGCTGACCACCTGCCTACACGATAAAAAGAAGAAGAAGAAGCTTTTGTCAAAAGAGCATGCTATTATTTTCGTGAAATTATCATAAAACAAAGTTACTTTTAGGGTAAATTTTCACATAATTGTACGAAGAAAACCGCAAAAATAAAATTGTCAGGCAATAAGTCTACCTAAGGATTCATTCATCGTGCAAGATTAGGGCTTAACACAGGAATTAAGGAGATATTGGAACCCTCAAGCGCCAGGTTTCTTTCAACTTGTATTGGATGTTCACCAATAGCAGTAGAAAAGAAAACTATTTTTTATAATAAATTTATTGACAAAAGATAATCGATGAATAAAACTTGTATTTATTTATTCGTTTTATTTTCCAAGCTTGTTTTTTCAAGATTATTTTTTTTTGTTTTCTTAAAAGCATCAATATAATATTAAGTATTTTTATAAACATCTCATAATAATAATAATAAGTTTACCTAGCTCCTTTTCCCGGAACTTTTCTTTCCTTTCTGAACTTCAAGAGTTTCCACAAACACACTTCCCACTTACGAGGGCGGATCATAACAAAAGATCCGTAGAGGTGCTACGCCGTCCTCGTAGCTCGTAGCTACGCCCTAACACTGAGTTATTGCTATGGCGTAGACAGGGAACAAGCTACATGCTACACGCTACACATTTAATACCATACATTGTAATTTAGACTTTGAGCCTATACGAATAAGGTGTAAAACCATCAGTTTATGAACTTTTAGACCTAGACTTGTTTGTGAAATCGCTTTCAGAAGCTCAGCCTGTCTTTCAGGAAGCTGACTTCGGTAAGAAGACTTGATGCAAGCTTTGAAATTGAGCTTTAGTATTTCAGAAAATAAATTGCGCTATAAATAAGCTCTTACGGTATTGTTTACCTGTGACGTGAGGTTTCAAAGAGAAATAGGGTTTCAAGTTTTTTTTTTATTTATGGATAGTATTGCGGTTGACTTCTAGGCCCTTTTTGATGTTATTATGATCACACCTGGCACCACACCTGAGGCCGTCCCACAAACTAATACAAAACCATCATGTTGCATGGCATTATTTTTTCAAGGTTACAATAATATTGTTCGAATTCGTACCATGAACTTATAAAGTATTCCTGCGTGTGAACAAGACGTCTACATTTTTATATAGCGTTATCATTGTCGCACGTCAGTGTCAACATGATTAACAGTATGACATGACAAATGTATTTGAGTGGACGATTTAACGTGACGTCATCAAAACTGCTCTGGCTCTGCAACGTTAAAGTATTCTTACTTTTATGTAATTTGTCAATGTATGATTGAAGTAATATTGAAGTAACAATGCCATAAGAAGTTGAGGTTGCCCCCCTGGAAACTGCATTATATAATACCTGTTTACCAAAATATATGTTTCATCGCGAATTTTTTCTTTACCAGAGTGAGACGGCAATAAAAATACCTGCTCGTTTCAGGTGTGCTGAACTTATAACAACGTGATCTGACTTTAACGTAAAATTACCCGTTCTCGTTACTGAAACTTTTTAACGATAATGTGCAACAAAATAAGCGAAACTTTTCCGTTTTGCTATAAAAGCCGCTACGAAAATAAACAAGGTCGTTTAGGAGATAGAGAGCTTAAAACGTATTAAATTATATTCGTGGTTTCATATTATACTAGTAATACCTACTAACGACTACTATTTTATCTGTGCTACTAAATTGAAACTAAATTAAGAATAAATTATTAAATACTAATTCATCATCAACAGCTTTACTAGGTGGTAGAATTTTACTGCAAAGTTCGTCTAGGTAGTTACCACCGCTTTGCCAGTTATTCTGCCGCCGAGCAGAAGTGTGCAAGCACTACTGTGTTCCGGTTTGAAGGGCATTGTAGCTAGTGAAATTACTGGGCAAATGAGACTTTATGACCTCACAGTCTAGTAATCTGATTACCAGACTGTGTGAAGTGATGATGTCTCAGGATGACGTGCACAATGCAGTGTCACGCGAAACTTTTAAAGTTCCGAGTGACACTGCAACTGTTATGGTCAGCCATGTCGCTGAACACCAGGTGAACGACTAGCTCACATAGGCCTCCCTCAGAGAGCGCCACTTTACGCGGCTGCTCGCCTTCTGCATCCATCGTCAGTCCACCTAGTGGAGGGTTGGCCTACGCTGCGCCTGTGTAAACATTAATTAGCTCGTTAAAAATATAAATACTCTTCCTGGTCTCTCCATTTGACCTATTAGTTGGTTATTCGCCGTCTAGCCCATAATAGCTTTCAGGCTTTCAGGTCAATGCATTTCAGGCAAGATTTAATTTATGTATGCATTAGTCTGTTCCACTTTAGTTTTAGTCCAAAATAATTGATTTGTAATAACTTACCTGCTTTAGCAGTTTCGGGGGTGCTTTAAGTATGCGTTAAAGTATTTAGGTGTTAAATGACTTTGGTATCTGTTTCAAGCCTTATGGTTTAACCAGCATCTTACCAGCATAACCGCGGTTAGTTTTTATTCCGTAGTCCCACGTAATTAATTTGTACTTTTCGTCATTTTGTCAATTATTTTGTCCCGCACATTTTGACATGTCTGTATATTGAGACCATGATTTTTTAGTCTTTTAAATATTTGGACGTTTTGACGCCATTTTGATGAAAATGATCAACAATATTGGACATTTTAACATTAATGTGTACCAATCATTCTTCTAATCACGTTGATTTATTTATAAGACAGTTTCTATAAAATAATAGTACCTATATGTTACAAGCATGGGCTATTGGGCTATTTAATAAGACCCATATATTTAGGATAATGAGGATGCATTTATGGCGTTTATGCTCCATCATCATCATCATCATCATCATCAGACCTTGCATTTGCCTAAATTTTTATTAAAAGGAGAAGAAGATTGATCTCTTAATTGTAGAAGTCCTAATAAAAGAATCTATTTTTAGTAGTTTCTCATCTATCATCAAGTACCTAAGCGATAAACCAATGTTACTTCACAAAAACGAGCAAGTCGAGCTGTTAGCTGACAACGTAAAATTTTTACTTATTAAGCAAAAGGTATCTTTTTGTGAAACTCAAATGAAAACGAACAGCTACCCTGTTAATCATAATAATTGTTAAATTATGCGAAAAATGTTATAAATCAGCAATTACTTAAATTAACTGAAACGCTACGGCTGGAACAATGGTAATTAAAAAGAAAAACCGCAAGGAGTCTACACAGAGGTCGGTTTTTAGAAGGCAGGCGAGGTGATTTGGACCACAGACCTAGTATATATTCGTTACTCATTGGGACAATGATAGCTATAAAAATATCAACACATACGTCCCCACAGATACGCATTCACAGATTCGCAGGGAAGCCGATGGATGCAGGAGGCGAGTAGCCGCTCAAAGTGGCACTTTATGGGGGAGGCCTATGTTCAGCAGTGGACGTCTACAGGCTGTTGATGTCGATATCGATAGCCAACCAATCAAGCACTATCGATAGTCCTATCGATTCTATCGATACTGTCGACAGCTCAAAACGAGGCAATACTCTCGACTGAATACAATTGAATGTTGTTCAAAAATAAATCTATCGACAGTTTCGGTATTTTTGTTCGTAAATGAATAACTGGCCATGTGCGAGTCGGACTCGCCCATGAAAGAAATCTACAAAAACGAGCCAAAAAATCACGTTTGTTGTATGGGAGCCCCTTTAAATATTTATTTTATTCTGTTTTTTAGTATTTTTTGTTATAGCGGCAACAAAAACACATCTTCTAGGAAAATTTAAACTGTCTAACTATCACGGTTCACGAGATACAGCCTCGTGAAAGACGGACAACGAGATAGACAGACGGACAGCGGAGCCTTAGCAATAGTGTTCGCTTTACCCTTTGGGTACGGAACACTAAAAACGATAGGCTTACAATAATCGATAGCATGCATTTTTCAGATGAAAATTATCGATGTTACAACTATCGATACTTTGGCAACACTAGCTCCTAGGTTACTATTTAGTGTCTTTAACCAAAACCACCAAAATTTTGTATGAGTAACGACTCTTATTAAAGAAACCAAACTTCCTCAGCTCGCCGTAATCGGACGCAGTGACCCGTAAAACCAAAGAAGTCTGTTGATCAATAGCATAATGTGGATACGAAGCCTAAAGAACAAAGGTATAACCAATGGGGTGTAATCGAGTTCCTTCGAAAACAAAGAATTCCTCCAAGTTAGGGGAAAGTTAGAATAATGTATTTTGGAAGTAAAGCTGCCAAAGATTATTCACATTGAGTTTTATGGGTCTTATTGCCTGTGGTATAAAGTAGCTAATCCGGCTGAGTTTTCTGCGTTGTTCTATTTTTATGATGAATTTATTATTATGGTGACATGGTTTAACTTATTGGGAGGTTTCAATATTATATTACCTACCTACTGATTTAGCGTGTTTTAAAAATGTAAAAATCTATCTGTACTATGCAAAATTTATTTGTAACATTTATGTACTTTATTTGGAGAATAAATATTTATCTTATCTTATCGTATCTAATATAGATATACCCAGTTATGCTCAGTCAGCTGTTAGTAGCTCTACCTTATGAACTATAAGTTGTGGGTTCGTTTCCCAGAACAAACATATTTTGTTTGATGAACATAAGTGTTTGTTCTGTATATGGGTGTTATATAAAAAAAATGCTTCACCAGCGTCATATTTTACAAAACTCAGTTATTCTAATATGTATGTATTTTTTAGGTACTAAGTATTCTAGGACAATTAAATTTAAACTTAGACTTAAAATGGTTATAAATAGCGATCGAAATACCAAACAGTTCTTGGCAAAACAATTTTAACAATACGTAGTCAGCCAGCATAGAATGTGAATCTGATTCAATTTGTTCGACATGCAGGAATCAGACGTTGGCTTCTGCTGCGCAAAATGTAGACCAAACGCGGCCAAACCTCCATAAAAACCTGCTCCTTTTTATAGAAGCCACAAAACATATCTACAAAATAAATCGCGGAAATTCCCCTGTGGGAACAAATATCTAGCCAATAAAGCGGCTTGACGGATACTCCGGACATCTTAGGACTTTGACATGTTTGTTCGGTTTCCTACCACGATATCTTCGCTCTTTACGGTTACTTATACCTACTTGAGAAAGCCCATTAGAAAGTTTGCAAGTTATATAAAACATGGTGTTTTACTATTGTTTTATTTGTTTGCGTGGTGATTTGTTATAGCTCAATTTGTAGTCTTGTTTGTTGTATTAAATTATTAATATTATAACTTACGAAAATGTTGGTGTACAACTATAAAATCTCCAGAACTTAAACAAACCTTCGTTTTTGTCTTCTTGTAAATTCAAGAGACGAATGGAGAAAGAAAAAAGCTATAAGAAAAATAATATGTTAATGTTTACTTACTATACCTATACCTAGGTACTTATCATTTTTTGGACAATAATTTTAAATTGAATAATAAAGCTTAAAATTGTTCAGTATACATTTAAAACAAATTGGTGACACCAGTGATTGTATTAGCATATTTTTCACAGAGAAAACTGTTTGCACAGTTGACGGCGCGACGGTCAATTTACATCTCATCAAGCTTCGTTTCTGCGTCTATTATTTGTAAATTTTAACGGTTTATTGTATAATTTATTGTATTTTTATTCAAAAATATTCATCTAGGGTCATATACCTAAATATAAAATATACCTGCTATGTGCTAATACTACATCTAAAAATAAAATGCAATTTCAAATACGTACGAACAATGGTCCTCGTAGTTCCTAGGTCCCTAGATACAGGGAATCCTAATTAGGTTCTAGGATCTATGTGATTGTTGAGTTTTAAAAATACGTATTAGCTAAAGTTTTTACATGCGTAGAGGGCTCAATATACAAACTAACAGTATAATTCAAACAATCAAAACGTTAATACCTGCACTTAAATTACCTAACACTGTAAAAACATAACATCAATACCAAAAATATACCAACCGGTATATAAAAGTCAGTCAATCAGTCAGCTTTGATTTTTATATTAAATGAGATAAACCAACTCCCGCGGTAGAGGGTGTAGAATAAACAAGCAATGAAGCGAGAGGAATACCTATTAATCGATTGCTGACGAAGTAAAAAACCAATGAAGTACTAATACTGAAGGAGCTGATGAAAATGCGCTGTTGCGATTATTAACTAAATATTACTTACGTAGTAACCTATTCAGTAATCTACTATTCAGTAATATTACTCTTGATTTACAACGTATAGGTACTTAAAATATAAAGTAATGAGTTTAAACCACTGAAGCGGGTAGGTTTATAAAAAAAAATAGGTCACACTTCTCCATATCAAAAAATTTGATGGACTTGAAAATATAGAAGTCGATTAAAAATCCTTTATTAATCTATCTCCACAAGAATGGTTACGATGACCATTCTTAACACTGTTTCGTCGCTACCTCTGATGGGTCATATTCATAAACTTCCACCTTGTGCATCTTTAGCTTTATGATCAGAATGATCAGAAAGAGGATACTCAGATATAAGACACCATGATTATTTTATGCTTTAATGGGCATACGTTTGACAACAACTTACTTGATGGTAAGTGACGAAATTGTCTGAGGTGGCACGTTTGCCCATGAGATGCCCATGAGATGTCAATTGTGTACAAACTGCTACATACACTGATTTTACCCATTCTAATACTTAAATACTATTGCATCATTTAAAGAAACATTTTTTCAGCGCCGATTTTTTCAGCGTCATTTCGATTTTTGACATTTATTATTACTAAACAGCTGAGTCTACGTGGGGAAATAAGTATGACTTATAAAGCAACGTATTTTCTTCTTAGTAATACGCACAGTCCATTGAATGAATGGTCATTGATAGTAGCAGAGTTTTCTTTTACGACCGACGGTGGTTTATGGGATGGTTGATAGCGACAACATGACGATTGGAGATTGATATTTTGTTTGTTTTGTGTATTTGTTAACAATAATAGCTTTCGCAAGGCCTTGGATTGTAAATGTAATAATATATTATGATGGTTTTAATGACCTAATGGTTTTATTACAGTTATACAGCCATCGGTATTTTGTAGCGAGACACGATAGACAAACTGCTAAATAATGTTAAGTTGTTGACAAAAGTTCTTTTCGATTTCTCTTTCCTTTTAGTGTTAAAATTCCTTTTTATATTAGCGTCTGGAATAAGTTAGATATTCTGACATATTCTGACACTTTTACTAATTCACTAGTGGTCTTTTAATCACGTAGGTATTGTTACAAATTGGACATTCTGATACCTGAACTTGTGTGTGTTGTGTATTTTACTGACTTATCTTTTTAGCGTCTAGGCATTACAAAATGGACACTGTGACACCCAAAACGACTAGTGGTATTTTTAGCACCTTTAAAAAATGGGAAGTTCTGACACTTATTTTGCACTAATATATTATAATATATATTTTATTTTTCGTCTTTTTAGTATCTGAAAGTAGTAATTAATGGGATATGGCGACACTTTTACTTATAACCCGTGGTCTTTTTAACGTTTATAATACTTGGCTTGACACTCTCAGTCATGCTCTTTGGAGCTCCAAATTAAGGCCCAAAGGGTGAAATTGGATTACTATTTACTTATTCGTAATAATTTATTGTGCTCACATATAATACTAAGGATGTTGATTGGAAGCAAATACTGTAGATACTAAGATGCCAAAGTTTACAAATCAAGATATCCGTAATAGTTGGCCATGAGTTGGCGCTTATTGAGCCGCATCTTTATGTTACTTTAATCCTTCCCAGTCACTTCACAGAAGTTGTGGCAATAGATGCTCCAACTTTCGCCGCTTTACCACACAAGTTTGTGCCGATAGTGCGTGCTTTTTTTTATCAACTTTAGTATTTATTCTTTAGATTCTTATCTTTGAAAAATTACAAACGTTAATTGAGGGTCAAACATTGCCCGTTTAAAAAAAGTATTTCTCACAGATTTTAATTAAATTACTATACGGGACCAATATAAAAGACCTTTCAAACAAAGATAATTTCCAAATCGATTTATAAATGACAGAGATTTAGGTAACAAACAAAAAACAACCGAACCGAATCTCCTCTCCTATTCTAAGTTGGATAAACATGACGTTTTTTGTATTTTCATTTAGTATTGTCATCAAACGGTGACCTAGTCACTGATAAAATAACATCATTTTAGATTTGGGTTTAAGTCGTCTGGATCTTCATACTTGACACTTTCACGTATTTCACGTGGCAAATTAACATAACATTAACATTCTATGAGTGAAGAGCTCCCCGAAAATTATTTAGAATAACAGTTTGCGCGGTGAAATCGTGCCACAATAGGTATGTACATCAAAAGCAGCATAAGAGTTTTGGTGTGACACTCCACTGGTAAGCTATTAATGTTCTTGCTTAAATCGTCTAAAATACCAAGTAATATCATCATCATCATCATCAGCCTACTCTCGTCCACTGCTGGACATAGGCCTCTCCAATAAGCTAAGCTTGGTCTTCAGCTCTCTGTATCCAGTCTCTACCAGCCGCTTTCCGCAAGTCGTCCCTCCACCTGGCCGCAGGGTGCCAACACAACGTTTGCCTAAACGTGGTCTCCACTCGAGAACCCTTCTACCCCAACCAGCGACTATCAGTTCTTCGAGAAATGTGGCCAGCCCACTGCCGTTTCAGCTTACTAATCCAATTAATATAGTGAAACTTATTATTCGCATCTGTGTGCATGACGAGGCAAGTAAGCGAGCAAATTCGCTGTGTGCTATATATACAGCGAATTTGTATGTGCAGGTATGGCTGAAGTTTTCATCGAATAAATAAATAAATTAAAATTAAATATGTCTAGACATATTTATTTTATTTATTAATTTAATTGGCAGGCACGCTTGCAGTTTTCATCGAATAAATAAATAATTAAAAGAAGGTTCTCTGTATTCAGCGCGGAACTAGCACCATATTTCTCGTCCGTTCCAATTAGGCGTCGAACTTTTGTGAGTAGATTAATGATCCTATCATTCCTAAATAAACTTAATGGAAACGTGATTTATTATTATATTTAATTAATCTTGTTTTGATAACGATCGGTTGATATAATTTTTTAATAAATAAAAAAGTGTACATCTATGATTTTGTATACCTACCCACTTTCTTTTTCTTTTTCTTTAGGAAATCTAAGGGACTCCCATACAACAAACGTAATTTTTTTGCTAGTTTTTATAGAAAATGGTACGGTACCCTCCGTGCGCGAATTCGACTCGCATTTAGCCGATTATTTTGTTTAAAAGATAGCGAAAATTTAGACATAATGGTCTAGCATGCGCACCGCGAGAAAACTTGTCGTCGCTGTTAGAGTGAGACACACTCAGGCGCTACCATAGCCTTGTCACGGTGTCTCACGAGAAAAAGTTTCGAGATAATTTTGTCGCGGTGCGCATGCTAGCCCGGATGGACATAATAAAACTAACCTAGGAAGACATGGGCAAATGGGCATGTGCTATTGTAATGTTGGGCCCAGTAATTTTACTACGTAGCTGCTCTGTATACACCGTTATAAAATATAACGCTTGCACAGCACCCTTTCAAAAAGTATCTCATACGTCATGATGAATTTATCATTTATGACTAAATCCGAGAGATCAAAACATTCCTTTATCAAACTAAGTTAATTTAGTAAGAAAGGGAAGGGAACCTATTCGTTCTGTATTCCGGTTGGTCTCAGTTAAATCTCTCCTTTATCCCGCGAAATCTTTTTAGTTAGATGGATTTATAAAATCTCTGGAAGTGGCACTTTGAGGCTTAGGAAAATTATGGATTTTTATACTGGTTTTGTACAGGAAGTGCTTCTGTTGATCTGATCATTGCCGTTTTATTGTATGGTAACTATAATGACTATGATTTATCGTTCCAAGGATTTTACTATTCAATTGAATAGTCAAAGTTCAAATACGACTAATGCATTGTGACTTATCATTGAAAAATGAAATGAAAATGAAAAATATTTATTTGCTGCATCGTCTCGTGTTACAGATTATTACAGATGTCTTTATGCTACGGTGACTTCTTTTTATCAGAAGGGTTGTAGGCTTGTTTGCTACCTATATTATAATAAAAAACAACCGCACTTAAATAATATTTATATAAGTTCTTACTTGACCAAGAGAGACAGAGAAAAACTAGAAGCGTTTGAGATGTGGTGCTGGAGGCGCATGGAAAGAATAAGCTGAATAAGGACTGAAAAGAAAACCAACAAGGAAATTTTAAACATGGTAGGAGAAAAAAGAACGTTACTCAGTACCATAGAAGTCAGAAGAGGAAAGATGTTTGGTCACTTGGTACGACATGACGAGTTCATAAAAACCATCATGGAAGGAAAAGTAGAAGGAAAGAGAGGAAGGGGATGACCGAGAAGAACATTTGTAGATCGACTGAAGGAAAAGTTGAATGTCATGTCGTACCAAAAGCTAAAAAGGCTCGCAGAAAACCGTGAACGTTGGAAAGAACTCCACAGACAAGAGTGAAACTCTTAAATGAAGAAGAAGAAGAAATTCTTCAACGCAATAAAGTGTTGATCAGCAACAGTGCTGTATGTAATAGGGTAATAGCAAACAATTTAGTCACCTAAATAGTTCAGCCATTCAGTTGTAAAAAGGTTACAAACAACGACAAACAGACTGCTACGGGGAGCCGATGGATGCAGGAGTCATCTCCAGTTAAAGTGGCGCTCTCTGGGGCCAATATTCAGTAGTGGCCGTCTTCACGCTGATGATGATAATTTTGTGTAATATTTATCATCATTTCTGATTTTCAACCTCTCAACGTACTAAGGGTGAATTTGCATTATAAATTATCTAGAGTTCGATTTGTTTGTGTGATTGACTGTTTGAAAATATGTTTAAAAATGGGGTACTAAAGTTCAAATTTCTAAATCAAAGTTGATTAAATTATATGGTTGCTATAACATATACTAAACAGACTTGCCGAACCGTTTACTAGCCGTAGTATTATTTCCTTCCCCCCCCCCCCTTAGCCGGGTTAGCTTAGCACGGATGGTAAAAAATGGTCTTTCCCTGTTTTATGCAACTTTTATCATACTTGTTTACTTGTCAAGTGGATTAAAACAAGGGAAATATAATTTTGTCTACCCTCCGTACTAGCCCAACTACAGGTATCTCTTTTTCTCCCTATCTTTCTCCTCCTTCGGTTTCCTTAGTCTCTCTCTCGCTTTTCTCCTTTCTTTCAATACTGTAAATGGATGATAAATAAAGATAAAGGTGCAGGGGGGCAACCACAACGTCTTACAGCATTATTACTTCAATCTTACATTGACAAATGACATAAAAGTTAGAATACTATACTGTTGCAGAGCCAGAGCACTTTTGATGACGTCACGTTAAATCGTTCACTCAAATACAACTGTCATGTCATACCTTTACATCATGTTGACCTTGACACCGACGTGCGACACTATATAAAAATGTAGACGTCTCGTTCTCACGCAGGAATACTTTATAAGTTCATGAATTCATGAATTCAAACAATATTATTGTAACCATGAACCATGATGGTCTTGTATTAGTTTGTGGTAAGGCCTCAGGTTTATCCCTATCTTTCTTCTCTTGCTCTCAACCTTAGGCTTTCTGTCTCTCCCTCGCTTTTCTCCTTTTTTCAATCCTGTAAATGGGTAATAAATAAAGATAAAGACAATTAATTAGACAATATTACCTATTCCAGCGAAAACAAAATCACACTTACATAGCCGCATTCGGTGAATTACTAGCGCTGGTAACACCACTGAGGGAAGTTTATCTTCGTCGACGCTTAGGGTTCGGATGAATCTAGACAGATAAATTGCGTAAGCCACTTCGACCTAAATGCTCACTCAAAGTGAAAACATTCACGCGGAGAAGCATCATTAAATTTGCGGATTTAATGATGCTTTTATGGATTTGTATTTGTGAGTTGTGTGTTTTACTAGGTGGCAGAACTTTTCTGCAAAGTTCGTCTAGGTAGGTATGACAGCCAACGCTTTGCCAGTTATTCTGCCGCCAAGCAGTAGTGTGCAAGCTACTGTTTTACGGTTTGAAGGGCGTTGTAGCTAGTGAAATTACTGGGCAAATGAGACTTTATGACCTGATTACACAGTGTAGTATTCTGAATACAAGGCTATGTGATGTCTCAGGATGACGTGCGCGGTGCATTGTCACGCGAAATTTTATTATTTTAAAGTTCCGAGTGAACTGTTATGGGCGGCCCTATTGCTTAACGTCAGGTGAACGACTAACTCGTAACGTCATTCATTCTCATAAAAAAAATATATAAAAATATTTTTTATCAAAATCAGATTTAAGAAAATGTTAAGACAAATTTACCGATAAGCCGTGGGGAGCCGATGGATGCAAGAGGCACGCAGCCGCTCAAAGTGGCGCTCTTTAGGGGAGGCTTATGTTCAGCAGTGGTCGTTTTTAGGCCAATGATGATGATGATGATGATGATGATGATGAAAGACAAATTTGAATCATAAGCGGGATTTGAACCCACATTCATCAATCAAGCAACTGGCTTGAGGGACGGATGGATGTGGGTTAGGTAGGTACTGGCCAAGTGCGGGTTAGGGTTGTCACATTCTCGAATTATGTGATTATTGGACGTGTCAGTTACCTCACGATGTTTCCCTTCATCTTTGTAAGAGCGAGTGCAAATTCCGCACATAAATTAAAAAGTCACAGAACCAAACTGGATTTGAACCTGTAGGACTAGCACGAATATTTACGCGCGCATAAGTGTAACGTTAACGTAAGGCAGTTGTATGGCATTTGATCAGCGCCCCATATGGCTACTGGTTTAAAAGACACACGGGCTGAGCCACACTTGGAAATCAATTACCTAATATTTCTTTATCTACCTTCTAATAACTACCTGTAGGCAACTATGGAAATAGGCAGGCTACATCGCTCGCAGAGCAGAACTGACAACCGATGGCGAAGAAAGGTTCTCGTATGGCGACCACGAAATGGAAGGCGCAGTGAAGGCCGACCCTCCACTAGGTGGACCGGCGATCTGGTGAAAACCGCGGGGAGCCAATGGGTGCAGGGGACGAGCAGCTGCTCAAAGTGGCAATCTCAGAGGGCTATGTACAGCAGTGGACGTCTTCAGACAGTTGATGCTGATGATGATGAATAACTACCTAAAACGACGGCCCTTCCTTGTAATTTGTTTGATTTAATGGACATTTGGGTTTTATCACCCTTAGCGTTCACTTCTGTCACTTAGTAGTAATAAAATTATACACAAAAGCCAGTTCCAGCAATTCTCTAAATCCCGATTCTTGTCGTCTAAGCCAATATAAAACTTCGCTTCTCATCCGCATTTCCTTCGTATTCCCATAATGTGGATGCTTTTAATTGAAACAAGAAGCATCGACTTTGAACTCTATTATAAAGACACAGGACACATTTTATCCTAAATATTAGAAGCGGGGTTTTGAAGTAAATTGTCGGAGTGAAATGACGAAAGACAGACCGCAGTCTTCAAATTAAATGGTGGGTTTCATTTTTTTTGTATTTTTGTGCAGCGTCAGCCTTTTTGCCTTTACTGCTGAACATAGGCCTCCTATTAGGGAGAAGGGAGTGGGGGGGGGGGGGTAGCCATAATCATCACGCTAAATCACGCTTAGCAGGCAGTTTACAGTAGATTATAACGCATACCGAGACGAGAATGCGGCTGCCCTATTTATTTTTATTTTATTTGAGATGGAGTGGTCCTATTCTTACGGCGGGACCAGCACAGGGCCACTTTTAGTACAGTTTAGTTAGATCAAAGTTAAACTAAAAACTCGATTCTATACAAACTATTTTTTTAGTAACGTGTTAGTTTTGCCGCAAAATTATTCATTTCATTAATCATTCGAATCGAAACTTTTACGATTGAAGCCACCATCAGATTCAAAGACTAGAAAATCAGCAGCTTTAACATAAATAAAGAAAAGAGATAGAAAGATTCTTTAGTAATAGGTAACACAGTATTTTGTGCAGGAAATGCTTCTGTTGATTTGATCATTGCCGTTTTATAGTATGGTAACTATAGTAACTTTATATCGTTCAAAGGATTTTACTATTCGATTGAATAGTCTTTCAAAGATGTTGCGCTAAATTTACCTACCTTGTGACTTGTCATAAACTGACCGGAGGGGTCATTATTGACACGTCTTGTGTCTTGTGATAGATGTCGTTATGTCCACATAAAGACTCATCTAAATACCGGCCATGTCTATAGGTATATTTATTCTGTGGCCATGTGCGAGTTTCGTACCATTATCCATAAATATACGAGCCAGAAAATCACGGTGACCTCTTCGTATCAGAAGGGTCGTATGCTCGTTTGCTACCTATATTAAAATAACCGTACCTACATAAGATTTACATAAATACTCTACTCTTACTTCCTCAACCCTTTTCCTTTCTTTTCTCCCTTCCTTTTTTTCTTACTCTTTATCTTTTTTAAAGTTTTGATTAGCACGAACATCTCAGTAATTATACCTAAAAATGACGATGATGAAACAACAGACGGGCCTCGATTTCCAGTTCTTTATTAGCGCTGCTTATAATAAAGTTAACGACCACATATCGACTCAGCCACATTTTTATTCCATAACCACAAATACACAATTACGATGAAATCAAATAAGCAAATAATACAAAGGTTGATTTGTATTTCTTGCGATTCCTTACAATACAAAGTACGTAAATAACGTTAGCTATTTGATTTGGAGCTAGTGTTGAGAAAACAAGACTGTTGATCTTGATCTTGATTTTTATTAATCTGTTGGTTAGACTTTAACAAAATATTTTGGCTTACCTCAACTATTGCTACAAAAAGAGACCTAGAGAATAAGAAGATGAAACGAGCTGATTTATTTGAAAAATGCACTAAATAGTTAGTGTTTGGGCCTATCGTCGTAGACGGTAGCCCGTTGTTCGTAGTAAATAAAATAGTCCAAATCACTTCACTGTTAATTTGTTTGTATTTGTTGTAAAAAGTCTACGCGTAATTTGGTGTCTGAGCCGCACTGTAGGTAAATAAGTAGTTTATTGACACATTAGCGCGTGACGGTGGTTTAGTGACGACTCGTTTAAGTAAAGTAGGTGCTGCTTATTATAGGTTACCAAAACTGCTGTACGTGCTGTATTGGCTCGTACAGTTAGGATAGTATTTCACAAATACCTACTAAGCAGCAATAATAATGATTTCAATTTCGATTCCACTTAATTATTTGACATCATAAAAAATGTGGAATGTCAAACGTTACGATATCTAAAAAAATACACAAAAGACAAATAAATTACGTATCGTAAATTGAAGCTATAAATAAAAAAAACTTGATTTATCCCTCCTATAAATTACTAATAATTACTAATAATCGTAATCGAATTCAAGTAATTTATGAGGCATGAATGGTATTCAAATCACTTTGGCCTGGCTTTGAAACACAACCGCGTATTATTTCAACATTTTATATTTATGCTGTAATTTAATACCATTATAGCGTTCACTGATCGAAGGTCATAGCATGATGTACTCAGGCCCAGTTAAAAGATAAGTTTAATACTTTCTTAATACTAATAAATTGAATTTGAATCTAGAAAGTTTGCAGAATTTTAATAAATGGCCACTCAATGCTTTAATAATGGGGGGGTTTATATCAGTAAAATAAAGACTACGAGATGACTACAAGATTAATTTTCAAGACTAATAATTTTACTGGGCATCACTAGTGCGAGTTCTTTTGTTGTTCCTACATAACAAAAGGTCTTACAATAACAGAGCTCATAGCCAGTAAGTAAATGTATAAAGATTTCAGTATTTCTGGAAAATTCCCATCTACAGGAATAAACGGAACAAAAAAGTTGACTTATCTAAGTATCCTTGCATTTTTAAGATTGTCTTACAAAATATACCTGTCCATACAAAGGTAGCCTGGAAGAAATCGTTTAATGCGATAAGGCCGCCCGTTGTTTCACCGTTCTTTGTGTTGTATCATGTACATTGTTATGTTTTTTTTTTGGTATTCAATATAGTTTATTTGCATTGTATCCCCCTGGCACAGATATTATAATAGTGCTACCCCTGGTAAAATGGGCAATAGGACAATGCTATAAACAATCACAATAGGCATGATGACTAACATTTTTATTTGATAAATTAATTATATTCCTCAAAAGATAAACGTTTGTGTAAACAAAAATTAAATATCTCAAAAAATGACCAAATTACAAGCATTTTAAAAACCGGAATAGAAAGAGATAGCTCAAACGGCCAGTGACGTCAGAGGAAGGTCGTTATAGTACCTCATTACTAAGCTGTGGTAGTTTTTCATACTATCTCTTTGGCATGTGTGACGTTACGAGTAGATTTTTCATAGTAACTGTGGGGGCGCTCTGTTTCGCGAGAAAGGGACAAGATCTACCGATTTTGCTTATTTTTTCAATTATTGCATTCATTTTTAATCTTCTTTATGAAAGTAATAGTTATTTGTTCATTTTTAATACTAGTCATCATGCCTATTATATTTTTGGTTTTTTTTTATGGCCCGTGTTTTTTATTTATTTTATGAGGCGAGCTAGTCTTTCACCTGAGATCGTCACCATCATCATCATCATATCATTATTATAAATCGCTGGCTAAATATACAAATCGCATTAAGCCAAAAAAGACAGTTAAATAATCATGAACGGAGTATTCAAAGTTCAAAAGTATTCTATGCTTGTGTTTCGTCTGTTTTTCCCTAGCAACGCATTTTCAGCATACCTTATTTTTAGCGCATCATGTGTGCCCGAATCACTTTGATGTTGCGACAAATAGAGATTCCTTCAGGAGGTTATTTACAGCCTTTCTTTGTGCTGAAAATTGCGGCTGAAATTTCAGGAAGGCGTGCGATTCGGATATCCTATACGCGTTCGTTTCGTTATCTTCGTGTTGGAGGATGGGGTGTGATTTTAGATATACGGATTCAATGAAAGTATAATCTGTTATTTGTTATTTTATTTCTGTGTAGGGGAATTTAAATGTAATATTTTCCACTTTTGGTAAAAAATTGTAATGACGGTGATAGCAACAGCAACTTAGCTTCGCCAGCATCTGAGGAAGCCCGATTACTGATGCAACTATATTTCTTATGCAGAGCTTGAATGATAGATATCTTGTAACGCGTTAACTGAATTACGGGACTAGATAGTAAATAAATTGCTGTATACCCTGGTGTTGATTAGATAAACAGAGTCGCTGACATTAAAACGGCTAACGGCGTCGTTCGAAGATCCTGCAGCAAGATTGTTCCATTGCTGCCCGAAGATGACGTCTCCAGTTGAAAGACGAGCTTCCAACGCGTGGGGGCATGTTAAAATATGAAGTCTTCGCACCAACCATTTCCTACCCTACTTTTTTAAGTCAATTGATTTTTCGTACCTATACCCTATATTTTACTGTTCATTCTGTCTATTGCTTATGAAGTACACGTCTCCGTCATATTGTATCGCATTTTGATTTAAAAACTTATACCTGGCCCGCTACAAATGGGTAAACTCCTACTTTTTTATGAGAATTGATGACGTGACGAGCTATTCGTTCACCTTAGGTTAAGCAACACGCCGCCTATAACAGTTGCAGTGTCACTCGGAACTATAAAATAATAAAGTTTCGCGTTACACTACACTGCGCACGTCATCCTGAGACATCACATAGTCTAGTAATCCGATTACTAGATTGTGTGATCAGGTCGTAAAATCTAATTTGCCCAGTAAATTTACTAGTAGTAATTTTTCAACGGCAATACAGTAGTGCTTGCACACTACTGCTTGACGGCAGAATAACTGGCAAAGCGGTGGTACCTACCTAGACAAGCTTCGCAGACAAGTCCTATCACCTATTGAAACTACTACTATAATAAAAAATAAATCTCTAGCCTTAAAAGTTGTAAAATCAAAAGTCAAACCGTGATATAAATAAATAATGATTACTCTTTCCCGCAAATTTTAATTAGCTTAATTGAGAGAGTGTTGCTAACGATCGGATGTTCCGCATTTTTACAGGAGGGTAATTATTGTGCTTCTCATTAAAAATACTGCGTAATCACTTGATTTTATTTGTTAATCAGTGTAACATTTTGGAGCTTTCAATTTAATATACCATCTGAAATCTGAGTAGTGTCTTAGAATATTTATTTTTTAATTTAGTTTGGACACAGATAAGATCAATTGGATCGTAATTATAATAATTTAATTTGAGAACGTAACGACATTTGACTTGTAAAAGTGCTATGAATAGCCTATTTACAATAAAGCACTTTGTTTTTGATTTTGATTTTGGTAAGTTATTTTTTAAAGCAAGCATGACTTTTATGAATGAAAAAGAGAAGGACAAAGAAAATGTATAATTAGGGTTTCGTACCCAAAGGGTAAAGCAAATCCTATTACTAAGGCTCCGCTATTTGTCTGTCTGTTTGTCTGTCCGTCTGTCACCAGGGCGGTTATTCTCTATGAAAACACAGATTCCACACGATACAATACCACGTCGATATAGTGTCTTGTTCAAATCGTGTCACAACGTCAGATATACCTTCACTTTACATTAAAGTTATCTTTATTTTGAATAAAATATATTGACATAAGTGGTCATATCTTTTGATGTGTTGATGTTTCAGAACGCGTCTCGGTAAAACACGATTTTTGACAGTTCAAATCGCGCCAATTCCAAATTCATTTCGCGCGGTTTTGTTTTTGTTTCATAGAGAATAGAGTTTCGCAGATTTCTTATGTAAGACAAGTAATTCGCGTGGTTTCGAAGTAAGGAATCGATACGGAATAATGGCCCAGGCTGTATCTTATGAACCGTGAGAGTTAGACAGTTGAAATATACACAGATTTCATTTATTTATTTGCTTATGATTAATGACTGTTACCGCTATAACAACAAATACTAAAAACAGTATAAAATAAATATTTAAGGGGGCTCACACACAACAAATTTTGCTCATTTTTATAGATAATGGTACGGAGCCGTTCGTGCGCAAGTCCGACTTGCACTTGGCCGGTTATTGTTAACATCACTAGCCGTAAAAAAAAACGTAACTAGAACCACAGAATACAATAAAGTACAAGACTAGACTCAGTAATCTGATATCGAACTATCTCTGAGCTTTTGTAGTGAAATTTAGTGAAACCAGTCTGAAAGTTTAGAGTGGCGAGGGAAATTTCGCTTCGGAGTTTTTACCACTGGTAGTAAAGTGGTAATTCACTTTATGGATACTGCGTGCTGTTTGAGCTGTTGAATACATTAGATAAGCTCAAAAAGCTGTAAGTTTTTTATTTGGCTTCCTACAGTAATCTATGAAACCTGAGAACCTGTAATTGGCTTTCTATAGCTAATCTATTGCATTATTTTATTAAAATAAGCTGTTGGTTTTCCAATAAATAAATAACCGGCAAGTGTGGTCATACTCGCTCATTAAGGGTTCCGTACTATTATCTATAAAAACCAGTAAGAAAAACACGTTAGTTAGTAGTTAGTATTTGAATTTTAGTATTTAGTTATAGCTGCAATAGAAATACATAATCGGTGAACATTTCAACTAACTATTTATTTATTTATAATAATTAGAACGGCATTGTCTAACAATTACACTAATTACTCCACATTTGCTGCTATGAATTAAACAATCATTCATCACCATCATCATTAACAGCCTGAAGACGTCCACTGCTGAACATAGACCTCCCCCAGGGAGCGCCACTTAGAGCGGCTGCTCGCCTTCTGCATCCACCGGCTCCCCGCGGCTTTCACCAGGTCGTCGGTCCACCTAGTGGGGGTAAACAAACATTACAATTACGATTTACAACAACAAATAATAACAAACAATTCAAACAGGTTAATTACTAATTAGTCAATAGTATAAGAAATAATAAAAATTAAATAAAAATTTCAAATTATGTTAATACCAAAGGAAGTCAATAAAAACACTACTTCATGCACTCATCTCACAATAGACCAAGCATTTCGACAAGATCTCCTTCCATTCCCTAGCAAACACATCACAATTAGGGCTTGCGTCCAAGAGGGCATTGAGAGCGTTGAGGGTTCGCGGTATGGGGGATCTAGAATGGGCTGCAGTCCGGCTTGTCCCAGCGTGCTTCGGCTTGCTGGCAACTATTGTTCATTAAATACAGCCTGGTGAGAGACAGACAGAAAGACGGACAGCGGAGCCTTTATTCGCCACCCTTTCAGTACGGAACCCTTAAAAAGTTCAGATACTTCTATTTGCATGGGTATGTAATATTTTACTTTTAAACTCCTTTGTCAAAAATTAAATACCTATCTAACTATACCAAACACAAAGAGAACTGTTTACCAAAGCAATTTTAAACAAGTCATTATGAAATTACTTATACATATTTGCGGAACGAACCAAAGTAAATACGGATCTCCGGGCGGTTCTAATCCGCTTTCTAATCCGGCTAAGTGGCGTTCCATCCGGGCAGGTGGCCGTCACGGAAGCTACCCGGATACGCTTGATCTCGACCGGACTGGTAACGCGGTAGATAATCTAAGATTTATTATCAAACGGTGAAGGGTGGACCGACTATCTGGTGAAATCTGGGGAGCCCTTGAATGCAGACGGCGAGCAGCCGCTCAAAGTGGCGCTTTCTGGGGGAGGCTATGTCCATTAGTGAACGTGGTCAAGCTGTCTATGATATAGTGCGGAAACTGGCACGTACATGAGAATAATCATTATATTTATTAACTGACCTCATAGCTTAGCAAACAAAATAAATACAAATACTTGCTCGGTTTTTTTATGTGGTGTCATACTAGGTTGTGCGTGTCATACTAGATTGGTGTCGCATCAGAGTGCTGTCACACGAGAGTATTGTCATAGTTTCATGCTGTATTAGGTGGTCATCGCACTGAAGTGGCGTCACACTAGTGTAGTGTCATACCTGGGCCTTTATTCCGTATCGATTCCTTACTTTGAAACCATGCGAGTTCCTTGCCTTACATAAGAAATCTGCAAAACTCTATTCTCTATGAAACGAAAACAAAACCGCGCGAAATGAATTCGGAATTGGCGCGATTTGAACGGTCAAAAATCATATGTTTTACTGAGACGCGTTCCAAAACATCAACACATCAAAAGATATGACCACTTATGTCAATATATTTTATTCAAAATAAAGATAACTTTAATGTAAAGTGAAGCTATTTCTAGCGCTGTGACACGATTTGAACAAGACACGATAACGACGTGGTTTCGTATCGTGTGGAATCTGTGTTTCCATAGAGAATAACCGCCCTGGTTGGTGTCGCACTAGAATGGTGTCGTAATATAATGTAATGCACCATAGTGGTGTCGCATGTGAGTGCTGTCACACTAGACTGTTGTCATAGTATGTATGGTGCCATAATAGGTGGTCATCGCACTAAAGTGGCGCCACACTAGAGTAGTGTTTATTAGGTTAGTGTCCACTAGAGTAACGTCATACTATGATGTCGCCCCAGAGTAGTATCGCACCACAGCATCAGATTGGTGTCATATTGGAATGGTGTCGCATTGGGTGTCATACAATTCTGTATTGCATTGTTAGCTACATAACATAACACACACGGACATAACAACTCAACCTTCTGCATATAGGTCCTGGGTTTGATTCCCATTCAAGATAGGCGATTGCGGTCTCGACAAGGCATTTCCAATTTCCAGGGTCATATGAAAAGAAATGATAAGTAATGAAATTTTGACGTCGTAAAATCATGCCGTAAATATCTGCTTTTCATACATAAACAAATAGCCTACCGTGAATTCTGAAGGGGCTCGTGTAGAGTAAGTTGTATTATACTCTCGCGGGTGTCGCTAAGTCATAAAATGTCGTACATAAAAAAAGAAACACAAATATTTTTTGAAGAAAAATAATGAGAATTTTCAATATTTATATATGTAAAGAATAATATTTAGGAAGCTAAAAAATATTGAGCGTTTTAAAAATACATATTTTAGAGGTTCAGATACCTAAATAAATATAGTAAAATTACCGCTGAAGAACATAAAAAATGAATGTAAAATAGTTAATTATGCCACACTCGGGCATCTGAAAAATATAAAACAAAACAAAAAAAAACGTAAAAAAATATAAACAACGTTTTTTGTAAAATTTTGGTCTGAGTAATAGTTTATTTCTTATTTTTAAAAATGGTTGTAGCAGGTTTATTATAAGATCTACAGTTTGTTAGTGCTCACGAGATCGTGGAACTATTAGTAAAATACAGTTGCATTAGCTCTTTCCCGTGTACTAACTACTCTTATAAGAGCCTGATGAAACACCAGCAGGCTTATCACAAACTAACACTTGTCTAATACTTGGGTTGTCTGGAAGAGATCGCTTTAAGCGATAAGACCGCCCATTGTGACACTTAGTTATAAGATTTATTACTGTATTTTCTGTGAAATGGTGTTTTCAATAAAGAGTTTATCTATCTATCTATCTAATACAAAACTATCATGGTTCGTGACAGTAATGCTTCAAGGTTACAATAATATTATTCGAATTCGTACCATGAACTTATAGCGTGTGAACGAGACGTCTACATTTTTATATGGCGTTATCACTGTCGCACGTTAGTGTCAACATGATGTAAAGGCATGACATGACATTTTTATTTGAGTGAACGATTTAACGTGACGTCATCAAAACTGCTCTGGCTCTGCAACATTGCAGTATTCTTACTTTTATGACATTTTTCAATGTAATGTTGAAGTAATAGGTTGTGGTAGGCGCCTAGACAGTCACTTACATCAGTGTTTTGGGCGTGCTCCAAATGGACCACATTAATACGTTTCGCTCACAATTAATAACTGTCACTGCCCATGTCCAAGTGTCTCTTTAATGTAGTTACCTACAAAGATTAGGGAGCAGCTACATCGTGTGATAATGTAATTATGTACAGAAGTGTGTAAGAAGTAGCTCTAATAGACTATTTATATTGTTATTAGATGGTCTTTGTTGTTGTTTTTATTGTATACTCTTACGTGAACTTTACTACTTTTTACAATTCTGGAGGCCTAGCACGAATATATACGCGCGCTTAAGTGTAACGTTAACGTAAGGCAGTTTTATGGGGCGCTGATCAAATGCCATACAACTGCCTTACGTTAACGTTACACTCACGCGCGCGTAAAATATTTGTGCTAGGCCTATACGGGATATTCACTGCTGCAAGTATCTAAGTATTATATCCGTTATCTGGTTCCTATAGTACAAGCTATGCTTATTTTGGTGCTAGATGGCGCTGTGTGAAATGTCCACACATATTTATAATTTATTTATAATTTTATTATTTTGTTAATTTTTCCTTTATATTCGGCTCTTATGGTTTCCACAGTGGTATCTGATGGCAAAGAAAGGTTTTCGAGGGGCGATCACAAACCAGGAGATGCAGCGTAGACTGGTCCCCAACTAGTTGGAGCCGTTGGATGCAGGAGGCGAGCAGCTGCTCAAAGTGGCGCTCTTTGGGGAAGGCCTATGTTCAGCAGTCGACGTCTTTCGGCTGTTGATAATAATGATGGTATAATGATGGTATGATGGTCCTGTTAAAGCCGAGATCTGTATTGCAAGGCTGACAGTGGTTACCTTTAGGCCTTTGTCGTTGTTCTAAGAAAAATACAGCATGGTATTTCTAATCAAGAGTGAATAGTTACTTCCTAGGAACTACTACTACTAGTCAAGCACGGTACGGTATACGCTCTGCCACAACGTCGTCGAGGTGTGATCGTGGTGTGATTTCTGTTGTTGTTGTTGATAACAATGGTCAATAAAGTCATAATTTTTTTTGAGTTTGTCCCATTGACTATAAATCCAGTTGACCAACGATACAACTTCCTGTCGTGCGAAAATTAGTAGTGTATTTAAACGGCTAATCCTACGAAAGGAAGCGGGACACCCAATGTGTCTTTTGTTCCATCCTGCTCTGTCCTTTGTAATTTCGTATGACTTTGTCTCGTTTTGTTACCTCGCCCCCTGCCCCCGTAGGTGAGTCGTGTTTGTACGAGAAATTATGTTCACGAGCTATAAACGGGCTTTATCGTCTTTGGTTTGTCCTCTAAAAGGAACCCTGTTTTAATTAGGTATTCAACGCTCGTAGGTTGTTTTAAATATTGCGCTTAAAACAATCTGCCCCAAAAATGAGGCCATTCAACACACAGTATAACAAAATGAAAACAATGAAGGAATCCCAGTCTTTTTTACATTTTTGTTTCATTATTCCGTGTTTCCCCGAAAACAACTCGAGGGCGGTGTCGTAGCTAGTCAAAAAGAATTGCAAATATGGCTGAGTATTCCGCTGAAAGTTAAACAAAAAATAATAAAGGAGTGGCGAAACGCTTGCTTTTGTTATTGATTCGGTAGGTTTTAATTGAAAGGCTATTTTAGTTTTGTGTTAATGTAAGAGATAATATTTTTGCTTTCATGATCATCATTAGCCTGAAGACGTCAACTGCTAAACATAGACCTCTCCTATATAGAGCTCCACTTTGAGTGGCTGCTTGCCTCCTGCATTAATCGGCTCCCCGCGGTTCTGACCAGATCGTCGGTCCTCCTAGTGCCGGGCCTAGTGGGGGGCCTACACTGCGTCTTTCAGTTCGTGGTCGTCACTCGAGAACATTTCTTTCTGAAATTTTATGGGTTACTAGCCGACCCGCCCCGGCTTCGCACGGGTTAATTAGTTTTAAGTCTTAACCCTGTTTTTGGGTAAGAGAGAAGGGAAAATAGAAGGGATGACAGGCAATAGAAGGGTATTCTGCATAATTAGCTATTACGATACCAAATTTCAGCAAAATCCGTTCAGCGGTTGCAGCGTGATGCGTGTTCAAAGGGGCAGACATACAGACAGACAAACAAAAAAAAATTGTTTCTATTTCTATATTGATTAAGAAGCATACTGCAGTCAAATTTTCTAAAAATCTCCAATGTACAGATTTAGCCCAGTTAAAGTTTTTATTATATGTAATTAATGAATTCTAACCACATTCTTATATCGTAGAATGCGGAACCCCAAAATCATGTTCGTATTGGGTGGGTACGCGTCCCGATGAATTAGTTTTTTTATCCCTCACAGATCCAGTTAAGGAACGAAAATGTTTTGTTCCGGATTTTATCAATATTAATAATATGCTGTTTTTTTAAGAAAAGGTCAACATGTTTTGTTTGTTTTTGATGGTTGAATAATAGATCAAAATCTGCTATTCACATTATGGACATCTTGGCTCACGCAAACAACGTCGCTTTGAGCAAGTTAGGTTTGAGAATGCCCCGTTGCTATCTAGAGTGCGACAAACGTTGAGGCGGCTGTGAAGTGCGCTGCAAGCCCCCGCACGCAGCGCACACCGCTTGCCTCCTAAATTTTGCTACTGTGCACCGTTTCGCGCCGACTTCACAGCCGCCATTGAGTTCAGCGCAAACTTTACCTACTCGTTGTAGAGTTACTACGAAATGTTAAGCTATGAGTATAAGTAAGGTTTAATTTGATGATAAACTATTTTTTTTTGTTCCTTAGGGGAACTAAGCGGCGGTACAGACGGGAAAAATATATATATGCCATAGTTTATTTCTGATTCCCTGATCACTTTTAAAAGATTTACTTACTAGATTTTTCTAAAAATACATAAACCTAGTATGTAGTATTTTTCGCCTAGGTTTTCGCAAAGGATTTAATCCCAAATGTAAGCACGCTGTTCTAAACAAAAGCGCAACAATAAACACGACGTTTGCAACAATAACTTATACCCCCTCCCCCACCGGGCGAAAAGACACGGACCAGCTGTAGCTCGACGTTATGAAATTTTATGTAATCGCCTTCGAAACCATTACCGGGTGGGGATGGGATAAGAAATCAGCTTATAGCGAGTGCTGAAAGTATAGTGATTCAAACTCAATGGCGGGTGTGAAGTGCACCGCACGCTACGGACACCGTTATCTCTGCCCACACACATGTAACTTTTGCTACTGCGCAGCGTTTCAACTTCAGAGCCGCCATTGAGTTTGGAGCGCAATCTACCATATTATTGCACTAAATTTAACTGTATGTGTGAACGACGAGCTCATCCACCACTCAATTTATTCATATATAAAAGCGTTTTCCTTTAAAAAAGAGGTAAAATGAGTCATACAGGTGAGGCGGTCTCCAGTGATACAGATGTCCATAGGCTATGGTGACAACTTCCCACCAAATAAGTATGCTTCATTGCAGCCTATAATATAAAAAAGTTAAAAGTAAAAAATAACCTATTATATAATTATATATAATAAGTATTAAAGCGGAACAGACTATTTAAAAGTACTTTGTTTCGTTATCGGACTGGCCCATGCACAAAAATATAGCCGTTCTGTAGCTATATCACAGAGCAACAATATTAATAATTTGCACTTTTTTGGCAAATAGGCACTTTAATACTAAGCTTAAAAAAATTCAGACATTCCTTCGTAGATACTTTTGTGTGGCGTCTCGATTTTTTAATTGTTGTGATGACTGCAAATCTATTATTTAATTTACCCGCTACCGCTTATGTTTGCACCAATTTTATCCATTTTGACAGGACGTGTTCAGTTAACGCTGGCATCGCAGCGCCTCATATTACGAAGTTGCAAACTTCGGACATTTTTCTTCTGTACCCCGACTTCATAAACAAAATTAACTTAAAGTTACTTATCGGGTATGTTACTTACGGCTTTCTAACGTGGAGTTAAGTATATTTTTAAAATTAGCTTGGCTTGCTATAAAAACCTACGTATGTCTTATGATTTTGCCGATCAACTACATACGTGAGGTGTTTGTGTCAGAGAGAGAGAGAGAGAGAGAGAGAGAGAGAGAGAGAGAGAGAGAGAGAGAGAGAGAGAGAGAGAGAGAGAGAGAGAGAGAGAGAGAGAGAGAGAGAGAGAGAGAGATGTGAGAGGTATGTAAGAGGGTTTGCATGGGTGTATGTGATTGCTCCGATAACTTAATTAAAACGCAAAAAATAATAAATTTCAGTTACTAGTAAGTAGGTATATTGTTCTGACATTTCTAATTATTTTATATTGCAATTTTTAAAATTTTTGGAGATATTTATGACATTTTGTAAATTATTACGTTTTATTTTTGTATTTTTGACATCCAATAGAGCCGAAATTGTTTAATCTGTACCTGTTGTACTCATTTTATTTATTTTTAACGTGTATTTCTTATAACAATAAATGACTATGACTGACTAACCCGTTTGGAAATTTGGATATTAATTGGAATAGTAAAATGGATATAGCCATAAGTATTCAAGGGGCAGGGGGGCAAAATGTATTGGAATGACATTTCGGTTTATGTCATTTAAATACATTTTGGAGTTAGCATTTGGCGATAACGTTAGCGTTTGGGATCTTTGCTAGACTGATCAGTTTAAATCCCGTTCGTGATATAAACTTTTCGTTTGCAGAGATACTGTGTTAAATGTACGATAGAATATTTAATAGTACCGACCTACAGATTTTTTTTCTTATATTTTGGATCCACACGCAGTAAAGCCCTAGTAAAGTGGTGGCAATTTCACTAGAAGGTTCTATAGAATTTCGGAATCAACACGAAAAACCATGTTTCAACATATATATTATATTACTTGGCTTACACTCATGCTCGTAATTCAGCACTTAATGCGTAAAACGCCTACAATTTTTAAACATTAACACGGAAAAAGCACAAGTTTTGAGAAATAATACAATGCAACGGTTAACTTCTCCGTCTTCTTTTTTATTATGAGAATGAATGAGGTGCGTCGAGCTAGTCGTTCACCTGATGTTAAGCGACACGGCCGCCCATAACAGTAGCAGTGTCACTCGGAACTTTAAAATAATAAAGTTCCGCGTGGCACTGCACTGCGCACGTCATCCTGAGACATCACACAGTCTAGTGATCAGATTACTACACTGTGTAATCAGGTCATAAAGTCTCATTTGCCCAGTAATTTCACTAGCTACAATGCCCTTCAAACCGGAACACAGTAGTGCTTGCCGGCAGAATAACTGGCAAAGCGGTGGTAACTACCTAGACGAACTTTGCAGAAAAGTCCTACCACCTAGTTTTCCTGCCTAAAAACGTACTTACAGGACGAAGATGGAACTCGTACTCGCTCTACATCACCACAGCTAGGAGCTGTGGTAACATAGAGCGAGCACGAGTTACTCGAATTACCACTGGACTGTCAATTAAAGCGCTGAATAGGTCTATTCAGCAAAATAATTGACACTCTTGGTAATTAGCAGGCAACTGTAAACCTTTGTCTGCAACTACCGACGTCATTGCATTTCCGAGGTTTCCGTGTCAGGTTAAGCGTGAATTGATTTTGACTGCGTGGTTCCGCACAAAAGAGTTAAAAAACAATAATTCTGTTGACGTAGTGCCGTGGAGTGGGACGTTAGTTTTGCGATTCGGACTG
This sequence comes from Ennomos erosarius, assembly GCA_963580505.1. Lineage (NCBI taxonomy): Eukaryota > Metazoa > Arthropoda > Insecta > Lepidoptera > Geometridae > Ennomos > Ennomos erosarius. The sequence continues at coordinate 12,593,789 of OY756987.1, forward strand.
TGACGCGCATAGTATTGAACATTTTTTTCGTTTTATAATATTATAATCATACAAATCTTGTAAGTGTGTTTCGATATTAGTCATCATGATGATTTAAAAGCTTATCATAATTTTGCTGCAGAACAGAAACTGCAGGAGTACCTACGAGGGTAAAGTAAAATTTATACCATGTAAATATTAAATTAATAATCAGGAAGAAAAATGATGATCAATAAATTTATAGTTCAAAATGACTAAATTCTTCTTTAACCACTCAGGCGCGGTGCGGCGGACGTAGGTAGGTCCCAAAGCGCTCCTCAAATAGCGCGGTATGGTTTTGCATATTTACGGTTTATACGAATAAACTAAGCAGTGTTTTAAAATTTCAAAACTAGTTTTGATAAGTAGCATTACTTGGCTATCTAAACAAATTCATTTTTACGTGTGTTGCAGTATAAAAAACACACACAACAACACTACACATAATAATTGACGCTCCGCCGTACCTAAACGAAATTACTCCGTCGCCGGCGCGCGCCGGCTCGGCGCGAGATGCAATTTAGACTGAGGCGTTTTTTTTTTCTCATGAAATATAGAGACTTTTACTTTATTCGATAGTGATGTTCAACTAGTTTCAATTTTAGTCGATTTATAACGAGTGACACCTCTAAAAATCGATTGCCATCCCTAGTAGCGCAATCAGCTGTAAGCCACAATTGTGGTGCGGAGCGGTCCTCGTTGCGCGATGCCGGCCGCACATATGGTTGAAGCGCCTGAGCGGCTAAAATTCTGAAATTAAAATTTTAAAATTGAACTTCTGAATTTCATCCCTTTCTGCATACAGAACCCTGAACCCCACTTAAAACGCGCCAATGGAACGTTATTGGATTAAACTAACGAGGCCCTAATTCACACCATTCACTCGGATTCAATTTTTAGCCATGAATGTACCGCATTTGGGTCAAACTATAAGCCTTAGTTCAGTCGTACAACAATCATAAACGCGACTTTGAAAAATATAATTATTTGCTCTCATTACAAAGATTTACATTTAAGACACACACTATGCGCCTACGTCATTCTAAAAAAGAACAACCAAACATATCAATTTAAATTTGTCGTGAGGTTTTTGAGGTTTATAAAGTCTGCCATAATAATGTTACACGTTGGTCTTACCTATCCCCCTTCACCCTACAGCACACATTCCGCCAAACAACCTGTATAACTATTACATTTTAGGTAAATCCCAAGACCCGTTGGAAAAGCAATCAGAATCTTTAGCATAATAAATGCCCGGTTTTTTTTTTTCGGTTCGTAATAAACTTAATAAAATTGTGTCGGAGCCATAAATATCTTTGACAAAGAGGTTTTCCACTTTGTCAATTTCTGACTTCCTGGTATCAAGTTTATTCCGTCATTTAATTAATTTAACCTTTGGTGAAATGCTTGAGAAAATATTGTTGGCTACTTAAGTGAACAACATTAACTATTAGATAATTCAACGGCCTTTGACGGGCCCGATAACTCAGTTGGTGGTAACCCTGCCTTCTGAACTGAGGGCTGTGGGTTCGATTCCTACCCGGGACAAACATTTGTGTGATGAACATAGATGTTTGTTCTGCGTCTAGGTGTTATATTGTATTCTATGTATGTATTTACCAAAAAAGTATATAAGTATTGTATCAGTTATCTGGTTCCCATAGTACAAAATATGCTTGGTTTGGGGCTAGATGGCGCTGTGTGAAATGTCCACACATATTTATTTGTTATTTATTTATTTATGATTCATAAACAGCTTAATGTATTTGTTGTAGATATAAAGCCTCCATATTCTAGTTTGAAGAGCAGCGTCTAGCTATTTTTTTAGTCCAAGATACGTTGACGGCGAATCGCATCATAAATTCACTCGTAAGACAATCTACGTAAGACTATTTCCAAATTTCTTTGTCTTCACTATCCCGTCCCTTTTCTACTATGGCTAATTTCGCTTACAAAGCAAAAATCGTACGCCTGGTCTATCGAATTTTCCACGACATTACTTCTATCCACTTACAACCCCCAAAAGGGCTAAGTTTTCCTTTGTGAAGGGATTGTTTCACCAGCTTTCAATACATTTGATTAATTTTATTTGATAAAATTAAAAAACTTTTTTAAATGCAAATTTTATTTTAGTAGTTGTCTTTTCACTAAAATTAAAAATATAAATAACGCCCAAAGTTCACATCTCAACCAACCTGTAAGTAGTAGTTATCACATTGACATTTGCGTTTTTTGTTCCCACTAATCTAAAGTCAAAGTCAGTATAATTCATCACAACGAGTTACGAAATCATTTTTCATTGTTTGTTTCGTCCTACACATCATAACAAAAGTCACCGGTAACATTTATCGGGAGATTGTGAAACTATTAGCCTATTAAAGAGAGGTCTATTCACCTCTCATTCTTATAACCAACCTATAAGTACATGGCTCTATCACAATCACAAGTAGAGTTAGTGATTAGTTGGCAACTACTTCGGAACTTCTGTCAAGTCCGACCACTGTGCTTTGTTCGATACTCGCAGTGTAATGGAAACAGAAAAGGTCACTACAGACTTGTCTTGAGATTGGGTTGTTTTTGTTAAGAAAAGAACCTTGAAGGTAAAGGGTTATTTATTTATTAATTTACTTATTGCAGGTGCAGCATAGGACCGACGATCTGGTGAAAGCCGCGGGGAGCCGATGGATGCGGGAGGCGAGCGGTCGCTCAAAGTGGCGCTCTCTGGGGGAGGCCTATGTTTAGCCATACAATTATATTCGGGCTGATGATAACGACGATGATGATGATGATGATGATGACAATTTAAATCTCAATGAGTAGTAATTTATCAGTTTTTTTATTTTTATTCTGCTTTACTACAGACACCTGGGTCCGTGCTCTTTGTTAATTTATCATATTGTTATTTATTTTTTATTTATTGAACAAATATCATACACGAGAGGACAATTAAATACCTTACCTATTTTTTTTCAATTTATCAGTTCCCTCATTTGATTTAACGGATATCAATGTCTCATTTTGTCACATTGCTGTTTTTTTTCCTCAAAATGTAAACCTACCTGTCATGTCATGGATTAATTAAAATCCCTTCTACAGTGTAAATTATGTACAGAAATTGTTTATTACCTCCTAAATACCTTATCAAACTTAGTTCTAAAGTAAACTTCAGTGTTTATATTTATACTCTGTAGCAAACTTAACCGTAACAGCTTGTCCTAACTGTTATAAGCTTCACAGGCATCTTAAAAATGTTCACAACTTTTCAGCAACTTTCAGCTATATTTCAGAAGTTCATTTTAATATTGCACCCGCATTTTTCAGTGAACTCGACACCTGCAAACATCGCGGGGTAATAGTGGAACTTTACGAGTGCTTTTCCCGGAATGGCGATTTATTTTTGTTTGTACTAGGGCTGTATTAAAGTGGAAAGTACGGGAATAAAACTGGACATGAACACAAATTTTCCGGTTAGTTTCTTATACACACATTGTATACTATTTCCAATCTTTCTTTTTTTTTCTTTTTTCTCTACATTGTTAAGGTTCCGTAGTACCACTAGAAACTCTTATAATTTCGTCATGTCCGTCAATCCGTCTAAATCCTTTACAGCCTTATTTATAACTTCTAAAATTATAAAAGTATGCCGAGGATAATAAATCAAGTAGAGATCTCAAGGCTCAATATGTTCTTTCCAATTAATCAATAACATAAATATTCAATATAAATATAAACACGCGGGTAAATTTAAGTTTATGTAATACACTATTTCAACAAAAATAATACTGTTTTACCTCACCAATCGATAAAATAATTTTTTTCACCCAAGTAATATAATCTCTTTTAACCCATCCGATCCCTAAAACGTCTCTTCCACAACTTTGAAAATAGAATCCCCCAAAAACTTTTCAAATTGAACACTTCCTTGTTTTTATTGGCGTCCAACAGGTTTCCCTTTGGGCATTCCGAATAGGAATAAATAAATTACTCTGATAAAACCGATTAATGTACGTAAAACGGAACTGATATTGACTAAGAATAAATTATATTTGGGGGAAAGGAACGTAATGTAAGCTGAGTGTTTATATAAGGAAAGGTTGTTATAGAAAATTATTGCTTAAAGCAAAGAAGGTACGGTTTTGAGTTGAGTTTGAAACTTGAAAGGAATTATTTAAACAAGGAAACATTAGGCTGCGCTGATAGTGAATACTTATTTTACGTAAGAAACACGGAAAAGCGAGCTGTCATTAGGATTTGTTTTTGCTGAAACGTCATAATATAACCTGATCTAAATGATCATGTATGTGAAAGTCGATAATGAAACTGCAAAAATAAAAATAAAATATAAATTTGATAATAATAATATGAATTTTGTCGTATCTACCCAAAAGCATGTATATTTGTATCTTTTCTTGCTTTGATGTAAGTAACGCCCGACTCGCCTTTACAATATTCTATCAATAGCCAATCTACCCAATTTTGGTTCCACAAAAGGACACTATAACTTTGTTGTAAAAGATGCAAAATAAATTTTGACATGAGATCACTTATCACTATACAAGGTGACCTTGAATTGGTATGTTATCCCGAAATGGGGGGACTGGGACCATGATACTTACAAGTTGTGAGAGTCTTACTTGAACCTGGGTGTTTGCAAACTACCATGGTAAAAAATAAATCCACTCGCAAAATTGCACATGCGATCGCTACGAGAGTTAACAAGATACTATAAATTCATTTCTAAAGCACAGGTCGTTAAACTAAAATGTATACTCGGTCAAGGACGAAGTTCAACCACCCAGCTGCGTCAAGGCTATTTTCGAACGTAAACTTTGCATGCCATTTCTTCAATGAAAAACTATTAATTTAGTAAAGTCGTAGAAAAAACATTGTCTACTTTGGGGTGTAGATTTACCCCTTTTCGGGATAACATACCAATCCAAGGTCACCTTGTAACTTAAAAAAATAAAGGGTGGGTTTTCCCATATATAATTACTTTACATTGAAATAAAAATAGAAAGAATCGAGTAAAAGCTATTAACTCAAAATATGTGCGGCTATCTCATAAATAATTTCCTCATATATAGGTATTCAATTATTCTTTTCCATTCTGTTTTTATTGTACACAAAATCATACTTTGTTCCATTGAAATTAGATTTATTTCCATTTGTAAACAACTGTTATTGTGAATACGCGTGTTTCATTTATCACAGGCAATGTTATAATAAATCTTATATAGGTGTATAAAAGCATGTTTTTGAATGGGATTGGAAAAGTGATACTATGTCCTCTTTTAAAAATGAAATAAAAAACAATGCTAAACTTAAACAATCGTTCCTCAACTGGTTTTCTCTGTCATGGAACTAATTATGAAGTCCTTCTTCTGGATTTATTTGCACTGTGTGTTCAGAGATTGATAAATAATAACTATAGCATATTTAGCAGATTAATCCCAATCTTAGGATAGACTTAAGTCTAGAATATAGAACTCTGAACTTTTTCTGAGCTTCATGTAAAATAATAAAAATAGGTGACACTTCAAAAAAATATTTTTAATGGTGTTGAATGGCGTGACGTGCTTGACTTGATATTAAGCTGCCTGCCTATAACAGATGTATTTATAACTGAGCACTAGCATAGTTTGGGCAGGTTAAGCCGGTGGACCTGGCTGTTGTTAAACAATAGTCGTTAAGTCAAGTCGGAAGCATTCAGACTAAAATTGTAAACCAGCCAGTATAGCACGCGCACCGCAACAAAATTTTCTCGACACTTGCTCGTGTGAAACCGTGACAATAAGACTAAAGAATAGTAGAGTACACTCATTCACTCACACTCACTCACTCACTCACTCACCCCCACTCACACTCACACACTCACTCTAACAGCGATAATTTTTTTCGTGGTGCGCGTGCTAGTGTGTCAGGGCTGGCAATTTACCTAAATCAGAAGGAGTTCTGTTGCACTTAAGTCTCATCATCTATGTATATAGGTATAGTTTTCAGAAATCACAAAGAAATTTTTACTATATTACCCTGTAGTGTTCAAAGACGGTCTCCCATTTCAATGGCGGCATTAATCTAATCAATCGCGTTCGGACGCTCAATCTGTCCTTCCATTAAATATTTACTCGGCGAGTGATGTTCTGGGAAGAGTTCCGGACGAAATTATAATAAATAATCCTGTTAGATTCTTTTAATATTGGATGATTTGATATATTAGTCATTCCCTTTTTAGCTGTAAGTTTAAGCAAAATCGTATTAACTATCTAACCAAGCCAAGGAATTAATGAATCATAAAATTAGGACTTTTTCTATTGCGCATTGTGTAAATGTGTAAGTTGAAATTCGCAGATCACATGAATTTGGTGTCAAACTGGATTAGCGCGTGAAAATGTGTTAATTTTGCGGGTTGTTTGTGGATCACGTGAAATATTATGCAATAAATAATTTATCTGGCATTTCTATTTAGTTAAAAAATGTGTTATTATCGCTGAAAATCTGGAAAATACATTCGTAAAGTACCTTTTGGGAGTCATTAGAACGTTTTACTCATTTTAGAAAAAATAATGCCATTATATTAGGTAAGTTTTGTTTGGTCTTTCTTTATTTTATTTTTTTATTTATTCCGTTTTTGAATAATTTGATGTTATAGCGCGAACAGAAATAGACCATCTGAGAAAATTTCTACTGACTAACTATTACGGTTCATGTAGTCACAAACACACAGACAGACATACAGACGGACCGACAGCGGAGCCTTTATAAACGCGGGTCCATTTTACACTTTGGGTACGGAACCGTAGAAATACCTACCAAATTTTGCTTCTTCTTAAGTGGTCCTATGCCATGGCCCTAACGTAGACCGTACATACAGACAAACCGACCCATCTAAATGATAGCTTCAATGTAATCAATCGGCGTCGTACGAGACACGTCTCAATCTGTCCTAACATTAAATATTTACTTTCCTCGTAGAGTCGGGAAGAGGTTGTTACGAGAAAACGTAGACCACGAAATAAGGAGCATTGTTTCAAAAGATCTCATTGTTGTCTCCTGATAGCTCAGTTGGTATAGTAGATCTGCCTGCCTTCGGAACTGTAGGCTGTGGGTTCGATTCCCACCCGGGACAAACATTTGAACATAGATGTTTGTTCTGTGACTGGGGGTTATATTGTATTCTATGTAGGTATGTACTTACAAACAAAAATTATGTATTATATCAGTTATCTGGTTCCCATAGTACAAGCTATGCTTAGTTTGGGGCTAGATGGCGCTGTGTGAAATATAATGTTAATGTTGTGTATGTAATGTTGTGTGATGTCCTGAATAAATGTTATTTTCTTTCTTTTCTTTCTTTCTTTATATCCACATAATATATTTATTTATTGTGGTTGTTGATAGTAGTACTTTGTCTACTTGTTTTATTCTTATACACTAACACTCTATACTAACATGGTGTAGGGAGGAATAGTTATTTGGTGTTTTGTTCCTCTCTATCAAGTTGGAAATAGCCAAGATGGATCAAGAAAAAACACTTAGTAGGTATTCTACTGCTACGCAGTTTAACTAGTAACGGGGTTATTTATAACGATGCACCTTGCACTAATGACTTTTCAAGTTTATGTACGAAATTTGCACTCGGTTTTATGTGGGTACTGGAAAACATCGTATGGAGACATACTATCAAGAATTTTCGTAATATTAGAGAACGAGTGTTATCCACCTACCCGCACTTGGTTAGCGTACTTAGTAGATTATGACTTAATACTGTTCCATGTCCCAGCAATGCAATGCCAAAACAAAATAACTAAGTGCGAGTCGGGCTCGCGCACGGAGGGTTTCGTACCATTATCTATAAATAAGAGCAAAAAAATCATGTTTGCTGTATGGCAGCCGTTTAATATTTATTTTATCCAGCTTTTTAGTATTTGTTGTTATAGCGGTAACAGAAATACATCATTTGTGAAAACTGCATCTTTCTAACTATCGTGGTTCATGAGATACAGCCTGGTGACAAACGGACGGACAAACGGACAGCGGAGCCTCAATAATAGGGTCCTCATTACCCTTTAGGTGCGGGACCCTAAAAACGCCGGGTCTACTATAGTTTTTGTATTTTATTTGGCCATAGAGATTGGAGAAAATAGCAATAACGGGTGTTGATAATGATGTTGACAGTTATCTGACCTCCATTATTACAGAAGCAGATAACTAATGGGATTCCCAAAATTGCCGACAAGTAAACTATCATCAAAATTATTACTACTTATCACCAATAAAACGTCATAATGATTAAGAAAGAAAGAAAAAAAATACATTTATTCAGGACATCACACAACACTACATCACAATACACAATAAAAATAACATAAGTACATAGAAAAATTAACATACAATATTTGAACCTATGATGCAATTTTGTGTGATTACTAACACTAACAAAACGACGCATCATGCAAGCCCACAGAGATACGACATACAATTATTATCCTTATCACTAACAATAGAAATATCCCATTAATAATATAATACCTACAATAGAAAAACTAAGGTTATCTTTCCTTTTTTTAGCGCTCATAACGAAGCACAACTAGCCGTTCCTAACCGATTGGTAAAGTCATGGGGTCTCATCAGGTACAAACGAAAAATAGCCCGAACTTGAAAAAAATGTAGTAATCGTGTCTAGAGAGTTACTAGTTAGTATCCAGTGTATTCATTTGGCCCAATACTTCGCCTACACGCAATAAATGTCGCTTGATAATCTTGCGTTGTGGAGAAATAAAATAATTGGTAAAATAGCCCGCGTTATTCCGTTGTATGGGATGAGGCATCTGTACTGTAGGTATTATATTATCTGGGGTAAAGTTAAGCAACGTTCGCTGCGGTCACTACTATGATGGGTGACCGCTACAGCAAAAAGTTGGTATTTAGAACTGAGCGCTACCGTTCTTCGGAGGGCACGTTAAGCCGTCGGTCCCGGCTGCTGTCGTAAAGACAATAGTTGTTAAACCAAGTCAGACGGCTTCGGGCGGCCTAAAAATTCTGACACCAAGGCTGACCACTTGCCTACACAAAAAGAACATCTTTTATTTTTTTTTCCTTTTCCTTTTATTTTCTTATCTTAATATTCTATCAGAGTAACAGAATGGTTATTGGTACCACAAATCACGAGGTGGCAGGTGAGTTTAATCAAATCCAGCACAGATTGGCGCCCCAGTCTAATTTACGAGCTTCTAATAGACTGGGATAGATGGCGTTACGATGTGTTACAGTGTATTGCAAGTAAGTATTTCGCGTATGGACGGACAGTTATCTTCAAGTGAGGTAGAAGTCATGGATTTTAAAGTGTAAGCATACTATATCCTTATGCTTACATTTTATAATACATTAGTTAAAATATGGTATATTTCCGACGACCTGGTCCCTGGTCCCGGTGGTTGGTAGCCGATGGATGCAGGAGGCGAGCAGCCGTTCAAAGTAGCATTCTATGGCGGAGACCTATGTTTAACGTCCTTAGGCTGTTGACGATTATTATGAGATTTTATTTCAACGGTGGTATGATAGGTAGCTTCAACAATCTCCCCAAGTCTTTACGAAATCATAGTCAAATAAAACGTTTATTTATTTATTTATTTATTATTTTATGCATTAAAGTCTATTTCGGCCTATCTAATAAAATCACAAAGCCAATCTATCATAGAGTTTGCGCAATTCTTTTTGTATGAAAACCGTAACTCTATCTCTATCTGTACGTGCTCTCGGCTCTACGACTTGTTATTACTTACCGTGATGTTATGCCGGATCTATTTTGAACCTATCTTATCGTCTCCACCTTGCTGTAACATTGCGAGAAAAACACAAACTACCTTCTTTTACCATTAATTATAAGAGCGAGTGATGACTTATGGAACTGAGACGTGGTCTCTAACTGTTGGCCTCATTACTAAGCTCAGAGTCGCGCAACGAGCTATGGAGAGAGCAATGCTCAGTGTTTCCCTGCGAGATAAGATCGGAAATGAGGAGATCCGCAGGAGAACTAAAGTGACCAATGTAGCTCTTAGGATTAGCAAGTTGAAATGGCAATGGGCAGGCCACATCGCTCGTAGAACTGACAACCGATGGGGAAAAAGGTTCTCGAGTGGCGACCACGAACTGGAAGACGCAGCGTAGGCCGGCCCCCCACTAGGTAGACTGGCGACCTGGTGAAAGCCGCGGGGAGCCGATGGATGCAGGAGGCGAGCACAGATAACTTGGTCAGACTGTACTATGATTCGCATAGTGAAAATGTAAAAACACTAAAAGAGTATTATATCTAATCTACCTACCCACTTGACCCGTATTATCAACAACCCTTCGCTCTACATCCCTCTATTTAATCAACATCAATCAATATCGAATCACAAACGATTAACTGCATATAAACTTGATTTGCTCCATTTGATTAGTTTATAATTGATTGGAATCCTTGAAGTGGTATGCCACACTTAAGTTGCAAGATTGATTAGAAATTAAGCGAGCTGAAAGTGCTATGCGTTTAGACACCCTCCTTAACTCCCCGCCTAATAAGAGCTTTTTCACCCCGCCATCGATTCTGAGCTCATAATAAAAATTAGTTCTCAGTGCAGTTTCAAACTCAAAAGCTGTACCTAGTAAAACGCAGGTACTTTCATTGCAACCTTAGACTGTGCCTAGTTTATCATCATCATCATCAACAACATCATCATCATCATCATCATCATCATCGTCATTATCATCATCCCCATCATCATCATCTTCATCATTAACAACCTGAAGACGTCCTCTGCTGAACGTAGGCCTCCCTCAGGGAGCGCAACTGTGAGTAGCTGGCCGTCTAGTTTATACATGGTGTTTATTATAAAACAAACTTTTAAAAGTCAAATTCAGATACTATCTTTCACTCCAAATTATGAAACAATATTTTACATCACTACAAAAGCATTGTCTAAACAATAACAGAATATTATTTCCGCTTAAATTGACGTCGAGAAATGCCACAATTACCTCCAAGCATTCATCTCTCGTCAAGCATTTTTATTAACAACGATTTTCATCACGAACCTTATCAAGTATTCTCTGAATTCGTCGCTATTTTATTTTACACTCACATATTGAAATATCTCAATCATGACTCAGGAATACGTTTCATATCTCAGTAAATTGTTTAATTTGTACACTGCGAGCTTAGGCACAACTCCCTCTTTTCTGCGATTACTCTTATTTTTTCGGGATAATAATTACCCTATGTTAAGCTATTCGTTTGCAGAATTTCGTCGAAATTGATCAAGTCGTTTTAGCGTAAAATCCAGACTTTAGAGCGGTTTTTTTTAATTATAAATTAACAAATAGGTACTTAGTTACTTACTACAATTAATAAGACCACTTTTACTACAAAAAAATTACAATAGAATTTAGTTTTGGTAGAAGTTTAAGTTCTACGAGCGATGTGGCCTGCCCATTGCCATTTCAACTTACCAATCCTAAGAGCTACATCGGTCACTTTAGTTCTCCTGCGGATCTCCTCATTTCGGATCCTATCTCGCTGACCACCGATGGGGAAGAAAGGTTCTCGAGTGGCGACCACGAACTGGAAGATGCAGCGTAGGCCGGCCCCCCACTAGGTGGACCGACGACCTGTTGAAAGCCGCGGGGAGCCGATGGATGCGGGAGGCGAGCAGCCGCTCTAAGTGGCGCTCCCTGGGGGAGGCCTATGTTCAGCAGTGGACATCTTCAGGCTGTTAATGATGATGATGATGATGATGAGAAGTTTAAGGTGGTGGTTACACTCAGCGCGCCAAATTCAATTTTATTTGTGTTTTTATACTAATTACAGCTTAATTACTCAAACCAATTACATTAAAACTAGTTTTCGGCAAATAAATAGAATGTATCAACAAATTAGGATTAAAAGTATCACTTAAATATCTTTGGTTTAGCAACAATTGGCAATAGACTGAAAAGCCAAGACAAAATGAGTTTTTTGCGAATTGTTGCTAAACCAATGATATACTTTATACTTTCATACTTTTAATCCTAATTTGTTGATACATTCTATTTATTTGCGGGAAAACTACTTTTCATGTAATTGCGTTGAGTAATTAAGCAGTAATAAGCAAAACAACCAAGAAAATTTGAATTTGGTGCGCTGAGCGTGGCGCACCACCTTAATCCAAATCGATCGAGCCATTTCGATTTCAATTTATTATGATTACAGACACAAGCATCTGAAACATAGAGCAAAAATAATGCTTTTAGCCGCTCAGGCGCTTCAACCACATGTGCGGCCGGCATCGCGCAACGTGGACCGCTCCCCACCACAATTGTGGCTTACAGCTGATTGCGCTACTAGGGATGGCAATCAATTTTTAGAGGTGTCACTCGTTATAAATCGACTAAAATTGAAACTAGTTGAACATCACTATCGAATAAAGTAAAAGTCTCTATGGTTCAGGAGAAAAAAAAAGCCTCAGTCTAAATTGCATCTCGCGCCGAGCCGGCGCGCGCCGGCGACGGAGTAATTTCCTTTAGGTACGGCGGAGCGTCAATTATTATGCGTAGTGTTGTTGTGTGTGTTTTTTATACTGCAACACACGTAAAAATGCATTTGTTAACATATCCAAGTAATGCTACTTATCAAAACTAGTTTTGAAATTTTAAAACACTGCTAGTTTATTCGTATAAACCGTAAATATGCAAAACCATACCGCGCTATTTGAGGAGCGCTTTGGAACCTACCTACGCCCGCCGCACCGCGCCTGAGTGGCTAGACGAAGCATTTTTTTTTTCCTTGATCTGAAACGTCTTGAAGTCAGAAGTAAATGTTTTGAAAACAATCATCATTGTCGACCACGTCATCACTTACCTTCCAGTGAAACCAAGTCAAATACTAGTTTTTTTTAGTTATACAACGCACGTAACGTTTTCTTTCTATTATATTAAAAGAGAAGGAATTAATAAACAATTTTGCGCAAGACAAGAGAAACACAATTTCCAAAATGAATTTGTCTTTGAATATGAGACGATGTGAGACGTCTTTTGTAATAATTGGCTGTTGTACTGGAAATATTTGATTATGTAGATACGTCACATCCTTTTCGAGGGTGTACTTTATACTTCGCGGAACATTTTTTATTAAAACAGTACTTTTAAGAGATAGAACATTATATTAAGTAATTATTTTATTTTAACTGACTTCATATAGACTTTTATGTTCGACTGGTTGAATATGATGCTTATGATTAGAACCTACAATAATTTAATTAATTTATTAAATTAAAATTGATTTATCCAATTTCATTTGGCTAGTAAAAGTAATAAAAATAGCCTATTTGAAATAAAATATTTGACTTTTTACGTATTTTTTTATGTAAGCATTACAAAAACATGATGTAAACAACATAGTCTTCGATAATACTTAGTTACGAGACAGCGGTTTCTTAAGCGGCCGAAGCGATATCATTCATGAATTTTGTATAGAAGTCTTTCTTTGGATTTTGTCGAGTATTCTGCATCACTTATCGTGATTTTTTTAGTTTAATGAGATTTTTGTGCCGTGGTTCCATGTGTAATTTGGTTAAGATCTGATAAACATTTTCGAAAATGTTTCTCTTAAGTAAGTCTATAGAAGTCAGTTTCACCAATTTTTTATTATATTATCAATACTTTCTAATCACAGAATTTGTCCTATTTACATAGATCTAAGTCTATGTTGCTAATAACCCCTAATAATAAGAAAATTCTTCCCTAAAGAGGTCAATAAATTAATGATGTGTTCAAAACGAAGAATATAACTATAAACATTTGTATTTGTATGTGCGCGAAATCGTGGGTGCTTCTAGTAATATACCTACACAAATATACAGTTTATTTTATCTGGAATAAACACTAGCTCTTACATGTTTTTGTTTATTCCAACAGTTACCTAAAAGCAGTGTTGTTATTCCGAAAGGTGCCTTCCAGACAAACTAATTTGAATCTAATCAAGCACTCTTTATGCTAATCTTCTAATATACTAAAGCAGTCTCCTTGTTTTGTATTTACTGCAAAAATATTCAGATGGCTGTACAGTCAGCAATAAAATCGCTAGTCAGTGATAAATATTGTTTTCCATCAAATGTATATACGAACCGGTTTATTGAGGACCGAAATTAATGTGATTAGAATATAGTGTGATAATTTATCGATTTTTTTTTATTAATTATCATCATCATCATTAACAGCCTGATTACGTCTACTGTTGAACATAGGCCTCCCCCAAGGAGCGCCACATTGAGCGGCTGCTCGCCTCCTGCATTCATCGGCTCCCCGCGTCTTTCACCAGATCGTCGGTCCACCTAGTGGAGGGCCGACCTACGTTGCGTCTTCCGGTTCGTGGTCGCCATTCGAGAACATTGCTTCCCTATCGGTGGTTAGTACAAGCACAAGCACCATAACCACGCGTGGCAAGGTGTTGGTAAAAGCAGAATATTAATGTAAATTACAAGCAACACCAAAAGTAACTTATATATAAAACTAATTGGTCTGTCTCTCTCTGGAACGATACTGATGCCTAGGTGAGAAAAGGATGCCTCTACTTTTTTCATACTCGCAGCACGGCCTGCGCAAGTAAGTGAGATATTAAAAGCACAAAATAGAATCACAGATAAGGTTTTTTGGCGGGAACGCGGAAAAGTTCACGTCGTTGCATTGTATAATTTCTCAAAACTTGTGCATTTTCCCGTGTTAATGTTTAAAATTGGTGGCGTTTTACACATTAAGTGCTAAATTACGAGCATGAGTGTAGGCAAGTGATATAATGTGGTGAAACGTGATTTTTCGTGTTGTTTCCAAAATTCCATAGAAGCTTCTAGTAAAGTTGCCACCACTTTACTGGAGCATGACTTAGACTGGACTATGACTACCTGACTAAGACTGGACTATGACTATGACTAAGACTTGACTTTACGTCAAATATTCTATTAACATGATGAAAAATTACAATACTTGTCACTGGCTAAATACACTATGTGTGGAGCCAAAATTTAAGAAAGAAAAAAAACACAGATATCGCAAGTCGCAGTCATTGTGAATGGTGATCTTTTGATAGCCTGTAACATTCGCTTACCGGCCATGTATTTGTGATGACAAATATGCCTCATGCACGCTTGCTAAATAGTGGTATTATTGCTTAGAGGTTTTGTGCTGACTGTACCTACCTTTAATAATATTATATACATTGTCATGTTATATGTGTACTATGCTATAGGCATCGAAGTATATAATTAAGTTGAGATTGTAGGATGTAGGTATTCTGGAATTAAAAAATAATAGTAAAACCATGGAGCTATTAAAAAAAGAAGGAGGGAATCCCGTCTGATCCGAAACTGAAGCACCCTTAGGAAGCCGGAATGCTTCGTACACACTCACATCATACGCAGCCGGTCGCCCTACTTTCATCTGACACACATATGTAATATGTCCGCCATTTTGGGCTTCAGTTCGATGTCAATCAAAACTCAATCCTTGTTTTTTATTTCATCCATGAGTAAAACTTCATAGAAACTGCTCATTTATCTTACTGGAAGTAGCTAATTGTCACTCAAAGGAAAAATATAGGTTGTCAACAATTGATTTTTTTATACTCTCTGAAGGTAAATTCACGGATATATTATGATCTCTACACCCTACTGTAGATAGATAGATAGATAGATAGATAAAAACTCTTTATTGAAACACTGTATACCTATTAAAAAAACACACTTGGGGATAAGCGTGGAGGCGTGCTCGTCGCATCCCTGCCAGCCTTTTCGAAGGCTGCAACTCCACTTAAAAAAAAAAAAATATGGTGGTAAGGCTTCGCTCGAAGTCCGTCTGGTTGATGACCACCCTCTCGTTAAAGCGTGTCGCAAAATGTTGGTCTATTTGCATCAACGTGTTCCAACACTAGTGCGAGAGAACCAGTTCCCCTTCTAGATGAAATGCTACACTAGTTTGATTCTGGGGTCCGGGTGTTGCTTGAAAGGTTGGCTCTTGTTGGTGGTAGTGACGGGTTGTCGCGGGGTCCAGGGAGACCCAGTGAAACGGCTGTCCGCTGGCCGCCCGCGGGTCAGTAGGGGACCCGAACTCAGGGATTACCTTTAAACTCCGCCCTGGGAGGCTGTCCCGCCAACCCGCGCATAATCCTGAGGAGTGGCTGTCGTGCCGGAGTAGGAGACCGGAGTGGAACCCGATAGTCACTCCCAGGGGGGACTGGGGGCCCTTCCGTCCCCCGCGCCAATCAATCACAATACTACCAACTTGAGCTCCCTATTGCATCCCTCAATTATTGTCCCTAAGTAGCGAACTGGAAGTATTTCATCTAATCCCTACTTTAATAACTTTTCAATGATCGTTAAAGCAAAGAGTATAGTTAAATCGGCGGCTTCTAAATCCACTATTGATGTGGATTTCTGCAACATCCGGGGCCTTCATTCGAACTTGAATGCCGTCCATCACCATCTAGAGACGGCAAAACCTGCCCTACTCTTTCTTACGGAAACTCAAATATCATGCCCGGCCGACGCATCGTATCTGCACTATCCCGGTTACAAACTTGAGCACGTTTTCGTGCGTCGTGCCGGGGTGTGTATGTTCGTTCGGGAGGATATTTGCTGTCGCCGTCTTAACGGATTTGAAGCAACGGACCTGTCGAATTTGTGGGCTCGTGTAGACTATGGAGGTCAGACTCGGATTTACACGTGCTTATACAGATCCCATAGCGGTGACGTGGAGACTACTCGTCTATTTGAGCACATTTCCAAAGGGGTGGATAAGGTTCTTGAGCAGTGTCCTGCGGCGGAAGTGGTGATTCTCGGCGATTTCAATAGCCATCATGCTGATTGGCTTGGATCCCGAACTACCGACCACGCAGGAAGAGCTGCTCATGAACTTGCTTTGACCTACGGTCTCTCTTAACTGGTCACCGGACCAACTAGAGTGCTAGATATACAGAGTCACGTACCTTCTTTGCTGGATCTCATGCTGACCACGCATCCAGACCTGTACCGGATATCGATCGAAGCTCCTCTTGGTTCTTCTGATCATTGTTTGGTCAGGTCTGTTGCCCCATTGTCAAGACCTGAACAAGTATCTCCTTTTAGGAAACGAAGGGTCTGGCACTACCGGTCGGCTGATTGGGACGGTTTGCGTGAATTTTTTGCGTCTTATCCTTGGAGACAGCTCTGTTTTACTTCAAATGATCCTTGCGCTTGCGCCGACTCCGTCACAGATGTGGTGTTGCAGGGGATGGAGTGTTTCATTCCTAACTCTATGATACGGGTCGGTGGCCGGAGTCGACCATGGTTCAATAAATCTTTCTCAGACGCAACCAGTGCCAAACAAGCCGCATACAGAGCTTGGACCGATGCGCGACTTCATAAGGATCCCAAAAAATCTGTCTTAAAGAAAACATTCAATGCTGCCTCAAGGACCACAAAGAAAGTCTTTGCCAAAGCAAGGTGTGACCACATTAGCCGAATAGGCGACCAGTTGGCTAATTATCCATCTGGGAGCCGGGCATTCTGGTCGCTTGCAAAAGCTGCCGAAGGTAACTTTTGCCAGTCTACGCTACCATCCCTAAGAAAGCCGGGTGATTCCTTGGCCCATAATGCGAAAGAGAAGGCTAATGTTTTAGCAAGTCTTTTTGCCTCCAACTCCACTCTCGAAGAGGGGAATGCTGAGCCTCCAACTTTGCCTGGTCGCGCTAGCTCCATGCCAGAAGTGCGCATCACTCAAAAGGCAGTCTGGAAGGCTCTGTGGTCCCTTGATGTGCGAAAATCGAGTGGGCCGGATGGCATCCCGGCTTTAGTACTGAAGCGTTGTGCTCCGGAGTTAACTCCTGTTCTGACACGCTTGTTCTCGCTTTCCTATAGTACTGGTATTGTGCCGTCTTCCTGGAAGTTAGCCAATGTCCACCCAATCCCTAAAAAGGGTGATCGTACCGACCCGTCAAATTACAGGCCTATAGCAATCACCTCTTTGCTCTCCAAGGTGATGGAGCGAGTTATAAATACTCAGCTCCTAGGATACCTTGAGGACCACCAGTTGATCAGCGATCGTCAATATGGCTTTCGCCAGGGACGTTCTGCTGATGATCTTTTTGTGTACCTCACACACCGATGGGCAGAAGCAGTTGAGAGCAGAGGTGAAGCACTTGCTGTTATCCTTGATATCGCCAAAGCATTTGACCGGGTGTGGCATAAGGCTCTACTGGCTAAGTTACCAACTTATGAGCTGCCCGTGGGGCTTTGCAAGTGGGTGGCAAATTTTTTGAATGGTCGAAGAATTAGAGCCGTTGTTGATGGTGCCATTTCCGAGACCATGTCAATAAATGCCGGCGTACCTCAAGGTTCTGTACTATCACCCACGCTATTCATCCTGCATATTAATGATTTACTGGAATTTAACAGTCTTCATTGCTATGCGGATGATAGCACGGGTGATGCTCTTTACACAGGACGTGCAAACGCCCCACGAGCAGAAGTCGAGGAAAGCAGAACACTACTTGTGTCTCAAGTCGAGCACTTGCTGAAGCAAGTCTCTGACTGGGGTGTACACAATCTTGTACAGTTTAACCCTACTAAAACACAAGCGTGCGTGTTCACCGCTAAAAAGTCCCCGTTTACTGTAGCCCCGCTGTTTCAGAGTTTTCCACTGACCTTGTCGAAGAGTGTAGGGATCTTAGGCGTTGACATTACTAACGAGGTCCAGTTTCGGAGTCATTTGGAACGCAAGGCTAGTCTTACTGCCAAAAAACTCGGTGTACTCAATAGAGCTAAGCGGTACTTCACGCCGAACCAACGTCTTTTGTTATATAAAGCCCAGGTTCGGCCGCACATGGAGTACTGCTCTCATCTCTGGAGTGGGGCACCGAAGTACTTACTGCATCCACTTGACTCCCTACAGCGAAGAGCCGTTAGAATTGTGAATGACCCCAAACTCACCGACAAGCTAGAGCCTTTAAGTCTACGACGAGATATCGGTTCTCTGAGTCTCTTTTACCGTTACTATCACGGGGAATGCTCTGAAGAAATCTTTAACCTCATTCCACCTTCTCGATTTTATTATCGAACTTCTCGACAACGTGAAAAATCGCATCCGCATATTGTAGACACGTGGAAATCTCATACGACGCGATTCTTGCGCTCGTTTCTTCCAAGAACCTGCAAGATGTGGAATGATCTTCCACCTGAGGTTATTCCGCATAACTACAGTATGGGGAGCTTCAAGAAAAGTGTTAAAAGAGTCCTTTCTAAGGGTAGGCAACGCACCGGCAATGCCCTTGGTGTTGCAGATGTCCATAGGCGGCGGTGACCACTTACCATCAGGTGGGCCGCCTGCTTGTTTGCCACTCATTACATAAAAAAAAAATTATTTAATAATTGCTTATGCAACACTCAAAGAGACCAACCGGGATTCGAATAAGGGTGCGGCAGATTGAGAGTCTCACGGGTTACCGCTAAGCCATATTCGGCAATTTAATTCCGCTTTCGGTTCAATAAATGTTTTTTGTATCTCTTTCATACTTAGTCCTGTTTCATCCCATTTTGCTGCTAGTTGATAAAACGCTTCAGTAAAATAATGCCTCACGATTTAAACTCAAGCGAACATAAAATCAACTTTTTTGTATTCAGATACTTACCGGATTAAGGTTAAGTGGACCGCGGGGATGTGTACGGAACCAATCCGCTTGGATGAAAGAGTTTCTTTCGTTTCTTGTTTGATCTTTTTAAAGGTGTATTATGTTAAGAACTCAATTTGTTTCCTTTTCTTATTGCTTTCAAAGGTTAGCCTTTAAATCCCTATCCTTAGTCTCTTTTGCCTTCTCCCTAATTTTGACTCCCTCTTCCTACTGTCTACTCCGTACTGCATACAGGTAGCATTAACTTTTACATGACTGATTATTATTATCATTTTCATCATCATTACCATCAGCGTGAAGACTTCCAACGCTAAGCAGGCCTCTCCCATAGATTGCCGCTTTAACTGGCTACCTGTTATTGCATCCATCTTCTGCCCTCGGTCCTGTCGTAGTCACCGGAAAACTTTCTTCCCCACCGTTTGTGTGTTCTGCGAACGACGTGCTTTGTAGAAGTGCTGTTAATAGCATATTTGCAATAAAACACGTTGATTTTGACTTTTATTGCGATTTCATCTTGCTAATTCTATATTTATATTATATTCTTTATAATTATCTATTCTGACTTATAGATAGTTATTATTAAATATAAATAAATAAATAAATATGTGTGGACATATCACACAGCGCCATCTAGCCCCAAACTAAGCATAGCTTGTACTATGGGAACCAGATAACTGATACAATACTTATATACATTTTTGTTTGTAAATACATACATAGAATACAATATACCACCCAGACGCAGAACAAACATCTATGTTCATCACACAAATGTTTGTCTTGGGTAGGAATCGAACCCACAGCCCTCAGTTCAGAAGGCAGGGATACTACCAACTGAGCTATCGGGCCCGTCATATTATTGTAAAGATGTAGAGACTCTCCAATAAAAGTGCACTTCCTCTAATAAGTAGCCGTCCCAGTACAATTTAACACCCGAACCAATTTAAACAAGATCTCTTGAACTCTCAATCTTGTTTAAGAAACTTTTCTTCTAAGTAAACTAACTATTTACTCGGATTCTAGAAATCAAGGATTCAGTAACATTATTAGATGTCATAGAGTTAATAAGACTGGAAGTGGTCATTGTTTATCAAAATATAAAGGGACCTAAACTAAACTAAACTAAACTAAACGGCATAATCGTTTAGATGCCCACCACGACTATGGAAGGTTTTTTAATATTTTATTGTTCTGAGACTTTTGTGTTATGAAGCACCACACAAGCATACAGAGCTGTCTTGATGGTACTGATATGGGCGGGCGTACGTCGCTTAACATCAGGTGAACGACGAGCTCGTCACGTCATTCTCGTAAAAAAAAAAGATGTCAGTCCGTAGACTACTCTAGACATGCTAATATAATGCGTTGCTTACCTACCGCAACTATTGCAACTACTGTGAGTAATAGGCATAATGACTAAATTTTTTTTTGCATAAATTAATGATATTGCTCAAAAGATCAACATTTGTAAAAACAAAAATAAAATATTTCAAAAAACGACAAAGTTACAAGCATTTTAAAAACCGGAATAGAAAGAGATAGCTCAAACGGCCAGTGACGTCAGAGCAATGTCGTCATAGTACCTCATTACTAAGCTGTGGTAGCTTTACATACAATATCTTTGGCATGTGACGTCACAGGTGGATTTTTCATAGTAACTGTGGAGGCGATCTGTTTCGCGAGAAAGGGGCAGGAGATGCTTATAGAAACCTTAAAAGCTTATTACTCCGTGATTAACTTACCGATTTTACTTATTTATTCAATAAATGCATTCATTTATAATCTTCTATATAAAAGTAGTATTTACTTGTTCATTTTTAATATTAGTCATCATGCCTATCTAAATTTAATTTAATTTTTTTTTTTTTCAAATTATTTATTTATAAATTATTTTTATTTAATTAATACTTTTTAGATGCATCCTTTAATTTTTTTGCCTATTTTGACTCATTCTTTACGCAGAAACAGAATTAGAACCAAGAATGCCTTTACAAATAGACGCAGACGAACAATGTCAATTCAAAACAAAGACAGAGTAAATAAAGTCAGTAAATCAACATCTTGTTATATAAAATGTCCTACGTTTTCAGAAAAGCTACCTTCCTTTCATCCCCTAATGGTGAAATTTAACTGAACGGCTCTACTGTTTTTGATTACGGCATAAAGGATAATGTAGTCGTTTAGTTTTATTTGTGAGGGAAATGCTGGAGAATATTATCTATTTAACTCCCTTTAGATAGTGAAATCGTTATTACTCCGGGTTTTTATTGTTGTACCATTATTTCAAAATTGTTTAAGCTTATTTTGATAAGCAAAAGAAAAAGAGACACTTATTCTGTATTTTTCTTGTTAAGTATTTACTTAGTTTTGTCCCATGATATATTTGGTGAGGATTTGATGATGGGAGTACCAAATAAAATCGGAAACTAGTCGTAATTATAGAAAAAATAAATGATAAAAAATGAATAACTGCTTTTACTACACAGTAAACTAGCTAACTAGAACAGTAACTAGACCATGAACAATAATGCTAGCTCGCTCGTAAGGTTATCTACGTTTGCAACTTTTAAATAAAGTTTGCAACCCTAAATATTTTATTACGACTACCCGCCATCTTTCATTGCCAGATGCAACTTTTTAAACAGCGCCATCTAGGCTCAGGGCAATCAAAACTACAAAATTTAAAAACAGCGCCATCTATCCACAGGCGAGGTCAAAACTTCCCAAGAAGCGTCGCAGGGTGCTTCCAGTCGAGCAACCTCGGCGGAAACGCGATGCTACTGCCTCCAACCGACGCGTGAATGCCGTCAAACATCCAGTGGTGCTAAAAGAGTTACAAGCGGCAGGAGCCAACAAGTTTGGTAAGTTGCTTTTATAGGTAGAATATAGATGGCGTTAGTAGTAGCATAAACTGCAAGGCACTTTTATTGTTATTGTTTGGAATTTACTTAAGATTTTCTAACGATGACTGAAAAGATCTCCATGATTTTGAAGCCACTCAATAGATTTCGTTAACCTTTCGATTGCTTGTCATGTAAGCAAAACACTGCACTTACTTATTTCAATCTGAGCACAAATATTTTTTTTTATCATCTCCAGGCTAACATTTGACCAAAATTATGACAAATCATACAAAATAATTTGATCTTTCTAATAGAAGCTTAAAATTTTTAATCACGAAAATCCCGCAGGCAATGAGTTTTTCATAGACAAATTGACTGTATAGTATTTAGTATACAAATACTCTTTTAGATTTATCTAAAATAATATTATTAGTTATTCTGTTGTTGACCTGTAAATTATTTTTCACTAATAAATTCTGTATTCTGTATTCTGGGTGGCTTTAGGTTGGCTACTTGCAGAGGAATAGATGTTGACGTGTAATTCTGATCCTTTTTAAAACAAACTTTCAGGCGTAAACGGTATGAACATGATAAGCCTGGCGCTACAGGGCCCGCCCAACCTGCTCCGGCCGCCCGCTGCCACTTCACAGCCACTGCAAGCTAGGGCGCCTATTGGTAAATAAATAAATAAAAATAAATAAATATGTGTGGACATTTCACACAGCGCCATCTAGCCCCAAACTAAGCATAGCTTGTACTATGGGAACCAGATAACTGATACAATACTTATATACTTTTTGTTTGTAAATACATACATAGAATACAATATAACAACCAGACGCAGAACAAACATCCATGTTCATCACACAAATGTTTGTCCCGGGCAGGAATCGAACCCACAGCCCTCAGTTCAGAAGGCAGGGATACTACCAACGTAGCTATCGGGCCCGTCACATTATTGTGCTTTTTTGCTTTTAATTGCACTTTAGCAGTCAGGAAAATTTAATATTGGAACCAGAAAATAGGCATAGTCACGCAGTTCGGAGCAATTTCCCTCGTTTCGCTCTAACCGCCCCTTTATATTATATTAATCAATGTGTTAATAATCAGCTCAAAAGTATTTGTACTTCTTTTAACGTTTAGCCGAGTATAAGAAAAAATGGCGTGACATAATCCAGAAGAAGATGATTGAAAGCGGGAGTTATGACCCTCAGACATGAAGAATAAGATTAAGGAAGAGGATACAACACAAAATAACTCGGATGAAAGCATTGATAATCATCATCATCATCAGCCTGAAGACGACCACTGCTGAACATAGGCCTCCCCCAAAGAGCGCCATTTAGGTCGGCTGCTGGCCTCCTGCTTCCATCGGCTCCCCGCGATTCTGACCAGGTCCACCTACTTAGAAATACTAACCAGTATGAAGTAAAGTTTGACATGCTTTATTGAATGATTACCTGCTACATTAAGTTATTAATAGATGTCACAACATTTCCCTTATCAGAAAATCCACACTCAAAGGGCATGTATCCTTGGATCCGGCTGTTGTTAAGAAAATAGTCGTTAAGTCAAGTCAGAAGCATTAAGGGGCTCCAAAAATTCTTACACCAGCTGGGTTAGCACGGACGGTAGACAATATTGTCTTTCCCCTGTTTTACTCTACTTGACTAGTAAATTGTATGAAGAATGTGACATAACACGGGGAAAGACAATTTTTTCTACCATCCGTGCTAGCCCCACAGGGCTACAGAAGAAGAAGCAGCTTTAAATTATACATAGCTGTAAAGTTTTGACCCTCTAAAATAGACCAGAAAACTCAAAAAAGTTAACCGATTTCGTGGCTAACCATTTGTATACTCGTTATTAAATTGAGCATGTATGTCAAAAAAGCAGTGTCGATTAAGACCAAATCGGTCAATGCATGGTAACATTTTGACCTTAACCTAACCAAAATCGTTTCTCCTTCCAGTTGAGAGCCCCATCATCAACACGCAGTCCGGAGCGATTTCCCTCGCTTCGCTCCAACCGCCCCTTTTGACAGCTCCGCCCCTGCAACCTCGACCAGCCACCACTGGCTCCTTAGACCTCATGCTGCCTCTCCAACCGAAGTTGCTACCCGGCTACAACCTACAATCTTCATATCTCTCCAACACCCTCTCCACCGTCCGACCACCAGATCTACCCACCAAGGATGACTTTAAACCTACAGTTGAAGTTATTGTAGAAAAAACTGAAAACTCGTCAGAAGATAAGAGTGATTTAGATAGTGATAGCACTAATCATAATATATCTAATAATATTAAAGATGAAATCAATTCTAATGTTATTGACAACAAAGATTCGATGGTTTGTAATGATAGTCCGAATAATAATTCTTATTGAAATTAAAACCCCGTGTCCTATTAATGTACAATATTGTCTGACCCTCGTGTGCCAGCAGATTTTTGGACCACAAACATTTTTCCTAAGTATAAGATAACAAATATGATTATTACTTATGTAATTTTACATACAATTTTGAAAGTAAACTTGTAGCAAACGATATGTTTGTATTGTTCAAAGCTGTTTAACTTTTGTACAGTAAAGCGAAAGTTCTAAAAAGTCTGCTGTAACAAAATATCTATATTCTCGTAAAAGAACCGGAAACTTTTGTCAAATTATTCTCAAATGACCAATATTTCGAAAGGGTGTAATAAAAATGAGATAATTGTTACAAGTTTTCATTTGACATACCAAAATAATTGAAAGCGATAAATGCCTTGATTAAAATTTTGTTTTTATGATACAGGATAACTCAAAGACGTGCGAACAAACCTAAGTTGGTAAATGGCTTAATAAAGTACTAAGAAAATTCATTATAATCTTTCACATAACATCTTTTTTTAATTAATAATAAATAGTGTAGAATTCCTTACAGAGCCTAGAGAAGTTTGATGTATATAGCAATTTGTCGCTTAAAGCGAACACCTACAATGAAAAAAAAAACAGTAGGGCCACTCTTGATAAACACATCTATGCATTATTTTTTAAATTACGGGCAGTATAGTGTAAATAAAGTCAGAAAATATTTTCGACGTTGTTTTACTGTTCATCAAGGTGTTCTCAACCAACGAAAAACATGATGTACAGAAGTAGTAAGTTCATGGTGCAGATTGCAGAAGTACTTTATGTATATTTTGTAAACGAAAGACGTGACATTGATACAATTATCATTATTGTAAAATACTGTAGATAGGTAACTTAATATATCTCCATTAGATTATTCGAACGTTTAAAAAATAACATGGATTCAAACCACAGAGCATGGAGCTAATAAAATAAGAAGGAGGGAACCCCGTCTGATCCGAAACTGAAGCACCCTTAGGAAGCCGGAACGCGTCGTACGTACGAGCGGGGCACAAACACACTCACATCATAGGCAGCCGGTCGCCATACTTTCATCTGACATACATACGTAATATGTCCGCCATTTTGGGCTTCAGTTCGATGTCAATCAAAACTCAATCCTTCTTTTTTTTATTTCATCCATGCCACAGAGCTATAGAATTCGATTCAAGCGATGTGGACGCTACAATGTTTCTAATTATGTAGGAACCATGTTATTAAATAAAATACCTTGTAAATCATAAAAATGGATGAATTTGTATGCCAATTAAACTTGTTTTTTAATTTTGGTACCCATAGATTACAACTAGTAAATAACCATGAGCTATAGATTTATTAGTACTTACTCTGACCCGTATTATATTTTACCATAGTATACGTATAAGTTCCTTGATTTTACCTTCAATTTATTTAACTTTGAGTGTCCATACTGACTTTATATTTTATCTATAACAAATAGTTCAATTTCACATAAACAAAAAGTAAACTCTCTTGTATTTTATAAACGACGAAGTCATTTCGAATCTCTAAAATCTTAGATGTGCCAAAAAGTTGTAGATACTGAAAAGTAGATTTAAGCATAGATTATAGAATTTAAACGATGGCTGTTTTTACTATTAAGAATAGGCTGGATGAAGTTATTTTCTAGTTAAAACCTAGTCGTTAATTCCTTTTTTTTTATTAGAAATAAGAATTATTTAATTTAGTCAATGGCTCGAACGTACAGCAGAAAAAATAATACATATTTTATTTTATAAGGTTTAAAATTAATTGGCTAATGATTAATTTTATTTCATTAAGTTTAATTGCATCGTAAGAGTTATTGGACTAATTAAAATAACTAAATTGGTGTATTTTTCTAATGTCACTTAAGTATTTGGATAGCAATTTTATTTTATCTTTCTTTTAAAATTACCAATCGATGTTAGATTGTCAATTTTATTTTATCAATTTGGATAACTGCAAGCGATTGTTTAAAAAAGATATTAAAAAAGTTATTATATGGTATTACGTAAATAAAATTTATGTTCAAATTCTACCATGACTAATAGATGATCAAACGAACTTCTAAAGTGAAGTTCGATCACTATTATATGAACAGCTCCATTCAAAGATATAGGAACCCTTCCCTCCACTACCCTGTACATATTGCAAAAGTTATTGGATTAATTCTCTTAAATAATGACGTTATAGGGAGGGGCTGTGACAGTAGTGAGGAGACCGCAATATCGATACACCGAATCGATATTTTTTAATCGATACACTGAATCAATATTTTTAATCGATATAAATCTAAACAGCGTGCGAATCTACCTGTATGAGTACTACATGGTCATAATAACTATATCTGAAGAATGGAGCTATGAAATATAATTTATTATTATTAAATGCCACAAAATAATTTTGTTGAGAAGATGTTTTTATTGTTTTAATAAACTGAAAATAACTGTAAAACTGTTTTTGATTTATATAAATGTGAACTGTATAGGTACCCCAGTTTCAACTGTAGTAACTTTCATTTTTCCTTGATGGCAAATAGCCTCCATTGTTTCCTATGTGCTATGTATCAGTAGTAAGCAATCGCCGTGCAAAATTTTATCTAAATTGGTTCAGATTATTTAGCTAATGAAATGAACAGAAATTCAGCAAATGTGCGCTTTGGAGCATACCTTAATGTAAGAAGGTATAATAAGCAAAATGACCATGACACTCAAAATGAAAAATACGCCAAATGGACGGAAGTGCGAAGTGCAAAATGAGCACAATGCGCCAAATTCACAAAACTCAAAATGCACCACATGTAGGCCCAAATGCTACTTTATGATTATATTTGAAGCCTGTATACGTTGAGTATACTTATATAGATTTTTGTCCACGTCAATGATAAGATCATAATTAGGTACCTTGCTCTATCAAAATTTTGAACATAGTAATTGCTACATCGAATTGGACATTTTCGTTAATGACGCTTCAGTTCTGTTTATAAATAAATAAAAAGTATCAAAATTCATTTTTAATAGTAGGGTACTTCCGAGATCTTTATTGTAATTACATTTTTTTGTATCATCCATGTTCTGCCTACCCTTGCATGTGACTGTACCGGAAACTCAGAAATGATTGTACCATAATTTATGACCATGTTTATGACTATGAGAACCAGATCACATATTGAATACTTAAATACTTTTTGTATCTAAATACATAGTACATTGGGTACGTCCAACTTCGACAAAGAGGTCGTAGGGAGAATTCAACTCGGCTGGGCAGCGGTCGGAAAACTTCAACCTATCTTTTTGTCTAAAACACCGCAAAGCCTGAAAATGAAAGTTTTCAACCAGTGCGTGTTGCCTGTGATGACTTATGGCACTGAGACGTGGTCCTTTACTGTTGGCCTGATGAGTAAACTCAAAGTCGCTCAGCAAGCTATGGAGCTATGCTCGGTGTTTCCTTGCGAGACAAGATCCGAAATGAGGAGATCCGCAAGAGAACCTATAAACTTTCAGAATTAGCAAGTTGAAGTGGCAGTGGGCGGGCCACATCGCTCGTAGAACTGACAACCGTTGGGGAAGAAAGGTTCTCGAGTGTCGATCACGAACTGCCTGAACTGTAAGGCCGGCCCTCCACTAGGTGGGAGCCGACGGATGCAAGAAGCAAGCAGCCGCTCAAAGTGGTGCTCCATGGGGGAGGCCTATATTCAGCAGTGGACATCTTCGGGCTGATGATCACATAGTACATAGAATAAAGTGTAATACCCAGGCACGAAATCAACATAGTATATAGGATGTTTTATATCTAGGCCTCAGCAAGCTCACAGCGGAACTTCAACAAGCGAGTGTCTGTTCCTCGCAAACAAGCCCGCTCTGGGGTTCCGGCGACAGTCAATATTTAGCTATGGGCCAGTGATTGGCGTACAGCCGTACACAATGATGGCAATGTCAAAGGAGGGTTTTTTATCAAACCATTTTACATCGTACTATAAAAATGTAGTCAAAGTCAGCAAGAATGGCTTAGTAACCCTTGCGACTAACATCCAATGCACCCAGGTTCAAATTCCAATTGCTCCAATGAGAATGATTTTTGAAGTATAAACCGCACTTAAGTTATATCTATAACGATTTATTATACAGATTAATTTATAAAGGAAAAATTTGAATCACGAACGGGGATTGAACCCGCATCCATCCATCCCTTGAGCCGGGATATGCTTTACTTAAGCTACCGTGACAAGTAGAGCCGGGTTCGAACCCCGCTCGTGATTCTAATTTTTCCTTTACAAATTAATCTGTAGATTACGCTGAGTAGGCGATACTGCTATAAAAATTATAAATATAGATTTATTATAGTCCTTAAAATCATTCAATGGTATCGTAATTACTACTAATGAGTAGTTACCTGTCCCACTACAGGTATCGCTACGACGGCTTAGTGGGTAAAATACATAGTGCTAAAGATTTTCGCAGCTAGCGGTCACGTAACATAGCTCAATAGGTAGAGCGTTCAATCCGGTGAGTTGGAGGGCGCGGGTTCAAATCCCGCTGGTTGCTAAAATTTGAAAGACTATAATATCTTAATACATATAATGTTCCAATGAGTATTCAAGTTATGTTTATTTGCACTCGCTTTTAAGGTAAAGGGAAACATCGTGATGAAACCAACAAGTTCAAGAATCATGAAATTCGCGAGCATTATATTGTGTACACCAAGCCGCACTTGGCCAGCGGTGTGGATTATGGCCTATGGGCGGGTCTCAGTCTGAGAGAAAGTTTCAGGTGGAAACGTATCAGGGTAAAATGACGTATGGTAAAATGCGGGTAGTTTGCTGGTTGGGATGATTCTCAAAAATTTCTCAATAGATGGCGCTACCAACCCCGTAAGTTGGTTGTAAAAGGTGAAGGAGGGATTCGGACATGAGACCACACTTGTCACGGCATATCCCGGCTTGAGGGATGGATGGATGCGGGTTCAATCCCCGCTCGTGACTCTAATTTTTCCATTACAAATTAGTTAGTTTGGCTATGGCCTATGGCAGAGACTAGAGTAGCGCTATCATGTTATTATACATAGTGATCTTGACAGGATCTCGTTTGAAGGAAATTGTAGCTAGTGAAATTACTGCAATTACGAGTTATGAACTCATCTCACATTCTAGAAATTTTATTTGGACTATGGGATGTCTAACGATGAGGATAAGTGAAGTGTACAGTGTCACGCAAAATTTTAAATTGCAAGTGACACTGCAATCTGTTATGGGCAAATGCGACGCTTAACACTAAGCAAACGACTAGCTCGTCACATCATTAGTTTAAATTAAAAAATGAAGTTTTATAGAGGATTTTTTAATACTTTTTTTCCTTATAAAATTTAATTCTCCACTATAGCATTGATATAATACTAGACAAGCTAATACAATTAGTCTATTTTAAGATTTTTAAGTGAACTATACAAGTACCTATAGTAGTCAACTTAAAATGGACTAGTTAGGTATGCTCAAAGACTGACGTGTTTCAAAGCCGGTCCAAGCCTGACCGAATGCAAACAGACTCAAAGCTTTGTCACACCCAGTCCCATTACCCCTCGGTGAAACGAGAAGGCGAATTGAACCGCGTGACAACGTTAGCACGGTTGAAACACGTTCAGTTTTACGTTACAACCGTTTGAAAGGCTCTAAATTAATCTTACCAAACCGATTTCATCTAAATTCTTTCCAACTGATCTCAATTCTGACAGAATTATGATGCTATGATAATTGATAATCTAAGCTTTCTAAAAATAGGCCTTGACTGATAGCGAGACGGACAGGTGGTAGGACTTTTCTGCAAAGTACGTTTAGGTACGTAGGTACCACCGCTTTGGCAGTTATTCTGCTGCCAAGCAGCAGTGTGCAAGCAATACTGTTTCCGGTTTTAAGGGCATTGTAGCTGGTGAAATTACTGGTCAAATGAGGCTTTACAACCTGACCGCACAGTCTAGTAATCTGATCACTAGACTGTGATGTCTCAGAATGACGTGAGCAGTGCAGTGTCACGCGAAACTTTTAAAGCTTCTAGTGACACTGCAACCACAACATAACTGCTGCTATGAGCAGTCGTGTCGTTTAACATCAGGTGAACGACTAGCTCGTCACGTCATTCACAATCCCAAAAAAAAGACAGATCAAACGGACGGACGACATAATGATGCTAATAAGGGTCCGTTTTACTACTCAACTGATACCACCGGTAGGAATAGGATAACGCCATCTTTTCCTGTGGCGGCCATAACAGCCAGCTAATGGTCAGGGACTATCCAGAGAATGGAAAGCAGCATTGTCCTCAATTTAAATATTTTGCATTTAGCAAGCTGCCTGCCAGGCATGAGGCAACCCTCTCAACGTTCACAGTGAAGTTTTATGGGTGAGGCCTATGTTCAGCACACATATTAGAGAAAAAATCTACTTTAGGTTTTTTTATATTTTGGCTCCACACATAGTGTATTTAGCCAGCGTCAAGTATTGTAATTTTTCATCATGTTAATAGAATATTTCACGTAAAGTCAAGTCATAGTCATAGTCCAGTCTAAGTCAGGTAGTCCTAGTCCAATCTAAGTCATGCTCCAGTAAAGAGGTGGCAACTTTACAAAAAGTTCCAGCCAAAAACCCATCTACTATAGTTAAGCAGTTGACGTTTTCTGGCTGATGAGGCACAGTAAGGCTAAAATGCACCGTAATCACAGTTAAAGTTAGTGTCAGATGTAGACATTAACCCGCCCGGCGAAGCGTGGATAGTGACAGTTAGCAGTTAAAGTTAGCGATAAAGTAAGCTGGTGCAACTCAGTCAGTCTAACAATACAACAAATTTTTTTGTGACGTTGTAAATTAAAAAAAAAAACCTGTTTCTAACATCAGCTCGTCGCGGTAACGACATTTCCTGCATAAATGGAACCGTGGATGAAAGCGTTTGATCCAATTTAGCTCGTTCCTTGCAGAATCTTGCTTGTACTGCTTGTTAACGAAACGTGAGATGGGGAAGGAAATAGTGCAGAAAATTCAAAGTATAGCCTGCTAGGATCAAGAACTATTAAAACAATTATTAAAACCGCATCTTTGTGTACATAAACACAGAATATATCTATAAGAGGTACCTAAAATAATATTAGGTAGTTAATATTACCTTTCGGATGTATGCGTGGTGTTTCCCTGCGAGTTAAGATCCGAAATGAGTAGTTTCGCAGAAAACGAAAGTAACCAATATAGCTCTCAGAATTAGCCTTGAAATGGCAATGGGCAGGCCACATTGCTCGTAGAATTGACAACCAATGGAAAAAAGGTTCTCGGGTGGCGACGAATCGGAAGACGTAGCGTAGGCTCCTCATCAACGTGGAGCGACGATCTGGTGAAAGTGGCTTCTGTGGACGTCTACAGGCTGTTGATGATGATGTGCTGTGACATCGTAATACTGAGGTAAGTACGCTACCATAATAAATAACAGTCCATTATAGAGTCTAGGCACGGTTCAACCCGAGTACAATCCACCCTCAATAATGTATTAGGGGACCTGAAATTTGCTAAGTAATTTATTGAAAGACGCAGAAAATTCTTTAATATTATTTCTAAACTAAAGGAAGAAAACTTGCAGTCCAAACCTATTTAGAATCAAAAACCACAGCCAAAAGGAAACTCTATAATTGGCTCTCTCTGGGTTCATTAGTAGATTCGTTTGCTCTTGGTCGGATGCGAAACTCTACCTTAGCTTTAGACACAAGAAACTCAAATAAATTATTACTACTATTAAAAATGAACAATAAAGTATTGCTACTTTAGTAGGTTAAAAAAGGTTTCGATACCTCAAAGAATAAGTAAATTCGGTAGATTAATCTCTGGAGCATTGAGATGATAATAGAATAATCATCTTATTTTCTCATAATATAAATTACATAGTTAACCAGTCTCTTAATTTACAACAAAGAACCATTGTGCTCTGATCTTAAAAGCTGTATGCATTAATATGCATAGCATTGACCCGCGGCTTCGCTTGAAGCTATTAAGCCGAGCGCCATGAATACTGCGTCTTACGGCGCTAATTACAGTTTAAACTTTAATGAAATAATTTATTCTTCCTTGTTTTTGTATGCCAGTTTATATCAATTGTGAATCTAGATTTGATGTTATTAACATTTTAGGCCCTAAAGAACCATCGGTATACTGCACTATGTGAATCGGAGGCCAAGACGAGGTTCCAAGCAATTTAAAATTAATTTGTTACGACTGAATGATTTATTTTTCATTATTAACAGCCTGAAGACGTCCACTGCTGAACATAGGCCTCCCCCCGGGAGGCCTATGTTAGAAAAATTGGCTTCACATGGATAGACATGAGAATCTTTAGAAACGGGTATCTGTGGAAATGAGAATCTGTAGAAACGGGAGTCTGTAGCTATGGCAATCTGTAGAAATGAGAATCTGTAAAACTGAAAATCGGTAGAATTGGGAACAACTCTATTACAACACATCATAAATAATGCGCAATAAAAACGAGGTTTTCAAGAACCCTGCCAAAGCAATCACTACAGACGCATTAAAAATAAGAGAAACAATGCCCTAGATTGCTAGGAAATAAAATGATTCAGCGCAGAAATGCAAAGAAAAATTGCTCTCGTTTGTTTTGTTTCATTTCTGAAGTCACTCCAAAGAAACTATAAAGGTTGGTGCACACTGACGGAGCTAAAGCTATGGCTTAACTTCAAATGAAATAGTGAACTTGTATCAATTAACCACAGAGTACCATAGTAGATGTTTTTCTCTAATCTGTGCAAATATCAAATACATACATCGCACACAGTACATTTGTGTTAAAACTGTGCACGTGTTGCGCTAACTTTTTCCAAACACGCTATGGTTAGCGATACAAGCGATTCGTCCGCGTGAATAGCGACAATGACTCACGTACAAATGAGCCATGCCATTTTCAATGCTATTCCGTATACAAAACAAAAGGAAACCACGTTCATAATACACCAACAGCCAAGCAATCTCGACTAGTATTACTAGATGATGCTCCAGTCACGGCGGCGCATGTTTTATTCATCCAGCGTGCGCCCACGGCCACCTGAACCAGATGTGAAGTCATTATGCACTAGTTATTCAGTTATATGTGACGCCATTGCACACTAGTTACTTATTCATATGTTCGGAAAGTATGCGAGACATCTGTGAATAGTGAATACGTGGATTTAAAAATAGCTTGTAGAAAAAACAGCATAGACTTTAGGGTGCCGTACCCAACGGTCAAAGCGAACCCTATTACTAAGGCTCCGCTGTCTGTCTATCCGTCTGTCTATCTGTGTGTCTGTCCATCGGTCAACAGGCCGTATCTCACGAACCGCGATGTTTTATATTGAACAAGATTATTCTTAGTGTAGGTTAAGCACGACATAAAATGGTGCGTTAATACAAGCTATAGCTATGTCTTAGTAACCTTTGTACATGTAATTACCGTTATGATTGTATATTTTTGGAAATAAATTATGTTCATGTTATGTTTTATGTTATAGCCAGTTGACATTTTCACAGATGATGTCGGTATTACTGCTGCCGTGCATCTCATTTTTATAGATAATACGGAACTCTTCGTGCACGATTCCGACTCACGCCTGGCCGGTTTTGTAATAAACGACCTTATTTAAGCCACAGAGGATTTCAATCTTTTTAAAGATTTCAAAATAAGCATTATATAATTATTTTCGTCGTTTTTATATAATTGACCATAATTATTATAAGCACTTAAGTTAGTGATTTGATATACTTTACGTTGGTTAGTCAGTAAGAAATTTATAAATATTGGCCTTAAAATACATAGTATTTCCTGTTTTCATCAGCTATCAGGGGGGCAACCACAACGTCTTATAACATTATTACTTCAATATTACTTCAATCATACATTGACAAATGACATAAAAGTAAGAATACCTTAACGTTGCAGAGCCAGAGCAGTTTTGATGACGTCACGTTAAATCGCTCACTCAAATACAACTGTCATGTCATACCTTTACATCATGTTGACACTGACGTGCGACAGTGATAACGCCATATGAAAATGTAGACGTCTCGTTCACACGCAGGAATACTTTATAGGTTCATGGTACGGATTCGAACAATATTATTGTAACCTTGAAATAATAATGCCATGAAACATAATGGTTTTGTATTAGCTTGTGGTAGCCCAGCTGGACTACAAAGTTTTTAAATGCCACAGTTTATATCATTAATCAAATCCTTCATTCATAATCTTGCATTTTATCAACAAAAAAATTCACAATAGGTACCCCCGTTTTCATAAAAACTGGAACGCCACTATAATCTAATAATTCGTTGTCGCTAAAAAGCAAAAGAGGGCTTAAGTCGTTTAGGATGTAGCGTGGAAGTGAGAATAGTAAGGACGAATTAGACAACGGGACGTTTACATCTAATAGAACGCAAATAAAAAAAAAAAACATGTTTAACCAATGCCAAATATTTTAAATTTCTGTATTAATTTTCTGCATTTCTGGAACATTAACAAGCAAAGTTAAACTCATGTCAACTTAAAAATCCTCAACACAGCTAATGATGAACAGCCGACCAATGAGCGTTCTCTATTTTAAAACTCCCAGCAACTCGATATCGAACACGCAGTCACGCATACATTGTTTTTCTATTGTCATCTTCCGATTTCTACATGATGTATTCATAAACTACCGCACGTACTTTTCCATATCAGATTGTACTACCTTTTTGTCAAATGTTTCGTGTTGTTATGTATCTTTGTATATATTTGGTGTGCAATAAAGCATTCTTTTATCCTTTCCTATTATATTCCAGCAGCCCTACTACACACTAATACAAAACCATCATGGTTCGTGACAGTAATGCTTCAAGGTCACAATAATATTGTTCGAATTCGAACCATGAACTTATAAAGTATTCCAGCGCGAGACCGAGACGTCTACATTTTTATATAGTGTTTTCAATGTCGCACGTCGGTGTCAACATGATTAACGGTATGATATGACAGTTGTATCTGAGTGAACGATTTAACGTGACGTCATCCAAACTGCTCTGCGTCAACAACATTACAATATTCTTACTTTTATGTCATTCTTCAAAGTATGATTGAAGTAATAATGCTAAAAGACGTTGTTGTGACCTCCCAGAGGTTGAAGTTGACACGAGTCAAACGTATGGGAAATTGGGAGTTGGAATTCGCCAATTTCATGTGCAGTCCATACTGGTCGCACTGTAGCTAACAGTATAAAGATGACAATAAAATGCTGAATAATCGTCTCTCGATAAATGGACTTAATCGCGTATGGCTGCTGAATATCCTTGTTTATGACGGCACTTGCTGTGGGAAATTAAGTTCTTTGTAACGATGGAAAAGAAGAATATTGTTAAAAAAAAAAAAAAAAAAAAACGGTAAATCATACAGCCGGAAGACGTCGACTGCTGAACTTACGATCACCACTTTGAATGACTACTTTCCTTCTGCATCCATCGGCTCTCTGTGGTTCGTCACGGGCAATGAGCTCAAAACCAAAGTTAAAAGTGTCGACTGTCGTAGAGAACACGTAGAAGGTGCTACGACGTAGCAAAATGTGTCACCCTCTACGCCGCTACGTTTCTACAGTATTCCGCTACACGTTTCATGTCCGTTGTACTGTTTGTAGACTATTTTTATTTTTTCGCACAGTAGTTTAAATGGTCAGTTAAAAAAGTCCTAAGTACAAAACACTTTTTCTAAACCTATAATTTATTTTTATCTAGAAATACTCACTTAACTTTTTTTTAACTACATTTATATTCAACGAATAATCTGAAGCTCGAAGTGAGCGTGCTCAAAAATATGTAATGAGATACCGAAACACATTTCAGGAGTTTCAAAGGCTCTCATACAAATTGAAATTCAGTTTTGTTTTGTGAATATTATGACGTTATTCATTGTTCTTTTCTTCTATAGAAGTGTTTTTATGATAATATGAAACAGGTAAGGATTTGAAGAGGGAAAAAATCAGGGCATATTAATTACGGTTACTTTTGTACCTTCCACGGCATATCAAACGATCCCCAAGCTTACAAAAAACGCAGCTCATTCTAAAATATTACTTAAAAAACACATGTTTGTATGCTGAAATTACTTGAATATTTTACTCAAAGACCAATTATCACTAATTAATTAATCATACGACACTACAATTAAAGAATTAAACCCAGTCCAAAATAACGAACGAAACCAAAAAAACAGCTTCAAACAAAAACTACATTTATTTCTATGAAATGGGGTTCAAAGTAGAAAGGTGGACTAACTACAGTTCATTACAAAATGAAATGTGGCCGAGCACATAAAACTGTACGCCGCGCATGCGTATTACGTAAACCGTTTGGACTTCAGTGACGCGACGGTCGCCGTAAAAGGCGGACGGCTAATGCCGCCTAGCGGCAGAAAATCAAACCAAATATGAAATTCGAAATTCAAGTGCACTAATCATTGTGGTTGATTGTCCAGTGATATTTGCTGTGCCCATTGGGGATAGTGTTGTTTTTTTTTAGAACAGTGGCAACGGCAGTGCGGTACTCTGGCGGGATCTACGTTTGGCTCGATGGTAGGGCCTTCCAGTAAAGGTAGGTGAATAAAATTACTTTGTTGCGTGCGTTTACGCGGAAACATTATAGTATTAATATTGGTATATGCCATTTAAAGCTTTCTTTGTTCGCTGGTTGGGATTGTTTTGGGGTACATTACTTAATTAGAATTCTAACGGTCATTATATTTAATGACAATGGCTGGTTAAGTTATTAAAACCATTTAAAAACTATGAAACGTTTTGATTACATTAGAGAAGTGACCTGTCATAATTAATCAATGAATGAGATAACCTTCAAATATTTAACATACAAGTTTAATTGTCAAATTGATTTTATTAAGACACTGTTTAATATTATTCCATAACAACATCTATGCAAATATTTTATAAGTTAACCTAAGGTTTTTCAACAAGACCAACTAAAAATTACAGTATAAAATAAAAGTCTAGTGGAGCAGTCCTTCCTTTTTTATTTGGATAAAATCACAGACTACAGTTAAAATAAAGGCAAGGTCTGATAATACCTAGGCCATTGTCAAAATATGTCAGCCGCCCCAATATTAGGTGTCTGTGTGTTATTTCAAAGACATTAACCCACCTACCGACGGCTTAAACCGTGCTTTCCAAAGCATAGAACGAAAATGAGCTTACTGTATTTGCAACACCATGAAATAAAACTTATTTGTACATATTTACACTATATTGGTGGTGACGACCACAAACCGGAAGACACAGCTTACACAAGTCCCCACAGGTGGACCAGCGACCAGGTGAAAGCCGTAGGAAGCCGATGAATGCAAGAAGCGAGCAACCGCTCAAAGTAGCTACTCTATGGGAGGTCTAAGTTCAGCAGTGGCGTCTTTAGGGTGTTGATGATGATGATGACTATAGGTGGACCAACGTCCTGGTATAAGACCACGGGGGAATGTTGGATGTAAAAGACATGCAGCCAGTCAAAGCGGCGATCTATGGGAAGGTCTATATTCAAGAGTGGACGTCTTCAGGCTTCGATAGTGATGCCAAATTAGCCATATTTTGTCAGCTGTAGACTTTGTAAATTATTCAAGCTACAATCCAGTCTCTGTAACGTCGCTAATTACCGTCTCTAATTAATATCGTAGTAATTAGATTTCCTCTGACAACGGCAGGCGATTAATCAAATCTTAATTATTGTATTTTGTAGTTAAGTATAATATAATATCTGTAGCTTAACTTAAGTCGACTTTAGTACCTAGATTTGTATTTGTCAGAACTTTCCAGGAAATAACTTGTAATAATTAGGTGTTGTTTTGGGAATTTTATGTAATTAATTTTTTTATTTTTAAAAGATTACTGATTCATCTTTGTTTCAGTTTTCTTTTATAAAAGAGATCTTCATAATCTTTTAAACTTTTTATTTTATTTTGATTGGACTAAAATTGCTAATTCAAGAACTTATTTGGCAATAAAGGTAAAAAGCTATTTTTACTTAATTATAACCCAGAATACAGAATAATGACTACGTAGCCACAGTAAGCAGTCACGGGCGGCCCTCTCTAGGTGGACCGATGATAAAAAGCCGCGGAAAGCCGATGGATGCAGGAGGCCAGCAGCCGCTCAAGGTGGTGCTCTGTGGGGGAGGCCTATGTTAAGATTGTTCAGCTGTGGACGTCTTCAGACTTTGTTGATGATGATGATGATGATGAGTCACAGTAAAAAAAATGCATGTAGTCAAAATATCTAGATCACAGGAAAAAGTAATAATTTACGAACAGTACAACACTATTAAATCATCTTCGAAACGGTACGGAGTAACAGACTTTTTTTAAGGATTTATTATTGTGTTATCTGCTTTATTTATGGGTACCGAGAAAACTCAACAAGATAGCAATTATCTAAAAGTAATTAATGATAAATAATTACTTGCCATTCGACTAAATTAGTACAAGGAATAAAAGTTGAAATGACCAGATCATTAAGAAAATGGGAGGAGGGAGGGGTAGATGGATTGTACCCTTTGCAATTTACTTCAGGGGGGCAACCACAACGTCTTATAGCATTATTGCTTCAATATTACTTCAATCATACATTGACAAATGACATAAAAGTAAGAATACTTTAATGTTGCAGAGCCAGAGCAGTTTTGATGACGTCACGTTAAATCGTTCACTCAAATACAACTGTCATGTCATACCTTTACATCATGTTGACACTGACGTGCGACAGTAATAACGCCACATAAAAATGTAGACGTCTCGTTCACACGCAGGAATACTTTATAAGTTCATGGTAAGAATTCGAACAATATTATTTTAACCATGAAATAATAATGCCATGAAACATGATGGTTTTGTATTAGTTTGTGGTAGCCCAGCAGGCCAGGATATTCATGGATCCTCCATCTCGTTCGCGCGAGCCATAGCATGCCAAATACCATTTCAATTTGATAATTTTAAAACCACGACTTTCATGAACTAATTAATGTATCCAATACGTTTAAAATCATTGTAAAGGAAGTAATAAAAACACATATAAAACTGATTATAAAATACCAAAGCTCAGACAACCGGGTCGCACGGACATCCACACAAAGCCGCGGCGTTAAACAAAACTATTGTATTGTTGGATTGTGTCACTGTGACACTCGCCCGTATCTGGAACAAGAATTTAGGTTATTTTAATGCCAAGTATTCAAGCCAAGCTTCGTTGCAATGTGTATGTTGTCTTTAGAGTTTAGTCCATTTAGGATTTGTACAGAACTAGCGAAAAAGCCGTTCACCGCTCGCGTGCCGCGCGTAAGTTACGTGTGTTTGATATTTGCGCTCCGTGCTCGTTTGTACGACTCCCGCGCAAGAAACTCAGGGAAAGATAGCAGCAAATTAACGTGCATTGTATGCGTGCGATAGGCATGCAGTTCCCATGCACCGTGTAAGCAGCGTGTGCGCGGCATGCTAGGGGTGCACCAATGCATTTGCCAGATCTGTACACACCTTTTCATTACCATTTTTCATAACTAAGCTATGATAGACTTTTCTCCTTCACACTGATTTGTTGAGTGAATAAAAAATAATGTTTAATACATGTTATACTGTTTTTCATAACCAGCTACAAAATTACTCAGAGAAAATAATATTCTTATCCACATATATTTTCAAATCTTACTGTATAGTATTAGATGTCTGTGTTCAAATCACATGTGTTAACACACTGACAGAATTTCGAATTGGAATAGTGTGATTACCTAAATTGCAATAGGCATGATCACTAAAATTTTTTTTGGATAAATTAGCTATGTTCCTCAAAAGATAAACATTTGTTAAAACAAAAATTAAATATCTCAAAAAATTACCAAATTACAAGCATTTTAAAAACTGGAATAGAAAGAGATAGCTCAAACGGCCAGTGACGTCCGAGGAAAGTCGTTATAGTACCTCATTACTAAGCTGTGGTAGCTTTTCATACAATCTCTTTGGCATGTGACGTCACG
This sequence comes from Ennomos erosarius, assembly GCA_963580505.1. Classification (NCBI taxonomy): domain Eukaryota; kingdom Metazoa; phylum Arthropoda; class Insecta; order Lepidoptera; family Geometridae; genus Ennomos; species Ennomos erosarius. The sequence continues at coordinate 12,634,770 of OY756987.1, forward strand.
AGTAGATTTTTCATAGTAACTGTGGGGGCGCTCTGTTTCGCGAGAAAGGGACAGGAGATGCCTGCAGTAGAAACTTTAAAAGCTTATTACTCCGTGATTTATTTACCGATTTTGCTTATTTTTTCAATTATTGCATTCATTTTTAATTTTCTTTATGAAAGTAATATTTACTTGTTCATTTTTAATAGTAGTCATCATGCCTATTATTAGTATTGAAAAAGTTTCCAAGAAAAACGAATTATCAATTTTAGTTTAATCTCTATTTCTTACCCTTTCATATAATCCTCAAATAACCAATACCACACGATCGAAGTTCGCATGTCAATGCTAAATAAAATGTAAGTTGATGCCGCGATATGGTATTCTAATATAAAACCGACGTTTCAAGATATGAATCAGTGGATAAATATGGTCTGCATTGTGTACATTTTGAATTGTAAATCATAAAATGACCAAAAATAAGTCCCTATAACCCTGTAAGTCTCTACAAAATATTGTACATACTTATACTGATCAACAAAAACTCTTTGTTACTAAAAAGTTGTTTTTCAGGTAAGTATAATTATAATGATGTCAGTATTTTCGTAATGTTCGTTTAACTTGTGTATCTGTGACTGTATGTGGCATAGCAGCTCTCAAACAAAAGATTATCACAGAGCAAGAAAAGAAATGCTTCGTGATAATTTTATTAAAGTTTTGTGCAAATTATGTACTGATTTTGTTTATTTTCCTAAGTGACTTGGTTGATTTCGACTCTAGATTCAAGAGTTTTTATAACTCTGATGTACAAAAAAAAAACCTGTTCTGCCGTTCGAACATAACCAGCTCTTTTCAAGTTTAACTTTTTTTTACATTTTGAAGCACATAGGTAATTGTTTTCGGTCAATGATGAGTTTATTAATTTCTTAGAAACAGTTTCTACTGATTTCGTCACATGTTTCACGTGGTGACAACCGAAATTGTTTCAAAATTTCTTCCTTACTTTCAGCTCTACTCACATATATTTATATTTAAATATTCTGTGACTCAAGTTAGAACAATTGAACTCCCCTTTCAGCCAACATGCGTTTTGTTTCATCAACTTTCCCAACTTGACCCTTCTTTCAAAGCTATTTCTAAATACCCAATGTTAAACAAAAAGAAAACGTGACAACCTTTCGTTCGAAAAAAGTCTTTCATAATCACCTCATTACTTCCATTATTTCCAAACAAAAGGTTCTAAAATTTTAAGGGTGCTTTCCGTAACCCCAAAGGGTGATTAAGGGTGGAAGTGCCTTAGCAACCGATCGCCTAAGGGTCCAACCTTTGTTTGCCTTCCTCCAGGAAAAGGTTTCATGTTTTGGTTACTCTTTATTTATTGCAAGATTCTTTAGCTTCGGGATTTCGATTGTATTGTAATTAGCTAAAATATATTTGCCTTTGTTTTTTTGGGAATGAACTTTGATTCGTGAAGGGTAACCCTATTATTAAGGCCCCGCTGTCCGTCTGTCCGTCTGTCTACTATGTTATCTGCTCGTCTGTCACCAGGTATCTCATGAACCGTGATAGCTAACGAGATGAAATTTTCACAGATGATGTATTTTCTGTTGCCGCTATAACAACAAATACTAAAACGCAAAATAAAATTAATATTGAAGGGGGCTTCCATACCATAAACGTGATTTTTTCATATATAGTGGTACGGAACCCTTAATGCGCGAGTCCGACTCGCACTTAACCGGTTATTTTGAGAATTAGCTGATTGGCGAGTCCGTTCATGCTCCACTGTGGCTCCTGCCACATGATTTGGCCTTTTTACGATCAGGCTTTTGCATACGTTTATCTTCGTTGGTGGAATGATCCCTGTCGGTTATTTCTGGGTGTGTGTTGAACCTCATAGGTGACATTTTCCTTCGGTTTTTACACCAAACACGGGTAGAGAAATCCTATTCTGTAAACGGGAATAGTGGCTTAGCGTGTCCCACTACTGGGAAACAGGCTCGCAGGGAAAGAATGTAGGCTAATTCACGAGGCTAAACAAGTTGATACCACATACGTTATCAGATTTTGTATTTCTTGAAAATCCAGTATCTTCATTGAACGGATTAGTCATATAAACAGCGTGAAGACGTCTATTGCTTTACATAGGCTGTCCCGGAGGTCCCACCAAAGCTTCTTCCCGGTAGCTCAGAAAGGGAAGGACACTCACGGGAACACGTAGGTACTAGTGGGATATCCGTAACTATTGAATAACACTATAGATCTCGATGAATTAGGTTTATTGTGTTGTGTAACAATAATTTACGGTGGTTATGGTCCAAAATGCTGAAAAATAAGATCACAACTTGTTCCAATTGAACTTTCACGGAACAACTAGTACTGAATATAACTTGATGTGCAAATAGCACTTTAATCTGTTAGTAACAGATATCTTATGAAAATTGGTTAAGCACAAACGAGGACTGTCCGCCTCGGCGGTTGAATGAAGAATGACCAAAATGTATCGAAAATGAAAAGAATGCGAGTAATGTTCTAATTTAGAATTTAAATCTAGATTATGTGAGGCCAATATTTGATGCGAAAACTAAGAAAGCAGGTGAATAGCTGAAATGATGATGAAGGAGGATGACATCGTCACAAGGCCTCCCATAAAACGCCACTATGGGTTCTAGTCCTAAGGGTTTGCTAAGCCTACCGGTCCGCAAAAGAACTAAAGTAACTGATATAGCTTTCAAAATTAGCTAGATGAAGTGGGCGGGCCACATGGCTCCTAGAACTGACAAGTGACAACCGTTGGGGAAGAAAGGTTCTCTAGTGGCGGCCACCAACTGGAAGATGCAGCGTAGGCTGGCCCCCAGTAGGTGGACCGACGACCTTGTCAGGACCATGAGGATCCGAAGGATGCAAGAGACAAGCAGCCGCTCAAAGTGGCGCTCGTTGGGGGAGACCTATGTTCAGCAGTGGACTTCTTCAAGCTGATGATGGCAAAGGGTCCACGCTTGGCAGGCAGCCTGTTGATCGCAGAAGATTTTGAGGTACCGAGAATGGTTTTTTTATGAGCATGAATGATGTGACGAGCAGGTCGTTTACCTGATGTTAAGCGACATGCCGCACATAACAGTTGCAGTTCATTCTGCTGCTTATACCTTGGATATTCCCTTAGTCGGCTCTTACGGCACCCACGGGAAGAGATGGGGTGGTCTTATTCTCACACCGCGCCGGGACCACTCGGCGAAGATCACTAATTAGTATAGAGGTATAATAATAGCTTAGTATAGTTTAGTCTTAATATAGAACACCGTCAGGAAATCCGAAAGAAAGTAAACACCCACAAATACCGAAAACTTTTACGACACAATAATGTTTAATCCGTACGATAAAATGAAAGATTTTTTTACTTTTATGAGCGATAAAATGCGTTCAGCGTGGTTTAATATACGGTTGAATATAATTAGCGTGTGGTTTAGGTATTGTCGGCTGATTCTGTCCATTATGTGCAGAAGTAAGACAGGTTGGGCGCTGTTCGACGAGCCCTCCAGTTCTCCTGCCGCAAAGGTAAGAACAGAACCGAATAGAATAGAAAATCTCATATTTTACAATTAAAAATAGATAGTTTCAAACCCGGTTTTGTTATAGAAGCAAGCAAGACTATGAAATATTCATTGCTTTAATAGAGCCGCAACTTTTATTCCTCAAACTACTTACTACAATAACAAAAACTATACAGGTACTAAAAGCTACTAGCACTAGTAGGAAGTGTACTTCCTACACAAAGAAAATTTGGACTGTAAATGCTAATTAACGTTTGATTTTAGCTTTATATTTATTATTTATTTTATCATCATCATCATCATCATCATCATCATCATCATCAGCCTGAAGACGTCCACTGCTGAACATAGGCCTCCCCCAAAGAGCGCCACTATTTATTTATTAACACAGAAAACGACGCAGCGTAGGCCGGCCCCCCACTAGGTGGACCGACGCCCTGGTGAAAGCCGCGGGGAGCCGATGGATGCAGGAGGCGAGCAGCCGCTCTAAGTGGCGCTCCCGGGAGGAGGCCTATGTTCAGCAGTGGACGTCTTCAGGCTGTTAATGATGATGATGATGAACACAAAATAAAATACAGTTTGTTTATTATAATATGCCTAAACCAAACCTTAGCTTAGGTTTGTCCAGACATAATTTGACGGGCCCGATAGCTCAGTTGGTAGTATCGCTGCCTACTGAACCGGGGTTCGATTCCTACCCAGGATAAATATTTGTGTCATGAACATAGATGTTTGTTCTGCGTCTGGGTGTTATATTGTATTCTATGTATGCATTTACAAAAAAAAAGAAGTATATAAGTATTGTATCAGTTATGTGGTTCCCATAGTAGAAGCTATGCTTAGTTTGGGGCTAGATGGCGCTGTGTGAAATGTCCACTTATTATTACTTATTATTAATTTATGGTAACCTCACTTGATAGGAGGCTTCTGGGGAGGGTTAGTTATGAGATGTTCATTCACTCTTGTCTTGAAGATACCCAGAGGTTATACCTAGGTCTTAGTAATAGGGTTCGCTTTGCCCTCTGGGTTAGAAACCCTAAAAATGTTAGTGAAATTGCAAATCTTATTTGCTCGTACACCCAAATAACTAACTAATAACGTATGGATGCATCCCCGGTACAGGTAAATGGATTTTCATGTGAATTAACCATCTGTGTAATTGCTTATTAAGATTAGCCTTATTGAAACTCAAAGTTCTGGGGTCGAGGGTACCGTGGAGGTGTTATTGAACGCGTGTAGGTATTTAAGTTTTGATTATGTTTATGATAACAGGTAGGATTTTGATTGAGGTTCTCTATCTAAAGTACCGCTGAGTAGGTATCCTTAGAGTAGGTATCTGGTTATGAATTTCGATTTAAGTATTAATTATTGATGGCGAAGGAAACCTTTAAAGGCATAATTTAAACAAACAGCTTTTTTCTACAGTTTTTTTAATTATTGCTAGTGTAGGGTAAAACTTTACTTAATCATTTCCTCTTTTGTGCATGTTAAGGAATACAGGCTACAAGAGCTGTCCTATTTCATTGAGTATGGATCCGTATTATGATTCATTTATGGTTTGTACTAACGCCAATATAAAAAATACCGATTTTTTTGTGAAATATCTTAATGTTTTGAATAAAGTTATTGTAGAACAAAAGTTGTTTGTTTAAATGGTGCGGAAGCTGGTCTACTCCAAAAACTAAAATTATAAAAACAAACATAACCAAAAAAAAAATAGGTTAAATATTGTCCTCTCATGTATTGTTAAACACAACATGTCATGTGATGTTCACTAAAATAAAAATAAATAAACAAAAATAAATAATATTAACAAAGAGCATGGACCCAGGTGTCTATGAGAAAAGGCAGATTTAAAAAAAATGGTGTGGGTTATGTTTTGAAAGGTTTTGATGAATTAAAAATAACTAATTAAAGTCTCATTGCTTTTTGGAATAGGTACCTAACTGTAGTTAAAGTGTTTCTTTCACAGGAAACTCAATGCTATATCATGTATCATATTGCTAAAAACAGGGCCAAAAGAACCTCTTACTACCAAGGCAACATTATGTCACTTGTCATCAAACTTTATAACGACCTCGTCAAGGTACTGCAAACATAGCACATTGAAACCATCGATGTATGTAAAAGCTAGATGAGGCTGTCCCTTGCAATTAATTACGTGTCAAGTATAACGCTAAGCTAACACTTCTTGGCTACCCCTCTTTCTATTACACAAAATTAAAATTTGAATTATAATAAATAAATAAATAAATAAATATGTGTGGACATTTCACACAGCGCCATCTAGCCCCAAACTAAGCGTAGCTTGTACTATGGGAACTAGATAACTGATACAATACTTATATACTTTTTTGTTTGTAAATACATAATGATTAATATGTATTATTATCAAATGTGCAGTCCATAGAGTGACTAAATGGGTGATGTGTATGAATAAACACATCAAAATATTCTAAAAGTGTTTGTAGCCAGTGTGAATCCATTACGGTAGGTACTTATTATTTTTATTAGTTTAATTGTACTTTATTCTCTTTTAGAATAGTTTCAATTGCCTCAGTTCCATCTGCGTTCACGACATCTGGGTTGTTGCGTATTCCTTGACTGAGCCCAGCGTTGCATAAAATCTCAAGCACTAAACCCTCTTCTGAATGCCAAGTAACTTGTTCTTGTTAATTAGAATACTTCTTTGCCCTCCTTTTTCACCTCATTTTTGCCTCAATCCGTAAGACTTTGCCCTAGACGTTGCCTTTTCAGACTTTCCCTTTTACAAGAAAATCTTTGGCCTCCAAACAGGAAATTAAAACTTTTTCACTTGACGATGGTTTAACGTTGAAAGCTTCTTCGATATTAAATTATTAATTAAACTTATGCTTTATATTAGGTATAGATTTTAGTACACTTTTTTTTGTTTGTACATATTAGGTTTGATGATTTTCTCTTCATTCCTTCTATATGTATTTAGACTTTAAATCTGAGGGACGTAGAGTGAATGTTTTGTAAAAAGAAACTGGTACTAGCTAGCTATACATCTTTTATTGATAATTAAAATAAATGTAGAGCATAACAATGACTTGCGAAATACAACCGAGTGGAACACCTTGCCAGCCTCCTGGTTGCCAGGTAACTATGATCTGCGAGTCTTCAAGTATAGAGTACAACAAGTATCTTCTAGGCAAGCATGCACGATCCTAGACTGCATCGTCATTTTCTATCTGGTGAGACAGTGGTCAAATACTTTGTCTATAAAAAATTTAAAAAAAGATTGAAAATTCCTTGGTTTACTTATTTTAGCCTTGCTTAAAAACGCCATTAACAAAAAACGCAATTTTCCAAAATCCTTTGTATACCCTAAAAATATCCACGACATACGTTCATTCACCATAGACCTATTTTACCTACCGATAAAATATCTACAACCACAGAAAGAAAAAAAAACTAACAGCCTTTCACCATAATATTACCTATCAATATCAGAAAACAATTCCAAACAAGGAAGTTTCCCAAATTGAAAGTGTCGCAAAATATCGCAAACAAAAAACAAGGTAACATTGCGTGTAATAGTTTCGTTCCTAGCACAACTCGGTGGATTGATAACTTTATTTGTACAGGTTGAAACGCATTAAGGCGATTGTTGTAAACGTGCTACTTTTAGTTGATACTTTTTTTATAATTCCATGTAAGCTGTCACTATTATTTTCGAAAACATGTAGAACTGTTCAAGGTCCATAAGTAAATAAAAAAAAAAAAAATATAAAATTTATAGGCATAGCATTTGACCACTGTCTCACCTGATGTTAAGTGATGGCGCGGCCTACGATGGTGCATGCTTGCCTAGAAGATACCTGTTATCAGTGCGTCACGAGCTCGAGCAAAGCGAGAGCGATGTGATGCAGGCCCCCCAATACTCACCTACTGAGTATTGAGTAAAAAGAACTGTAAACAATATTGGAATGCAAATAAAAAATTGAAACATTAAATGATTACTAATCCATTTACCACAAAATATTTCAATGAAATAGAGCCCAATTTGCAGTCGCCGCCCCGCGTTGCTACAAATTGCCCGTCTGCAATGACCCCTAGATAGAAGGGGTGGTTAGCACCGGAAATCGAATAAAGTAGGTTAGATAAAGCAACCTAGATTTTATCACGAACCTTTATCTGCCAGCCTTTTCCAATAAAATTGATGAAATTGTCTAAACGCGGCTGTATTCCTGGTAGTTGTGATAGGTATGATTAAAATTGACGTTTTTGGAGCAATCCTAGATAATATCAAAAGAACAAAAGTAAAGAAATATAATAGTTGTTTCATTGACAGTAGTAATGAAGAGAGACATTTATTTGATGTTTGTCTTTAACATAGAAACTCGCTACAAAAAAATCGATCGCATCGTCACTTTCTATCAGGCGAGAGCGTGGTCAAATGCTAGATAAGTCCGCTGTAAAAACAAAAAACATACCTAACAGTAAAACAAATTGTCTAAAAAAAATTGGACCGTGACTGTCTTAATATTTTTTGTTCCGACACCAGTCTTGACCACTTACCAACACGAAAACAAGAAAAAGCCTAAATTCCCCTTTAAAATGTAAATTACGAAATCCCATCTCAAAGTGCTGTTTTAAAAAACCTTTATAATTCCACAGTTTCACGTTCAACGATGTACCAGTTTTACCGAATAACAGTTTGTGTAAATATTTACCCACGAGTTTATCTGAGCGCAGGTGTGAGCGGGTTTGAATGCACTGCGTAAATCTTTTTCTTCCGCGGCGCAATCTATGAAAGAGAGCGGGAAATAAAGGTAGGCATTATAATAGTAATTACTTAATTAGGGTTGAGCCATCTATCGAAACTGAATACTATTTTTTCATGGTTTATCCTTATCGTTCGCTCAAGATCGACATTTGATAAAAAGATAGCGGGAGTGCTATCGCTCGTGGCAGTATTATAATAGTCATGATGACTACTATTAAAAATAAACAAGTAAATATTACTTTCACAGAGAAGCCTAAAAATAAAAACACTAATTGAAAAAATAAGTAAAATCAGTAAATAAATCATGAAGCTTTTAAAGTTTCTGTAGGGGGCATCTCCTGTCCCTTTCTCGCGAAACAGAGCGCCTCCACAGTTACTATGAAAAATCCACTTGTGACGTCACATGCGGAAGAGATTATATAGCTACCACAGCTTAGTAATGAGGTACTGTGAACGACTTTGCTCTGACGTCACTGGCCCTTGGAGCTATCTCTTATCGGTTTTTATAATGCTTGTAACTTTGTCATTTTTTGAGATATGTTTTCACAAATGTTTATCTTCTGAGGAATATTATTATTTTATGCAAAAAAAATTTAGTTATTATGCCTATAGCTCTCACGCTATATTTTTTGTTCTGGGAGGTGACGATTCTGAGCGATAGAAAAAGATAGATTGTGAGGTTATACAATTCGGTACTGACATGCGAATGTGGCGCAACTTTTAATGCCGCATGAGTCACAAAAATCTATCGTCATGGAACAAATCGTGTTATATTATATAAGCTCTTAAAAAGCTTTCTGCTTATAATCTGTTTTGAAAGCAGACTGTTTCCTTAAGGGCCATCCAACAAACACATTCCAACTGAAAGGATCCTAGCCCTCCTAGCTTATAATAATTTGTATATCCTGCACCAACCACTAAAATAATGACGTACCTATTTCACTATTTCTATTTCATCTCGGGCGGCGTGTACTTGATTAAAACTTCTCGCTTCCATGCTTCATGTCTTTTCAGAGTAGGGAAAATATTTTGGTTCTTGCTAGGTACTGTAGGGGTAGGTAGTAGTAGGGATGTTTATTTCTATGTCGCCGTCTTTTTGTAAAAACCGATTATTTATAAAAAAACGCGGTTATTTATAAACCGTCGGTTTATTGTAAACTGATAATTTGTCTTACAATAAAACGGATGCTTTTTGATTAGTTATAAATAGTCGTTCCCAGCGGTGAGTTTATAAACAAACGGTTTTACAATTGTTTAATTGTGAACAAACCCGTATTAATGCACCAATTTTTGATGTAATTTATTGTTTTATTAGAGTCACTAGTGGCTAACCAGCAGGTTACAACGACGAGCGAAGCGAGGTGTGTTAAGTTAGTTTTGACAACAATCGAAGTACACAAGTGTACACAATCATAATAAAAGTAAGTGATACTGTTTAATTATAAATAACCCTAAAAACGACCGTTTTATTGTGAGACACATTGCACGTTTGCAATAATTCAACAGTTTATAAATAGCCACGTTATTTTAAATAAAAAAAAAACGTTTCTTACAAAAGACGGTGACATTTAACCAAAGTTGTTATTCGTGATTTGCCTCCAAAATCACATTGTATTTTAAGATCTGACTTCATAGTATTTCGTTTTCTTCTTTTAAATCAAAATCCGATTAACAAAGTTTACAGTAAAATTTTCTGTGGTTTCACAAGTTTAAATATAACAATGCTCGACTTACCTATTTACCTAAATGCTCCCGTTTTCCAGCGAAGTGTAAGCTGGTAAGCCGTGTATGAGCAAACATGCTCAGTTCCTTTAATGAGCGACCTACAATTTGCATTTTGTTACACTGACACTAAGGCTGAGTTGCACCATAATCACGGTTAAAGTAACGGTCAAATTTTGACATTAGCCCGCCCCGCGAAGCGTGGAACGGTTATAGTTAGGGTTAAAGTTAGCGTTAAAGTAAGCTGGTGCAACTCAGTCTAAGTATAATACTACAGTATTATAGTTAGTGTCTACGCTAGCATCATTGGTTGATGATAGCCGATGAGCAACAGACAACCAATAAGCGTTCAGTTTTCAAAGTTGACATGAGTTTAACTTTGATAATTCTTCAAACTTGAGAATGAAATTACAATATTAATCAAAACATAGTCCTAAACTTTGAAGGTAAGGCGGACTCATTCCAGACCCATTGCAGGAAGCATCAAGTCTTTGGGGATACAATGCAAACAGAGCCGCGGTTTGCGAGCAATTGTGCTCACGAATACGAAGATTTATTGCATAGTTGTTGAGGCGACTTGGCTGCAATACTAGGCACATAGAACTAGGCACTTGTAACAGTAATGTTTTCTGCATCTGATAAATAGGATATGAACGTGACTTTCTTTTGCAAGTCAGGCCTAGACGAGTTTTGATGGAAAGATTTTTTGTTTGCAGGATTTGGGTTAAAACGAGTACGGACAGATGTAATTTTGAAGGTCCAAAATGTGCAAATAAAACGTGAATACATAATATTGCGTTGGTTGTGCTGACAACCGATGGGGAAGAAAGGTTCTCGAGTGGCGACCACGAACTGGAAGACGCAGCGTAGGCCGGCCCCCCACTAGGTGGACCGACGACCTGGTGAAAGCCGCGGTAGAGCCGATGGATGTAGGAGGCGAGCAGCCGCTCTGAGTGGCGCTCCCGGGGGGAGGCCTATGTTCAGCAGTGGACGTCTTCAGGCTGTTAATGATGATGATGATGCCATAATATTGTTGTTTATATGTTAACGTATATGTTACCGTCTATTTGTAAAAACCGTTTTTTTTTTATAAAAAACGAATGTAAAACCGTTTATTTATAAACTGACGATTTATTGCAAACTGACGGATTAACTTGCACATTTCATAAATATTATCAGGATCATCACCATCATTATCATCTTCAACAACACCAATAACAGCATATAAAAATAATTATAGTCCTTAAAATTTTAGCAACCAGCGGGATTTGAACCCGCGTCCACCAGCTCAATGGTCGGTTAAATTTTAAGAACTATAATATCTTTATGGATACACCTTAGATGTGGTTTACACTTTAAAATCATTCCCATGAGCATCAGGCAACTTTCGATCCACTAGCAGAGTTTGAACGAGTCATGAGCCCGATTTCAATTTCTATAGCACATGCAAGCCCAGTACTAAAATACAGTAAAAATCTTATCAATAATAAACTAGGCCGCCACAAAACTTCCCTGGAATGTAAGGCAGTGGAAATTTCCCTCGTACAATGTTTACACGCAAGCGTGTGAACTAATTTAATTTTTTCACCTGCCACTGTTTTTCATACAGTTAAATTGATTATTCCGTAGTTTTGTGGCCATGCCAAATAAAAATCTAAGTTTATAAAAATATCTTTTACTAGGTGGTAGTAGGACTTTCCTGCAAAGTTCGTCTAGGTAGGTACCACCGCTCTGCCAGTTATTCTGCCGCCAAGCAGTAGTGTGCAAGCACTGCTGTGTTGCGGTTTGAAGGGCATTGTGAATTACTGGGCAAATGAGACTTTATGACCTGATTACACAGTGTAGTAATCTGATTACTAGGCTGTGTGATGTCTCAGGATGACGTACGCAAAACTTTATTATTTTAAAGTTCCGAGTAACTTTGCAACTGTTATGGGCGGCCGTTTCGCTTAACATCAGGTGAACGACAGTAACTATCTTTGTAATGACGATTTTACCTACTTCCTCACTTTCATCACTAGGTAGGTACGTTGAAAGTGCAGTGGGAATGAGACAGCGTGGAAAATAGTGGAAATAATAATAATTATAACTGTCGATTCTTTAAGGAGTGGTGGTTTAGTATTAGTAATTCCTAATTAGTATTAAGAAAATTAGTTATGTACGCATCGTACAGGTAAATGCATATCTCCAGCAATTTATAAACTTATTATGGACGCTGGCTAAGTGTAGGTACTCAATTCGTATGGAGCCAAACTTAAGAATCATCGTGTGTGATTCTTCCATATTTTTCTAAACCGTACCTGACTGCTTAGGTAACTACTACCTAAACAAAATTTACTGAAACTTCTGTTAAAGACCTGAGTGAAGTGATGATGATTTCTTTTTGTTGTAATATGAAGAGGTACTTATAAAATTGTAGTTTTTTGTTTGAAACTTCTTTTACTGTTATAAATCTATATTAGACTCAAAACATTTAAATTTAGGTAATGGCTTAAATAGCTTCCACTCACGGCTATGCTTGCGTTATACCTAATACCTATGCTAATACAGGTTACTGTGCTCAGCTTCGAAAAGATTTAGTGGATTTTTTGTTTGGTACGAAATGCATTATTTATTATTAGACTATAACGTAAAAATAAGATAAGACAAGCGTGCGAAGCCGCGGGCAAAAGCTAGTATGCAATAAAATGGTTTTTTAAAAGCTGTTTTACTGAACTTGCTAAGAGCTCACCCAAACTCGTTTTTTTATCTTACATGTTTTATATTAAGTATGAACTTCCGCTAAGGGACGTCCCTGTTTCTGGTTCGTCACTGAAAAACTAGATGGCGTTGATCTGGAATTAAAACACGCAAGTGTTTTAAGCAAACCTATCTACGATCTACGTGAATGTATAAAATAAAACCATTGAATTTCACCCATGAACATCTTTTAACCTTTTTTTTTGAAATATCGCGATTGCTGCTAATATCAGCAGCCCGCGATACTTAATAATACAATTCAGTTCTGACATGCAAATGTGGCGCAATTTTAAATGCCGCATGGGTCACAAAAATCTGTCGTCATGGAACAAATCGTGTTATATTATAATAATATAAGCTCTTAAAAAGCTTTCCGAAAAATTATAGGCAAGCCTATTACAATAAGTGTTTGAAAAAAAGAAGTTCTCTCTTCCACTAAAGGTGCAAGCAATCCGGCACAATGCAGAATATACAACTCCGATCCGTAGCTTCGATTACACCTGTAAAGAAGAAGCTACGAGAAACTTCACAGTGACAGGAATTTTTTTGTTTCATTCTTTTTACATTGTATTTTACAATAGTTTAGTTAATAGTATGTTCCATTGTAATTATTTTAAGTACCTACAAACTCTGCACACCAGTGTAAGAAAAAATCAACTATCTTAATATAAAATAGAAACCAAAATTAAATAATTATTATAGTAAAGCAACAGGAAAAGTACCCAAGATAATATCATAACATTGAGCTTGGGGCATTCGGGCCAAGCGTTTTTATCTGACACATAATCAATAATTGTGTAATAGGCTTTTTCATCAGATTTGACTTAATGAAAGATTTAAATTAACGCATTGGCAGTTGATGCGTTGATTCAATACCTAATGCCTTATAATAAGTAATAACTTTATAATTATATAATATCTGTAAGGTATTTATAAGTAAGTATTCGAATAACATTTCATTTTATCTTAAGATAAGTATATGAAATGAAAAGATTTATTTGTTAATAGATATATAATTATTTACTGTGCGTTTTCTTAGGCGAATAAAAGTAGCCTATGTTTTAATCCAGTATATAAGCTATCTCAATTCCAAATTTCATCCAAATCTGTCTAGCCGATTGAGCGTTAAGGAATAACAAATATAAGAACAAATACACATTCAAAACTTTCGCCTTTATATTACTAGCCATTTCAGAAGCTATCTCTTACATTGAGTCATTTGAGTCAGGAAACTATGTAATACTGACGGACTCAAAGAGTGCTTTGCAGCACCTGGCTCGATGCACTTCGAATTTTCGAGGTGCACCGATAGCCTACAGAATCCTTTAGTAAGCTTCAAAATAAAAGCATTGTACTACAATGGGTGCCGTCTCACATTGGGTTGTATGGGAACGAAGAGGCTGATCGGTTGGCGAGAGAAGCGGTCACAGATGGAATATCTTTAGAATGTTTACCTAACTCCAGCGATCTTATTTACATCGTCCGGGATCGGTGCATGGACTTGTGGCGCAAATATTTCGATGAAAGGTCACTGAGTAAGGGGATTTGGTACCGAACCATCCAGCCTTGTCCGTCTCGCCTCCCCTGGTATGTGGGTGCAGATATGCACCGCAACGACGTGGTGACGGCTTTCAGACTTCGCTCTGGACACATTCCCTTGAATAGTTTCGCGTTCCTAATGAAAAAATGTGAATCACCCAATTGCACAGAATGTAATGTAGTAGAAGACGCGACTCATATTTTGGCAGAGTGTGTCTGGAAAGGAGAAATGAGGCGGAAAGATATTTGTTTATTTTAAAGTATAATTTCAAAATGTACGACGTTGGAATTTTTAACAGTATTTTGGCTGCGCCTCTGTCAGAGGAAGCCAAATGTCTGTACAGATTAGTTAAGTTAGGTATTAAGCGTAGATAAGTGATTAGAGTGCCCCTATGAGGGTGACATGTTCTGTAAAGACCAAACCCACCTAAATAAATGAAGATTAAAAAAAAAATATTTATTTTAGTGTGAAGTTTGATTGTTATAATAATCATCATCATTAACAGCCGGGAGACGTCCACTGCAGCACATAGGCCTCCCCCAGGGAGCGCCACTTAGAGCGGCTGCTCGCCTCCTGCATCCATAGGCTCCCCGCGGCTTTCACCAGGTCGTCGGTCCACCTAGTGGGGGGCCGGCTTACGCTGCGTCTTCCAGATCGTGGTCGCCACTCGAGAACCTTTCTTCCCCATCGGCTGTCTGTCCTGCGAGCGATTTTGATTGTGTGACATTAGTAAATTCTAAAATTGTTACATACATAATATAATGTGCGTTTTCTCATTTTCTCTGTTTAAACGAAAAACATGAAATTAGGAGAATCCCTGAAATGAATAGGTATCTTCTGGGTAAGCGTGTCCCACCTTAGGCATCATCTACACCATCAGGGCCATTATTCCCTATCGATTCCATACTTCGAAACCATGCAAAACTCTATTCTCTAAGAAACGAAAACAAAACCGCGCGAAATGAATTTGGAGTTTGCGCGATTTGAACTGAGAAAAATCACATGTTTTACCGAGTTTTACCGCGTTCCGAAACATCAACACATCAAAAGATACGACCACTTATGTCAATATATTATATTCAAAATAAAGATAACTTTAAGGTAAAGTGAAGGTATTCCTAACGCTGTGACACGATTTGAACAAGACACGATAACGACGTGGTTTCGAATCGTGTGGAATCTGTGTTTTCATAGAGAATAATGGCCCAGGTGAGATGCAAACCCATCAACAATAAAAAAAAATTAACTGTACGAACTTTGTGTAGAAAGAGTGAGACAACAATATAAGTGTTTTCTATTTTCAGTTATTTTCTTGATTGAATCGATACCTATACAAAGTGAGTAAAGCCGGCGGGCGTCTTCGTAGTAGTACCTACCTACTTATTTAAGTAGGATACTTTACTCCGCAATCTCAATTCGAGTTGCCTTCAAGCCAGTTGTTGTCTTTTGTCTGTTATCCCATTGTTCCTGGAAATTGTGCCTTATTTAGGGATTCCGTGATCAGTGTTCAATAATGAACAATGGACTTCATGGTAAATCAAAGATCTTACGAGCCCCGGGGATGTCTTCCGATTCGATAAACATTTTGAAATTCGAACGCAATATCGGAATGTTTTTGACTTAAATAGGGCGAATCCTATGATTAATACACAGACATTTAATAGTAAGCAGATCTAACATTATCTTTACTACTACATAGACGAGTATATATAATATATCTGTGTTTTTCTCTCCTATTAAAAATGTATAACTGTATCTCTTTCCTTTTTGTTGTTGCAATACTTACGCACACATGGACAAATAGGAAAGCGTGCTCAAAAAGATCTTGTTATTTCTATGTTACCATGGCAACTTTGAAACGTCAATAATGGCGAAGTAAACAATCAGCGTGCGGTCTGTGTTTGTTACAATAATTTCGTGATATAATTATAACAAAGTGCTTACTGCAAAAAAATAAAATGGTAAAATGTAGTGCGCCTTTGTGCGGCAACCTTTCAAATAGGAAAATACCCAACTTATCATTTCACCGGTAAGTTTTTATGTGCATGAATTTCGTAACGTTTTTTTGTTAGTGTTTGATAAATAATGATCGTTCGGCATGTTAAAAGTTGTGAATAGTTGTTTTATAGCGCAAATTACGTAAATATGTAGGATTGGGTAGTATTGTGCAGATTCCTTTGCATCTTTAGATTCATTTAACTTATCAATTATTTATTACCCCGATTACGTTTGACGTTCCATTTTGGAGGAACGTATTCAGGGCTATAACAGGGGTACCTATGCTTTGCGATGGTTAATATATTCTCACTGCTGGGACATTGGCCTTTTCACACACTGTGAGTGTAGGTAGTAATGTCCAATTCCATAAATAAACATGGTGATAAAATTATTTTTTTTATTTGAATTTTCAGAATATAATATCTACACCATCATTAAAAAACCCCCTAAAAAAACTCTGTACTTCCTCAACATAGGTATTAATGTACCTAACTGATATTATATTCAGCGAGGATACTAGGTTTTATTGTTACCTTGAAAATTTTATATATTCAGAAAGTGATTTTGAAATTTTCGATTTTCAGAATTCTGCTGCACCACCAGGACTAGAATTAGTTAAGTGTGTTCCTGGGAATCAGGTTTTAAGGAATGTGCAAAATTTACTGCCTACTACTGCAAGCGCTACTCTACATTATGCATGTATCTACACCTATTTATCATTATGGTACCATTAGGTGATTGTCAAATGAAACACAGCGCAAAACAAACCAACCTATCAGAAAGAAATTACTTAAAAAAAAATACTGTTTAGAAATAAATGAGTAGGCACAGAACGGGCGTATTATTTATTATACTCTGTCCTCATCTGTCGTCATTTTACCTCATGTAGGTACTGGCCACCAAGCTTGTGCGCAGTACATGCCCATTGTCCCTGTGTGCCTGAGTTTGACCTGGCTTATGTCACTGTGTGCGTGAGATTTGTATGTTGTAAAAAGTGGCACGCAATATTTCTCTTATGTTAGGTCTGCTTACTGTATAGTATTAGATGTCTGTGGATTAATATTAGAATAACATCTTTCGTATCTATAGCTACCTGTTTCTTTTCTTATATTTTGGCTCCAGTCATGGTGTATTTAGCCAGTGTCAAGTATTGTATACAATTTTTCAGCGTGTTATGGAATATTTCACGCAACGCAAAGTCAAGTCATAGCCATAGTCCAGTCCAGTCTAAGTCATGGCCTATTAAAGTGATGGCAACTTCACTCCACCACGTTTCACCACATTATATCTCTTGCCTACACTCATGCTCATAATTCGGCACTTAGTGCGTTTAACGGCACCAATTTCAAACATTAACACTGGAAAAAGAACAAATTTTGAGTAATTATACAATGCAATGACGTGAAATTTTCTGCGTTCCCCTTACCTAGCAGGGTTTTGGCGCGAACAAAAAACATAAGTATGTTTTTTGTTTATAAGAAGTTCTGTTGCCTGTTGCGTTCGAATTTTAAAATGTTTATAGAATTGGAGAAAGACATACCGTCTTACCGCAAAAATAATTTTAAACATCGCTTTGACACATGTTTAGTTAGACAGCGTCTAAAAGTTAAATGCTCCTAAAACGGATGTTTTATTTTTGTCACTACAAAACCATGTTTATACCGTGTTTACTTAAAGACTGTCTAACTCGATCCACATTTTTTAAATAAGGTAACATCATATTAAAAGTTTCATTCCACGCAGAACTCATTCTGTAAATCCAATACATGTTAGCGTCATAGAAAAAACGGAACGTTATTAGCATGAAGTTTGACTATGTATGTATGGTGACAGCACTGGTGTGCGTGGGGTGCTCCAAGAAAAGGGCAGGTCAAGTATGCCTCGCTCGCCCCGCCATTAGTATTTCTATATTGTTCTTTAAGGATGGTCACTGACAAAGTGCGACGTAGGATAATAATACGTGTGTTCAGTTCAGTTTTAGGATGCATTTTTATGCCGGGCGTATCTATAAATCCACCAAGAGGACCAAATTTTACCCGATCTAAAGTTATTGTACGGGCGAAATCTATTGTATCGCTTTTAAAAAAAAATCATTATAATATTGAAACGGGTAAACTTGTTCACGATGTTTTTATTAATATAATAATAAATATCTCTATTTATTATCCAAAAACTACACGATACTTTTTAAAGTAAGTAGTTATTTTATTCAAAATTATGGTAAGACGACAGTTAAACACATCTTAAACTATGGGTTGGGGATGTTTAAATTTTAGCACGGGTTTAACGCATGTCTATCTTAGACGAGTGTTAGACACGGATTTGTGGTATGGAATTTATGAAAAAACTGTTCAACAAGTGTTTAAGGCGCGTCTAAATCTTTTGTGGCAAGACGGATAGTATTCTTTTTCGTCATCATAAGCAGTAACTAGTAATTTATACTGTCAAATATAATATAACCCAGTGAAAATTTCAAAGATTTGCACATAAACTAGTCATTATTAAGAGCAATGCGACCTCCGAAAGGCGTCTACTAAATTATTTACCCAACCCTCAGGCAGAAGTGGAATATTATAATGTAAATAAATATGTAACATCGTACACTTGGACTTAGTGAGGCGGCTACAGGTGCAATACTGTTTGATGGCGGTAAATCAACTTTTTAATTTTTCATTTAGAAACAAAATATTTTTAAGCATAAATACAAAAGTAGGTAGGGGACGAATTTCTGAAATTATTTCCAAAAAATTTTTCATTACAAGAGAGAAGAACTCAATCTCGACCATAATGTTTAAAATCCCCATTGATATGGGAAATTTTAATGGTAAACTGAGGATTTATGACCAATTGGTATTGGATTTCTTTTTATTTTATCTTAAGAAATATGTAAGATTTATCTCTATGTCTTTCCTCTCACCATAATTATAAAAATAGCATAAGAAGTGGAGGCGACGAAACTATTATTACCGTATAAGTAGGTTTTGACAGCATACTATACATTACAAAAAAAATTAACGAACTGAACTTTTTGGTGTTTAATAAAATTAAACACCTAAACTGTGTAGTGTTTTAACACTTTATAAAAAATAGGTATGGTTACCAAAAAATTGGTGCTGAGTGACTCACTGAGTGACAAAAAACGCACAACCCAAACCAATCGACATAGTAATATATAATGAAACTGCATAATATGTGTAACATGATTTTATGACGTAAGTTTATACTAAGGCCTTCGTTCTCTATATCCGAGTAAAGTTCCGAGTTGGTTAACCACAACGTAATGTCACTTGTAACTGCAGTAACGAATTTCAGAATGTCCGAATAGCGCTAGCCGACCCGTAAACCAGGCTGCTACTTACAGGACACATCAGCTGCCGATTAGTACGGTTGACCGACGGCTATAGCAAAACCTATTGCAAGCTAGCATGTGTTTGTAATTTATTATTATAGTTTGCATGCCATAAATACTGAGATCTACGGAACTGAAAACTACCAACCCTGTTGATTACGCTACTGCTATAAAAACATCGACTATTCCTGTTTCTATTTCAAGATCAGATACTTATGAATATAGAAATCATTGTATTTAATTACTAAAACAGTCCGCTCAGAGCCGATGGATACTGGAGGCTAGCAGCCGCTCAAAGTGGTGCTCTTTGGAGGAGGCCTATGTTCAGCAGTGGACGTCTTCAGGCGGATGATTATGATGATGATGACGTCTAAAAAAGTTTTTGTTCAATTATAATATGTTAAATACTTATATGATATTATGATTTTTTTGTGTTGTGTTGTTTTAATTTTTGTTATTGCGTCAAGATAAAAACCATATTTCAGGTACCTATAGGTATTACTTTTTACATTCCTCATTAGATTAATTTAATTAGTTGATACCCTTTTTTGTAAAGGTAAATCCTTACCTACTTACTGTTTTTAGGTAGGGAATAAATACTCTTTGAAGGGCACCGCCCCGCAGCATATAGCTGGCACATAATGTTGTAATAGTGTAAACTATTTACATTTTTCAATTAAAACTCTATGTCTATAATATTATTTAGATTCTTTTAAATGAAGGATATTCTATTTGATTTAAGTCAATCAAAATAAAACTCTTCACCATGCAATATGCTTTTTCTCTAATTTATTAGAAATAACACATAAAAATGTCAAAAAAAATAAAAAACGAACCCAAAATGGCGTCACTGACAGCAGTCAGGGTGACTATTGAACGAACGAAATGAACAGTTGACGTTGCTACAGATCACCCTAAATTTTTACCCACTGAGTAGCTGATTGAAACTCTGTTTTTGTTCGTGAAACTGGGAAGAACGACTCGCCGCCTTTACGTCCCGATCAGTATTACTCACTGGCTAGGTAATCGTAACTTTAATCGAATATAGAGAACGAAGCCCTGAGTGTTTTTAAAATTCAACCCTTTAGAGGTTATTTGGAGTGTGCGTTCTCAGGGTCATTCCTGTCTAACCCCTCGCGTTGTCCCCTTGAGGGGACAGACAAGCTTAGAGTACCAGGGTAAAACTATTTGAGCCTTCCTAAACTTGGCTAAACGTTTACAATATGTTGTAGTCAAAACCCTTGTCCAATCAAACAAAAGTACTACTTACGTTTTGCTAGCAAAACCAGTCAAATTTACTTTTGACGGTAGGCTTTCGACAATAGTAGTTTTGACTGAAATAACTTACTTTTGAGATCTTAACTTGGACACCACAACAATTAAAAAGTCTAAGAAACCTGAATAAATCCAACATGAGTTACTGGCGGTATGTTTCTCGGCAGTGCGCCGGACACTCGACACAGCCGTGATCAAAGGCACTTGAGGGCGGACTAAAACGTACACTTCGTGTTTATTCGACACACCACGTATACTCTAATGTACCCTTATGATTTATTTCGCTTGGAAGAACGTTGAAAATGTATTTAATGTTATTTTTTGAGAATAAAAAAACTTCAAATAGATTATTTGGATCACTCAACTTACAAAAATACGTCATCCGTGAAGAAAGGTAGTTGCGGAAAACTGTTTGTAGAGCTTTGTAGAATTAACCCCGGTCATACTCATTGACCACATCGCTCGTAGAACTGACAACCGTTGGGAAAGAAAGGTTATCGAGTGGTGAACACGAACTGGAAGACGCAGCGTAGGCCGGCCCCCAGTAGGTGGCCTGACGACCTGTCAAAACCGTGGGGAGCCGATGGATGTAAGAGGCAAGCAGCCGCTCAAAGTGGCGCTCTTTGGGGGATGCCTATGTTCAGCAGTGGACGTTTTCAGGCTGATGATGATGATGATGATACTCATTGAAGGGCCTCTTAAAATAACGTTGATGCAAATCCGAAACATAGTATATTAGTAAGTATTAAGTAAGAAAGTTATAAGAACCAATTTTTTACTGAAATTCATAGATCGTTTGCACAAGTCCTGCAAGTTCATAGCCCCAAAGCCACAGTAATAAGCTCCTGCGGTTTTATTAACAATGTTTCCCGTTTTCTCATGGAAACTAATTTATTTTCTGGTATTAAAAGCATGCGTATGTATAGTATGCCTGATGTTGATCAACGGTACAGGTATGTGTGTGCAAACCAAAATAGGTACAGACTTTTTAAATGTAATGTAAAAAGCACATCCGCATATTGTAGACACGTGGAAATCTCATACGACGCGATTCTTGCGCTCGTTTCTTCCACGAACCTGCAAGATGTGGAATGATCTTCCACCTGAGGTTATTCCGCATAACTACAGTATGGGGAGCTTCAAGAAAAGTGTTAAAAGAGTCCTTTCTAAGGGTAGGCAACGCACCGGCAATGCCCTTGGTGTTGCAGATGTTCATAGGCGGCGGTGACCACTTACCATCAGGTGGGCCACCTGCTTGTTTGCCACTCATTACATAAAAAAAAGGGCAGGGCACGCTCATCCCCTGCTCTCCCGTGGATGCAGTACCTGAAGTAAGTGTAGAAATGAAACAAATCTTTGATATTTAATTTAGTTTTAGTTATATTAGCAAATGACAACAAGACCGATTACAATAGTAAGCGCGGGAGGGAGTGGCACGATCACAGAGTAAGTATCTAGTTTTAAGAGCACAGACTAGCCGTAATAAAATGTTATCGAATCACAGAGTATAATAGGATTATGGTTTTATTTCTACAGTAAGTACCGTTTTAGGGAATTTTCAGGGTAGTGATGCATTCATTCTTCTTCTTCTTCTCGTGTAGGGAAGTGGTCAGCCTTGGTGTCAGAATTTTTGGCCGCCCAGAGGCTTCTGACTTGGCTTAACGACTATTGTCTTACGACAACATCCGGGACCGACGGCTTAACGTGCCCTCCGAAGCACGGTAGCGCTCAGTTCTAAATACCAACTTTTTGCTGTAGCGGTCACCCATCATAGTAGTGACCGCAGCGAACGTTGCTTAACTTTACCGATCGGTTAGGAACGGCTGGTCGTGCTTCGCTATGAGCGCTACATGCATTCATTAGCATTCGCATTAATTTTTAACATGCGAACGCACAATTGGCATTTCGTAAATTAAATGTAGTTGCGAAATTCTGTGAAATATGAAGCGAATTCATCGCTCGCCTCATATTTTTTACACCATCATACAGCGTCGGCCACCCATTTTCATTTCGTTTGCCAGTGAAAACAATATGTATTTACCAGGTGATATGAATACTTTAATTAACATATTAACAGAAATCATAATATTTAATTATTATGAATTATCGTTATATTAGCAAATAGCAAAGCAATAGCAATTAGCATGCTAAGACACATGAATTCATATGCTTATGAAAATTACGGGGAATTTTTGAAACAATAATGAATACTGGTTCATTTTTATATATAGTTCACGAGTAGTTTTGTGTATTTGTACGTTAAATAACACTTATGGTAATTTTAGCTTTTCATACATACATTAAGGCCCAACGCATACAACTAGCGGAAATAAAATTATTAAAAATATTGTTTTTGAAAAAGGATGGTTTTAATGCTTAAAGTGTTTAATATTTGACTTTTGGTGTTATTTTCTTAGTATTATTGACGACTGTGTACCCTGTATGAAACCCTTTAATTTATGATTTATAGCGTTTTCAAATAAGTTAGGCCACAAAAAAAAAACTGGGGGCAGTTGGGTGGAACATTAGGTACGTAAAGTTCCTAGTAGCATGGGGTCCCATCAGGTATAAACGAAAAATAGCCCGAACTTGAAAAAAAAGTAGTAAGCGTGTGTAGAGAGTTATTACGGCCCGATAGCTCAGTTGGTGGTAGCCCTGCCTTCTGAACTGAGGGCTGTGGGTTCGATTCCTACCCAGGACTAACATTTGTTTGATGAACATAGATATTTGTTCTGTGTCTGGGTGTTATATTGTATTCTATGTATGTATTTACAAACAAAAAGTATCTAAGTATTGTATCAGTTATCCGGTTCCCATAGTACAAGCTATGCTTAGTTTGGGGCTAGATGGCGCTGTGTGAAATATCCACACATATTAGTTAGTGTCCAGTGTATTCATTTGGCCCAAAACTTCGCCAACACGCAATAAATGTGGCTTAATAATCTTGCGTTATGCTGAAATAAAAAAAATTATAAAATAGCCCGCGTTTTTCCGTTGTATGGGATGAGGCATCTGTACTGTAGGTATTATATTATCTGGGCTAGTAGCAACTTGGCCATGTATAGTGTATAAACGTAAATTATATTACGTAAATAATGTTACGTAAAAATAAAATAATTATCAATCTAAGTCATATTAAACAGCATAAATAATGACGAAAACAGTTAAAAATGCAACTTTTGCTCACACATTTCCAAAGCGAACGCTGCGTGTGATCATTTTTGGCATTTTTGACTGTTAATTTTGCCATCTATAGGCTATCCGAGCGGGCCTTTAGAGTACGACTCAAAAACTATGGCGGCTGTGAAGTCGGCGCGAAAAGCTGTGCAGTAGCAAATATAAGGATGAGCGCAGCGTGCGGGGGTGGGGGGGGGGCTGCACTCGCCAATGAGTTTTTTCACAAGCTCTACTTAAGTACCTGATAAATAAGAGACGTGCTTCCAGTGTAAACGTTTAATAACAGACTGAGCCTACCCACATAATACTAACTAATATGTAACACCTTCACCTTTAATTAATATATTAAATTAAACTAATTACAATCTAATTATATCCTAAGCACAATTCCGAGCACAGACGACTAAATAATAGGTTTCTAGATCGAGTGACGTAGGTACGTATTATTTTGAGGAAACATCTTAATACACATCAAGGACTTAAATATGTTATCTGAACTCTAAAATATTTAAACAAGTTATATGATTGATAATGTAAATACACCCCTATTATATAAGTAGGTAAGTACCTATACACGCTATATGTATATTACGCTTAATTAATTTAACAAGAAATAGTAGTAACATTAGATTTAATCTATGACCTCAAACCGATGAGGAGGTTTACGAATTCTTCGAGACCGTTCTCGCCTGGGTGGTGAGGTTGAGTCTGTAGGTTTATTAGTACTTATTGGCACATTGGGGAGAGACTCTGGCGGAGACAAGACAGCCGTTCGACGGTTATCGCTATAACCAGATCTAGGTTTCCGTTCGCTTATCGCTATGCCTTTGGGACTTGAACCTGAGGCCGCTGGCGATGCTACCTCCGGCACCACCGGCCGACCGACCGCGCCCTCTGGGCTCTCGTCATTAACTGGGCACACAAGTGAACTGCGGGTGTGCCGGTGAACCATAGGTTGTTCGGTTATTCTTGGTAACTCATATCTACGCCTTAACTGGTCGACATGTCTGTGCACCTCGGTTCCATATTTTGACCTAATTGTATAATCTGTGCTACCTAGTTTTCTCTCGACTTGCCCTGCTACCCATCTGTCCAGTCCCCGATAGTCCCTATACCACACCGCCGCGTCCGGCCGCATCTCGCGGCGCGCGCCGCCCGCCGTCTCCTCACTGCGAGCCTGGCGCGCCTGTACGCGCATCTCTCTGTCCGGTTTAAGAGTGTCAAGCCTCATACGCAAGTGCCTACCCTGTAAAATTTTGGCTGGACTTTCTCCGGTCGTATAGTGTTCAGTATTTCTGTATGTTAGCAAAAACCTACATAATGCCGTATCCGGGTCTAATTTTTGCATGAGGGCTTTTTTTATGACACGCTTACATATCTTCACGGCGTTTTCTGCGGCCCCATTTGATGCGGGGTGGTAGGGTGCTGAGAACATTTGTTCGATGCCGTTATTACTTAGGAAGGCTTTAAATTCGGCGCTTGCAAAAACCGATCCGTTGTCGCTTACGACTTGCCTCGGGAGACCAAACCTAGACCAAATGCTTCTCAGCACCGCTATTACCGCTTGCGATGAAGTCCGCCTCATATTTACGGCCTCGATCCATTTTGAACAAGAATCTACTATTATTAAATAATTTAAGCCTGATATTGGTCCCAAAAAATCAATATGCAGACGGGACCAGGGTCGGTGGGGATACGGCCACGAGCACGGCGCGTGGTGGTTCGGCGCCTCGGCCAGCGCGGCGCAAACCTCGCACGAGCGGCACACGTCCTGAACTGCTTCGTCGACCCCGGGCCACCATACATAACTACGAGCTAGTGCTTTAGTTTTCACTATTCCCATGTGGGAATCGTGAAGTTCTTTAAGCATTTGATTTCTGCAAGTAGTAGGTATTATTACCCTGTGCCCTAGTTCTACATATAATTCGTTTCTACGATTAAAGTGTAACGGAAACGTTACATAATATTAATAATTTATTATAAAATAGCATGAAATGATGAATTTTATAAATATTTGTATAATATTTAATAAAATGGAATATTATAAGACATACATTAATTAATTTAATTTTATAAATATTTGATTAATATTTAATAAAATTGAATAAAACAATATACAATAGTAACAATAATAATTAATTTTATAAATACATTTATTGATTCAGTCTATTTACAATAATCATTTAAAAATTACGATCAATAGTTTCTACCTAATTAAATTTAATAAAAGGAACCCTAAACTAGCTAAACGCGCTCACATGATCTGCCGTCGTAGATACTCGCGAGATGTCGATAGTCCGACAGAGACAGAGCGCTGAGTGTGAGCAAATAAGCGAGCTATGCGCCTGCGAATATGACGATCAACGAGAGATCGGCCGCCGCGCCGTCGGTCGGGCCGGACACCCAAACTAGACACGGAGCCGGTTCACGTCACCTTACACAGTCTCATGCGCTTTAGCCGACTGCGCGATCAAATTTTTAGTGAACTTCTTGTGATAATTTATTAGAAATCACTGTGGTCAGTGGTGATAATTATAGTTTTGGTGCTGGATAGAACCCCGCATTAGGGTAAGTTTCGAATAGCACATGAACATAGTCGTGCGAATCATAATCATTTAGTTTGCTAATACCATTCTTGCTTGCGATCATTTCAAATCATTTATGTAATCACTTGTCATAATTATTTTCAGCTTTCCCACATTTTAATTAGTAGAATAGTTTCCTTTCGTTTGCTAAAATGATTGTCCAAAATTATATTGCAATGCAAAATTTTTAAATGTTAAGATGCCTACCTACTTTTTTTGCAAACGTTACTAAGTTATTTAAATTCTTGATTTATTTTATTCATACACTTTAATATTTATTATTTGCTTAAAAGTTACCTATTTCTTTACCTTCTCTTTTCTGTAAACTCCGTTCTGATAGTCTACCGCCACGACAATCTCTCTACGAAGTGCTTTCCTATTATGCCGTTGGTGGTAGTTCAGATCGGGGAATTCACGAACCAAATGATGACATTTGGTCTTATCGCTTCCAGGGTTTTCCGTACCGAACGCGAATCGTGTACCTACTGCCTGCTTGCTTGTCTTCGTACGCTCCTCCCTTCTGCATCATCACCATCATCATCATCATCACCTTCTGCGCGCTGATCAGCCAGGATAACCCTAGGAACCCCGGTGCACTCCGAGCGCGAAGCCA
The DNA here is from genome assembly GCA_963580505.1 of Ennomos erosarius. Lineage (NCBI taxonomy): Eukaryota > Metazoa > Arthropoda > Insecta > Lepidoptera > Geometridae > Ennomos > Ennomos erosarius. Next base: position 12,662,051 of record OY756987.1, read on the forward strand.
CCAACTTCTCGGCACTTTGTACAGGGGAGTGTTTCACTACAGCGCAGCATCAGATTGGCCGTACACCCACGACTCTAAAAATTTGTGCTCACCTACACTGCTCCATAAATCATACCTATTGAGACACCGAATTGTTTAATTTCCAAGATAGGAACAGGTAGGCCGTCGCAAAAGTACGGTTTGAGTTCTTTAATTTCTACTTCTGAAGGCCACCCATCCTGGGTATAGCTTAAAACACGACTTAAAATCGGATCAGCGAAAGTTTCTTTTTTCAAAATCTGATGATATAAAAGAAGAGCGTCCGTCGCGAAATGTTTGTTCCGGTAATTCTTTATCCTGCGCGTTAGTCGCTTCTTTGTACGTTTTTATTAAACGCGTTAGTACATCTGCCGAATTTCGGTCAGTGCGAACATATTCAATTTTGAAATCGTAAGCCGATAATTTGATCGCCCACCGTTGTAATCTACTCGCTGCTGTACTTGGAATTCCTGTGTTGGGGCCGAAAATACTTACTAATGGCTTATGATCTGTACGCAGAGTAAATTTTCGTCCGTAAAGTATTGGTGAAACCTGTCGACTGCAAAAATAATAGCCAGCGCTTCTTTATGTATTTGACTGTAATGCCTCTCGGCGGCAGTGAGGGCCCGCGACGCGCACGCCACTCGCCGCTCGCGGCCGCCCGGCGCGCGCTGCGCCAGCATGGCGCCGGCCCCGTGCGCGCTCGCGTCGCACGTCACTATTGTTTCCAGGGACATGTCGTAATGCGCGAGTATGTCCGTGCCACATAGCAGTTTTTTTATTTGCTCAAATGCAGCGTTGTGGTTTCTATCCCATATGAAATGATTCCCTTTTTTAAGCAACTCGTATAGTGGGCTCAAATACGTACTCATGTTTTTTTGAACTTGCCATAAAAGTTCACCATGCCTAAAAACGACTTAAGCTCGGTAACATTGTTGGGGGGTGGCATTGAAACGATAGGTTCTATTTTATCTTTATCTACTTCTACCCCGTCTTTACTTACAACAAATCCCAAGTACTTAACCTCGTTCGAGAGAAAGTCACATTTATTTCGCTTAATTTTTAATCCGTTTGATTCTAAAATATTTAATACTCAGTCTATTGTTTCCAAATGACTTTTTAAGTCGCTATTCTTTATTAAAATGTCATCGTAAAATATTAAGGTGTTAGGCACGTTTTTAAACAGATTCGACATGAATTTTTGAAAAATTCCTGGACTCGATGAAAGTCCGTAAACCAGGCGCTTATATTTAAACAAACCACGATGAGTATTGATGACCGTGTAGCCCCTAGACTGCTCATCTAATTCAAGTTGGTTATAGGCCTGGGATAGATCTAACTTTGTGAACCAAACCTGACCCGAAAGCTCGCTAAATAGGTCATCTACCTTTGGAACCGGGTATCTGTCTACCATTAAGACACGATTGAGCGTTACCTTGTAGTCGGCACAAATCCTAATGCCACCGTCCGCCTTCCGCGCTATTACCAAAGGGGTGGCCCAGTCGGAGCGGTCGACCGGCTCGATGACGCCGGCGGCCAGCATGGCGTCCAGCTCGGCGTCGACGCGGTCCCGCAGCGCGTACGGCAGCGCGCCCTCTCGCACGCACAGGCTCACGCTGCCGCCGTTGTACCGCCCCAATGTGCCATCAAACAGAGGTTTATGCCTGGAAATTATCGAATTTACAATATCAGTTTTGTTCAAATCTTTGTTAATACAATTTACACTTAATTTTGGTATTTCTATGCTTAATTCTGCTAGCCATTGGCGCCACAGTAGGTTGGTGGTCCCGTTATTAAAAATGTACAAATCTAGCTTTTTACACAGATTATTGTATTTTACTTCGGTTTCAATGTAACCCTCTGGTTTTACAATTGAGCCATCATAAAAACTTAAATTCATTCGACAAGGTTTGATCACTAGGTCGTTAAAATACTTATTGTACTTATGTTATAATATTTCTTGAAGATTATGTGAGTGCGATACAGTTTATAGGCACGACGCAAACTTTTCCCAAGTTTCCGAATCGCCTATTCATTTTAATTATAAGTACTTACTTACATAGTTCATGTAAATCTTTTTAATAATCTTAACACCGTGTTTATTTATTTTTATTTTATTTAATCCACCATAGCGAGTTACAACGCTTATTGTTTTATTCGAACGCACCTTTCAAGGCGCTATCTCTCGTATTAATAGCCTAAAGCACGTTATGTTCAAACACTATCGGTCGTTACTATAATAGCGCGTTTCAAAAACCGCTACTGATATTCGATAGATAGTTTCGTTTCGCTAACCAAGAAAGCCGCTACAGCCCACCATTAGTTACAGTACAACAACACAATCGCGGGCTGCTGATATTTGCAGGTGCCGAGATTTATAAAAACTTAACATTTGTATGTAACATTTATGCTGACAGCAGAGTAGAGCAGAACATCTGTAACTAGCAATGACGTAGCTTTTGCTTAAAACACCTGCGTGTTTTAAGGCTACACAACGCCATCTAGTTTTTAAATGAAGAACTAGCAACAGAATAAAGGTTATTTTGTCATTTTATAATTTGTGTACCAAGTCTGATACCGACCATCCATAGAATTTGTATCTAGCAATGAAGTGAAGTAATGCGGAACGAGCTATGGAGAGAGCTATGCTCGGTGGTTCTCTGCAAGATAAGATCTGGCACGAGAAAATCCGCAGAAGAACTAAAGTGACCTATAGCCCTTAAAATTAGCAAGTTGAAATGGCAATGGGCAGGCCACATCGCTCGCAGAACTGACAACCGTCGGGGAAGAAGAGTTCTCGAGTGGCGACCATGAACTGGAAGACGCAGCGTAGGCCAGCCCCCCACTAAGTGGACCGACGTCCTGTCATAACCATGGGGAGCCGATGGATGCAAGAGGCAAGCAGCTGCTCAAAGTGGCGCTCTTTGGGGGAGGCCTATGTTCAGCAGTGGACGTCTTCACGCTGATGATAATGATGAGCATAATTATTATAAACAATAATTAATATCATTTTATTTTTATAATATAAATGGTTAAAATACAAATACAAATGTTTATTGCGTTCCATAATGTAACATTAGATAGTGTAAACAAGCATTAGTATCATTATGGACCCTGTCGGGCACAACAATTGTTATTAGAGGAGAGGACGACAGTATATATATCAATAATAATTATCAAAATTATCAATAATAATAATCAAAATATTCGGCATAATTATTATGTTAGCCTTAGAGCATTTATAAATGGAGGTGACATGGCAAGGCGTACCCCTCTGCCGGTCATATGGCGCTATTCGGTCATAGATTTATCATAGTGTGCGTGTAAACACTGCGTAACTACGCAAGTTTTAAGATTGTGTGCAGCGTGCGTTTATACGTGCGGTTTGCGCGTGTGCTATGCGTGTTTACCTCGTCCCAAAATAATGCTTGCAGATTATAACGTTAACATCTCCATTGGTTAAAATGTTCTAAGGACGCGACATTGTTACCCCTTCGCATCAAAGTTGATTCGTTTCTCCAAAGATAAGAGGCAATTTTCGACCAGAACCTTTTCGACCCAGGCTATCACCAATATAGTCAAAAGATACACACTTATAACATCTACACAAGATACTATTCAACTTAAGTATAGCAGAGCCTCAGCCAAGTTTATTCGAGCTTTCACAATTTGCGACGGTCAATTGGCCTCTAAAAAGGCCTCAAGGAAGGCCTTTTGTAAAAGGCCTAGTTGAGGAACCCTCTTCCAAAAAATTTACCGGATAACAAATAAAAGTTGTAATTTTTGTCACGATATATATTTTGAGGTTTAAGTAATATTTGGAATGGCCACTAATTTAAAATCTTTTCAGACGCTACTATCACGAACTTTTTAAACCAAGGTATTCAATCAGTCAGACCTGAGACAATGAACTGTTATCGGCCTCATTAGTAAAGCTCAAATTTATTGCACATCTGTAGTTATGAAGAGAGTTAAGCTCGTGGTTTCGTTGCGGGATAAAATGCGGAATGTTAAAACCACCTAACCACTTAACCTTATCTCTCAGTCAAGCTATATCGCTATCAAAGTCAACCACCGATGGGGAGGTTCTCGACTGATCAACCCGCGAGGAGATGGATGCAAAATTAGAGGCAAGTAGCCGATCAAAGTAGGAAGTAGGGTAGGGGTGATGACGGAGGCCTATGCTCAGCAAACATTTTCACTATAGGTACCTATAATTTATGAATGACTCAATATTATAGTACTATATTAAAGACTCAATACTATCCAATCTAGAAACCTTATTCACTTTCAAATTCTGACACATGAACGTAGGAAAGTATTATTGATAAAAGAAGATTGGAAAGATATTGTGATAAATTGAGAAATGTCTTACATGCTTCTGCTTATCATTAATAATATTATTTCAATCCATACTGCGATGAGTAATAGAGTTTAAACACAGATAATGTGATAGTCATTTAAAAAAAATATATCGATTGAGAGAAATAAGACAGTAATAATACCTACTTATATTAAGTCAAAGAGAAGGTAAGGGACTAATTAGCGCTGATAAGTAAATTTCAATCACGCACGAAAGAAAGAGCCTGAGGCAGGCTAGTTTTGATCACACTTCACATAAAAAAATATAAAAAATAATAATATAATAATAATATGTGTGGACATTTCACACAGCGCCATCTAGCCCCAAACTAAGCATAGCTTGTACTATGTGAACCAGAAAACGGATATAAAACTTAGACACTTTTTGTTTTGTAAATACATACATAGAATACAATATAACACCCAGACGCAGAACAAACATCTATGTTCATCACACAAATGTTTGTCCTGGGTAGGCATCGAACCCACAGCCCTCAGTTCAGAAGGCAGGGTTACTACCAACTGAGCTATAGGGCCCGTCACATCACAGCAGCTAGACGGGTAAGATGAAATTTGTAATGGAAAGACCTTATAATTATACTGGGTATAATTTAATTCATTAGCATCCTTTGAAACTAGATACCTACTCCTGATACCGGTCACGTGTGGACCAACATTTTTGAATTCTAACACATTGGTTTGGTAATAATAATAACTCCAAAAATGGAATAACTTACTTTACAAATGCTACAATACAACATTTAATTAAAATAATGAATTACTGTTTTTAATAAGTACATAAAGGTGTAAACACGTTTAAATGTATCAAAATCATCCGTGCCAACTGCGTTAGGCGCTGCGGCGATCTTCATAATTTTCAATAAAAATTATTTCATTTACACTCTTTGCTCTTTAATAATCATCTATAAATGATGTACTATCATGGGCTTAATTTATGCTGATGAATTAAATTACGTCCTGTATACACTGGATTAACTGCAAAGTTCAACTAGGTCTAGGTAGGTACCACTTTGCCAGATATTCTGCTGCCATATCGTGCAAGCACTAACTAGTGTTCCAGTTTTTTTTTTTGAGGGTTAGAAGTATGCATAGAGCTCTGATGCAATTGTTATTAAAATCCCGTTTGAAGCAATCCAATATGGGGATGTAATGTTTACTGTGGCATGTTTTCAGAAGACGGTAGCTACTTAGGCCATCGACTTTGGGAGCATGCCTGCTGGTGGTCCGGTTTGAAAAGCATTGTATTGCAGCTAGTGAAATTACTGAGCCCTTATTGGCTCCTCAGTCTACAAATCTTATTAGGCTGCTGAGGATGATTTTTGCAGTTTGCATGACGCTAAAACTAAGTGAATGAATAGCTCAATTTGTTTTCAATTACATAAAAATTAATATTAAAATTACCGCTGAACTAATTTTGAGAAATCGAATAATTTGGGTTACGGACCAAATGGGAATTTAGGGACCTAAAATATTTATTAAAACTCCAAGTCCAAATAAAACACGAGCATAATTCTCAGAAACACCTAAACAAACAGTTACACAGACAAACAATCTTCCAAATAGACCTGCAAATCCCACATCACCAAATTTTCCTTTACACGAAAAATAAAATAAAAACACAGGCTACCGAAGACCGTCGTAAGAAAAGTAATAATTCTTCCAATTTATCTAAATAACACAATATCGGACCGGGGACCTCCCGGGTGTTTGTATTACGAGTAGTTGTATACGCTGTTTGTAGCTATGTATATAGTATCGGAATGAAAAGGTACCTCAGCTGTTATCAAATTAATTCACTTTACGAGGAGCGAGTACATTTTGGAAACGCAACGAATCCAAATATTAGTATATTTTTTATCGGTTTTTTAACTTAAACTAAGTATCATGTAATAGGTAATGGAAAATTTGTTTCATTTTGCATTTGACATTAATTTTAGACATTGATAAATCAGAGTCTTTGAATTTAGACATTGATTTATGATTAATAAAACAATAAGCCACCCGAAGACTTCAAACAATGTACTCTGTGACTTCAAAAAATGTTCTCTGTGACTTCAAAGAACCAATCAAAAGAATTCACATTCCGTCGAAATTTTACATAGAATACAAAATTTAAATTCATACGCAGTAACCGTACGTAAAAGCTAGAAATACAAAGTAGTATCAAGAAATCGCATAAATACCAATCGTTTTGCCAGAGAGCTCATTATTTCATACCATTCCTTGAATTTCATGTTATGTTATTCTACGAATTCAATTTTCAAGTAAACTCTACATCAAAGGCTGTACAAAAACGATCTAACATGGATATTAAAAGAAAACAAGGTATCATTATAGCCCTTTACTAATAATTTTACGTAGCAGATAAATTTTATTGATTTAGTTTCTTTCTGTTGAGTCTGAAATGGGCAAATATAAAATAATAGAAAACAATGAGTGCCCTACTTATTCCGCTGTCATGCACTATTTTTAATATGGGGGCTTTTAGGTGCTTTTTTTTGAACGGGCTTATACTGTTGGTCTCTACCGACCGGGCGGGAGGGCAGACGCTTAAGGCACCCAGCCGACAAAAGTGGGGGGCAACTAGCTCAAGGACACCCCTGGGGTGCGAGCCTCGGCTTGGGCTGTTGCCGGGATAAGAGGATCGAGAAGGCTACGTCCGCTGGAGGAGTGGACCCTATGAAAATGAGGAGTGGACCCTATGGAAATAAAAATATTGCTTGACAGCGGAACTCTATAGAGTTGGATGTTACAATCATAGGGTAAAACTGGGATATGTGCCTCAGTGAGATAGGTGCCCTGTCTGTCTGGCCCTTTGAACATGCCCCACGCTGATACTACAATTTTTGTTAAAAGAATACAAAAAAAAAAAAACATTTTTCATAGTATTCTTATAGTATTTCGTTTTGCAAAGCAACTATCCCACAGCACAGGCGTACATCAACCTGGTTATTTTTATGATGGGGCACCTATCCATGTAGGTAAGCATCTATCCCCACAAAAGGGTCAAAAAAGGTGCAAAAATAATCAACATTTGATTCTAATGTAAGGTAAAAGATTAGACTAGATATCATCATAAGAATTGTTCCTGAAAAGGTAATTTATTTTTAAAAAGTGGGGCATTTATACCGGTTTCACCCTAAAGAATTTAGGCACATACTGGTCTCGTTCGAGGATTCAAGTTCCGTTCTGAATATGAAATTGTTTTTATAACTATGAAGTAAACGTGGTGAGGAAAACAGCGTGTTAAAGAATCACAAAATTCAAGGGCATTGTGGCATCCAGACATCATTCCAGACAACCACCAAGCCACACTTGTCACTTGGTGTAGATAATAAACAGATGGAAAAGAAAGAAAGAAAGAAAATACATTTATTTCAGGACATCACACAACATTACATTCTAACATACAACATAAATAATATACTTAACAATAGAAAACATAATGCTACCCTATAAAATGAAATGTTGCGTGACGTCATGATAAAGGTCCCGACTCAGCATGTAATCAAGGTCCTAAGACCCCAATAACTGATTTTCAGTCGGATGACACGTGTCCCTGCATTTGGGAACCTGGGGGCTGTATAATTATTATCTGAAATGGATTGAGAGATCTAAAATTAGTTCTAGCTAATTATAGATACCTATTTGAAGAACGAATAGATCAAAGAGGCCGCGATTCCTGTTTACGCCGGAAATAGAAAGACAACTCATTCAAATGATCCATTCAGAGTTTATTTATCTGGATAAAAGTAAAGAAAAAACTGTAACTAACTCGCCTATAACAATTTAGACATAAAAAGTAATGAAACCCAGCCAATTTAGACAAGCATTAGCTTTTATAGTCTAAGCAGGCCAAGTACAAACATTCAAATGATAAGGGTTTGACTTTCCCTCGGGATATCGTGAGTTAAATATAAAAGTAAACGTAACAAGAAATAATACATTTAGGTCCCGTCACTCTTGGTTAAAAAATGTTTTGTGACTTTGAATTCTTTCATTGAAATAAGGCTTGCTGGTTTTTGGAGGAAAAGTACGTTACATCACAATCATTATGTAAATGTGTGGGGCTCTCCGTCTATATTAATGATTATTATCTAGTGGCGTGGCCTATAATAGGTATGTCTTGTGCTTTGAATAAAATAACCCCAACCAAGAAAATTGTAATATTCTATACTGAATATACTAAAATCGAAGTTCATCACACAAAATTTTTACTTTCAGTAAATTATAAGTATACCAACAAAAATCATTATTTGCTGTTACTGTATTTTGTTTTACTAAATGAATAGTTTTTATTTTTAACACAATTCTTGTTTTTATTTTAATCAATTTTTAATTTTTGTCCAATGATGGAACCTTCTCTGCCTCTCTAATTGTCTAAGTATTATAATTTTAACCTAAGCACTGTCTTTGTATTGTATCATGAGCATTGTTGTGATTTGTTGTTCAATAAAGTATTTTTTATGTGAATGAGTGACGCGATGAGCCAGTCGTTCACCTGATGTTAAGCGATACGGCCGCCCATAACAGTTGCAGTCCCACTCGCAACTGAAATAATAAAGTTTCGCGACACTGCACTGTGCACGTCATCCTGAGACATCACACAGTCTAATAATCAGATTACTAGACTGGTCATAAAGTCTCATTTGCCCAGTAATTTCACTAGCTACAATGCCCTTCAAACCGGAACACAGTAGTGCTTGTCCACTGCTGCTTGGCGGCAGAATAACTGGCTAAGCGGTGGTACCTACCTAGACGAACTTTGCAGAAAAGTCCTACCACCTATTAAAGTAGTATAAATTATTTGCATTGTATTGCATTGTACCGACACAAGATGCCTGCAAAGATAAGCATCCAAAGCGTGGGTCTATCGAGGGGCTCATAATATAATCTAAGGAGCATGGAGCTAATAAAAAAAGAAGGAGAGAATCCCGTCTGATCCGAAACTGAAGCACCCTTAGGAAGCCAGAACGCTCTGTACGTACGAGCGCGGCACGCACACACTCACATCATATGCAGCCGGTCGCCATACTTTCATCTGACACACATATGTAATATGTCCGCCATATTGGGCTTCAGTTCGATGTCAATCAAAACTCAATCCTTCTTTTTTTATTTCATCCATGCTAAGGAGCTAATCGTTTGGCAGTAAACATTACCTAGTCACGTAAGCAAAGATCTCGCGAATAAAAATGAAATACTAATTCGTAATACTAGTTACAGGAGTTTTGGCGGAAACGCGGTTAAGTTCACTTCGTTGCATTGTATTATTTCTCAAAACTTGTGCTTTTTCCAGTGTTAATGTTTAAAATTGGTGGCGTTTTACGCATTAACTGCTGAATTACGAGCATGAGTGTGGGCAACTGATATAATGTGGTGAAACGTGATTTTCCCTGTTGCTTCCAAAATTCCATAGAAGCTTACAGTAAAGTTGCCACCACTTTACTGGAGCATGACTTAGACTGGAATATGACTACCTGACTTAGACTGGACTATGACTATGACTAAGACTTGACTTTACGTGAAATATTTTATTAACATGATGAAAAATTACAACACTTGACACTGGCTAAATACACTATGTGTGGAGCCAAACCATAAGAAATAAAATACTAGTCCAATTTTTACCATCATTATTGTAAAGTAATAAAATTGAAATCACATCGTGATTCCTTGACATTCAGTTTTACAACCAGATAACACGATAGTTGTGAAACTACACTGTAAACCATCAAAGATTTAACGTTGCCCATAAAATGCTAAGCACAGTAACAAAATTTTGACGCCTATATTTATTACAAAGAACTCAAGAGCTTATGAGACATGAAATTTTATTACTGTTTTTGAAATTTCATTTTCATTTTATTACAAGCTAGAGGCTTTATTTACCGGTTTTCTTCTTATATACATCAAACTTAAAAAAATGTGGAATTCCCAAATTCGGTTATTTTTTTGTCTACACAAAATCCCGTCTGTTTTTAAAGGCGTGAGTGGTGACCACGAAGCGGAAGACGCAGCATAGGCCAGTAGTGAGGGTAGTAGTGAAGGGCGCCCACTAAACACGGGTCCGCTGCGCCATGTGAAAAAAAAAAGCGCAAATACTTATTCTGTGCCTGGGTGTTGTAGGACCATGGTCCTTGTAGTTCCTGGGTCCCTAGATACAGGGAATCCTAGTTAGAGTCCAGGATGTTTGTGATCGTTTGTGATCGTTGGGCGTTATGTTTTGAACAAAACATTGTTCAAAAAAAATAATCTGTTCAAAACATGGCCCAGCGGACGCGGCTTAAAGTCATAGCGGCCGGGAAATTTTTTGAACAAACAATGTTCAAGAACAATATTCGCAGCGGTCACGCCTTTAGGTGGACCAATGACCTGACCAAAATCAGGGAGAGCCATTTCAAGAGCCATTGGATTGAGCTTTGCCATAAAGCAAACGGCTTAAGAGTCGAATTTTTCAAGATAATTTTCCGAAAAGCTACCTATATAATAATCTAAAAGTTTTCGATCATAAGATTAAAAAGGCTGCTCAATGTGTGCAATATTTGAAAAAGGCCTATGTTTAGCAGTGGACGTCTTCAGCCTATTATAGATTATTAACACTTATTAAACCTTCGCGACTTGAACTCATATTATAAAGTACCCTCGTGACCACGACTAATGTAACTTGTCCGATACGTCGAAGATGGTCTCTTTTTTTTTATAAATTCTTGATGATAAAATTGTCTGTATGCATTGCCTAAACATTTTTGTGCAACAACTGTCACAAAAAAAAATTATCAACACCAAAATTTACTGTACGAAAGTAACTCTACGAAATATTCCCAAAGAGCAGTTTAAAACAACCCCGTTTTGTATTCCCCTCAAAGAGGGAAGGAAACGAAAAATTGCCTTGTTTAAGGTATAATTCTTTGGGGCCGCTTTTCGTACTTTTACTAAAGGGAATCTGCCAAAAGCTACTTTTTCTTTTATGTATTCACTAGCGCCAGTCTGTGGTTTTCCGTTGTTTGGAACAGTTTCTGTGCTTCTATTTGATCTTATGTCGAGACATCGACAGATTAAAGTAAAGACAATGGCTTTTTGGATTTTGTTTTATTCTTTACTAAAACGATTATCAAAATGCTTACATTATTTTGTACTAATTACCTAACTAAATAATCACCATCAGCCGTAATTATGTCCACTGTTGAACATACGATTCCTCCATAGAGCACCACTTGGTTTTGCATCCATCGGCTCCCGTGGTTATGACCAGATTGTTGGTCCACCATGCAGGCTGGCCTACACTGCATCTTCTGGTTCGCGGTCGCCACTTGAAAACTTTTATTCCTCAGCACCTGACGGTTCTGCAAGTGATATGGCCTGCCCATTGCCATTTTAAGTTACTAATTTTGATCCATAATTTGTTTTAGATAATATGATAATTCCCAACAAATAATTATAATTTTCTACAATCAAATACTGAAATCAACACGTTTAGTTTAACTTAATAAATCACACAGAATACAAATTCCCATCGAAGAAAAGCAATATGTCATTCCAAGATCATAAATAACAGATTCAAACCACCCCTGGCAATTATGAAATCGTCTATCTGTACTAGAAAACTTGGCAACTGTACCCACCATCTGGCACACAATAAATGGTATGGGTAAGAAATGTGACTTATTATTTTTCGAATGTTTTTGGATACTTTTAAATTTTTAACTAAAAATCAAAAACACATTTTTGTCTTAATAGTAGGTATTTTGTGATATTTTAGATTAGAGATGCATACCGTTATTTCACTTATTTTAACCGTTTAAGTCTTCGAGGTTCTATTATAGATGTACTTAACCCGACTGTATAGATGTACTGATTTATTTTTGATACACCAGTTGTTCCGAAATATCTGGATAGATTTACGTGTTTTTTTAGAAGACCCATGCATTTTCGAAAGATCTGAAATATTTGGAGACAGAGATAACGGAACTCTTCAATTCCAAGTACTTACCTACTTTAGAAGAATGAATACTTGTATCAAAATAGAGTGATTTTGTCACTCTATTTTGATATAAGTATTAATTCTTTTAAAATAAGATAATTATGGTGAAATCAGCTAATTTTAAGTCAAAATATGCTTCCCCATGCTCATTTTCTCTATTTTTATCTTTTCTCTGTTTCTAAATATTCATCTCTTTCAGACAGGACAAGCTACAACTTTAACATAATTTAAGCAAGATGATATCTCTTTGCATCACTGTTTCGTTTATCAAATCACTATTTTTCACGAGGACTTCACTGCAACGTACTTTATAAACACTCCCTAACTTTCAAGGACTTACGTTTAGTTTCTACCCAAGCATTCCCATTTTCCCAACGCTTGTTCAATTTTCAATTCTAACATCAAAAGAATAAGATACTAGTTTCCATATTCCTAAATTCGTGGCATTGGTCTCATACATATTTGAACAGATTGATTGATGGAATTGTCTTGGCTTACATTTTTGTTGTTACTTGTTGAATGTTTAATAACTATAAATGCTTTTGTAAGTGTTGTACGTATAATTGTGATAAGATCACATCACTCCTTGGATTCAGGAGGCAAGCAGCAGCCGCCCAAAGTGGCACTCTTTGGAAGAGGCCTATATTCAGCAAGAGATGTCTTCAGGCTGTTGATGATAATGATGATGAATAACTACATTAAAAACGACACGAACATAAAAAGGTCCATAGCTGTTGATACGATCATCATCATCATCATCAACAGCCTGAAGACGTCCACTGTTGAACATAGGCCTCCCCCAGGGAACGCCACTTAGAGCGGCTGCTCGCCTCCTGCATCCATCGGCTCCCCGCGGCTTTCACCAGGTCGTCGGTCCACCTTGTGGGGGGCCGGCCTACGCTGCGTCTTCTAGTTCGTGGTCGCCACTCGAGAACCTTTCTTCCCCATCGGTTGTCAGTTCTACGAGCGATATGACCTGCCCATTGCCATTTCAACTTGCTAATCCTAAGAGCTACATCGGTCACTTTAGTTCTCCTGCGGATCTCCTCATTTCGGATCCTATCTCGCAGGGAAACACCGAGCATTGCTCTCTCCATAGCTCGTTGCGCGACTTTGAGCTTAGTAATGAGGCCAACAGTTAGAGACCACGTCTCAGTTCCATAAGTCATCACTGGCAACACACATTGATTGAAAACTTTTGTTTTCAGGCTTTGTGGTATTTTGGACGAAAAGATAGGTCGAAGCTTCCCGAACGCTGCCCAGCCGAGTTGGATTCTTCGGGCGACCTCTTTGTCGAAGTTGGACCTACCCAATTGGACAGTCTGCCCTAGATAGACGTATTTGTTTTGTTTGTGTTGATACGATACATGATGATAATTATGATGATGATGATGATGGTTATGATGAAAATACCAGTGAAAAAAAATGTTTGTGCTTTATTAGGAGAAGATATGAGACCTGAAGAACCCATTGTGTTCAAATGTTCCATATCCACTTAGAAACAATATTTGTAGCACCAAAAATATCTTGTTTGTAATACGTCAAAACTGACTGGTTGATGTCCGAAACAATAGACTCAAATATTTATGTAAGTGCCTAATCCGAAAATAAACGAACTAGTTCCGATATGGTGTAAACTATGACGAAACATAATCCGTCTTACCACAAAAGATTTAGACGCGCCTTAAACACTTGTTGAACAGTTGTTTCATGAATTCCATACCACAAATCCGCGCCTAACACTCGTTTAAGATAGACGGGCGTTAAACACGTGCTAAAATTTAAACATACTCAACCCCTTAGTTTAAGAGGTGTTTAACTGTCGCTGTCACCATAACACACACAGTCAAACTTCACGCTAATAACGTTCCGTTTTTTCTATGGTCACAGCTATGACGCTAACATGTATTAGATTTACAAAATGAGTTCTGCGCGGAATGAAACTTTTCGTATAATGTCCCTTATTTAAAAAATGTGGATCGAGTTAGACAGTGTTTAAGTAAACACGGTATAAACATGGTTTAGTAGTGACAAAATAAAACATCCGTTTAAGGAGCATTTAACTTTTAGACGCTGTCTAACTAAACATGTATCTAAGCGATGTTTAAAATTATTTTTGTGGTAAGACGGAAAATGCTTTATAATTGAATTTCCTTGGAATCTTAAAAATTTACTTTTCTGCAAAGCTTGTCTAGGTAGGTACCGACCGCTTTGCCAGTTATTTTGCCGCAAAGCATTAGTGTGCAAGCACTACTTGTGTTCAAGTTTGAAAGGCATTGTACCTAGTGAAATTACTGGGAAAATGAGACTTTTAGAACCTGATTACACAGTGTAATATCTGATTACTGTGTGATGTATCAGGATGACGTCGCAGTGCAGTGTCACGTGAAACTTTATTATTTTAAAGTCCCGAGTGACACTGCAACTGTTATGGGCGGCCGTGTCGCTTAACATCAGGCAAACAACTAGCCCGTAACGTCAATCAATCTTATAAAAAAAATATTCTTACCGTACACCTGTAAGATGTGGAATGAGCTTCCACCAGCGGTCTTTCCCCACAGCTACGACATGCAGCAATTTAAAGGGAGGGTCAAAAGAGTAATACACAGGGTAAGCAACGCATCAGTGGCACGTCTAGTGTTACAGATGTCTATAGGCTACGGTGACCTCTTCCCATCAGGAGGGCCATATGCTTGCTACCTATAGCATAAAAAAAATTATATATAAAAAAATATAAATATATATATAACGTAAAAATAACATAACACAAGCGTGCGAAGCCGCGGGCAAAAACTAGTTTTATATAATTTTATCCTTATTGTTACTGTAACGACTAATTTTGTCCCCAATTTCTTGGATGTTGGAATAAATCTAAACGAGGATGGCACAGCGGTAACGCATGCAACTTTTAAACCAACCCATCAGGTTCGATTCCCACTCGGCCCGCTGTCACGTAACGGCCTGGGAGCTGGTCACCATCAGGGGAATTCCTAACTAAACCCTGGACCTGTTACTGACATTAGTTAGAAAGAGAGAATGAACAGAAGGGTGCCTAACAACACCTAACAACACCCAACAAAAAAAAATATTAAATCTTTGAGTGGTCCTTACTTACTTACCACTTACAGCATCAGTCGTATGTTACATTATTTGATCATGAGCAACGTATTATCGCCTCCTGCATCCATTGGCTCCCCACGGTTGCTGAGTACTATATCGCGTAAGTCTTATGAACAAGGGCATGGTAATAGGCTTGTGACCTGTTATTTTTTTATTGTATAAATTGATAATATTTCTCAAAAATAGAGCAGTAGCGAAAACAAAAATTAAATATCTCAAAAAATGACAAAGTTACAATCATTTTAAAATACATGGATAGAAAGAGACAGTTCAAACGCGCAGTGACGTCACTTCTTCCACCTTCACAGTACCTTATTACTAAGCTATGGTAGATTTACATACAATCTCTTTGGCATGTGACGTCATATCCCAAAGTTACATAGTAGCTGTGGGGATGCTCTGTTCTGCGAGAAAGGGACAGGCGATGCCCACTCCCAGAAACTTTAAAAGCTTATTACTCCGTGATTTATTAATTCTTTCAATGATAGCATTAATCATAAACCTACTTTATTTAAATAATATTAACTTGTTAATTTTTAATGGCAGGACACAACCTATTGTGTGCTATCTTACTCGCACTCACAGACTTGTGAATTGGCGCGTGCAGGATGAAAGAATATACAGTAAACCTACAAACCTAATTATCTAATTATTGCTTGCACAGATTTCCATAACTCATAGGATTAGACGCTCTCCCAACTCAGCTATGGTTGTATTCGCCAGTGGCTACAAAAATGCAATATTTGTATCAAAATATCACACTCATTTATAATTAAATTATTTGTTTCCTTTTTACTCAAATGTATGCGATTAGCGAATATATCAAAAACCTGTTACAAAATTAATTGTAAATTGTGAATTTAATCAAGTTCGCAACCCTTTTGCTGTCAAAAATTAAATTGGCTGCGAAGATATTTAGCTTTAATAATGTCAAAGCTAAAACTTCGGTATGAGTGTAGAAAATTGAATTACCCTCGTGTATGAACTCAAATATTAATAAAGTATCCTTCTAACCGCAACGTTGGTGATATTATTAACGTAAAAATATACCGTGTGCCTTATATACTTCAATATATTTTTAACCAAAAAAGAAAGTTTGGTGAGAAGTAATGGTTGCGCGTGATGTGACGGATAAATCTTGGGATTTGTTGTATAAATTGCTTTATAAAAAACTTATCTCCTCTTCAATGAGCTATGACTGATCGTTCTCAATAGTTGGCCACAGATCCATAATACATGTAATGGGATATTTGTTCTCATTAGATAATTTTTTAATAGTGAGGTTCTATCAAGAGCTTCATAATGTAAAACTAACTGCATATAAATAACATTCTTACATAGGCTCTCGCAAAATCATTTTATGGCATGATAGTAATCTTAAATGTCTTCATTATCAACAGTCAAAGCTCAAAAACGCGCAACGAGCTATGGAGAGAGCAATGCTCGGTATTTCCCTGCGAGATACGATCCGAAATGAGGAGATCCGCAGGAGAACTAAAGTGACCGATGTAGCTCTTAGGATTAACAAGTTGAAATGGCAATGGGCAGGTCACATCGCTCGTAGAACTGACAACCGATGGGGAAGAAAGGATCTCGAGTGGCGACCACGAACTGGAAGACGCAGCGTAGGCCGGCCCCCCAGTAGGTGGACCGACGACTTGGTGAAAGCCGCGGGGAGCCGATGGATGCAGGAGGCGAGCAGCCGCTCTAAGTGGCGCTCCCGGGGGAGGCCTGTGTTCAGCAGTGGACGTCTTCAGGCTGTTAATGATGATGATGATGATGATGATGATCAACAGTCTGATGATGTTCACTACTGAAACATAAGGTTCCCCCACAGAGCGCCACTTTGGAGTGGCTACTTGCTTCTTGCGTCCATTGGCTCCACACGGTCTTGACCAGATTGCCGGTCCACCTAGTGGGGCCAGCCTACATGTTCCAGCCATAATAGGTACAGCCTAATTCAAGAAATATATGCATCGAATTCAAGTCTTCAAAAATTAGAATAATTTAATTTGACGGGCCCGATAGCTCAGTTGGTAGTATTCCTGCCTTCTGAACTGAGGGCTGTGGGTTCGATTCCTACCCAGGACAAACATTTGTGTGATAAACATCGATGTTTGTTCTGCGTCTGGGTGTTACATTGTAATCTATGTATGTATTTCTATTTACAAATAAAAAGTATCTAAGTATTGTATTGTCTTATCAACAGCTAGCACTAACAGATTAGCTTGCCCTCCAAAACACGTGATGCGTTTTAGTATGGCTTCAAGATAAGCGCCCCTAATAAGCGAATTTCCATACAAAAACGCATCACTCACCATGCACCATGAGACGTGAAAGCTGTCAAATAAACTTGGACTAGGCTCTCAGTTTTAAATAGGTGCCAATTTTTGTAGCGGTCACCCATCCAAGTAGTGACCGCAGCGAACGTTGTATAACTTTACCGATCGGTTAAGAATGACAAGTCAACCTTCGCTATGATGCCAAAAATACAATTGAATCCTTCATAATCTACGCCTCTATACGGTATTCCCGGAGACGGCCGCACGTCGAGTTAGAATAACCCATAAATTATATAAGATATACCCGGTAGGCCTTAGGTATATAGTTCTTTTTCTCAGTGGTTTAGAAAGATAACGTTATGAAATAGCCGAGGTTTAAGGTGAGGAAGGGTAACGGGTGGGAAGTAGCGGAAGATATCGCGTTATCGCTTCGGAACACGTTTTGAGTGGTGCTGAGATTACTGGGTTGGCGTTACAAACCACACTATCAAAGCATAGGTGCTCCTTTAGGTCCTTTAGGAAGAACTTCAATATGTATTTTGATGATGTCAAAAGAAATGTTTCTTTAGCACTAAGGGCGCTATACTGATGCGTTGCCTACTCTTGAAGGGTCTTTTTATCGACCTTTTGAAGTGCCCCTTTGTAACTCGCCGCCTCAGCTGGAAGGCCCTATGTTCGGCAGTGGATGTCTTCAGGTGGTGATGATGATGCTGATTACTTAAGTAGTACAGTTCTGGGTAGGTGTGATGCTTAACATCAGGTGAACGACTAGCTCGTCACGTCATTTATTACCATAGAAATCCTTTACTCAGATTTTACGATAATGACATGATGCGTAGAAAAGCCATTATATTCTATGTATACCTAAGTCATAATTTTCAGAGCAGCGTCACATTTTTCTCTAGTTAGGGAATTTTCCAGTATTTTCCGCAGTAAATCGACTATTTAATTCCAATTGACTGGCTAATCGAGTGTCAGTGGAACGATCATGTTCATTCCGAGCCAACTGAGTTTGCAAAGCCTTTGTAGAGTACAACAGCGATCGGTTCCCGCTTTCATATCGGGCAGTGAGTTGTAGTGAAAACTAGATTGTGTAATTAGTATTTCTATACCTATTTGATTTTGATATTTATATAGCGGCCTTTTTAACCTGAAAGTCACACAAACAAACCCATTCTCAATTGTTTAATAAAGTTATTGTTATTTTGTGGTGGGTTTTTTTATAACTATACCGTACACTGGCCTCACTCCGACACCGGAAGAAAAACTCCAATCAGCGTTTAAAAGCAAAACAAAAAAACAAAAAACTATAACAGAAAAGAAACTATTTCTTTTCGAACAGATGGAATGAAAACCTATGCTTTCGGTGTGACCTACTTAATATAGACATCCTTTCTAACCGTGGGTTGAAACTCTACCAAAATTACAAACTCTATAATAAACTGCCTAAATTAAGACACACTTATTGTTATTCAATGTGACCCAACTAACAACCCCGTTGAGTAAAAACTTGTAACGTGTGGAAATTCTGCGGTCAAAGGGATGAGGGTTATTTAAATTTAACATCATTAGTATCTCTTTTACCCTGTAATCTCTCTTGTGTATAGGGCTTCCTTTTATTCTCTGGAGCGAATAAAACATTAGCAATAATAATCGATATTGAGTAGAATTTCACAGAATTAGCGACAAGATTTTAATAATGAGAAGTGGACTATCAAAGTCGAAAAACTATACTCTGGTGTTTTTCACGCATGTTCCTATATACCACCCACCAGTTTCAATCGGTTTCAATCAAGTTACATGACCACCAAGCTATCCAAGCTTCGAAAGTGCGTCACGAGTCACAGCCCTAAAACAAACGGATCAAGATTATACTTCATTACGACCATCTGCCAATTTGGTGGGACACAAAAACGAATGACGACAGCACACGGTTCACGTCCTCAGTTCGCAAGGTCAGGGCTGTGCCGTGTTTGCAGGGCTATTTGCGAAGGGTGGTACTGTGAACCCTATGCTGGCTATATTGGATACAGGCTATAAAAGTTAGGCTGGGTTTGCATTGAATAAATTCTTTGATGGTAACTAATGGAATGAATAATCTCAGAGGGCTCTGGAGAGAGCTATGCTCGGTTTTGCGCAGCGAGATAAGATATGAAATGAGAAGATCCGCAGGAGAACCAAAGTGACCGACATAGGTATTAAAATTAGCAAATTTGAATGGCAATTGCACTAGGTGGACCGACGACCTGGTGAAAGCCGCGAGGAGCCGATGGATGCAGGAGGCGAGCAGCCGCGCTAAGTGGCGCTCCCGGGGGGAGGCCTATTTCAGCAGTGGACGTCTTCAGGATGTTAATGATGATGATGATGAAATGGCAATTGGCAGGCCACATCGCTCCTAGAACTAACAACCGATGGGGAAGAAAGGTTCTCGAGTGGTGACCACGAATCGAGACGCAACATAGGCTGACCCTTTACTAGGTGGTCCGACGACATTGTTAGAACTGCAGCGAGCTGATGGATCCTCTTCCCTACCAGTTGTCGGTTCTACGGGGAGTGATATCAATTTTGTAAGCTATGTCGGTGACTTTATGCTATATTGGGTATCTCCTCATTCCGGATTTTATCACGCAATGAAACCTCGAGCACAGCCCTCTCCATAGCACGTTGCGTGAAATTGAGCTTAGAGCTTACTAATGACCGACAGACCACGTTTCACTGCCGTATAAGCCATCGCTGGAATTGGAAACACATGCTTGAAAACCCTTGTTAAGGCCCTGACAGGAGCCAATGCGAGCACGTTTATTACAGCAGACAAACTTGAAACTTATTTTGTACCTCATAGGGTCGCTTTATGCATAGCAAAAATATGGCGATTAGGTTGCGTTGCACTTCGACTTTTCCATTTATCGGTACAAATAATTAGTTATAAAAGAAATGCTTTTTGTTTTAAAAAAATAAGCTTATATACGGATGCATTGAAACATAGCTTATCACTATGATTTATTTCAATGGGGTGTCTTATTATAATGTAACATTTTAGGACGTTTGAATGATTTTTTAGAGGTCATCTTACGATTTTTTTCGAAAAAACTTTTCGTGTTTCGGTTTCGGCAGATGGAAAGAAGATATGACCAGTATTAACGTGAATTTTTTTCAATCCTGTAAATAGTATACGTTTTGAGATAATCACGTTCAAAATAGTCTATTTGGGAGCATTCATAAGGCGCTGCAGTATTTTGGACGAAAAGATTCCCGAACGTTGCCCAGCCGAGTTGACCTTTTTTATGATGGACGTAACAAGCTATCCGTTCGCCTGATGTTAAGCGTCACAGCCGTTCGTAGTAGATTGCATTGCTCACTCGACC
Source organism: Ennomos erosarius (assembly GCA_963580505.1). NCBI lineage: Eukaryota > Metazoa > Arthropoda > Insecta > Lepidoptera > Geometridae > Ennomos > Ennomos erosarius. The sequence goes on from OY756987.1 coordinate 12,683,203, forward strand.
TCACTTATTAGAGGAAGTGCACTTTTATTGGAGAGTCTCTACATCTTTACAATAATATGACGGGCCCGATAGCTCAGTTGGTAGTATCCCTGCCTTCTGAACTGAGGGCTGTGGGTTCGATTCCTACCCAGGACAAACATTTGTGTGATGAACATAGATGTTTGTTCTGCGTCTGGGTGTTATATTGTATTCTATGTATGTATTTACAAACAAAAAAGTATATAAGTATTGTATCAGTTATCTGGTTCCCATAGTACAAGCTATGCTTAGTTTGGGGCTAGATGGCGCTGTGTGAAATGTCCACACATATTTATTTATTTATCTTACTAGGTACTGTCTTTTTGTTTTTTAGCAAATGCCTTTCCAGAAAAGTCAGTCCACCTAGGGTAGAGATATTAAACAAACATAAAAAGAAAAAAAGAAAATAATAAACGAATAATAAAATGAACAAAGCGTTACCAAAAAAATCCGGTTCCCGCGACATTTTAAATACGGTAAAGGAAAGATTAAACTCCGGAACAGAGTTAGATTGCGTTAAAAGGTTTGGCATTATCTTAATAAACAGGTAAAACTTTTTATAGCACTCCAAGATTTAGTTATTTTATAACGACATTTTTAATTTGTTTAGGGATTACGTTATTTTGTGAAAATAGTTATAATTGTTTCTTTTTAGGGTTCTGTACCCAAAGGGTAAAGCGAACCCTATTACTAAGGCTCCGCTGTCCGTCTGTCTGTCTGTCTGTCTGTCTGTCTGTCTGTCTGTCTGTCCGTCCGTCTGTCACCAGGCTGTATCTCATGAACCGTTCTCGTGATAGCCTTTTGATGTTTTTGCCATAAGTTATAACAACGATAACTGTAGATTATAACTGATAGATAAAAGTTATCTACATTATTGCTTACGTCACGACATCCGGCGATTATTAAACTCTGGCTATTATTATCGTCATTTAAAGTTTGCTGTGAATCGTCACTTGGTATCCGATACCAATTAAGGTTAATAACTATACAATGTACTAATACTTCCTTGGGGTTTTAGTGATTACCTATTTTAGAAAATCTTCATCACCAAAGTTACATGGAATCACCGCAAAAAACCCTGGAGCTTCGCAAAAATCACTGGTTTTCTTCAAAATGTATTTAAAAGTTTTATATTATTCTTTTTGTGATAAATAAAGGCCATCCATTGTAATATATACTCTAAGTTGTTACAAATAAATACAGTACATTTATGTAAATTAAATTACAAAATTAATTAATATTGTGGTATTAAATAAAGAGTTTTTGTATTGTATTACTAGACAACCTCTGTGGTATGGTGGTTGAGCAGGTCGGCTCATAACCCGGCGGCGGGTTCGATTCCCGCGACAGGACAAGTATTTGTGCACAAGAATAAAAAGAAAAAACGCAAATACTTGTTCTGTGTCTGGGTTTTACGGGACCATGGTCCTCGTAGTTTCTTGGTCTCTTACAAGGAATCCCAGTTAGGGTCCAGGATCCATGTATGTGTGAGCGTTATGTATGTTTATATTTATTTATTTATCTCGATTTATATTAAGCAACTAATAAAGCCCTAGAAAAAGAGAATATTCCATAGGGGAAAACATGTATTAATAGATAACAATATTAAGAGTATACGCTAGTTGCGTGATAGCGTTCGCTTTATCCGCCTTACCCTTATTCACCCGGGAACGTCCGTCTGATAGATATCTAATAGGAAGTTATTACCCATTAGTGTATCTACTAGTAATATAGATAGAGGTTATTTCTTTAGTGGTTAGGCTGGATAAGATGCTGCGTAATTTATCAATAACTATAACCCGTTTTACGCAGAAACTTTCTCTTTCCATTCCATTCGTTGGTTCCCATAGTACAAGCTATGATAAAATAGATGGCGCTGTGTGAAATGTCCATAAATTTATTCACCTCACTCATTTAGATTTTCGGGTCTGGACATTTGAGAAGCATTGTTGGGGCCGAAGCTAATACCCCAGAGTCTGCAAAAGTTGAGCCCCGTAAGAGAAAGGGTGACATAATAACACATTGGAAGCAACAAAGAGCAGCGTCGTGTCGTGAGAACCAATGTAAAGGAATTCCTACGCGTATTATAATGGGAAGTGGCTTAGTGGGAACGATTCCCGTTTATCACAATGCCTAAAAGGAACAGAAATTTCAGTCCTAAACCAAAACCCTACATACAACAATGTCTCGCAAACCGAAACGTAATACAATTACGTACCGTAGCTTTACGTAAACTCAAACACCCAAGTCTACGGATCACTCAGACTAAAAAACAATATAGAGGGCATACGCAGACACAAGAATGTGAAGCAAACAAATAAATGTGAAGCAAAAACATAATGTGAAGTCGCAAAATCATGTTATTCTATTTCTACCGCATATTGTTTATTAACGGGATATTTACTATGCAAGTGACCATGGAAGTTTAAAATCTTATATTATTCTACTATGGGGCTGTACTAAATAGAACAATATATTAACCATCCAACGGTTCCAGAACAAAGTGCTAAGGGAAATTGTCAATGTGCCCTGGTATATACGAAACGACGACCTCCATCGGGACCTTAAAATAGAGTTCGTCCACAATATTATTAAAAAACACGCAGAAAGTCATCAATACAGGCTTCACCATCACGTGAATGTTGAGGCAATTCAGCTCCTCAACCACACGGATCTAGTGAGAAGACTAAAAAGAACAAAACCGTTTGAGTTAGTTTAGTTAGTGTTAAGGTGTAGTTACGTGATGTGTCTTCACCTTAATAGAGACAATAAGAAACGTGTTATTGGACACATTCTAGGTAGTCTAGGTTAAATTAAAATTACTGATTAGCCAAATAGATGGTTAGATTGTAATATGATTAGAATACTTAATTTTAATTGGGTGTTCTAGCAGTAGGAAAATAAAAAAAATACCGCATCACTAAAAACGACGTAACGGTTAATAAGTTTTGTAATGCAGTTTTTGCGTAAGTAGACAGTGACACTATATCACAGATAATCACTAATTTTTTTGGGATAAAAGGTAACCTATTTATTATGTGTTTATTTCAAGACAGTAACATATTGTTTTTTATCAATGACCTTTGATGGTAAGACTCCTTTCATCAAATTTAGCTAAGCCGATGAGCGATGTAATTACAAACATGAATTGAGGATGTGTATCCAGTCTTTTACCATTTCGATAAATCCTCTCCATCCAAAGGTTGTCTGAAAGAGGTTGCTTTTTGCGATAAGGTCGTTCACTGTTACATTTTTTTGTGAATCATTTTTACTTTATTTTGGGCGAATACAATAAACACTTAACTTATCTCTACTACCTAATCTGTGAACAATTATACCTATTTTCTTATTGTTAATTAGTAAACGTAATTAGTAGCATTTGGTAGTATTATAAATACCTACTAATGAACTATTTTGCGTTAATTTTGCAGATGTACAGATATTTTTCATTACTTTTTATACCTACTAAAATAATAAGATTTTTGCGATTTCCTATTCCTATTCCTGGCTTCATTTTTAAGTTTTGAAGGTGCAGTCTATGTTGTTAATTTAGTCTAAGGGCTTACTTTGATTGAGTTCCGTAATCTGCTTTATTAGACACTGATTTATTAAGATTGAGTTTGTAATTGCTTTGTTAGATTGTTTGCAGTTAATTTTGCATTTGAATTTAATGTACACAGTCCTTGGAATCTACCACGATATACAATGGATTCACGTTGTAACTGTTGTTCACCGTTGTAAGAGCGAGTGCAAGTTGATATCTACCCATACCACTCGCACATTACACACGAACAAGTACTTATATACCATCTGGATGCAGAAAGCTGAAGACTGAGCTCAGTGGCATGTTGTTGGAGAGGTCCAGCAGTGGACAGAATACGCTGATGATGATGATGATGATAATGATGATGATATCCATATCATAGTATTTTTACTGTTTTTGTGAAAGCAAAATAGTTTAATGTACCAATGACGTTTTATGTAAATGCTTCCTAAACACACGTAGGCATTTTATTTTAGTTTGAAATATATTAACAATTTTTTTTTAGATTTTTCGCTTTGCTTTATCTAAGATAGTAAATCAAGATAAACACAAATCATTCTATAAGTAACGCTGAAAGCCAATTTATTTGGTTTATTATGTATCATCTACAAATCTGAGTCAGACTCTCGAAATGTTCATTTTTACAGCTTCTTTGGTCCATTCGTATTCAATCTCGTACTTTGTTTATCATAAACTCTTGATATAAGAAATACTGTTCAGCCCACATCTTGTCTGAAGGACGTGAATAAAATAATAAAATAATCATCATGTTTACTATATTTGTTTATGGTAATCATAACAAACATATTGTGGTAGACTTTGATAATATGATAATTTTCTAAGCATTGTGATAATAATTAAACCTGTGAATGCTCTAAAAAACTGTATATTATTTTCTCTTATTTTTATGGAAAGGAATGACGTGACTGACGAGCTGGTCATTCACTGGATGTTAAGCAACACGGCCACCCATAAAAATTGGAGTGTAATATTTAGGTATCTTGGCCAAGCAAGACTTTAGTACTAAGTATTACTTATTAATAATTTGAGTGAGCTCGCAAACAGCGATTTAAACGTGGTTGAGACAAATACTTCGTTTAATTTAGTTTTGATTTCATTTGGATTTTGTGTACTTTATAGTTTTTTTTCTCCTATATACATAAATTTTTTATTGTTTGTGTAATAAAGCATTTTATATCTATCATTTATATTTTGTTTTTATTTTTAATTATTTTGTGTTGTTCAGTAATGAAATTTTAATATTTTTTATTAACAATTCTTCTGCTTTCGTTACTTTTAAGGTAAACTAACTTTTAATTGAGTTTATGACGATAAAAATAAATCGAGGTTCTCCGGGACGTGGTTCTCGGGGATCGTGGTCTTGCAGTAGTAACCCGTTTAAACTAGGTATAAAGTATACCTGTTTTGTATGAAAATATTAGGTCATTTTGGTTTGTCATTGAATTGTTTACAAAAATAGACAAAACGAGTATAATTTTGCAAACAAAAATATTTTAATTGTTATGCTGTTTATTGCATTTTTTTGGATTAATAACTTTGGATTTTATTGCTTTGCCCTTTATGACTTTTGAATTTTTTTTCTTTTATTTTGGTTTAATTATTCTTTAAAATAATATAAAAAACCCACAATAGTGTGATTTGTGACTGGAACGTTAATACGATTTTCCATTTGTATTATCTCTCTTGGCTTCACTTTTAAGGCGTTAACCACTTTTCTACATTCTTTTAGTCAGAGCTTAAAATATGATAATGAAATTACGGTATTTGCTTAAAAGCTTTTTATTTTTTGTCTTTTCTCCAAAACTCCATAGAAGCGTTTTTATAGTACCTTAACTGAAGCTTTACTTTGAACCATCTTTAAACTAAATAACTCTAGAAAAATATAATGTAAACTTGACGCTGGCTAAATATGCAAATCGCGTAGGCCAAAAATATAAAAAATCTCAGTAAAACCTTAAAGTTCCTTAAGCTAATTACAACTACAGTAGGTAAGTATATCACGAAATGAAGACAGATGGTTTCATCTTCAGTTATTTTTAATGTAGCCTAAGCACAAATTAAGGAAGATTCCCCTTTCCGCCACTTCTCAACGAAGTCAGCCATTCCGGAAGGCTTAGGTATCTAAAAATATGGTCCGGGTGGCCTTGCTCTGCTTTACCAAGTGTCGCTTGGAACTTTTTTTTTATATTATGGCTCGACACTTTAGTGTATTTAGCCAGTGTCATGTATTGTAATTATTTATCGTGTTCACGTAAAGCCAAGTCTTAGTCACAGTCATAGTCAAGTCTAAGTCATGCTCAATAAAGCGGTGGCAACTTTACTAGAAGCTTCTATGACATTTTGGAAACCACACGAAAAACCACGTTACACCACATTATATCACGTACCCACACTCTGGCTCGTAATTCAGAAATTAATGCGTAAAATGCCACCAATTTTAAACATTACACTAGAAAAAGCTGAAATTTGGAGAAATCATACAATGCAACGACGTGAACTTTTCCGCGTTCCCGCCAAAGCTTCGCTTGAAACTTTATCAAACATAAATAAAAATAAGAGGTAGGTACTATTCTTAGAATAAGTACCCATAGAAGGTAAGTTTCCAAACAACGACTTGTCAAAACGCATGCTATTTTTTGGTATTTAGACGATTTAAGCAAGAAAATTAATACCTAGCTTGCTAGTGGACAGTCACACCAGAACCCTTGTGCTGCTTTTCTGTAGGCCTAGCACGAATATTTACGCGCAAATAAGTGTAACGTTAAGGTGAGGCGTTGTTGTATGACATACAACTGCCTTACGTTAACGTCACACTTACGCGCGCAGAAATATTCGTGCTAGGCCTACAGATGTGTTGTGGCACGGTTTCATTCAACGCGTAATTGTCATTGAAAATTATTTTGTGGGAGCTATGACTACGCGAATATCCGTACGGTGCCATTATTATGCCACCAATTACACGGCTTACATTTTGCGAGTGTACCCAGACCCATGCACAGAACACCTATATAATGTTCATCCCATAAATGTTTGTCCTTGATTGGAATCGAACCCACAACCTACAGTTCAGAAGGTAGAGCAAATGAGCTATCAGGCCAGTCTTTGAAATGATGTTATTTATACGTTTAGAAACGTTTTGCTCTTACTCATTATTGGATGGGATCTTGTAGGTGTATAAGGTACTTAACAAATAAGCATACAATAGGTACTTATAGCTGGTTCACTCGCACAATAACTTTACACTAGTGGTTGAAGTGAGAAAACAGTATTCTGCTTACCTTAATACCGCTCGTCTATCTGTAAGTATTTATACTTAAGCACTTCCTTGCTGTAACGCGACTATTGTATTATTTTGGTTATTATAGTTTGTTTATAGTTCGTCGCCATGGTAACCGTGACTGTGCGCCCCGTCACCGACAAGATTTGAGACCTTGGCCTCTCGCGACGTAAAGTTACAACTTAAACTTACTTCAGGAAGATGTGTCAAGTTTTACCTGTTTACTCGACACGGCTTAAAGTTAGAACTAACTTACTTTGTGAATCTTCTTTAGACAGTTACATAGTATAGTATTGAGGAAAAGTACTTATCGATGTTTTTCTATCGATCGATACTAATCCCCTCCCAATAAGTCTTAGGCTGACAATCACAGACGAGTTCGAGTTCGAACTCAAACTCCGTTATGTCAAAATTGGAGTCTAGACTCGTACTTCGATTGAGTTGGCATTCACAGTCTAGTTTAGCATAATGGAGTACGAGTATATGCTCATCTGAGAATGAGACGGGCTGAGCCACGAAATCGGTGACTCGAGCCGTGCTCAGACACCGCCATCTTTATTATCACGCATGTTTTTAAAAACAATGCTGCTTAAAATCAATTTTTAATGTGGTTTTTGTGAAGAAATGTATTTAGTATTGAATAAAACGAATAAATTACGAAATAAAATTAGTTACTTCATAGATTTATTTATAATGAAAATAACAATAAAAAAATCGAATAATAATTTACTGGCAGATCCTGTGTGTTTTCTTTTCTTTGTTGTATTATTGATTTTGCTTCCCCGGCTTGTGTCTTCACATTCACATTATTCCATGCCTATTTAAGTTGTTTATGAGTAGGTACCTAACCTATAATATAGAATTAATCTTAAATTAATGGTAGGTATAGGTTTATTAAATAAAAATCTATTCATATGGTACCTTTTAGGAATTACCATGCACATATGAAGAAATCACCAATGCTTTGCAAGTTGGCTCCATAGTTCTTCTTTTCTATTATTAAAATGAAGCATTTATTTTTATTTAGTTTCTAGAATTTATATGTATGGAGCTATTAGCTCCCTCAGATTTTGTGAACAAGTATTGTGAACACTATAGAGACGGTTTATTTTCCATTTGCTATTTCCATTTCCATTGTAAGTTTTAATTTCACTCGTTTTTTTATTATTTAGATAAATAACAACATTCACAATAATCATAATAAATAATAATTGAAAAAACAAATAAAGAGAAATGGCGCGCTTTTTAAAGTCTCCTTCAAAGAGTATATAATTATCACCAGTTTTTTTTTCTAATCTGTGATCACCAGTAAATTTGATCTCCTGTTTCAGTTATTCATACAATATTTGCTATTTTTTCTCCCTTTTTAGCATAATACTGCCAAATAAAAAAGACAACGTGTAAGTCACTAATGTCAAACTACACTTGTCAATGGCCGGAGTTTACTCGGCGGAGTGAGTAAACTCGATGCATTGTCTCTGAATGTCAGCCTTAATAACCGGCTAAGCGTATGTCGGACTCGCACACGAAGGGGTATCTAACATAAACATCGAGCGAGAAAATCGCCGCTCGCCTTCTGCATCCATCGATTTGCATTTTATATATGTTTCAAATTAATTAATCCGATTTCCGTTTTGCTCGAAAAAGTTGATTAAATATACTTACAACTCCGTTTTTTCCTCACAAATGTGATGAAAAACTTCATTATAATACAATACGCGTGTGGGTTGATCAACTTCCCTTACTAGTATCAATGTACTATTTATTGTGTTTTTAGTACTTATTTTGTTGTTATAGCGGCAACAGAAATACATCATCTGTGAAAATTTCAACTATCTTACTATCACGGTGCTGCAGTCCTTACAGCGGTGCCGAATTGACTATAGGTATATCGAAGTGTTAAAGTGTTTGTACAGTAAGGCCACTATGTCAGTCCGACTACAGGACCAGAGTACGGAACAGATCCCATTGCAGAGAGGCGTGAGACAGGGAGACGTTATTTCTCCGAAACTGTTTACAAACGCATTGGAGGATGTTTTCAAGCTCTTGGAGTGGAAATATTTGGCATCAACATAAATGGCGAGTATATCACTAACCTTCGTTTTGCCGATGATATAGTCATAACGGCGGAGTCGCTCGATGATCTCAGTAGAATCTCCCGACAGGTTGGTCTTAAGATGAACATGGACAAGACGAAAATCATGTTAAATGCTCATGTTCCAACTATACCGGTAATTGTTGGGAACGACACTCTCGAAGTTGTCGACAAATACGTCTATCTAGGGCAGACTGTCCAATTGGGTAGGTCCAACTTCGACAAAGAGGTCGCCCGAAGAATCCAACTCGGCTGGGCAGCGTTCGGGAAGCTTCGACCTATCTTTTCGTCCAAAATACTACAAAGCCTGAAAACAAAAGTTTTCAATCAATGTGTGTTGCCAGTGATGACTTATGGAACTGAGACATGGTGTCTAACTGTTGGCTTCATTACTAAGCTCAAAGTCGCGCAACGAGCTATGGAGAGAGCAATGCTCGGTGTTTCCCTGCGAGATAAGATCTGAAATGAGGAGATCCGCAGGAGAACTAAAGTGACCGATGTAGCTCTTAGGATTAGCAAGTTGAAATGGCAATGGGCAGGGCAGGAGGCGAGCAGCCGCTCTAAGTGGCGCTCCCTGGGGGAGGCCTATGTTCAGCAGTGGACGTCTTCAGGCTGTTAATGATGATGATTATGACTATCACGGTTCATGAGATGCAGCTTAGTGACAGACCCTTTGAGTACGAAAACGGAACCATAAAAATGAAATAATTTCCCTCCACCATAGTATTTTTCTAAGTTTTTCTTTTGAGTTCTGCCTGTGAAATCTATGCTGTTCTCATGAAACTAAATATTATCTGTGATGTAAACTGCAATGAATAATTATTGTCGCTTTCGATTCAATTAATATTTCCTGTAAACTTTGTGTTCGTGTGACACTTCACAAATTAAGAGGAATCCGCGACGAGTTTGCTTTCAAAGTTGAAAGTAGGTGGCGCTTCAAAGTTGAATAGGTAGGAGTTATTGATTTTCTATTCTGTTAAAACTGATGGAGATGTAAACGAATTGTACCTTTCAATATACGTAATTGAGAAAAATTTAGAGATAAGATCCGAAATGAGGAGAACCGCAGGAGAACTAAAGTGACCGATGTAACTCTTAGGATTAGCAAGTAAAAATGGCAATGGGCAAGCCACATCACTCGTAGAACTGATAACCGATGGGAAAGAAAGGTTCTCGAGTGGCTACCACGAACCGGAAGACGCAGCGTAGCGTAGGCTGGCCCCCCACTCGGTGGACCGACGAACTGGTGAAAGTCACGGGGAGCCGATGGATGCAGGAGGCGAGCAGCCGCTCTAAGTGGCGCTCCCGGGGGGAGGCCAATGTTCAGCAGTGGACGTCTTCAGGCTGTTGATGATGATGATGATGTTGAATATTTTATTGTAAAGGATTTTGTTTTATCCCGAACGGCATTTGAACCTGCATTCACTACTGCATCGGCTATGGCCGACACATGCTTTACTTTCTTTATGATCAGACTGGTTAAAAAGCAAAAAGCCTATGAGAGCATACTAACTAAAAATCGGAAAGTCTAAAATGAGGAATGTCTAGCAAGCAGAAAGTCTAAAATATAGTGGCTAAAATGCAGGAAGAAAGAACATTGTGCTATTTGCCAACCTGCATTTGGCGACTGCTGGTGGTCATTGACTCACCTCTGCCTAGCCTACTAAGAAAAGGCTTCTCTTCTTACATATAAAATAACGAGGCCCTTTAAACCCACTCGTGGATTCCAAGGTCAAGTACGCAAGCCACAATAAAAAATAAAACCCCCGCAAAATAAACCTTCGCATCATTACCTCGCATTATCCCGGGAGCACTATTATTTATTCTGTGCTGATATCATATTCCCGGAATCCTTGAATACCGCAACGGCGAATCCCGTGGATCCCAGCATCACGTACCCTAATGAGATTTTTCTGGTTTTTCTCCCTTTTCGCACGAACTCACGGTTTTAATTCTAATTCATTTTTCGTTTGCCGCGTTGCTTCTATTTAATAAATTCTTTTTGTGACATGAATATTGAATAATTTTATTATTTGGTTGTGTCACTTTTGACTCCACGTGTACGTCCTCCAGCCAGGTGGCGATTGTGATACTTGGTGGTGATTGACCATGATTATTATAACTAGTAAAAGTAATAGTATCTAGGTAAGTTTTTTTATTCTTATTAATTCCTATCACAAAATTCCTACTTCATAACCAATAATGTAAAAATAAAAAAAAAATCTTCCCACTACCAGTTGTCAAACTGTGCATTCTAACGGGAATAAACAGGTGCAATAGGAGGGTTTGTAGTAGATTGACTAAATCGCAGAATGAATTCATCGCACTCAGGCCATATCTCAAAATATCCCAGTCACACCTCATCTATTCCACATCTCAAAATGGCCTTATGCAAGAAAAGTGTAAACGTGGTAATTTTTTTTTTATGCGAATAGATGACGTGACGAGCTAGTCGTTCACCTGATGTTAAGCGATACGGCCGCCCATAAACAGTTGCAGTGTCACTCGGAAATGTTTTCTTTCTGCTATCCTTGTTTCCTTAAATTCTTCCAAGATCATAGACCTCGTGCAATAGCCTCAGACACTGTACGCACATCGAAATATTCAACTGTAAATAAATCCTGGTCTCTGGTTTTAGTCAGACGCGTAAATAGAATAATAAACACTAGGCCGGCCTTCGGCGAACTTATTTACCTCACAGACATTCGTTTGTTTAAATGTAATTGCTTTGATGAAAACTGGATTTTAATCAAAATATTCAAGAGCTATAAATTGATATTAGTGTGATGAAATCGATGATAAATCTTTCGCCGAGACTAAGTTTTCTTCAAATAGATTTTGCAGAAAAAGTTGCGAGAGAATTCATTGGCATTATTCGTTTTCAACCAACATAAGCACAAGTAAAAATTAATAGTATACAGATTAATTTGTAATGGAGAGCAGAGTGACGGCAATAATATTTTCAAATGTCAGAGCGGTCCTCTTAAGTTTAAAGTCACAGAATTCCCCCTATTACATAGGTCCAGAACCGAAGTCTCCATACTTAACCTTGTTTGAACATGAATCAAACCATAGAGCACATTTTTTTTTTCTTCTATACTCAGGTCCTCTTTCAACATACCATATAAATAGTATTACCCGATTTAGTCGGGTACCTAAATACAAATCTAGCTAGATGTAAAATGTAAATAATAAAAATTATATAACGCCTACATTAAAAAAATATAAAATAATAAAATTAATTACCATCATACTACTATCTATAGACAAGAAAAATGTCTATAGATAGCCCACTCTCACCTTTTAATAAAAAGGATTCAAATTAAGTATAACCAGCAGTTTATTCAACATTTCTTTTAATAACTCACGAGTTTTTCAATATTACCAAGTTAAAGAGATTAAAGAACAACAGTTATCACAGTTACAACAGTTAGTTCGACAGGGGGTCTAGCAAAGATACCAACCACTAACGCTAACTCCAAAATGTACTGAAATGACATTTCGGAAATCGCTGACTTTTCCGTAGCGAATGTCATTTCGATACATTTTTGGAGTTAGCGTGTGGCGTTAGCGTTAGCGATTGTGATCTTTGTTAGACCCTCTGGGCCTCAACCAAAATAATGTTTCATATTTTAGGATAAAAAAAAATAACCTTAAAAATGGGAAAATAGTGGGCGCGTGGAACGCCTATAGTTGACAATAAAACTATTATCAGTAATTGCACTTCAGTGTTCTGTGTGTTTTTTACTATAGAAATGCGCTAAACATATTATTGAGCGAGTATTAGGTTTCCACTAATCTTCATTTCGACTATTTCGAACTACTTTTATCCAACGATCAGGGCGGTTATTCTCTATGGAAACATAGATTCCACACGATATGAAACCACGTCGTTATCGTGTCTTGTTCAAACCGTGTCACAGCGTTAGATGTACCTTCGCTTTACATTAAAGTTATCTTTATTTTGAATAAAATATATTGACATAAGTGGTCATAATCTTTTGATGTGTTGATGTTTCGGAACGCGTCTTGGTAAAACATATGATTTTTGACAGTTCTAATCGCGCCAATTCCAAATTCATTTCGCGCGGTTTTGTTTTCGTTTCATAGAGAGTAGAGTTTTGCAGATTTCTTTTGTAAGACAAGGAATTCGCGTGGTTTCGAAGTAAGGAATCGATACGGAATAAGGGCCCAGCTAGACATGGGTGGATCTGTTGGAAATCTATACAAAAGAAATCGGGTAATTATTCAGATGTCGTGTGGCAATACTGATTTTGACATGTCAACTTTTTATTGTGAAATGTGAAATACTCTTCGTCAAATAGTAATAATTAAAATAATCTTATAAAAATACACGATTAAGGCCACTTACAAGTGAATTGTGATCGTGTGCTTCTGTGATTCGTGCCTCGCGTGATTTCGGCACAGTTTTATCACGCAAGACGGCATTTTTTTGGTATGTATTCAAAAGCACACCCAAGTAACGACTGATTTTGATTTTGACAGCTGAGACTCAATCACACCCAAAGTGGTGTGTACGGTTTTACCCTGCCTTGATTTTGTATTAGTGGTCTGGATAAAAAGTCTTTGTTCAAAGTACGTTCAAACGCTAAACTGTAATTTTAACTGCAAATAAAACAAACCATACAAGCTAAGCGAGAACAGACGCGCATTAACATGGACATGATCACAAAGCCGAGGCATGTACGCATCGCACACAATTATGTAGATCCCTAAGGGGCCTTTGCCCTACATTTATGAAACAAATAAAGACCCGTCGGGTAGCGCATCAATACTTTTGACGTCGTTCGACTAAATAAATTAGGTTATCAGCTGATAAAAGAGATAGATAGCAGATAGCCTCTTTTAACTGTTTTGCGTCATTGAAAACATTTTTATTTTGATAACAGGCAATAATTACATAATGAGGGTTGGAACACCTGGCTCCCACACTAGGCTCGAAACCCGTGCTGTAGGAACCAGACTCTTTCGTCGGAGATACACTTTTTAAACGCCTATTTGAAAAGTTACACATATTATAATAAAATGTTAGCAATATAGACTGCAAATAAAAAATTATAAGTATTCTAATCTAATTAAGTGTGGGTAGATGTGATACGATGTTGTGAAAATGATGGTGAATGGAGGTGACATAAGGTGTGTTGCCTGTCTGTCATTAGCTTTATTGGTATGTATGAGGGTTATCAATGGCGAATATTATTAAATGAAATAGGCTCATGTGTAATGAATAAACGTTTTAAATGAAGAGATTATTCACCTAAACTTTCAGAATTTAAGTTGCCAAAATTTTTGAGACTAAGTTATCCATCCTAAACCGTTTAGGTCTTAACTCATATCATTAAAACAAACAGCTTTTGCTGTTTGATTGTTTCAGTGAATGAATTAGGTATAGCTTGCAAGTTTCAAGGTGAATTAAATACTACCCTGTATAATGTACCAAATGAATTACACACGAACCATTAAATACAAATTTGCAATATCACCAACGAACGAACAATCCAATGATGTACAACATTTCTAAAAATACACAACAAAGGTATCATTCCCCAATATTACCTATAGGTATCCTTTCACAAAATGTGTTCATTGTCATCGGTTGTCAACGGTTTTTTCGATGCTGTCAACTGGTAATAAAAGCTTTGGAATGATTAACGACTTAGTTAATTCCCGATTTATTCAAGTGAACTTGCCGTTATTGTAGGGCGGCAATGAGTTTTTCTCTAAAGAGCACGTGATTCCTCGTTTATAATTTGGACAGCAAAGGAATGGAACCTTACCAGCCTCATTGTTTCCTGTCAAATATAATCTGGGGGTTTTTAGGGCCAGAGTGAACCGGTATTTTCTAGGCAAGCATGTTTTATCGTCATCCGCGTCATCACTTACCATCAGTAGAACTAGCACGAATATTTATGCGCGCGGAAGTGTAACGTTAGCGTATGTCAGTTGTGGGTTTCGTGTATGGCATTAGATCAGCGCCCCATACAACTGGCTTACGTTAACATTACACTTACGCTCGCGTAAATATTCGTACTAGGCCTAACTGATGAGACCGTGGTCAAATAATAGCCTAACGTTGATAAAAAAATCTTTGTTATTTTGTTCAGTTATTTTATTCTTGAAAGCTGCACCCTACGTCGTCGGCTCAATACATTCCCATTGCTGGGATATCGGATTTGAACCAAGATGCGTCTCAGTTGAAAAGCCGCACTGTCTACCTCTGAGCTATATAAAACCTCTACGCTGTCTGTCCTAGCTTTTTTTTTTTCGATAATTCATAGTCACCGTTTTCTCAGTCGATCAATCAATACAGAAGGTATTTGTCAACGTGGCAGCTCATTTGAAAATTCATGAAAGGAGAGTTTGATCGAGATCGAACGAACTTTTAATTTGTTTAGGCTTTTATGAATATTAACAGGTTTTTTGTTGATAGCAAAGTTAATTTCAAACTGCACTGACCCGATAAATAAATTTTGATACGAATCGCTTTTGCTTTTATGTTTGCTGTCGTAGAGACGTGCACATAATTATAATATAAACTGACGCGAATGAATTTAGCAGCAACGACGCCGTCAAGTCGTGTGGTCTTTAATTGGACCACTCCATCTGTTCCCGTGGGTGCCGTAAGAGTCGGCTAAGGGAATAAGCGGCAGTATTCTCCTTGGGGAAGACCTATGTCCACCAGACGCAAAAACGCTTATTGATGACTGCGGGTATAGCTGTTAAACCTTAAGCTCTGTCTGAAAAATGTTAACTAATGTCTTTCTCGCTCTCTAAACAAAATAAATCACAATAATTGTTCTCTTTTTTGGTCTAAAAATATACCTGACAAAATTCTTCTAAAGAATTTTAAACCCTGAATTCTCTGCAAAAATTTTCTGAGAATACAAAGAATTCAAAAGAAACCCCGCTATTTTCCGAGTCTAAAACAATCTGTCAAGACGAACTTTTTCAAACTTGACCGGACATACTTCATAAAATACCCGGATTTATAAGTACCCGCATAAAAGCAATCGGTGATGGAATATTCGGATTTTTTCGAATTACTTGATTAAGTAAGTTTGGCAGGCACCGCTGGGAACTGATGAAAAGACAGGGTTAATTTTCAATTATAAGTTGCGGGATCTTTAAGAGCTTTTTGTTTTAATGAGTTGAAAGTGGTTGGTTGGTTAACCCTGTTTAGGCAAAGGTCGGCCACGGAACCAAATATTCATCAACCCAGTACCTTCCCTTTCGTTCGCAGAAGTGACAACTGTTGGGGAAGGAAGGTTCTTGATTGGCAACCACGAACCGAAAGACGCAGCGTAGGCTGCTCCCCCACTAGGAAGACTGACGACCTGATGAAAACCGCGGGGTTAATGATGATGGTGACCTTCTATTTGTTGGAACACGTGCCTTCTCTCACATGGAGAAAGTGAAGGCCATAATCTACCACAGTGGCTTAGTGCGGGTTGCTGGATGACACTAGTTCTCGAATAGAAACCCACTGGTTCAGGGTCGAGCGGGAACATAGATACGTCGGTTTGTGTACGGATTACCGCTGAGTTACACTCATCATTACAGAATCAATTAACTATCAAAGCGTTCAACAAATTGGTTGGTGGGGCCTATTGCATGGCTTGCCGAGGTTACACACGTAGACGTACACGTGCACACGTAGGTTATTACATCGCAATTTAGACAACACCAGTGCATTGTAACCTTATCTCTTGAGTTGGTGGAACAAAACTTATCGGTTCAATTACCACACAAAACTTCATCAAGAACAAGATATAGAGTTAGATAACATTACTGTTACTATTGGTAAAGTTTAGAAGTTTAGTGCCGACGATATCTTGAGAAGAAATTAATATTTTGACAGGCCCGAAAGCTCAGTTGGTAGTATCCCTGCCTTCTGATCTGAGGGCCGTGGGTTCAATTCCTACCCGGGACAAAAATTTGTGTGATGAACATAGATGCTTGTTCTGCGCCTGGGTGTTATATTGTATTCTACGTATGTATTTACAAACAAAAAAGTACATTAGTATTATATCAGTTATCTGGTTCCCATAGTACAAGCTATGCTTAGTTTGGGGCTAGATGGCGCTATGTGAAATGTCTACACATATTTATTTATTTCCTATCCTTTTTCTACAACAGAAATATTTGTCTTATTTTGCGAATAACTTTGCTTAAGTATGTTGTTCTACAAACCTTAAGATGACGGTAGTAAATAATTGTTCAGACTCGGGTAATTTATACGAATATCTAAATTCTTGTAACACAAGTAAAATTCAAATTATTGAAGTTAACAGTTTGAATTTTCCGGTAATTTTTTCGATTAGTTTATAACAATAATTTTGTAATCGTAAAAATGAGCCTATTTGCAATACTTACAAATGGTCTATAGCAAATACTTAAAATATTTTAGATTTAATTGGCGTTCTATGTCCAGTCGGAAAACCTCCATTGCTGAATTTAGGCATCCTCTATAGTGCGCTACTTTGGCCAAAAGCTACTTTTATATTTGTACCTGACTCAACAAAAGTCTTAACGGTCTTGTTTCCTCTTCCACAGACCTCGTGATTGCCGTCAGTCATGCCAGTGTGGTGCGGGTTCAGCTCTCTGGAAGGCGACTACGCACCCGCGATGTCGAGAAGAGGCCAGAGCCGCTCTCCGTAGCCTAAACTGCTGATCACGGGAGAAGGAGATTCCCAGTAAGTACGCAATAAACCAGAGAATATATCACTGTCCAAAAATTTTCTCAATATTTCTTCGAAATAACTCAATAGATAGTCTATTAAAATGTTATTATTATAGTCAAGTCTTCAATGGCTTTTCTTTAACTGTAACCTTCCTTGGTGAGTGGTCTTCTAAGTTGGAAACAGGTCGCTACTTATGAAGCTTTTTCAGTGATTGTCTAAAGAGGAAGATTGAAACTATATGCAGAGTGATTGACATCAGCTGTACTCAGCTGATTGCAGCGTGCATTAAAAGAGGCGCATGTCCAATAGTGGACTAACACAGTCTGATGATGATGATGACGATAACATCCGTCTGTCCTTTGCAAAACATGAAATGAAAATTCTTGGATCACATCAATTTCTGAAGAAAACAATAAAATATTTAAGCCGAGATTTAAAAATGACATTCTACTGCAAACTTTTCTCTAACAGATTTGTTCCAGACATTTTATTTGACAATCTGGTTGAAGGAATAATCCAACGTTTCAACTGTTGCCAACAGAGATGAATCTCCTAAACATGGACGCGGAGAACCGCGTGGTCCTGAATGTTGGAGGCATCCGCCACGAGACGTACAAGGCGACGTTGAAGAAGATCCCCGCGACCCGGCTCTCGCGGCTGACCGAGGCCCTCGCCAACTACGACCCCGTCCTCAACGAGTACTTCTTCGACCGGCACCCAGGGGTCTTCGCGCAGGTCTTGAACTATTACAGGTATTTATTTTCTGTTTTTGTCAGATTTATTAAAATATTCCTTTTTATGCGTCACTATCTAAACAGAACAAAACAGAGCCTTGTAACATTAAATTTAAAGTTGAATTTCAACTGCATTGCGGCACGAAAGTTTAAGCCACTTTAAAGTAGGATCTATTCAAGTGCTGCCAGCTACTCGGCATAGTATTAAATGTTGCAAACGTTTTTAATTAACGCACAACCGCATCGAATGGCACCGCGGTGGTAGGTTACAAAATAATCAATTTGCTGGAATGTATCCGTTGAGGCGCAACGTATTTTATAGATGCAGTAACTCAAACTATGCGTTGATTCGCAAATGGCTCCTGAACGGTCGTGTTTATATTTAATTTTGGCAATTATAGTGCTTTTTAGGGTTCCGTACCCAAAGGGTAAAGCGAACCCTGTTACTAAGCCTTCGCTGTCCTTCTGTCACCGGTCAGTGTCAGACACAGAACAAACATCAATGTTCATCACTCAAATGTTTGAGTCCTAAATGGGAATCGACCCTCAACCTTCAGGGTTGTAATTTGTGAACATTTGTAATTTTATGTTGTTCACATGTTTCGCTGGTTTTAACTGATTTTGAACCTTATTTATATCTGTATAGGCCCGCATTTGACTGCGATCTCATCTGATGGAAAGTGATGACGCGGTCTATACGATGGTACGTGCCTAGAATATACCTACATATTCACACGCGAGTTGAAAAGATCCAGATTGTACTCATCGGGAAAACACACGCCAGTTCAGTAATCTCTATTTATTTTCCATTGTGTAGATTCATCATCATCAAAGTATATAGAAACAATACATCATTTTATAATCCCCTTACAAGAATGTGTCGTCTCTATAATGAGTTGGCATTAAAGAACAAAATCATAGACATATTTGACCCTAATCTCGGGAGGTTTGTCAAGTGTATTAGGGCAACACAGTTTTCTGATCTGAATGTAAATCATACTTAACCATTTTATTGCATTTATTTTTCTTTTTCTTCACTGTTTGTAATCAATTATTAATGAAACAACAAAATTCATAGGTTTCCTGATATAAATTATATAAAACTACTTAGTGCTCTTGTATTCACATATTAGGGTTACAATCTAGTTCCAAACTGTTTGTAAGTATAATACTATTGTTGTGATGTGTTTGTAATCTGCTTTGTGATTTAATAAAATAAAATAAAATAAAATAAAATCACCAGCCTGAAGTCCACCGCTGAACATAGGCCTCCCCCAAAATGGGCTACCTTGAGCGGCTGCTTGCCTCTTGCATCCATCGGCTCCCCACGGTTCTGACCACGAGAACGTGTAGATTATTTGTTCAAAAATCCTCATCCTATACGGACAGCCGCTGGGAAAGAAAGATTCTTGAAGGGCGACCACGAACCGTAAGGCGCACCGTAGGCCGGCTCTCCAGGTGGACCGATAATCTGATGAAAACCACGGAGAGCCGATGGATGCAGGGGGCGAGCAGACGCTCGAGGTGGCGCTGGCTGGGGGAGGCCTGTGTTATACCGTGGACGTTTTCAGGCCGTTGATGATGATCATGTTATGGATAGATCTTTTAACCTGAACTCACGTTTTTTAAAACATTAATTAATTATTAAGTATGTAATAATAATTTGAAACGTACACAAATCCAATTACTACCCGAATACAGAATTATTATTTATGAAACCCATTTTAATCCGAACCGATTTCAAACTTCAACCTATTTCAAAATTCACCTCCAATTACTTCGGAGCCTATTTATCATCGTAACAAAATTTATACCTACCAGTCCCAAACGGTGCGGTGTGGTCCCTAAACCACGACTGATAAAGGTCAAAAATTCCTAACTCTATAAAATTTATACCCTGGTTAGACACTGCACGGGTGACAACCGCAAAATTTTGGTACCCACAGGAAATCTTTTGAAATTCAAAAGACTAAGATTTACTATTTGGAAAACTTTTATTAAACGAAAACCCGAAGAATAACCTAGTATTAGATTATAAATAGGATGGACAAAAGTTCAAATATCGATGATCCAATAGTCGTCCAACGACAGAGCCTGGTTCGACAAGCTTGCGGAGAGAAGAGAAAAACAGCATGGCAATGAAGTTATTGCATCTGTCGCAACACACGCCTGCATAAGGTGTGAATGCACGTGCCGCTCTCGTATTGGTTTATACAGCCATCAAAAAAAGTGTCATACAAATTAACTCCATACACACTGCTTAAATAGTCTGTAACAGACTAAGAGGCCACTGATGAATAGTCGTTAAGCCAAAATAATAGAACAAAAGCACAATGTACTTTAAAAAAGCTAAGTGAATATCAATCAACCCCCAAGGCAATAAACGAATATTGCAAAAGAATCCATAACCAAATTGGTTGGGAGGTCTTGGTTTGCGAATATTGCCATACATAATGCAAAGCCTTTTTCTCGGTACATTACAGTCTTCTGCTATCACAAAGCCGCCTTACGATGCGTAATGTTTATGATGGCAAATCCATCAATGATAAGTGTCCAAAGTGGTGACTGATGATGTGTGCATAACTATTTACCATCCAGATAAAATAATCACTGTCTAAAAACGGGAACAATTCAAATATAACCAGAACACAACCCCCGAAGTAGATCCGAAAACAACCATTCCAATACGGTCTTAACCAATTTTCCAACCGCACAGAACCCGGACTCAATTGAATAAGAGGTCCGTTCATAATTGGACAAAAGACAGACGGACAGGCGTATTTTCATAATCATGTTTACGAAGGAACGGTTTAGAGACCGCAAAACTAATTAGCCTGTGTAAGCAACAATTTCAAGGAATGCCGCATTAGGTAACGAAATACTTAATAGTCGCGTATAAAAATGGTCCAGACAGGGTCGGAGTGGAAGAATATAACTAAGTGTTTTTATAGCAAATAGGCTAATGTTTGTCTAAGTCAAATGATAAGGAAATTTGACAGCAGTGATATATAATCATCGTCATCATTAACAGCCTGAAGACGTCCACTGCTGAACATAGACCACCCCAGAGGGCGCCTCTGTTAGCGGCTACTCCTGCATCCATCGGCCTACGCTGCGTCTTTCGGTTCATGGTCGCCACTCGAGAACCTTTCTTCCCCATCGGTTATCAGTTCTACGAGCGATGTGGCCTGCTCAATATTTCAACTTGCTAATTCTAAGAACAATATCGGTCACATAAGTTCTCCTGTACAGAATATAGATAATACTCTCAGATATTTAAGGTATTACCTACCGTATTCATCAACCGAGAGTCGCAAAAACATCTGCTAAGTATATTTTTTGTTGTCCAAGAAACAGTCGGCTCATCATGAGCCTAAAGACGTTCACAGCTGAACATAATGCCTCCCCTATAGAGCACCACTTTGAGTGGCTACTTGCCTTTTGCGTCCAACGGCTACTCGCGATTTTCCAAGTAAAAAGCTGGCCTACGCTGCGTCTTCAAATTCATGGTCCCCACTCAAAAAACTTTCTTCCTCATCGGTTGTCAGTTCTATGAGCGATTTAATCTTTCCATTATTGTCATAAAACGAAACGATTTTCAAATTGTTTTCTCCTTTTACTACAAAGAAATTATGTTCGAGTGGCCTGCTACTTATGCAGATTTACTTTTTATCTCTAAATCTATATGAACAATATAGTACATTATAGTTAAATGGACCACTTTGTAAAGCAAACTGACCGTGCTGATGCTTGACGGCTCTCACTCCACTTGATTGGAAACAGTCGAGCCACTCAAGCACGCTTGATTGAAGCATCGATATCCTCTTCACTTAGACACGTCTCAAGTAGATGCGATACAAAGATGTTAAGCTGTTGTTCTTTTAGACTAAGTTATAAGAAGTACCTATCAGACCAAATTTTTTAGAGATATATATGTAGATAGAGTAGAAGGAGAGAGAGTAAATGAAAAATGAAATGAAATGAATTTATTCCGGACACACACACAATATCACACAGTAACACAAGAATTTATAGGTGTAGCAGAATCGAAATACAAAGTTTATAAATACTTAGTTATTATACCTATCTGTAACTTACTACATGTGACATTGTGCAATGTCAGGAATAGGTAGTAGGTAGAGTTTGAGTTTTACGTCCTTTTAAATGTGTACAGTCTGGTTTATGCATTTTCTTTGTCGGGACACCGCTCAAGAACATTTTCATGCACAGACCTACTCATAACTGAGCCATAAAAAAATCAGGTTCATTGTATAGGAGATCCCTTAAATAATTATTTTATTTTATTTTTTTAGTAAGTATTCTTTATTTAGCAGCAACAGAAATACATCATCTGTGAAAATTTCAACTGTATAACTATTACGGTTCATGATAGCAGACATGGTGACAGACGGACAGACAGACAGACAGAGAGACAGCAGAGCCTTATAATAGAGTCCGTTTTACCCTTTGGATACGGAACCCTAAAAAACATTAAAAGGGATTACCTGTCGCCGGCAACGATATTTTCTTGCCATCGCGAGGCCTTCCGTGGCAACAATTTAAAGAGATTTACGAAACGCCTGCTACATCCGTACATCACACAGGGTTTTGTGATGTGAAAATTTATATAAAAGTGCTGTTTAGATAGGCAGTGAATAAATCTGTTAGATTTATAGCTGAGCATTTGGGATGCTTGTTACTATCCCCAATCCACAAAGCAAGCATCCGTTTTAATGTTGCTTTTGAGAAATAATTATGATGTCATGCAGTTATGATGTTGTCATGTTGGTCCCGAAGAATAAGACTGCCCCCATTTCCCACGGGTTCCGTAAGAGCCAGCTAAAGGGCTATCCAGGGAATAACCAGCAGCATACTCCTCAGTACTAACAACCTGACCGACGACCTGACGACCTGGTGGAAACCGCGGGGAGCCGATGCATGCAAGAGGCGAGCAGCCGCTCAAAGTGGCGCTCTCTGGGGGAGGCCTATGTTCAGCAGTGGACGTCTACGGGCTGATGAAGATGATACTCTCAGTATGCATTTTAATCTACTGCGATCACTAACCCCCCGTTTCTTATATGTTTGCTAACGTTAAAGTAATCATCGTCATTAACAGCCAGAAGACGTCCACTGCTGAACATAGGTCTCCCCCAGGGAGCGCCACTTTGAGCGGCTGCTCGCCTCCTACATCTATCGGCTCCCCACGTTAAACTCATGTAAACTTGAAAATACTGAGCGCTCATTGGTTGAAGACAGCCGATGATCAACAACAGCCAACCAATGAGCGTTCCGTATTGTCAAGTTGACATAAGTTTAAATTTAACAAATTGTATGATTTCTGCTCTGTCCACGCGACATTGGTGAAATTGTGGCAACCCCGTAGAAGCCATAATAAGAAGTTGAAGTTTAACTTTGACAAACGTACCAGAACATACTATAAACCATAAACAACAGAATTGAGAACCCTTGAAATAAAGGCTTGAAAAAATTTCTTCTTCAGCTTTAAACGCAAATAAAGATAACACTCCCTGTTCGCTCGGCTGGCAAGAAATTGATCTTTAGAGTGTTTTCTGTACGTTCGGTGTTTATTTTTATTTCACGGGAACTTTTCTTTGCCGAAACATCGAATAATATCTTGAGAGCTGGCAATAATGTTTGCTTAGAATACAAATCTACCTTAGAATAATCCTTCCTACACTGGATTCAAAGGTAGGCAACGTATCGGCAACGCTCCTGGTGTTGTGGGTCTCTATAGGCGCGCCGTCAGCGTGTTTGTGTGTCAGTGTTAGTAAAAAACACTGAAACAACAATCCATCTATATAGAGGCAGCAAATCCTTCACCAACCTCTGAACATAGAACTCTCCCGCGGCAGTGCTTACATCATTAGTTGCACTGACTGCTTGCGTAGGGTAATAATTATATCTACATCTATCATGTGACCTAACCTCAATCTAAGACAAATTGCCAAACGAGTTATCAATTAACGATTAGGCTCGTTCAATCAAAGCACTAATAAGACCTAATCACGTCTATCAATAGTCCGGTCTAGGCCTGAGGCTACATTAATCAATCGAGCCCCGAAGTTTACCGACTTTAGCCGAAGTTTACCGAAGTGTCTTACCCTTATCGGGGACAATTAATTGGTTCTCATGAAGGGCTTGTTGAAAGAAGTGGCTGTGAGCTTGGATAAAACCAATGTAGACTTTATGGTGTAAAGAATTGATGTTACCAATTTGTACTTTATTAAAAGTAAGATAAGAGCAGGTTGTAAGAATGCTTCCGTTCTATTTTTATTATTCTCATCACCGAGTTATGGTTAAATCTTTCGTAGAAAGGTGTTATAAGAGTTGAAAAATGCTGATTCGACTCCTGTTAGTAGGTAATGATAATTACAGATTAGTATTTTTCTGACGACCTGGTCAGTACCGCGGGAGCCGATGGATGCAGGAGGCAGGCAGCCACTCCAAGTGGCGCTTTTTGGGGGAGGCTTATGTTCAGCAGTGGACGTTGATGATGATGATGTTTTTTCAAAGCATTTACGTTTATTGAGAGACGTTTCAGCACCCAATCATGACTCTGGTTGAATAATGAAAAATAATGATTATGATCTTTTTGTGATGAGCAACGTACAAATGGTCTCTAGATGCGTCCTTCTCGTGATAGGGAAGTGGAAAAACCACTTGCCTACAAATTATCTCAGCCAGAAGTTGTTTATAAACTTACCCGCAATCTTTGCCATATCTAAATATGATTTAGTTCCTACCTAGTGCATTATTATAATACCTACATGTGAGGACCTCCGAGTGATATTGTTTTGTATTACCCAGGACCGGCAAGCTCCACTACCCCACAGATGTATGTGGGCCTCTATTTGAAGAGGAGCTGGAGTTTTGGGGACTGGACGCTAATCAGGTCGAGCCGTGCTGCTGGATGACGTATACTCAGGTAAGCTTTAGCTATGTTAATTCTTGGAAATCAGGAGCGTGAACTAAGGACGCCACGGGGAGTCTATGGATGTAGGGGTGGCAGCCCCTAAAAGTGGTGCTCTCTGGAGATGAGAGAGAGAGAGAGAGCGCCACTATTAGCAGCTGCGCGCCTCCTGCATCCATCGTACATCGGCTCCCCGCGGCTTACACCAGATCTTCGGTTCACCTAGTGGAGGGCCCAGCTACGTGCGTCTTCCGGGTTGTGGTCACCACTCGAAAACCTTTCTGCCCATCGGTGGCCAGTTCTACGAGCGATGTGACCTGCCCATTGCCACTCAACCTACCAACTCTAAGAGCTATATCGGTAACTTTAGTTCTCCTGCGGATCTCCTCATTTCGGATCTTATCCCGCAAGGAAACACTGAGCATAGCTCTCTCCATAGCTCGTTGTGCGACTTTGAGCTTCCTAATGAGGTCAACAGTAGGAGACTACATCTCAGTTAATAATTGTCCTTACTTAGCACGCTCTGGGCTATTTTAAACGTCCATTTATTCTTCATTCAATATAGGCATTGTAGGTTTTCACTGTAACCCAGTCTACACTTTTTAATTTTAATAACAACTACAAGACATTGTGTGGCACGTGTGCGTCATAAAAACTGGACAGCGAAGGAAACGAGCAAAGTTTGCGACGTGCTGCAAAGTTGGTGCAGCCAGCTTGCTGGCCCCGATTCCAAATTGTTTGGACATTGTGGAAATATTAGTTTCTGCTTCGATGTTTACTTTTTTCTGTTTTTAATGTTTATGATTTATGTAATGTGTGTTTCACTTTCATCTCTCGTACATACCAGCCAATTTATTATTTTTTTAATTATCGTCGTACAACAAAAACATAGAAGAATAAGACAAGCAAAGATACTGTGGTATGTTAGAGAAATGAGTATGATACCAATTTTCTTGTTTTTTTTTTTATGAGAATATAATGGCGCATGACGTGACAAGTTAGTCGTTCACGGTGTTAAGTAAAACGGCCACCCTACACCCATGCGGCCGCCTATAACAGTGTGTCACTCAGAACTTTAAAATAAAAGTTTCGCGTGACGCTGCACTGCGCTCCTGAGACATCACAAAGTCTACACAGATTGCTAGACTGTGAGATCAGGGCATAGGTCTCATTTGCCCAGTAATTTTACTAGCTACAATGCCCTTCAAACCATCATTTATAATCAATCGCCTTTATTACTGTCTTTATGTTCCAACTGGATGAACTACTGATATTATTGATAATTAAACTACTAATAGGTACTGTAACGATCCAGGGTGTCTCGTGACGTCACATTTATTAGGAATGTTTGTTCATCAATAAAAAATATTTAAATCATTAAATCTTATCAATTTTGCTTATAAGAATAATTCAAATTAAAGCAATAGTCGTAGGCATTACGCTCATTACTGAAAAATATGAAGATAGGTATTGGAGTAGTTATCTGAATATGAAATGAAGTGAAATTAGTAGAAATCAAACCTTCGTTATAATATTGCATACAGAGTTCATATCAAAGATTTGGGGGCTCTTAGTCGTAGAGCGGTCGATCATTGAATGTGTCAAAAATTTTCCTTGGATTCCAAATTTAAGCGTGACGGATTTTTTATGTTTCTTAATTAATTCCTGAAGTTTGCGCGGTGTAAGGAGGGATTAGGCGTGAAATTTTGTTAAGGGCCAGGGTATTTTTCATGAGCATCGGCTGAAAGATGATTACTGAAGGATAAAGTACTTTATTACCCTTTTCACATAAAATTTTAATACTTAGGCATATAGGGAAGGAGTTATTTTATGTGTTATTATCTATTTAGATGTGATTGTGCTTATGGATTCGGCTTAAAGCGATTTACTCTGTCACAGAGATAGTTCAGGAACTAAAAGGTCTTAGATTATTATTTTAATATATGACTTCAGTTGTATTGATATAGCTTTATGTTATTAATAACATTATCAAGTGGTATTGGAAAGTTGTATTGATTTATTTGTAAATATCTACATAAAAGTATAAAACACGTGAGCGAAACATCTAGGATTCGGATAATTATGATTTTTAGTGTCGGTTTCCTATAGATTTGTGGAAGTTTGGAGGAATTTTCAGGAATGCAAATTATGTTTTAAAGTTCATATTAATTTTCGAAATTACTTTACGTAATATTTAGATGATTATTACTTTAGAACGAGTAGGATGGGTACTTTTGAATTAGGTTTTCATGATATTTTCGAATTTTCCATCTAGATTGAACGATTTGCGATACCCACCCCTCTTAAATTTTCTCAAGCAGAAGCAATCGTGTGGCTAATATTGAGCTGTCAAAAGAAAATAGATTTTCATTTGTTTAAGTGAAGTATTACAACCATACCAATGTAGATGAGACTAAGATCGGCACCTGGCTTTGCTTGTAAGATGACAGGAAAAACAGTACAAAAAACTTAGCAAATGAGGAACTAAAATTTGATGATAATCTGAAGAGAATATCACTTAAAACATGGGATTGGCATTATTGATTTATTTAGTATACTTAGGAGCTAGTTCACAAGTAGATTATATTATTTTTGAAATTATTTAGGGAAAAGGATGTACTTAATAGGATGTATAATCTCGGGAAAAGTGTAAACAGTATTAAGAGTAATCAAATAACGATTTAAATAATAGATTAGACATAGATTACGTAGTTATCTGCGATTTTTCCATACAAAACTAAAATACAATATTATAGACTTTTATTTTTCTATCAAAACAAAAACTTATTTTTTTAGTCTGTTACGATATAAAAATACAATTTTCATGCTTCAAAATAGGTTTTATTATGAATAATGGGGTCAAAATTTTGTATGTAAATTAGTCAGACAAATTTTGTTTTCAATATAGATTTTGACCATTTCGGCGCGCGCACTACAAAATGAAACCAGGGGAAACTATAAAACAGAGCCGAGGATCTGTCAAAGGTTCATTCATTAAGCATTCGCGGGGATCACTACATGATACCTGTCAGTGCACATGAGATTTTCGGTTAACTTCAAGTTAGAGTCGTCCTCTCAAGTAATTCTGGTTCTGAGGAAGAATCCTTGGTTCCAGAAACCCCAGTCAGAAACAAGTTGAAACATGTGATATACGAAGCTTGTTTTCCTCCTACTTTTGCGTTAGGGCAGATCGCGTGTTCTGTGGAGACCTGCACCAGATTTTGCCTCCGTTATAGGATCTGGATCCACCTTTTTGGTTTGGTTTGCATTCTGGCTGAAAGGAGGGCTGAAAAGATTAGCTGACCCGTCTTCGTGTATACGATACCCGGATCCTAAATGTAAATCAAACTGAACTGTCCCACACAATAGGGTTTTGTCTTCTATGCACTTATGAGACTTCGGTCCGCATACAAGATAAAAAATAGGTGGCAATAGGATTTATTAGCTTTGGAGAGCTTTTGTCACAGCTCGTTTTCTTATAGGCTAGATTAGGTATGTTCTCATTGCACACTCGAGAACAGACATGCACGCTTAAAAGTAAATATGAGATTTGTAGCAATCTCTAGTTTTGGGGGTACACACCAGATGTTAGAAAAAGCTATAAGTTGAGGAACACACATGGGAGGGAAAGTTAGGGTTAAAATACTAAAATTTGCAGTAAAATAAATGTTTTAGGGAAATAGGAAAAAATCGATTGTACAAAGGTACATAAAAATAGATTCGAAATTATTATAAAATTGGTAGTAATATAAAACTGTGAGGGAAATAGGCAAAACTCGGTTTTATAAAAATGCTTAAGATTAGAGTTAAAATTATAAATCATGCGGTAAAATAAAATGGTTAGGAAAATAGGGAAAATCAAAATTCTAATAAATGCTTGATTCTAAAAAATAAAATAATGACAATATTCTACCAAAATAATAATTTACCTTTAAAATTTAGGTCAAATCGGAAAAATGAATTGTGAGGGAAATAAATAAAACTCAAAATACAAAATCTAACTATAATAGATAAATAAGTAAAAATTAAATTAAAGCAAATAATATAAGTGTTATCAAAGTAAACAATGGGTAACGCTAGTAGGTATAATTCTTTAGGAAAATCGTTTAATAGTTAAAACTGGTACATTGACTAAAACATGATAATTGAAGCTAAAGTAATATCGGCAATTTTTATGGCGGAAATTTAGGAAGGCTTTAGACCTTGGGCTGTATGAGATGAGACAGGGGGGGAAGTTCAGCTGGGAGGCTAACTTTAGGGTCTGTCATATACTGAATTTAGTACGTATTTGATAGACTCACAATGGTCTCACATTAGGTGATGAAGGATAAGTATGAGGTTTTGCTTTGCTAACAAATTAACGTAGAGTTCCCTTGAATGTATTGAGGACGTATGTTGTTAGGGCTTGCTAAAAGATCATGTCCTCTCTGTCCTTAGTGTTTTGAAGACAAAACTAGACATACTGACCTGGAATGAATAGTAACAAATAGTAAAATCAATTTCCCCAACAGTGTCTTGAAAACCTCAAGTGGAGGCAATTTCATACACAACATAGTGGAGGGCTGTCCCGTCAGGTGTCGAAGCTCACAGTTATGGAGCGGGGAGGTGCTCCGTAGCCGAATGTTATGATAAGCAGATAGATTATCATGACTTCGCTAATTTAAACAAACTCAACTTCAGAATGTATGACTTATTACAACATTTACGTGAAGCCTTAGTACTACTTATTAGGTTAATGTGAGTTGTTTTGGGGCAATCTACGTTTTCGGTATTTCCAGCAAATATAGGATTAGCGCTCATCATAAGTTCAGATTGCAAAGCTTAGTAAAATAAAGAAATTACATTCTACTAAATGAATCTCGTATTGAGTCGGCGTCAGTTAGGAATTGTCTCATTACTTTAAAAGGAATTGGATTACTACATTATCACAACGTACGGGTTCCACCACTATTAGGAGACGATCACTTGGCCATATCAAATCTAGAACATACAACAAGCTTAGGTTAATTTTAGGTTCTTTCCAACGGTATTAGATTTGCTAGCGTTATTTAATTGCAATTTATAGGATATTTAAATTCAGGTATTAAAGTTAAGTTGGTTATTAAAAATACAATTATATGAATTTAGGGGGGAGAAATAGGGGGGGGGGGGGTTCTTACAGTACCTACCTAGTTATTCTATATTTTAAGAAATATTTAACAAAATTTTCAATATACATAGGTAACTGTATTCTTTTTTGCTAAAGCATTTTACAATATCGGCCATGCAATCAGGTATTGGGGTCAACCATTTTGATTGCCGGTGTCCGATTTTTATGGTAGCAGATGCTGGTAGTTCGATATTAAATTTCTAGAAATTCTGCTAAATTTTTTCCAACGTTGTTTTAACGTTGCTATTCTACCATAATTATTATTTATTATTAACATTTTTCTATATAAGTTTGACATTTAATACCGATACGGTCGTAAAACTAGTACTCAACATTGTTTCACTTTGTAGCAAAGTTGACACTACTACACAAATTAGGTCACCCTCAGTTACAAGGCCAATCGATACACAAATAAACTGTTAAGGCAATTTTCTATTGAACTTATTGGTTAGAATAATTGCTGGTGTAGTTAGATTTCAGTTAATAATGGTAAATAATTATTCACTAAAGATTTCTTTTTATACATAGATTACCACATTACTAGTATTGAAGATGTAATAATATTTTGAACTGAATGAAAACAAAAATGAGAAAATATAGGTACGAATACTGCACGTCTGTACTAAAATTGACTAAAGCCGATTGAAATAAAACTATCGGAATGCACCTAGCTCACACGCTGGATTAACACATAGGATACTTTCTATCTGCGTGTAAAACGCCGAGCGCGACAAGTTTTATAAAAAGCACTACTGTGCAAACAGTCGTTATGAACTTGTGAATTTGCGCAACGAACGTGTGAAATTCTGCTCAAATATTTGTCATATTTGATTAGAGTGCCAGACTGCCAATTTAATATTCAATGTATTCAGTATTCATTTTATATTTTACACTCTAAAAATTACTCAATCAAATGGAACAACATCAATATTTTAACATGTATTCATGTCTTTCGTACAAGGTACCTACTGGATTTGCAGTGCCGTTGAGTATGAAACAGATATGATGTACACTTACTGTAAACGTTTCTCTTTCATAAGCCATGTGGTCCCTAGCGCAAGAATATGACCATCTCCATCTCTTCCCGTGCTGTAAGATCCGGCTACGGGAATAACCAAGGAACGGATATCAGACCGATAATCTGGTGAAAACCGTGGCGAACCGATGGATGCTGGAGGCCTATGTTCAGCAGTTGATGTCTTCAGGCTGCTGATGATAAGGATCATGATATATTACCATGCTCGGTAGGCTCAGTGATCGCAGATTATTATGCAAATGGAGTAGAGTGCTAATGCCAATTCCCTGGATTTTCATTTTAAGTAAAATAAAGCTTTTCTACTAATTTATACGTCTACCTATCACTTATTTTTGGTTCATAAATATAATACACAAACAATTTGATTAATTAAATACCTGTAGCAATTCGCGCTTCATATTAAAATGATTTTAGTTCCAGTCTTTAAATGTAAATTTGTTCTGTAAAATTAAATTCGCAGTGAGATTGGCAGAATTTCAAACGTTAGATTATTTATTTAATCATTTAGGTAATTTTGAATTGGGAAGTAGTGTGTAAAACCGCGGGGTATCTCTAAAAGCTAGAATACAGGTTAGTAATACAAGCTAATTTCCACAGCATCGTGACACCCAAGAGACCCTCGCAGTCCTGGACCGCTTGGACCTGGACACGGAGAAGCCGACAGATGAGGAGGTGGCTCGCAAGTTTGGCTTCGAGGAGGACTACCTGAAGGGCACAGTGTCTTGGTGGCAACACCTCAAGCCGCAGATGTGGTCGCTATTCGACGAGCCATACAGCTCGAATGCTGCTAAGGTGAGTCGTACATTGTATAAATGCTTGTTATTTATTAAATAGTGTCATAAAAATGGACTCTTTCTTTCGAAATTCGATATAGATTCGGGAGTGAACTGGTGTTGTTTACCTTGAATATATAAAGTGATACAAGAATACAACAATTCAGTATTTTAATGGAAAGCCAAGAGTAGGTCCCAACCAATACAACAAAATGGATCCCATTTGCTAAAAATTGACATTCAATCGAAAACATCAATTAATTATACTCCCATCGAATGTCAATATGTAGCGCCACAAGTGATTTGTTTGTTATTTATAATTATTATAATTTTACTAGAAAAATTACAATTAAATAAAAAACCCAATATTCTTCACACATCAATATAATAAAATTATAACAATGTACACAACGTATACGCACATACCTAATAGAGTAGGATACTTTCCTTACATAAATAAGAACTTCTATAAAAGTAAACTGTAAAGTTTATCTGCATTGGCTGGTTTTATAACCACAAAAGAACATAAAATTTTAGCACTAATTAAATATTTTAAGTAGGAAGATACTCCACGTTTCATTAATAATAAGAGTCGGAACTTCATAACGGAATAGCTTCTCAAATATTAATATCGAAATTTAAGGCGCAGCAAAACTCTACCAAATTAAGACTCTTCTGAATTCTTCGCAAGTTAAATCAACAGTAAACGAAATCCTTTAACTTTATGAAGTGTAAAATATGGTTTCCCGGCGAGCTGCTTTCGGACACCGAAAATTTTAATTCAAATTTATGCTAAACGTGACACTCCTATCCCTTTTAGGTCCTTCTTTGTTTTTATACAATCCTTTAGTTGAAAGCTTTTGCTATTTACATATCTCGTTACAAAGGTGCTTCTGTTTAAAGATCTTTTTAGTGAAACAGCCCTTTTAATGTGAGGCAACAACGTGCCTGTCATCTTGGTTAGCGCTCGTGTTATGTAAACGACGGAGCACTGTTCAAGCAATTTCATTTGTTATTTACTTAATTTTAACAAGAATGGCTACTGTTGCCACATTGTCTGATTATGTAGGTTCTACCAAAAATTTTTTACATTTAAATTGAATTTAAAAACTGAAAGCGGCACGTTCACTTTGTGAATATTTATTCATCTTGTGTCGTTTCCAATGGTTTGCAATTTGCATGAATTTATTTTTCTCTTATACTATGTTTTCTTTTCAGATAATCGGCGTGATATCAGTGTTCTTCATATGTGTGTCAATCATATCGTTCTGTCTGAAAACGCATCCGGACATGAGAGTGCCAGTGATCAGAAACTATTCAGTGACGACTGCGAATCAGACCCAGAGCTGGGCATTGGACAAAGTGCAAACTAACGCACACGTAGCGTTTTTCTACATAGAGTGCGTGTGCAATGCGTGGTTCACATTAGAAATCCTCGTTAGGTTTATATCGTCTCCCAATAAATGCGAGTTTATCAAATCTTCCGTCAACATCATCGACTACATTGCCACCATGAGTTTTTATATCGACCTCATCCTCCAAAAGTACGCGTCTCACGTCGAGAACGCTGACATACTGGAATTCTTCTCTATAATAAGAATCATGAGGCTGTTCAAATTGACGAGACACTCGTCCGGTCTCAAGATTTTGATACAAACATTCAGAGCATCAGCCAAGGAGCTGACACTTCTGGTGTTCTTCTTAGTATTGGGGATAGTGATATTTGCAAGTTTGGTGTACTATGCAGAGAGGATACAGACGAATCCACACAACGACTTCAATAGTATACCGCTGGGGTTGTGGTGGGCGCTGGTCACCATGACAACGGTGGGATACGGTGACATGGCTCCAAAGACGTACGTGGGCATGTTCGTTGGAGCCTTGTGCGCATTAGCTGGAGTAAGTATACACTTATTTATTCAACCTGATACGAAATAGATCAAAAGTCTTCTAGATAACATTTACATAATAAACGTTTCTACTTATATATATATATATATATATATATATATATACGTACTAATATATTTACATTTTGTATATATGATTAACATAATAACATACTTACGTAAATGTATTTTTAATGTTGTTATCAAAATTCTTTTTACTTATCGTAACAAATCTTATATGGTGATCCGCATGAACAAGCAAAAACAGAAACGATTCCTATCGTTTATGCATAATGTGATGTTATGAAAGTTGCTCCAGTTCAAAACTTGGACTCATTTTGCTACATAAAATTTTCATGAAATTAAGCCACTGGATCCAACTTCCAGTTTAACATGATCTGTGATTTTATTGTAACAGGTGCTGACGATAGCTCTACCTGTGCCGGTCATAGTGTCCAACTTCGCTATGTACTATTCACACACGCAAGCCAGAGCCAAGTTGCCTAAGAAACGACGGCGAGTTATCAATGTTGAACCAACTAGACCTCCTATGCGTAAGTTCTTATAAATTCTGAATAAGCCATACACTTTTTATTTATCAAAAAATTATACCAAAATATCTCCTCCTCCATATTAAGTGTGTATTACGTATTTTTGTAGTCACCTCATTCAATACACAATCGTTATACTTGATCCAAAAATATACAGTTTTTTCGTGTCATGATAAAAATTTACACCCAACAATCACACACATAATGATAAAATACCCATTGTCACTCCTATGTTTAGGTACTCCAGGGGCACCAGGAGCCCCAGGTGGACCAATGACACAGGGCATGGGACCTCAGGTTGTCAACCGGAGGATGAATGCCATCAAAACAAATCATCCTAAGGACATGATAGGACCTAACATGGGTAAGTATTGGGAAGAAATTAAAAAATAAAGTATTGGTTTTGAGCCTGGAGTATACCTAATATAAAGAAAATTGTAAAATCTACAGCAGGGTATAAAACAACCCCAAATATTATGACTTTGGAGAATTCTATTTTATCACCTTTATTTCTTTCCAAGGTTTGGAAAAAAATTGTAAAATTACGAAATTCTATAATTATGTCTTGTTAAGCAAGGCAGACACTTGTAGCTAAGCACAATCAGTGTGTTAAATCACAGTAGACAAAATTAAACACTGATTGAAGTTGATTGGCGTTTACTCTCACTAAATTAGATGACATGTCACTACCACTAACAAACAGATTGGCTACACTTACAAAATTACTAACAATAACATGGATGATACTGCATTTGATTTAGATGCTACTAATGATGAGGTTAATGCTAGTAGGAAAAGATAAGTCACAAAATATGTAAATATAGTACCAGCTACAAGCAATGACCTCAATGAAATTATAAAATAATACTCACTCTACTAACCGTAGCTTATTGCAATGTAATCCTCCACAGATGGTGATCGTAGCGAGCTTGAGGCTATGATTCAAACGACACCAAACAACTGCAAAAGAAAGAATTTAAACATGCTTTAGACAGCAACACACAAACGGCGCCGTTGGGTCAACGAACGGGCTTTCTATATCGCCTGCACACACGGATATAGCTTACAGGAATGCTAATGAACTAGTCATCACTAACAAATCATTAACATTACCATTATTGCACAATAAGGCAATGTCTACAAGCAGCACTGTCGAGGAGCCATCCATAGGTCCCTTTGCTTCGTCAATGACAACTCAAGGTTCGGGATCAAGTTGTAAATGTTTGTGTGCGTCCCTTACCTTAGTTTGCTTAGCTATTGATGTTGTGGTAGTAAATAGGATAGTAACAGTTTATTTTTCATTCTTGTTTAGTTTGTAGGCGATGTGTGAGTGTGTAAGAATGCTTTTAGAATTTGCAATACATTTAGTTGAAAAGATGTGGAATGTTATTTTAGAAAATGTAACAAGAGGTATTTTTTCAGCCAATCACAATACTCTGAACACCACAACAAACGAAGTATCCAAATCACAACCAAATACCACGGTACACATAGATCGATGTCTATCACTAACAGTAACACAGCTTGTCGTTTTGTCCGTGTTGTCTATATGTGTTTTAACTTACCAACTATATTTATTATCAATACTGTTGTAACCATCTCAATATTTTGTGTTAGCAGTTTTGTGTACCTAATTACGTTTTGTTATGTATTTAATATTTAACTTTTATATACTGGGTGTAATTTAATTCATTAGCACCTACTCCTGATACCGGTCACGTGTGGACCAAAATTTTTGAATTCTAATACATTGGTTTGGTAATAATAATAACTCCAAAAAATGGAATAACTTACTTAATCAAATGCTACAATACAAAACTTAATTAAAATAATGTAGTACTAATTTTAATTAGTACATACAAGGTATAAAAACGTTTAAATGTATCAAAATCATCCGTGCCAACTGCGTTAGGCGCCGCGGCAATCTTCATAATTTTCAATAAAAATATTTTCAGTTACACTGTTTACTTTTTAATAATCGTCTATAAATGATGTACTATCATGGGCTCAATTTATGCTAATGAATTAAATTACATCCTGTATATTCAACTCTATGAAATTGCATGAATTTAACATATTTTTTGTTGTATCTAATTTCGATGGCAAATCTCTTAACCAGTTTAATTTTCCGACAGTCGCAACCTTAATGCCAGGAATGGATCTGTCTGTGACCACTCGACTGACTCCTAGTCCTCGAGATGGAATGAGTCCAGCACTAGCCATTGCGCTACCCATGATGAAGTCGGTCAACATAGTACCATCCCAGTGTTTCGACAACATGGCATTCCATGAAGAAAAGAAGAACGATAGTGAAAAAGAGAGTAAACACTCACAAGAATCAATCAACAGCGATAACACTATCAGAGCTAATAATTACAAAAATGAAACGTATGATGAGAAAAGCATAGAAGATAGAACAGACGTAAGAACTCCGTTACTAAGAGATCATAAAATAGAATCGTTAGATGAAACTAAACTCAGAGATAATAAGGTTGAGAAGAGAAAGTCTTCTGCCTCGACATAGCAATATATCCAAGAATACGACCAATAATTGTATAGGCTACCATTATAATATAAGTAATAATAAAATGGACATTTATAAATAACAATAAAATAAGTCAAGTAGTAAAAAAGCACCAGAGCCGAATGGTTTCAAACAATATAATATTCAGAGCTTTCGTGATGAACATTAAGTAAGTATTGTATTACGTAAATGTTAATTTTGCGATTAAATGAATGCCTTTTCGTAAAGTCAGTGCTTACGATGTACGCTAAGAATAAGATAACTAAACATTCGTCTTGTAAGGACTAAACGAGGCCGTGATAGGAGTAAGTAAGCTAAGTGTTAAAAGCACTTATTTAAAGGATTTTATAACACATACATACGTATTTAGTGAGTAGACCAATAAATATACTGTACTATGTTTATATTAATTTTATATAATTTAAAATCATTGTATAAATTTTTTTGTTAGTAAAACATTTAGAATTTTATTATTTTTTAAATAGTTTTGTTATTGGTTATATTCTTATTATATATAAATAAATAATATAAGGGCAGATAATTAAAATTCATAACCATTACCATGAGTTTATATTATTAATTATTTTTGGTGATGCCTTTGATTGTTGACTACAGTCATACCAACTGAAAATCGTCGGTTATTAATCTGATAAAAGAATACTTTTAACTATATATATGACCATATTCGTAATTTCAAAGTAAAAGTTACTGTCCATTAGTGAGAAATACGTTACTTGGTCTGGCTTATACCTTAAACATTTCAGTTTCGTTATTTTTCGTAATAAAAATCATCTTCATTGGCCTATTATTATCTACAAGAGATGATTTAAGTAATATAAAAGTTATAAACTAATTTGCCAGGTTTATAAAATATTAATTAATAAATTTTTATAATTATTTATATTATTTTATATTACTATTTTCTTAGCTGATTCGTCTATTTTTGCAATTTTTTTTACAATTTTATGTTTCTATGAAAGTGTGTAAGTCAGATCGAGTTTATTATAGTTATAACTAAGTTATCAGTATATCTTAATGTAAATAATGATATATTAGCGTTAATAATTTTATATCTTGTCAGTTAATCTTTGAACTCACTAGAAAACACATATCATCCGCACTTTCTGTCATTCTTGGTGTTATTATACTCGTTTTGTAAGTGTATATAAGTATTCAATAAATATTACTATATATATATATATAGGGTATCACATGAAATATAATATAAGTAGATAGAATTAAAATAATTACTTTCGTATACCCATCCAGTACATATATTTTGCGCATATAATAATAATAATTTAGATGCACGAAAACGCAACAATTTAGCGATTATATTTCTATTATTATAAGTTTTACTTTAATAAGTGTTTAAACTTTAAAACTTAAAACTGTGTTATACTTAATCACATTCTATTGGTTGTCATTCTGGGATTATAAGTTCAATTTGGAAGTTTGTTACAATTAATAATAATTATATTTTATAAAAAATTACAATATTTGTTCTATAAATTGCTGTTCAACCATATCGAGATTTATCAATTATATTTTGTTATTATCATTGGAAAGTTTTTATAAAATTTTAAAGCATAAAATGCAACATTTTGGAATCTGTAGATATTTCGAAAATATGTTTGTATTTTGTATATAATTTAGAGTAATTGTAGCATTGTCAATATTATGTTTAGCATTAAATACCACGACTATTTTTTAATCCAATTCGATTGGGATCAAGATTACGATTTATAAGACTTTTATAAAAACAATTTTTATTATTTATTAACCATAAAAAAGTCGATGGATGTAAGCTAAACTAACGTGCGTAGCGTAGGCTAGCATTTCGTAGCAGCTATAACGGCCGCGTAGCGCGCGTAGTTATTTTAGACGTAGCGTGTTTGTCTTCCAACAAAACAAAACCACAAGTAATACTGTTCATCACTTTTATGAACAATTTTGCCTATGATTCGTCTTTATTGTTTATGTATTGATGTACAATTCATAGCAGACAAAGTTCACGGCCGGATCATAACAATGATTTTAATATCACATGAATTGTTCAAACTTGCGTTTGGGGATAACTGGCGGGCTTGGTGGAAAATAAACGTGGTTTGAGTTGTTTGAGAAACATTTTGATTTGAAAACTTGTATGTACTTTTATTTCCATTATTTAATTTGTACTAGTAATTTGGGCGATATTTTATCGTCATGTAAAAAAACATTCAATTCTCGAATACCACACTCCGATTTAATTTTTTGAGTTCAATATAGTACAACATTGTTATCCGAACTATTAAACTCATTATCTTCTATTAACTTTTATGCTCTAAATAATATTTAACTTGTAGCAATAACAGATTAATTTGTAAAGAAAAATTTGCGCGGGAATCAGCGGGGATGAGCAGAGGATTATCACGAGCGGGAATTGAACCCGCATCCATCCATCCCTCATCGCATTATTTCTTTACAAATTAATCTGTTGCAGGTGGATACTGCTATAAAAATCAATAAATATTGTAACAGCAATTTGGAATTTTTCTACTATTCAATTTTTATAGCTTTATATCTTTGTAACTTCTAACCGTTGTAATCTAATGAGTTTTAAGACCTTGGACGACAACGCTATATCACAGAAATTCAGCGGGGTTGCCCGTAAATTATTATGGTCAAAGGGCAGCTACTCGGGCGTGGGGCAGCCCTGAAATAATTTATGAACTCGACTAGGTCAACACATTTCATATAAATGGGTGAAGGTTTTGCTGACTCTATGTATAGGTATGGCTCTATGTTATATAGGGTTTGTCTAGGTGCCCTATTCAAGCTGTATGCAGCCAAATTTATCGATGAATATTAATGAATAATACTGATTATTATTCATTTATATTCAACCTTCAAATAGACGTGCAAATATTTTTTATTTATGAATTCGAGATATAAAAAGTATATTAATGTATATCAACAAACAACAAAAACAACAAATTATTACTGTTTCTCTAAACTGATGGACGTATATAAATAATATAACAAATACATGAAATAAAATACATACAATAATATCATACACATATAATACAACATGATATTAATAATTTAAATTTAATAATTATTATTTAAATACATTTCCATAATAAAAGCCAATGTTTTTATTCTCAACCACATAAATAATAAATAACATAAAAGAAAGTACATAATAAAATAAATAGTAAAACTAAGTTCAAGTTATCTTTACGTATCAATCAAATATCTCAGTTTCGCAACTTTTTGTCGATTTGTCGTTCCAGTGTGTCAATAAAATCAAATCAAATGAAATCTTGATCTCAATCGAATTTCAACAAACTAAACCACACTCTCATCGTGTCTCGTAGCAATTTAATTTTGCTAATAATTGTAAATAAGTCTAAAGCGGATTTAGTGGACCATTGAAACAAGTTTTATACTAATTTAGGCTTAATTTTATTGTATTTTCTATTAACGACTCTAACCGCCTGGCGATTGAGTCTAATGTTGTATAAAACGCGGAGTACGATGGTGTAGTAAGTGCTGTAATGGCAGATACTAAAATGCCAGCTACACGTTCAATCTGCTTCATCAATCCATCTGGGTTGCTATCGTCATAATAAATATTATATAGGTATGCTGTACGTAGCTAAATAAAGTGCTTATTTGGCAAACTTTATTTATTATTATTATTATACTCCTGTTTTAGAACATTTAAATTTTAAAAAATGTGTAGGCTAACTGAAGTTGGCATATAATATTAAATTAATTTAATTTGAAACTCATTTGTTCTTGTCAAATTTAGATTGATTGGCCGTTGATTTAGTTATTCAAAGGTATTTTTACTTGGTCCAGGTTTGAACGTGTAACGTGCACCTTAGTTGATCTAAGTGCTGTACTTCCCTTCATTGTTACTTTTAAACTTCATTAAGCTACTTGAAATTCTACCTTAGTTTACTAAGCGCACTGCAAAAATGTTAAAATCTACAATTTTTGTTATTGTAAAGTACTGATGGTATACTAAAATGGCTTATATGAAAGAGACACCGGAGACAAGAGATAAGGATAGTGCAAAAATCACAGAGCATTTGAAAAAATTGCGCTTCGATGCATACTTTAAGGTCAAAGAAAGAAACTTTATTTTCTCAAAAGAAATTTACATTTCACTGCATGAGAAATTACACTTAATTTACGTACATACTATTATCAACAATGAGCAATCGAAGCTTGCTTAATAGGTTTAAAAACAGACTGTACTTTCAAAAATATATATCACAACAGTTTAGTCTTTTTCTCTCTGTGGCAGTTACTGTGGTTCTATTTCAAGTATATTGCGCGTGCATTGCATACACCTCAATTATCCAAGCCAGCCCCAAGGAGCTCACACTTCTTTAATAGCAAAGACCAGTCTTGGTTTACCAGGCTTGTTCTTTCGTCTCACAAATAATGCAGTGTCTTTTTCATGATCATCCAGATCACCTGAACTGCCACTTCTAAAGATAGGCCTCACCATGGGGTGCCCCTTTGACCGTCTGCTTGCCTTTTGCACCCAACGGCTCTCCGCGGTTTTGACGAAGTCTTCAGTCCACCGGTATCTCTTTAGATAAGTAAATTTCATCAATGATGTAGTATTAAGGCTTACACAGTGAAACAGGGCTTGTATCGTACTGTAATAGCAAACTATATTATACATACATCATTATACAATTTTGAACAATACAAACAAACAAATTATTTGAAATGTTGTTCATTAAACATGTGAAAGTATGGATGGGTTTTATTTTATAACCTTTATGAATAGCAAGTTGGTACTTCGTAACTTGCTTATAAACTTTGCACCAATGCCAGGTAGCAGGAAGATACATCCTGTATGGTATACATGCTATCACATCAACAGCCAGATACATCCTGTATACAAATACAAATACAAATACAAATACAAAAACTCTTTATTGTATACCACAGAATCAATCAATGATACATAACAGCTTATAGTAGGTATTACAATCGGCGGCCTTATCACTAAAAGCGATCTCTTCCAGGCAACCTTTGGATGGACAGTATTGGATGAAGTAGGAGTGGACGGTGGTGTACAATAAGAACATATACATTAATTAAGTTTTTATAAGTATGTTTGAGACAGATTTGATATAAAATAATTATTAATATAAATTAATGACACAAACATAGAAAAACAACAGTAATAATAATAATGCATTCATAATACTATTTATAATCCATAAACATACACATTATAACTACTTATTATACATAATCATATATAAATAATAAATAAATAAAATAAAATAAATATAAATAAATATACATAGCAGTATTAGATGGAAGACAGATAATGGAGCTTTACCATCCGATTAAAAATTAGTAAGGATTTTGCGCGTCTTACTTCTTCTGGCAGCGCATTCCAAAGTCGGACAGCTTCTACAGTGAACGACTTATCATAAAAACTAGTGGTGTGGACAGGCATCCGAAGTTGCAGGGTTTCAGAGGAGCGGAAGTATCGGGATTGGGTGAGGTACAAGAACTTAAAGCGTTCTTTTAAGTAGATAGGAGTGGAAGGATTGAAAAGTATATTATATAAGAGAGAGAGAATGCGAGTATTCCGGCGACAGCGAATAGGTAACCAAAGCAGCTTTTTTCGAAATTCAGAGATGTGGTCATATTTGCGGAGGCCATATATGAACCTTATACAATAATTTTGTAAGCGTTCAAGCTTATTAAGCTGCTCTTCAGTTAAGTCTAGGTATGCGGCGTCAGCGTAGTCTAAGATAGGAAGTAAAAGAGATTGTGCAAGCGAAATTTTGGTGGTAGTAGGTAGAAAGTTACGCAGTCTCCTGAGAGAAGACGCAGAGGCAAAGAGCTTACGGCTAGTCTCTGCTATCTGAGGCACCCATGACATCTTCCTGTCCATCAGTACTCCCAGATTCTTTACAACGTCACTAAATGGGATGAAGGTTCCGTCGAATATCACCTGCGGAAGGCGAAACCAATCAATTTTGGACACCATTCTGGAGCTACCTATCACAATAGTTTGGGTTTTCGCCGGGTTGATCCTAAGTCCGTAGGAATGGCTCCAGTCGGAGATTCTGCGAAGGTCATTGTTGGTAGTCTCAATTGCCTCTGGTAGTTGCTCTACAGAAGCCTGCGTATATATTTGTAAGTCGTCAGCATAAAGGTGGTAGGACGAAGAAAGATTTTGTGATATTGAATTGATAAAAACAGAGAAAAGAAGGGGAGATAGAACGCCGCCCTGAGGTACACCAGCAGTTGTGTTACACCACGATGAGAATGTCTCATGAACGCGAACACGTTGCCGGCGTCCAAACAGGTAACTACGAAACCAAGCAATTACCGTCGGAGATATGTTAAGGGAGCATAGAATCGCTAGCAGAATGTCAAAATCAACGTTATTAAATGCATTGCTGAAATCGAGTAGTGATAACACCGTCAATTTACCGTTTTCCATTCCACATCTTATATCATCTGTGATTTTGACTAGAGCTGAAACAGTGCTGTGACCAGGCTGGAAGCCGGATTGAAACGGATTCAAGAGATTATTTTGGATAAGGAAGGAGGTGAGTTGTTGATGGACAAGCCGTTCGAGGAGTTTTGAAAGGAAAGGTAGAATGGATATGGGCCGATAATCAAAAAATGACGAAAGATTACTTTTTTTAGGGAGAGGAATGATTTGGGCCTCCTTCCATATGGAAGGAAACATACCACTAGTAATGGAGAAGTTTAAAATATACTGCAGCACTGCTAATACCTCGTCCAAAACCAACACGACCATTCTACGGCTAACGCAATCACTACCCACAGCGTTTGATGATATCGTTTCTATGCCCTTCTTAACATCACAATCAGTAAATTGTTTAAAAGCAAATGACGGATAGCCAGGGGTTGGAACCGCACTAAGATGACGCAATGTAAGATTTTTTGTGACACCATCAAAACTGGCAGAAGTAGAAAAATGCTGATTCAGACAATTAATATCTAAATCTTTAGGGATATTGTCTTGTCGGGACTTTCCAACCCCAAGTGACCTAAGGAATTTCCACACTTTAGCGGGATCTTCATTTTCTAAAGAACTGTGAATATGTCGGCGTTGCACGTCCCTATACACCTTCTTGCATTGATTACGACACTCTACATACCTATCCTTGTTATGGTCAGTTGGTTTGTATTTGTACCTAGCTTTAGCTGCAAGTTTTTTGTTTATTAATGTTCTCACTTGTGGGGTGAGCCAAGGTGCTGGTACATGCTTCATTTTGACAGGTCGTAAAGGAGCATGCACGTCATACAAATTAGTTAAGGTATTGTTAAAATTGACAATTTTCTCATCGATA
Source organism: Ennomos erosarius (assembly GCA_963580505.1). Classification (NCBI taxonomy): domain Eukaryota; kingdom Metazoa; phylum Arthropoda; class Insecta; order Lepidoptera; family Geometridae; genus Ennomos; species Ennomos erosarius. The sequence continues at coordinate 12,727,805 of OY756987.1, forward strand.
GTAGGCGCATGTAGTACATTTGACCAGTCTAGATCTCGGGCGTCACTTCGGAGATCTTCAATGTTAATACCACCAAAATTGCGCTGCAGAAGAATTGTGGGCTTAGCTTTGGGCGGACGGATCTTATATGAAAGATAGATCATATCATGATAGGAGAAAGCGTCCGCCGCACACTGACCATGCTTCCTAACGTGGGAAGCTGAGGACACGATGATTATATCAAGAAGAGAAGGAGAAGCGTTAGGGAATTTATGCGTTGCACTCAGTGGAAGAATAGTCAGGTTGCTAGCCCTAATAACCGATTCAAAGGTGGAAGAACGATAATCCTGTCTAGTATACATGCTATCACATCAACAGCCAGAAGACTTCTGCCGCTGAACACATGCCTTCGAAACGACACTTCCGACGCTTATCAATAGAAGGCTTGCCATAATCACCACAATTAGCAGGTGGGTTTGTGATTCCAAGAATTTAAGATTTTAACAAACATAGAAGAAATCAAACAGAATCGGCCCTAAACGGAACAATTGGAATGCTGCTGCTCATTCTCTAGATATCTATCGGCCTGAAGACGTCCACCGCTAAACATAGGCCTCTCCCAGAGAGCACCACTTTGAGCGGCGGCTCGCTTCTGCATCTATCGGCTCCCCACGGCTTTCACCAGATCGTCAGTCCACCTAGTGATGTGGGTAGTTTTTTACATAAAATGACAAAAAGCCTAATAGCCTAATTGCTATGCAAAAGACTCGATTTTTTTGATAGAATTTGCTACATATTTTACCAAAAGCAAAGTTCTAGAACGCACCTAGTTAATATTATTCAAATCAATGTAATTTATATTATAATTTAAACGTATCTCACAAAACAAAGGTAGCAACAAGCCTTCAGACCTTGCCGTTATTTATGGCAACCCTTTAACTCCCAGGTACGTATCTAATCCTTGAAGTGTTGCCATGAAATATAAAGAAGGTCGTCCCATTAATGCCTGGGGCTGCTTTAATTATAAAGGGATTGTAATTTAACTTTAACTGTTAGCTACATATTAATTTGTAAAGGAAAAATTTGTATCACGATTGGGATATAACCCACGTCCTTGCTTTCTTTTAGCCGGGACGTGTTTTATGCTGATCAAGCGGTACTGCTACCTATAAAATTATAAATTTTCGAATTGTTGAATCTCAGAAATTAGGCAATTTTTCAAAATTCCTGTCTTATAAACATCGCACCATACAAAACAGTCGTACCATGTGTAGTATGGTAATACAATACAGGTACAAATAGAATGGCATCTTGTAAACAGGTACTTTATATACAGGAACTATATTTCAACCCCCCACAAAACGAAGGAATGTTAGATAAGAACCGACAGCCGAGAGTAGGTACGCGATGAAAAATGCCAAATCCTTCCGGATTCAACTTGTTCCCGCTAAAACTTTTCTAATATGCCACGAGAATTATGCTCAATTTTGAGCTTTATTTTATACAATTACGGTTTAAAATGCATTGGTTGAGAAGTTTGGTTTATCTAACCAAGTTTCAAACGGGTGAATCGTATAAACTATTCGGAAAATATAAACTGCACACAAAATGTATAGTTAGAGATTTATTAAGTTTTAGGTAGGTACCGCTCAAAGTGGCGCTCCTTAGGGAGGCCTATGTTCAGCCGTGGGCGTCTTCAGGCTAATGATGATGATGAGATAGGTACCAATTACTTATGGGTCAAATCTGGTACTTAGCACTTCCCAATTAGTCTACAGATATTTTACTAGTCCAAAACAAACGATGGGGAAGAAAGGTTCTCGAGTGGTAACCACGAACCGGAAGACGTTGCGTAGGCTATCCACTAGCATGGACCGAGGATCTGGTGAAAGCCGCGGGTAGCCGATGGATTCAGGAGGCAAGCAGCCACTAAAAATGGAGTTCTGTGGGGGACGCCTATATTCAGCAGTAGACGTCTTCAGGAAAACGTCTTGATGATGGTAAAGATGAACTGCTGAACGAAGTGTGAAAAAGTATAGCTATCAAAAAGAAGATGGGCCAAGTGTTAAAGTCTCTAGTTATTACAAAGAAACGTCGAAACTTAGTAGGGTAACACTTAGGGGAAGAAATGAAAGAGAGGGACAATAGGGAAAGTGGGTTATACTCCCTTCTTAATAAATAAATAAATAAATAAATACACGTTTCTCCATTACATCGCGTAATCAAAGCTCTGATCAGAGTTTTTGGAGATAAAAGATGGCTTTGAGGCTTCTTAAACGAAACCGGCTCGATTTCCGCAAATAAGATCGATATAGATCTTTTAACAAAAAAGTTATCTGTAATTGTAATCTAAAATATTTATATTATAACATCACAACACAATTCAACGTAATGTCGCTCGCTACGGCCCGAAACATTAACGAAACGAGGCTACGCCCAAACTTTGTGCAGGAATCACTGCTCAACTGTGTTGCCAGGATATTTTGATATTTTCCCCAATTTTGGAATTAAAATTAAACACTTTGTTTAGAATTTTCAGTCTTTTATACGGAAGCAATTTGGGGATTGCATAATACCAGAACTAAATCTTTGGACATATTGGATCTTAATTCCAGAACTACAACAACAACGCAGTTTCATGACTAGTTTAAAAGTGTTTATGTCTGGGCAGGTACTGTATGTATTATATTATCTGTAGTCTGGGTATGAAGAAGTATTACGAAAGTAAATCGAAAAAGAAAACATTCATCTTACTTATTCGTCAAATTCAACACCGCATCTTATTTCCAACTTAGTGATGTTGGGCAGATTGTTCTAGGTACTTGAGCCGAAACTAACCGTTAATATTTATCTTAAAGGACTTATTTTTATTACTAAAACTAAGACAGCCCAGCAAAAAAATAATGAGATAGTATTCGGAACCTCCCATTTTCACTGCAAATTCTATAACCTGGCTACACCATACCAAACCTGCCTGTAAGGTATCAAGCACAATTACTCAGGTAATCCCGGCTAATGGCCGCTAACTTTGAATTAATTAAAGCTATTAAATTAGCGATTTTCTGAAGACTGCCTCAAAGGTAATGGGGCCTGTAATTTGTCTCATATTTTGGCAAATTTACAGCCAATTTACTGGTATCAATACATGACAAGACTTGTGATCAAATTAACTTTAAGAAGCCAATGAACTCGGATGTGATAGATGAATAATTTGGTCTCCAATCTAAAGCTCGCGTAAGTCCTTTCTAACTTTGCCGCGCAAAGGTGAAAAGTTTTCCCAAAAGAGCACTGATATACTTCTTTTTTTTTTAAACGGCTAATGCTGTTGGTCTCTACTGACCTTTACAGCGTTACCGAGCAAGAGGGCAGGCGCTAAAGGCACCCAGCCGACAAAAGTGGGAGGCAACCCCAGGGTGCGAGCCAAAGCTTGGGCTGTTGCCGGGATAAGAGGATCGCGAAATCGAGAATACGTCCGCTGGAGGAGTGGACCCTATGGAAAGTCGCGATCGTTCTAGCTAACCTATGGGGGTACTCTGATATACTTCTTGTTTTGGTGCTGTATTGGGAATATTTATGGTTCTCTAAACCTTTGCCTTTTTAGCGATTTTCATACATACGTAGATTAGGTATAAAGAAAGCAAGGTATATTCAGAGAAAAACAATCTGTAGCGAGGGCACTATTATAATACTCCATTTGTGTTTGTGTACTGGTTGCCATCATAAAACCAACACTCTGACTTCATGTAAATAGGTATTAAGCTAATAACTTTTCTTTTCATCACAACTAACCGGTTCCCACAATAGTAATACCTATTGGTATACAATATTGGACAGCATTCTGGACAACAACTAAGCACAATTTAGTTTTCTATAGAAAGTTTGAAGAGTTTTCGGTATTTATGTATTATGTATAATACAGAAGGTAAACTTCAACTAACTATAATTTTGCGACAACACACCTATTGGAGCATGTGTTGCCAGTGATGATTTATAGCACTGAGATCTCTTACTGTTGGCGTTATTAGTGAGCTCAAAGTCGCGCAACGAGCTATGCAGAGAGCTAAGTACTTATACCTACTTGGTGCTTCCCTGCCAGATAAGATCCAAAATAAAGAAAACCGCAAACGTACAAGCAGCAAGCAAGTTGAAATGGCAATGGGAATTCTATAGCGTTCGTAGAACTGACAACCGCTGTGGAAGAAGAAAGGTTTTTGAATGGCGACCACGAAAGACGCAGCGTAGGCCGGCCCTCCACTATCTGCTTGCAATGTAACGCTCTGTGGCCTATGTTTAGCAGTGGAAGTCTTCAGGAAGGCAATAGGGATGAGGAAGGCATAAATATTCAGAAATGGGCGTCTTCAAGTGATGATGATGATGATGATGATGATGACACGAATTGATGAATTCATGTTTTGTGTTTTCAGCGTTAGTTAGTATAGTAAGTTTCCCTTCTGTGAACAAAATGATGGTTATACACTGTACAGTTCAATAGCCCCGAGCCTTATTTAAGGGTTTTCGAAGACAGATCACCGGTTCCAAGGCCACGGTTTATTTACTCGCCGGATATCGAATAGCGAATGGGTGTTTGGGCGGGCATCTTTGCGGTTCAATCGAGCTTTATTTCTGTGCGATTTATGTTTGAAGATTTTCTAATCATTTTATGTCTTGTCTTAGTTTTTTAGTCATTTTTTTCACCTTAGGCCTCGATTTATAGTCATTGCCTTAGGCCAAAAGTCTGCGATATAGTCATGAAAGTGGAATAATAAAAGCAATATTTTAATGATAAAACAAAAAAACTCTCTCGAAAACTCAAACAAAGTATAATGCAACCCATACATACTCATACCTACCTGAGATACATACTCATACATTTGAAGACTTTAGGCCAATATTTGACTGCAACTCGCCTTATGTTAAGTGACGATGCGTAAGGTATATAGCACGTTGGCCCATGAGGAAGGTTTGAAACAAAAACAACTAGGCACCTTCATTAACACTGTCGATTGTAATTTAAGTTAATTTGTGATTTTTTCCGTCAAACATTTAACATAGACCTTTTTACTGAGCTCGCTCTACGCTCACATAAAAATATGAACAAAAAACCGACTACCACAAAAGCTTTCCACTTAAAATCGAATAAAAGTCTTTTATTACTTCTTTTGAACTGTTCTCGTTCGAACATCTGAGAATATCATGATATTCACGCTTGAGCAACTCAACGAGAATCTACTTTGGAATAAGGTTCATCGATAAAATCTTAGCCAGTAATAGCCAGTTGAAGTTACGGGAACATTATGTTATTAAAATATTGCGTATAGATTAGTTTTACGGTTACCTGTATGTTGTTAAACGAATAAATAAAATAAATAAATATGTGTGGACATTTCACACAGCGCCATCTAGCCCCAAATTAAGCAAAGCTTGTACTATGGGAACCAGATAACTGATATAATACTTAGATACAATATAACACCCAGACACAGAACAAACATCTGTGTTCATCACACAAATGTTTGTCCTGGGTAAGAATCGAACCCACAGCCCTCAGTTCAGAAGGCAGGGCTACTACCAACTGAGCTATCGGGCCCGTCAATGTTGATTTATCTCGTACCTATACATCGACTTCTTTTAGCATATCAAACAAGAAATGGGGAACAACAACCGATGGGGAAGAAAGGTTCTCGAGTAGCGACCACGAACCGGATGACGCAGCGTAGGCCGACCCCCCACTAGGTGGACCGAGGATCTGGTGAAAACCGCGGGAGCAAATAGTTTCAGGAGGCGATCAGCCGTGGGTAACAATCAACATTTTCAAAAAATATTCTCGTACGGGTTTAGCCTAGTTACCGTTTTATTACACCTATGTACTTGTAGGATATTATTTTATATGGTACTCTTACTAAATTACCTTTTTCCCTTAAAACCGTTTATATAACAAAACAATTTTCATATTCAAAAATGTAATTTGGCGCCGAAACCTTTTGATCTTTTATACACGAAAGCGTAAATAAAGCAGAGCCGATATTAATACCGAGAAGGTTCATTATTTCACAGGCATTCTCATACGTAACAGACTTCATTACGGGTTATTAAAATATTCATAGATCAAGTCTACGTGCTAAAGTTGTGATAGGTATTAACTTAAATATAGTATTTCTTAAGTTATCTCTATTACAATACTTAGTTATTGGTTTACCATGAGTTGGGGCGCATTTTTTGATAGTTAATGGAAGCAACATTGAGATATGATATGTGTATCCTATCTCAATGGGAACCAATGATTAAAAATCTCAACATATTGTCAACGAAACAACATTTGTTAGAACTTTTAACCATTGGTAACTTTAACTACAGATAAAAAACTCACTCTTTAGTTAGAAAATGAAAATGAAAATACAATAAAGATTAATTTGTAATAGAAAAATTAGAATCATGAGCGGACAAGCAGACGATACTGCTATAAAAATCAAAAATATAAGTATGAAAAAAAGAATTTTTGAACATAGGTTATCTTTAACGAGGGATCAAAAACTCAGTCTTAATCATAGTTAAAGATGTCCCGAAGCTACAGATATAAAATAAACTAAAATATCTTTGTTTATAAATACATGTTCTTTTTGTGTTTTAAAATAATGAGATGTAAGTAGGAGAAAATGTTTTCTTTAACTATATGTATTATACACAGAAAGATTTTTTATGTGGGTAGGTAGAAGTATCGTAGTACCACTCTATAACCACACTACGTCTAAATTTGGAACTGGCTCTCACCTGGTCACGTTGACCACAGATTCTTATACATTTCGGAGGGGCTTATACCACATTTTGCAACAAAGATAATCGTATCTATCGCCTTTGTTCTTTATACAATGCGATAGTGAGCCAACAGTGTCGGCATTAATTGTTTGCCCAGCCTCCAATATCGGACGCGGCGCGATTCCCAATAAGATAAAATGAATGCGAATTGTTCTTGGCCTTTTGTTTCTGATGAAATGAAGGTAGGAAGAAATTATCTTGTGAGAATGATTTCATTTAACGATTTCTGAAAAAATATAGAGCAAAATAAAATAGAAAAGATCCAACAGTACAGTCTGTTGAGTGCCTTCCAAATCGGGCATTGCATTTAGAGCACGTACCTACCTACCTATAGAAGGTAGGGAACTTTCTAAACAACACCTTCTCAAAACGTTACAAATTTGCTATGTGTGCTGTGCTTACTTGCCTCGTCACTCACGGGCACATATGCAAACATGAGTGAGTCATTTGTTTTTAGACGATTTAAGCAAGAAAATTAATAGCTTACCAGTGGAATATCACACCAGAACTCTTATTCTTCATAGAGCACCTCTTTGAGCAGCTGCTTGAATAATTATAAATTAGGAAGGATAAGAAAACGGAAGAAATAGATGCATGACTGCATGAGATTCGCCAAAAAGAGTCCAACCTTAATCTAACAAATGAATAAATGAACAAACGAATGAATGAATGAATGAATGATTGCGCCATTAGAAGATGAAAATATAAGTTGGTTTTGGTTTAAAATAACTGCGCTGTCTTCAAAATACACGTTGCATTAGCATCATATTCACGCGCCCCACTAGTTGTCTAAACCTATCAACCTAAAAGCATTTCCACGTACATGTCGAAAACACGAATATACATTTTAATGATGCTTTACTGCAAACATTTTAATTATGAATGTGGATTGTTGGAAGCAATCCCTTCGTGTAATTAATGTTTTGGGAGTAACACGAGCGGAAACAAATATTCGTGGATATTTAAATTTCATTTTAAATTACGATTTGTATGAGCATAACTTAACGTACTTACAGTTTTTTTAAGTTTATGATTAAGTACTGTTTCAATTTCGGTTTCTTGTCAGGTTCGCCAGAGCAAATGGAGCGTACTGTTATGATGCAGTATGCAGAGTACTCATAAGAGCGCAAGATCGGAATGGGACTGGGTAGGACATAGTCAAGATGCACTGGAGTAGGTGCATCGTCACACAATGTTGAATTTGAATAAAGATAGCTACACCCTGGGTTGCCCTAAATAGGGGGGGGGAGGGTGAAGGCTTAAGTGCCTTCTAATTCAGGTGGATAGAGATCGCTAAAGACACATCATTATCATCATCATCATCCTTAACAGCCTGAAGACGTCCACTTCTGAACATAGGCCTCCCCCCGGGAGCGCCACTTAGAGCGGCTGCTCGCCTCCTGCATCCATCGGCTCCCCGCGGCTTTCACCAGGTCGCCGGTCCACCTAGTAAAGACACATAAATGGAAATAAATGAGTATTTTATGCTCTGTAATGGGTTTTTTACACGATACAAATCATAATAAACTTCGACCTATCTTTTCGCTCAAAATACCGTAGAGTCTGAAAACAAAGGATTTCAATCAGTGTGTGTTTTCAGTGTTATGGAATTGTGGTCTCTTACATACTGTTGACCTCATTACTAGGTAAGCCCCATGTCGCGCAACGAGCTATGGAGAGCGATCGGTCGCAAGAACTGACAACCGATGGGGAAGAAGTTTCTCAGATGGCGACCACAAACCGGAAGACGCAGCGTAGGCCAGTCCCCTGTAGGTGTTGTACACCACGGGGAGTCGATGGATGCAGGAGGCGGGCACCCGCTCAAAGTGGCGCTCTCTGGAGGAGACTTGAACCCACAGTATAGGACGTCTACAGGCCGTGAATGGTGATGAGGTTATCATAATAATGTACCTACCTATCTGTAAATGTACAAAATATGGACGAAACAAACAAGAACCATTAAGGCTTACTTTTCAAGTCAGAAGATTGATGCCGACACAAAATAAGTTACGTTCTATCGCCGGAACTGCGAACTTACTAACAGAATGTGAACAAAGAAACACGACTTGACAATGATGGCTATCATTATGGCGAATAGGGTTGCTAAAAGCGAAAAAAATATATGTTATGATGAATCCTAGACATATTTTAAAGTGCGCTGATGGTTGTTTAGTATTCATGCAAAAATAAAAGATTATTTTTTACGCAAAATGATGAACGTTTTTGTTTTACCATCTAAAAATACTTCGGCTTATCCAAAATTTATTAAATGAGATGTACTTCAAATTATTATTAATAAAAAAAAAAGTGCGTGGACATTTCACACAATGTCATCTAGCCCCAAACTAAGCATAGATTGTACTATGGGAACCAGATAACACCACACACCACTACACATATTGACATCTTAATACTACCTAATTTATTTTTGTGAATAACTAAAATGCATTTAACATATTAGAAAAGCATTAAGGGTGGTTGCGTCGCTTAAGATCACGCGAATGACCAGCTCACGTCATTCTTTAACATAAATATTTTTGTTATAATAATGATTTCAAGTTATAATAATGATTTCAATTTCAAAACCGCGGGAAGCCAATGGATGCAGGAGGCGAGCAGCCGCTCAAAGTGGCGCTCTCTTGGGGAGGCCTACATTCAGCAGTGAACATCTACGGGCTGATAATGATGATGATGATGATTCATAAGGTCTAAAAGTTTACAGATGTCTGTTCAAAAAATTAAAAACATTTTAAAACGAATTTTATTATTATGCTGATTTGGTAGCCATAATTATCAAAAGTCAGTTAGATTTTAAGATGTTCAAGCAAAAAAAACCGACTACTAGGTGGACCGACGACCTGGTCAGAAGCGCGGGGAACCGACGGACGCAAGAGATAAGCAGCCGCTCAAAATGCCGCTGTTTGGGGGAGGCTTATGTTCACAATGGACGTCTCCAGGCTGCAAGATGATGATGATGATGATGTGGTAGATCATGGCATGGATATAAAATTGCAATTGAATTCCAATTAAAAAAAATACGAATATCACAAACTAATCTTACCTACAACGTCTCACAAAAAGTCTCCCTAATTAATAACTATTATTCAAGGCGTGTTCTTCCTCAGAGGAATATTCATTAGTTTCTTTTTAAGTGTTTGGCGAAAAAACTAGACGGCTTCCGTGATGAATGGTCCACATTTCTAGATGGGATTTTTGTCATAAAATACGCCAAAATAGTGGATTCCGAAGACGTATGAGCTGAGACCATTTGTCATACTTACTTTATGATTAATGAGATTTTTTCGGCTGATTTATGTTTATGAATTCGATCGTGAAAGGAAAAACTGCTTTAATCAAATCTTGATCATTGTATCAGTTAGACTTGTCATCTATTTTACCTCGTGCACCATATAGACAGTTGCCTTCACTAGGTTCTCGTTTATTCCCAATTGGCCAATAAGGTGGATTATGGTTAGCACTCTTTCCATTTGAGAGCAGGGGCCTACCACAACCTCTCATACCATTATTACTTCAATCATACTTTGAAAAATGACATAAAAGTATGAATACTGTAATGTTGTAACCTCCAGGATAAAACAGTAACATACTACTCATACTCACACACGCATACTTTCACAGACTTACTTCACACACATATAACTATACAATTTGTAGCTAAACGATACCTAGAATGGCAATACTCAGTTCTCCGCATGATCATCCATCCACGACCATCGATGATCTTAATAAACATGCAATATACCAATACATATCCCATTAACACTAATACTGTCATCCACTTGTTGTCTAGTATTATGCCGAAATACAAGTTTCTGCATAACTCGGTTCCGCTTCAACTTACGAACATGTACAACTTACGATCTTGTTCAACTTACCAAAGTCATAGCTCTCCAGCACCCTATTACTACAGATATAAAATTTGGTCCAATTAATGATTCTGTACTGTCAGAAGTGGACGGTACTGGTATTGCAGATTGTCGATTGATAAGCGATCCTAGACAATGTTCTCAACTCTTAAATTATACACAATTTTCGCATAGCAGTTCTCTTTGTATTATTGTTGTGTCGTAATTTAGACCTATTTTTGGCTTTCGTTACTACCATTAATTTGAAAATAGACATTATGGTTTTGACTGAATGTTGGACCAACACTAATAATGTACCTCCTTCTATCGATAATTTTGCTATGACATATACAAAGAACAACCTAAATCAGAACGATGGAATAGTTGCTTACGTTCGCGAAGAAATCACCGCTACTTTCTCAGAACCCAATATTGTAGAAGGAAACTGTTTATTAATCACAATAGGTCAACAATATTCAATAATATGCACGTATAGACCACCATGTTTTAGAAACCCATCTAACTACATAAACTCTCTTGAAACTGTATTACAAAGCATAACGTATAACGTTATCTTAACGGGAGATGTTAACATTGATATTTTACCTAGCAATATTACAGGCAATGCACATAGTTATCTTAACCTGATGGCTATGTATGGGATTATCCAGGGAGTTAATAAGCCTACGAGAGTCAGTACATGTATAGACCATTTTATGGTCAAAAGCTGTCATAACTGGAAAACTATTGTGTTTGAACAGCTTCTAACAGATCATTCTCCTATTTTGCTTTATATAAATCGAACTAAAATTGTCAAGAAATATATTACATACAATAAAGTTAAAATTAACTACGACCTGCTAAAAAGTCAACTTTGCAAGGAGAATTGGTCTGACTTATATCGTATAAATAATGTAAATATTGCCTCGGAACTTTTTACTACACGTTTATTGTCATACATTAGAAATGCAAGTCTAACGCTAAAAATACCTAAGAAAAATAGACCCATTAAACCATGGATTACTGCAGGTGTAGTAAAATGTTTGAGGAAAAGAGACAGGATGCACGTGAAGGTGAAAAAAAACCCCAACAATGAAATAGTGAAGAAAAAATATACTAGCTATAGAAATTTGTGTAGTAAAATCATAAAATCTTTGAATAACCAATATTATCAAACCCAATTAGAAAAACATAATGGCAATGTCAAGGAAACCTGGCGGATTATTAAGGACGTTTGTAACTTGAAAAAAAGTAAAGCGTCTAATTTGGAACTTTTGAGTATTAAAGATCGTCCCCAAGATTCACTAAATGACGTAAATGCTTTTTTTACGACTGTAGGACAAAATTTGGCAGATGTATTATTAATGAAAATGAATGAAACTGAACGTAACCTAGCCGTAAAATATATAGCTATCAATATTCCTCCTAATTCCATGTCACTGTTCCTGACTGATATTGTCGAAGTGAGAGCTGTTATAAATGGGTTGCGCTCAAGCAGTGCACCGGGCTGGGATAAAATTACCGCCAGTATATTGAAACACATAATCCCATATATTGAAGACCCTATCACATACCTTTGCAATATGAGTTTTGAGGCTGGCAACTTTCCTAGCATTTGCAAAAAAGCAACTGTGTGTCCCATTTATAAATCTGGCTATTCCAGTCTATTCCAATTCTTATTCATAGGCTGGAAAAAGCTGGCATAAGGGGAGTTGCGTTGGAATGGCTGGAGGATTACCTAACTGATCGGGAGCAGAAGGTGAGGCTCAATGAATATGAGAGTGATACCGAATTTAGCAGATTCGGAGTACCACAGGGTAGTACGTTGGGGCCATCTTTGTTTCTCGTATACATTAATGAGCTTTGCAAAACCACCTTTCCAGGAATGGAGCTTTTGATGTTTGCAGATGATACAGTACTTCTGTTCCACGATAGGTCTTGGGATTCGGTTGCTGCACTAGCCGAAAAGGGACTCTCTAAAGTCACTTCTTGGCTGGAAGATAGTCTCTTGTCACTTAATATCAGTAAGACAAAATACATTTGCTTTAGCAAAACAGTGGCATTAACTCCCGCCACAGATTTCAACCTCACTATTCATACATTTCCATGTAACCGTACAGTTAATGATATGAATAGTGACTGCCACTGTAAGTGTGATAAGTTGGCTCGTGTTACAACTATTAAATACTAGTTACCGTTGACGCAAACCTCAATTGGAACTGCCACACTGCCACCCTCTCTGCAAGAATTAGAAAATAATTTACATATTTAAAAACCTGCGGACAGTAGCAAATCATATGCTTTTGATACAAACCTACAAAGCATTATGTGAATGCATCATTAACTACTGCATCTGCATCTGGGGAAATACTGCCAAAACACATCTTATAACAGTAGAAAGAGCTCAAAGAGCTGTACTCAAAGAACTAATGCACTTACCCTACAGACACCCCACAACAGATTTATATGAAAAAGCGCAGGTACTTACTGTAAGAAAACTTTTTATTTATCAAGCATTGAGGAGATACCATAAAAATATTGTGCCATACTTACCTACCACAAGTAAACGCGTTGATCGGTGTCCTGTGCCACGTGCTCGATGTAAATTTGGTCAAAGACACTTTGATGTTGTAGCTCCCCACCTGTACAATAAATTAAATAGTGAATTAAAAGTTAAAAAGTACTCAAATAATGAAATTAAAAAAGTAATACTCATCTTGCTTAAACAATTTGATTATGACGGTGTGGAAAGTATGTTATCCAAAATGTGAATTCCAAATAATAATAATTATCCTGGTCAAAATAAGTTTTTTTTTGTTTATGTATAATTATATATTTTATCCTATTCAAAATATTTTGTTCAACTTTTGTCCGCAGGACAAGCAGGGGCTTATGATGGGTATTTCTATAACTTTATGTCCCTATCATGTTCTCTCTACACTTCATTACGTACCCTCTTGCCCCTCACTACCTCGCGCGCAAATACCCTAACACACACCCGTACGCACAAGCATAAAACCCCACCCTCTTACCCTCCCTAACACACCCTTTCCCACCCACACTCTCACACACACCCCCTCATACACACATAAACACCCCCACACCCCCACACACACACACACACACACAGGCACACCTGAATCCCATACGAAACTTACACAATACAACACTACATGCACACGGGGTAGCCTATTAATTTGTTACAATAATAAATCTGTTACTTACCTAGACAAGTTGCGCGGGCATCTATAAGGCGGCTGGAGCGGGGTGTTGTTAAAGAAAAATAATTTTCCTTTTATAGACGTTTAATCGCCTTCATGGCTAACTTAATACTAACTTACTAACACGTTACACAAAGAAATGAGAACAAAGTTAAAAAAGAAATTGACAAAAAAAAAGGTTAGGCGAGAGACGCAAAAACTATGGAATGCATTAGGGTCGCATGCTGACATGAATTTGAGGAAGTCTCATTACAAGTGGAAGGCAATAAATATTTAAATTTATGACTTTATATTAAGTGTGTGAAACAATGTACTTCAGAAATATTACAGTTTAAATAAGTTAAAATAAATGTAGTATATAGGTTTAGCTCGCAACATAACGTCTCCCTCCTAAGATTGAAATTATCTGAAGATGAAAGATTCAGAGAATTTCAATAACACAAATAAAAGAAAATCATAAAATTATAAAAAACATTAATTTAAAATGACACATTTTTTACACAAATGAAATGAAATTAGAAAAACATACACACGTAAATAACATAGGTAATATCATTATTACACAAACAAAACGAAATAAAAAAATACACAAAGATGAAAATGACATTACACAAAATGAAATCAGAAAATATTATTATTACACAAACAGAACAAAATTTGAAAATACACGAAATAGAAAATTACACAATAATAATTATTGAATACACACAAAACGAAAATAAAAGTTATCAAAATGTGAGAACTTAAAAGCTAAATAAGTAATTGTCCAATTGATTAATTGTCAGCAGCAGTACGACGTGGTTTTTTTATCACTTTTTTATCGGGGTATTTTAACTGCACTAAATTGACTTTCACTGATCACTGATTCTATCGTGTGCACATAAATATTTTTTGAAACTGGGAACCGGGTATTGACTTCTTAGTAAAAAGAGTAGAAATACGTGTAATATTTTCGTTTGCAGCTAGGTACTTCCGGAACGTCCATGGTGTTATTGTGATGGCAATTAATATTTCCTTGCTATCTCTGGTTTCATTCAGTAGTTTGCATTGCTGCTTTAAGACAAGAACATGGCGGTTTCATTCCAAAATTGTGTTTGCCTGTGGTTATTGTTAAATCTCACGATATCGATGATAACAATTACATGTGTTGATTGATGTAGGCTGTAGCATCGAATGGCTCAGATTGACCCTTTCACTTTTAAGGAAGGATATAAAGGAAAGGTAAATATGGTATTTTGGATAAGGTATGGTATAAACATTGAACGTTTTATTAATATTGGGATTTCGTTCGGCAATAAAAAAAATGATTTAAAATTTGTAATTTGAAACTTGAAATTTGCTCTACTTTTACAATATATTTTAGTAATAAAATTATGACAGTAAACTAATAAAAAATAACATTCGAATATAATGATTGTCTATAAAATAACAACAAAATTACTATAATTACTTGTGACAAAATATTATGAGTTCAAACTCAAACAAAACAAGCTGATAAAGTTGGTTGAATTTCATGGAGAAAGGTCTAGCATTCTATTAGTAAAATTTTCGTACAGTAATTATCTAGAAGTGGACCTGCATAAATATTTTAAAGGATTAATTTATCTGTTTTATTTATTTAAACTAAATTAATATTTTATTCTAAAAGTTTCGTAACTGTTTATTAAATTTATTAGAAAGGTAATCTAAGTGATTCCTTTTGAACGAAGATAACGTGGAGTGGCTAAATTCTTTTTGATAACTGTATTAGAGGCCAATCGACGGTTGTAATTTTGATTTTCAATATTATTAATTAAATAGTTTTTCACGAGGCCGGTTATAGTTGTCTGTGAGTCTATTGTGGTAATGCTTTGCTTTTGACTGAAAGCTTTAGCAACTTTGTTTCTTTTTAATGTGGAAACATGACTTTTGTTAGATTGGTTATAATAACCTGATCTTTCTTGATTTCTGGGAACTGAAATTCTTTTTATTTTATTTGCATTAGGTATGCAATCAATTTTCTTGTTGCATTTTAAAAAGTGTACCTTTGTATTTCGGCTTTCCAACTTAGTTTGGTTTGTTTTAGTGGATTTTTCAGTAGTTGGTGTTTGTTTTGATTTTTTGCTAATAAGATTCTTATTATCATTATTTTGAGTCGTGATTGATGTTTCAATGTTTTCTGTTTGTTTATCAAAATTTTCTATAATATTGGTTGAGTCAGTCAATTGAGGTTTTACTTCGTTTTGATTTTTTCCAGAGTTATAGTATTTAGGTGATTTTTGTTTGTTGTTTTTCTGTTTTGACTTTCTTGAACATTTTATGTTATTATCAGAATTTAATTCATTTGATTTGGTTTGAATTTTGTTGTTTTCGGTTTCGAAATGCATTGGTGCGCCGGGAACAAGGTCGACACTACCTGATTTTTTTAGCTCCGTGACATTTTTTTCTTCGCACGAGTCAGTCAGTAAGGTCGTGTTGGCGTCTATACTGCTCATTGATTTAGATGGCAAACAGATGTTGTCATCAGGGTTTTTTATTTTTGTAACTATTTTGACATTGTTAAAATCTGCATTTGCATCCCTTACAACAATCAAAGGTTTTTCTGTACTAAGATCATTTACAGGTTCTTTGTTATTGTTATTTTGCACTGGGAGTTCTACATTATTTTTATTTGATGTCTCTGTTTTATAATGATCGGGTTGTTTGTGCTCATTGTAATTTTGATCAGAAGAATTAGTGTTTTTAACCTTAATTGTTTCATCAAATATCTCTCTTTTAAGAATCGAGGGATGTTCATTTTTAAATGACAATGCGGTTTGCATTGTGACATTGGTGTTCTCGTAGGATTTTTGAGGTTGAATATTATGTTGTTTACTTTTCTGTGATTGCGGGCGATACCCTTGTTGAGTTGTGGATACTCGTTGTACGGACCCTTGATTAGGTATGCAGTTAGAATAATTCTTAGTGGGTGGTCTATAACCTACACCATGATTGTGTTGTAGAAATTGATTAGACTGCGCTTGGTTTTTGTCAAAATAGAAGTTATTGTGGTTTTGACTTAATTGAGGTGTGAAATTAATGTTTGATCCGCGTTGAAAGTTTAATTCTGCAATCGTAAGGGATAAGGCTTTTTCTAAAGAAATGGGCCCTATCCGTTTCACAGCTTCCCTAATGTCTTTAGGTACATTATTAAGAAATGTGTTCACTGCCATGTTTTCATAATAGATTTGTTTGAAATTTCTGAGTTGAGTGTCTGTGATGAGATTTATTTTAATAGATAAATCATTTATAATATTTTTGATTTCGCGGTAAAATATTTTATATGGCTCATTTGGTTTGATTTTTAATGTTTCTAATAGTACTGCTAAGTATGTTTCGCTTCGGGGATCACTGAAATTCATTGTCAGCAATTGTTTTAATGCAATCCAAGATTTGATTTTTTTGTTTACACTGACTATTTTGGCTGCTTTACCACAAAGTTTGCTAGCACACATGTTGTAAATGTATTCATCGCGTTTTGGATTGTTTTCTTCTTTTAATTGGTTGACTACATACTCACATTGTAAAATAAAATGGTTCAAACTCTCATTTCCGTCAAATTCAGGAATTAGGCTGTACAAAGCAGCGACTAATTCTGGTGGTTTTGTCATAATGGTTTTTGTTTCAGCTTGATCAGCGTTTTGCTAGATTAGCATACTATTCATTTATATTTAATATACTATTTATTCTACACGCATTAAAATTACGTTAAATCTAACACGATGCAATAGCAATAAAAATGATTAATTATGATACAAAATACCTAATAATGATCACTAGATTAAACTTTTAATCTAATCTTTTTACTTACCTAATATGAACGTTGAATAATTGAATTCAATTGTCCAATAAAACTATTTTTACACAAAAATAATCAAAAATCAGATTATAATTTTTATCTAATTACTGATCATTTTAATTTACATTGAATTTAATTCTAGAGCGACTACTAAGTATAACCAAATTCGATTTATGTAATTTGGTTTAATTTCTTAACTATTTTGATTCTATTTGCGAATTAATTATTAATTTTTTAAATAGAGCAAATTTACTTTCTTAATTTATCTAGTTTCCTTAACTATTTCGTATAGCATCCCGCCGATTTTTAGTGCAGAATGCCACGAAAACTGGGTAAAATGGGTGATGGGTATCCCAAATTTACGTAGTTCACGGAATAGGTAGGACAGAACAAGGAATAGTGATTGGTATCTACTCACAAGCCATCCAGACCCTCCTGAGCATAAGCTGCCAGCGACGTCTGCTCCAACTCCAGCTTTGTACCAAATTTTGCGCGACGCGGGAGTCTTATTTATTTGGTTCCTGGACGCTATGTGAAACTCCAGATCCACCAGAACAAAAATGTTCTTTAGGCTTCTCTTCAAAAAAGTACACGTATTAGCATCCACTACCGGCTGCGCCAGACAAGTTGCGCGGGCATCTATAAGGCGGCTGGAGCGGGGTGTTGTTAAAGAAAAATAATTTTCCTTTTATAGACGTTTAATCGCCTTCATGGCTAACTTAATACTAACTTACTAACACGTTACACAAAGAAATGAGAACAAAGTTAAAAAAGAAATTGACAAAAAAAAAGGTTAGGCGAGAGACGCAAAAACTATGGAATGCATTAGGGTCGCATGCTGACATGAATTTGAGGAAGTCTCATTACAAGTGGAAGGCAATAAATATTTAAATTTATGACTTTATATTAAGTGTGTGAAACAATGTACTTCAGAAATATTACAGTTTAAATAAGTTAAAATAAATGTAGTATATAGGTTTAGCTCGCAACATAACGACCTATACTAGTTTATATTAATAAGTGTATTTAAACTTTATGGTTTGTTATTATTGACTACTAATGTGCCTCATTATGGGAGAAGACGCCGGACCCCGAAACACAGTTTTCAACTAGTTCGGGGACCGGAGGCTTCGTATAAAAATGTTTGTACCTAAATTATGTCAATATTATATTTGATTGATTGATTGATTGATTGTTGTTGACGCAGAGCAGTTTTGATGACATCACGTTAAATTGTTCACTCAAATATATCACGTTGACACCGACGTGCGACAGTGATAACGCTATATAAAAATGTAGACATCTCGTTCTCGCACCGGAATACTTTATAAGTTCATGATATGAATTCAAACAATATTATTGTAACCTTGAAGCATTACTGTCACGAACCATGATGGTTTTGGATTAGATTGTGGTAAGGGCCTAGGTCCGTATTTAGTACCTACGTATTGGGTTGATGACGACAGTCAAATTACAGCAACGATTTCTTTAATCATTGATAGGATAACATTTGACCACGGGACACTTCATGATAAGTGGCGACGCGGTCGATGATGCAGCATGCTTGCGTAGAGGCTACCGGTTCACTCTAGCCTTGAAGCTCCCAGACTTAGCTAAGCTCCAGATTATATTTGTCAGAAATAAATGTCGCTGGTTAGCGGATCCATTCCTTTGATTATGGAATAAGCCGCTGTCCAAATTATAAATGAGAAACACAGATTAGCAAAAAAAAAGAGAAATCAAAACGCTTTCTTAGAATTAAAACTAGGCAGAGTACTGTTTTTACAGCCTATAACGGAGCGATAGCTTCAATCACACATCCTATCAGTTAAAGCAACAAGAATACTAGAATTTGCGTAATTAATTATCCTATTCCACGAACATGCGTAATTGCCTCGTTACAGAAACTTCATACCAACTAACATTACCGCACACTAATCGACACCCGAAGGCACCTACTTCTAAATACACAGGCAGTTTAAGAGGCTGCCGTAACCTCAAGCGTGTGATTCTTAGATAAATAATGTAGATAACGCCCAGCGATCACAAACATAGACCCTGCCCCTAACTAGGATTTCCTGTATCTAGACCCAAGAACTACGAGGACCATGGTCCCACAACACAAGTATTTGCGCTTTTTCTTTGTGCATAATTACCTACTTGTCGCGGGAATCGAAGCCGCCGCCTCCGTGTTATCAGCCTGCCTATCAACCACCACACCACGGAAACGTCAAGATAGTGGATTAGTTTGTAATTGTTAACCTTAATAATTTTACTTTACCTTGTTTTCTAAACTAAATAGCGAAGCAAAAATTGATAAGGTCAATTTTTGCTTCGCTATTTAGTTAGTCGCGTTGTGTCTTTTTCCCTTGTCTATTTGTCATCTCACGAGACATCAGTCCTGAGGGTAGAAACTTGTAATATTACCCCTTACATACACATAAAAAATAGATGTTCTGGTATTGACCTTCAAAATGTACGATATACAAATAGACGCAGAAAAATACGGTTAACCCTCGGAAAAATCTGAATGTTGTCTATTTTTCAGCTGTGTTGCTCTTGTCACGGAATAGATAAAAAACTGGGTATGTACGAGTCGGATTCGCGCACAGAGAGTTCCGTACACATGAAGGTATTTATTTACTTATATCGCGAGTCCAATTGCAGTGCCGCAATTGTATTACATAAAAATTGCAACAGCAATAGCAAAGCAACAGCAGTTAGCAATGCGACAGCGAACACTCAGCAATCGGTCGCAAGATGGCGCCGGTTGCTCGAATACACTTTGGCCTTAGACACTAGCGCCACTAGCAACAGAACGGCAATAGATTGAAACAAAAGAATGAACTTTTTAGTTCATCGATTGCTGTCAAACGTCACTTCGCTGCCAAAGTCATGTTTGACAGCAATGATTGCGAAATTTACGCCTGTTGCAAAAGTTACGTAATAACCCCGCCGGTATAAGATATACGTTGTTATAATACGATTTATTGTTTATATTACAGTTTTTAGAGAAATAAAAAATTAAAAAATGTATTTAAACACGTTTTTTGTATATAAGTCTTATGATTTCTATTGTTTTTATTCAGTCATACTAACACAATATTTTTAGTTACGATTTCTGATAAAAGTCGAAATGAGAAGATCCGTAAGAGAATTAAAGAGACCGATATAACTCTTAGGATTAGCAAGTTGAAATAATGGCAATGGGCAGGCTACATCGCTCGTAGAACTAACAACAGATGGGGAACAAAAGTTCTCAAGTGGCGACCACGCACCGAAAGACGCAGCGTAGGCTAGGTGAGCGGACGATTTTGTAAAAGCCACGGGGAGCTGATGGATGCAGGAGGTGAGCAGCCGATCAAAGTGGCCTTCTTTGCGAGAGGCCTATATATGTTCAGCATCAGACGTGTTCCGGGTGTTGATGATGATTATGATGATGAATTTTTACGGTTCAAGAGCCGTTTATTCGGTCGGACAGACAGACAAACACTGGAGGCTTAGTGATTAGGGTTCCGTCTCTTTGAATACGGAACGCTAAAAATAATAGTACTTACGTACTCTCGTCTCAAAGGTACACTTACTTGGAAACTGGTTTCCTAGTGTGTGTAGTGTTTGATCGGGAAAAGTTCAATCCCCTGATATTTAGCTGTGACAGACAGACGGACGTGATTCCATTATAGGAGGGAAAAATGTAATGGATAGATTATTTTCTTTTTAGGTCTATTTGTTCGGTGAGATACGGTTTACTTTGTTTTGGTTTTGCCTTATTTTAGATCTATTTGAACATTGTTGAACAGTCGAAATAGTTGTTATGGTTCCGTATATACCCAAACAGTCAAACTGCTAAGTATTCAATGTCTGTATCAGATCGACCTATATCTCTAAACCGTGATAGAATAGAATAAAGCGTGATTGTGTCTCGGGAAAAAAGATCTTTTATATTGACTCATCGCAAATGAAAACGCGCATACAGAATCCTTAGTGCGTGAGTTCCACTCGCACTTGGCTGTTTTAGGGTTCCTTACCCAAAGGGTAAAGCGAACCCTCTAAGGCTACGCTGTCTGCCCGTACCCACCCATAAACAGGGTAAAGGCATGAAACTAATAAACCCGTGCGAAGCCGGGGCGGGTCAGCTAGTTATCTATAAAACGAACGAAAAAATCATGATTGTTGTTTGGTAGCCCCTTTAAATATTTATTTTATGTAATTTCATAATTTGTTACTATTTTTTGTTATAGCGGCAACAGAAATACATTATCTGTGAAAGTTTCAGCTGTCTAACTATAATGATTCATAAGATACACCCTGGTGACAGATGGATAGACGGACAGACAAAAAATTTAAAAAAAATTGTTTACGCTTCTATATCGATAAAGAAGTGTAATGCAACCAAAATTTTCAAAAAACATTCTATCTTACAGATTTACCTCAGTTACAGTTTTATTATTAGTATTGATGATACGGAACGCTTCTTGCGCGGGTCCGACTCGCATTATAGTTTGGCTATTTTTTTTTTTCATTTATCGTATAAATAGTGATAGGGTATATTACTTGTATAATGAAAGCATCAGTTTTGTAAAATAACTTCCTAAAAAAGTGTTGCATTGATCGACAAAAATGAGGCCGCGCAGAGCCGAAACCAAAAATACCAAAATACCTGTTTCCATTAGATGACACATTCCGTTATCACCGGAACATCACCCCGCCGATATCACGCACGGTGATAACATTCGATGTCACATATATTATCACTCAAGCAGTATGGGTACCTCAACAAAACAAATACATTATGTTACCAAACCGCAGCTCTATCGCGTTACTGTTCGACATGGTATGGACTTCACCTGCCATCTCGCACGCGCCAATTTACAAGTTTGTGCGAGCAAGAGAACACGATCACCAATCACCATCACTATTTTTATTTTGTGTGGACTATTCATACAGCGCCATCTAGCCCCAAACTAAGCATAGCTTGTACTATGGGAACCAGATAACTGATACAATAATTATATACTTTTTTTTTGTTTGTAAATACATATATAGAATACAATATCACACCCAGACGCAGAATGAACATCTATGTTCACCACACAAATGTTTGTCCTGGGTAGGAATCGAAACCACAGCCCTCAGCTCAGAAGGCAGGGATACTACCAACTGAGCTATCGAGCCTGCCGGCATTGCCTCCGGATTTACACGATAACGCCCCAGGTTCGTATTAGTATTTAGTAAGCCATGATTGAAAATTTTGTGCTAACGTATCATCTTCAACTGAAATACATGATGTAGGTACGTAGGGAGATGTAATTATTATAGAGAAATGATACATCTGACTATAAAACATATCTTTTAGCATTGGCAATATCGCTAAACCATCTACAATAAAAAAATAAGCACATACCATTACGGCG
Organism: Ennomos erosarius; assembly: GCA_963580505.1. Taxonomy (NCBI): domain Eukaryota; kingdom Metazoa; phylum Arthropoda; class Insecta; order Lepidoptera; family Geometridae; genus Ennomos; species Ennomos erosarius. The sequence goes on from OY756987.1 coordinate 12,750,915, forward strand.
TGCCATGTCAATGATTGGATAATGGTGCTGTCGATCAAATATTCGCCACAATCATCATCACCATCATCGTCATCGTCATCAATATGATCATCATCAGCAGCAGCAGAATTGAAAATATTAATATAGCCAGCTACAGTTCTTATGATTTTTCATCTAATTTTTTGAAGTATCATTTTCTTAAACCTAAATTTTACCTTTTACGAAGATTGGCTGCCGCTATTAGGTACCTTTAATACTACTACTACTGTGTTTCCATCTCTTTCAGTCAACGGTGATCAGAGTATGCCATCCGCCACCAATGGGTAATTTATGCTCTTACTGTTACTACTGTACTATAAAAAGTACTCGGCGGGGTTATTGATTCGCCCAGCCTCGAGTGGGAATATTTTGATTACTCCATAAGAGCACCTATACCCTACATATACGAACGAATTGTACAACTTTTCGGTTTTCCATGGTTCGTGGAAGCGGGAACAAGAGACAAGTGGGTTTTGTTATTTCTTTCAACAATGTAGCGAATATAATATTATATTTGAGTACTTTTCATTAGTCTGTATACCTATTTGTGAAGTATTCTTAAAAATTTTTAACTTTCGTCTTCTCGTATAGGTAGGCAAGTGGTCAGCCCAGGCTGCTTACATGACCAACGAGGCAAGCAGGCATGGCCTCAGTATATCAGGGGATCATTTCTAGACAAAACGCACGTTGAACTAAATTATTATCTGAACCAAACAACACTTTAAAACTTAAAATGACTTTCAAAAGCGATCTAAAAGTTAATTTTATTCGAGTTGAAGAGTTCCATCTCTTCAATGAACTTTAGTTTCACCGCTTCTTACTTTATCAAATTGAAAATTTGAAAGTTATTGAATAATTCATCGCTAGATCAAAGCGCTTTGAAAATGTCAGTGATTTAGGAATCTAATGTTCGTTCGACGCACCTGTGGAGTTAGCTAAAAATATAAAATCCATCTTCATGATGAATTAATTTGAGTGGAAAGTTTTCAGAATTTATGTCTTGTTTTTTCTCAACGATAGGCTAATATTTGACCACGGTCTCAACTGGTAAGTGACGACGCGGATGACGATGGAGCATGCTTGCCTAGAAGCATCTAGAAGATACCGGATACCGGTTCACTCGACTAGCCTTAAAAACTCCTAGATTACATTTGTCAGGAAACAATGACGCTGGTAAGGTGTTCCATTCCTTTGCTGACCGAATTATAAACGAGGATTCAAAATGCTTTGTACGTATTCAAGGAATTTCTACCATATACGGATGCCGTGTTGTTAGTTGTCCATGTAGTCTTAATCGCACAGTACTTAGTTGTTTATATAAATAACCACATTCCGTAATCAAAGCTAAAAAAAATATAATACAAGATGAATCTCACTTGCTGTTGTATAAATGACCGCTATATAAGGTTATTTTTTATGTACCTACTAAAATCCAATAATTTATTGCATAATTTGATCCCCCAATGGATCGTTTCAGGGGATGAAAACGGAATAGACCATTTTTGCATAATTTGATCCCTACAGGGAACATCTCAGGGGATGAAACCGGAATTGATCATTTTGGGTGTGTGATCCTGGCACGGTGTGAGATTAGGATCGTCCAACCTCATTCCGTGGGTGCCGTATAAGAGCTGGCTGGCTAAGGAATGATCTATACAAGGTGACCTTAAATTGGTATGTTATGCCGAAATGGGGGGACTGGGACCATGATACCCAACAAGTTGTTAGAGCCTTACTTGAAACTGGGTGTTTCCAAACTTCCAAACCATGGTAAAAAATAAATCCACTCGCAAAAACGCACGTGCGATCGCTACGAGAGTTACAAGATACTATAAATTCATTTCTAAACACAGGTCGTTAAACTCCGTTATGTGCACTCGGTCAAGGAAAAAGTTCAACCACCCAGCTGCGCTAAGGCTATTTGGGAACGTAAACTTTACATGGCATTTCTTCAATGAAAAACTATTAATTTAGTAAAGTCGTAGCAGAACCATTGTCTACCTTGGGGTGAAGATTTACCCCCTTTCGGGATAACATACCAATTCAAGGTCACCTTGTATAATGGGCAGCAGCAATCTCCTCAGGTACATTAAAATCTTCTGCGAGCACCAAGCTCCCCTTATACGAAAGTCTATGTTCAGTAGACGTCTTTCAGCTGTTTATGTAGGCTATTTTTAGCACTTTTTCAAGTCAAATCAGCAACAGCAGAACTCTACTCTGCTTCAATGTCGTATCACAACTCGCAGTTGTCAAAAACTAAAGCTTTTGTAAAAATCTTAGGTAAAGTGAAATTATAGCGTATTTGGACCGAAATACAAGAAAATTTACATACTTATCTCATTTTTAAATTGGAGTGTTAAAGCAGTAGTACACTTTCTCAAATTGTTGAGGTAATTAAACCATTCAACAGAAGTTAATCCCAGACTGCCTTAGCTAATACAGGTGGCTACTACTGAGGCCAGTAACTCGCTCCACTAACTCTCTCCACTATGACAATCTGATAATGACAGTTCCTCGACAATGGATATAGGGATGGGCAGTAGTATATCTTTTGTGATATCGATAAAGTCTTTAAGTAGGTACCTCTCATAAAATTAGCACTATTATTTTTAAAAGTCGACATCAAGGCACCTAGAGTTTTTTTTAAGTAAGTAATATAATAATAGCAAAGACTATCACAAAAATGCCCGTGGTACAGTTTATTAAATTTCTTTAGTAACCCTAACCTGAAGAAGCTTAGAAAATAATCGCTCACTGAGTTTATCAACAATCTTTTTCTACATAACTATTATTATAAGTTATTTAATAAGATATTGAAGGTTTCACAAACTATATATCCCAACATATTGTCAGTCGGAAGTTGTTCACTGCCGATTTTAGGCCCCATCCTATCGGGGTTCCAACAATCAATCAAATGGTAGGCATCTTGTAAGGTAACCGCAGTAGATTACAATGCAGAATGAGGAAAACGTGGTTGCCGATTCTCTGGATATAATTCCTTCAGTTCGCCTTTAGCCAGCTAAAGGACTAATTCGGTAATACATGACCATTACAAATAATAAAAAATACATTATCTATATTCGATATCTCATTCCCAGTTTACCACATCCCTAGATAAGGGACGATAACATCTCGTCGCACTGCGAGGGCCAGATGTTCGCACTTAAATGTCGGATAATTTTCACAAGCTGAACCCAAGAAATGTTGGTTCCGCTGTTAATTGTAACCGTTCCAGGATCCTTGTTACGGTACCCTGCTCTCGTATAATTGGGTGAGAGCTGGCCAGCTATAACAGCGGTGGCGAATCGTGGGGATATTGTAAAGCAAGTAATAATTTGAGACGGTTATACATTCTTGCAGTTGTACAAGTTTTGGTTGGGATGGAAGATCCGGTCGGTAAGTCTTCTATTTTTACCCCTTAGGCTAAAATACGTGTAAAGGGGGCGTTAAATATTTTTGTATGAAGCCTGGTATATATTATAGGGCCTACACAACCTACACTTCATGATGTCTCGAAACTAGAAAGGGCCATTTTTTTTTTTTTTTTGGCTCCACACATAGTGTATTTAGCCAGTGTCAAGTATTATAATTTTCATCGTGTAGTTAAATATTTCACGCAGTCATGTCCTAGTCATAGTCATAGTCCAGTCTAAGTCATGCTCCAGCAAAGTGGTGGCAACTTTACTAGCAGCTTCTATGGAGTTTTGGAAGCAACACGAAAAATCACGTTTCACCACATTATATCACTTGGCCTCACTCATGCTCGTAATTCAGCACTTAATGCGTAAAACGCCACCAAATTTAAAAGGTTTTTCCAGTGTTAATACACTGGAAAAACCACAAGTTTTGAAAAATAAAACAATGCAACGACGTGAACTTTTCCGCGTTCCCGCCAAAAAACTCAACTATTAGTTTAAAAGCCAAAAATGTTTTTAAATATAGAACTATTAACGATGAAACTTGAAACAGTGAATATGACTAGGTTACATAATGAAAGTTAATATTAAATCCGATGGCACTTTTAAAATAATCAGGTAAGAAGTATTGTACAAATAAGATTGGTAAGATACTGATAAAAAATTATGGAATCGATTTGCTTTGTATACTATGAAGGATGTCCACAATGAACGCGTTTTAGAAATAAGTTTTCTGTTTTGTAACAAAACATACTGTAATAAAGAAAGTAGAGATTTTAAAACAAATTATTGATTCCATTTTATTTCCGTTTGATGCCACGGGAAGTGTTATAAAACCACTTATATGGAACACAAACACAAACATATTTTTTTTATGCTCTAGGCCGTCCTGATGGGAAGAGGTCACCGTAGCCTATGGACATCTGTATCACTAGACATGCCACTGATTACCCTAAAAAAATACTTCGAAATTGAAAGATAGTTGATATTTATTTGTCTTTGCAATGCAACACAAGAGCATTTACTGTAGGTAATTCTGTTAAAGCCCACCCTGCTTTTGAGCGGAGGTCGGAGTTACACTAGATCGACATCACTACTGAGCCAATCAACTTCTATTTCCTCTTAAAAATACCTTACTTTCATGTGTAAAAATACATTTGTAATAAACTCAAATCCCTTTGTTTAGTTATTTACCATTCGTGCGAGGAATTCCGGTCCTAAACACGTACTCGGAAAACCACTTGACGCCTAAGCTCTTAAATTATGAAATTATAGGGCCCGTGGATTTTGTTTAATCGTTTCTAACACGCGATGTAGTACCACACAGTATCGTAATGTACTATTTTTATTGAGGTGTATAAATAAAACTATTTCAAGGCTTTCTTTGAGTTTGGCTAACGTGGCTATGGATTTATTTATTCGTAATGAGTTTGTCGGTCTCAGCTTAGTGCCTACCTATACTGGGTGTAATTGAATTCATTAGCATCCTTTGAAACTACGTACTACGTACTCCTGATACCGGTCACGTGTGGACCAATATTTTTGAATTCTAACACATCGGTTTGTTAATAACTATAACTCCAAAAAATGGAATAACTTACTAAATTAAATGCTACAATACAAAATGTAATTAAAGTAATTAAGTACTGATTTTAATTAGTACATACAAGGTATAAAAACGTTTAAATGTATCAAAATCATTCGCGCCGACTGCGTTAGGCGCCGCGGCAAACTTCATAATTTTCAATAAAAATATTTTCGTTACACTATTTACTCTTTGATAATCATGTATAAATTATGTACTAACATGGGCTCAATTTATGCTAATGAATTAAAATACACCCTGTATACCCACCAGCTACCTACTATTATAGTTATTCTGTGGTCTCGGTATCAGTATACTAATTCTATTTGGGGCAGTAAGGCCTGCACTGACGTCCCGCATGGGGTGTATTGTGCATTTCCCCCTGCCAGCATTCACCCAAGCCAGCCTAGCTCCTTTATGTCCCAGAGCACGGCTTTGGGTCGCTGGCACAGCTGTTCCAGTTATTCTAGATAGTGGTTTGGCCTGATTGCAGTCGATCCCGTGGTCGTTGTTCTTGTTCATTTAGTAGATGTATCGTTTCTCTTTTCTCTTCTGTGGCTTATATTGGTACCACAGATAGCCCTCGGTATTAGTATTAGTACCTACCTAATTTACTATCATCTCTTCTCGCGTTTGCCGTAAGTTGCCCGCCCCGGCTAAGGGAATAACCAGAGAATTGGCAGTGCATTTCCTTCCTCTATATTTAAATCCGCGATCACCACGACGCCAGTCAAGCGTGGTGACTATGCCAAGCCTAACATTGCCAAACACAATACGTGACTCGGTATATTAAAATCTTCGTAATCACCACGATGCTTATCAAGCGTGATGATATACGGAACCCTAATAAAACCGCCAAACATTATGAATGGTCACATGACGTTGTTTTTGGCCTTTATTGTCTTTTTATCTATGTTGACCTGCAAATTTTCACCACAGTTTTAATGACCAGAATTTTAGTGTCCATAAACATAACATACCGTATGCAACGTGCAGACATTAAACACTACGCTGTGCTCGCTCGTTAGTAGTGCTTAACTGAGAGAAAATTCAATAGCATGCATGCTACTGCTTACTAATGAAGCTTCGTGTGTAGCAAAGATAATGTCCTGTAATGGACAAAAAATAAAATATTTTTCTAATTTAATGTCGTAGTGTCTTATAAAGAATACCAGTCATTAGCAAATGCTTTTGGCATTATAAATATCATAACTTGAATATTTATTAAAATAATATTATAATACCAGTGCAAAATTCTAAAAGAATCCAAATTATAATGCACGTTAAAATATAATGAAACAGAAGACATTGAGGAAGACGTTCCTACTCCATGGCTCAAAACCGGTCAAGGTTTGAAATTAACATGAGGTTCCTGTTCCGATGATGATGATGATGGTGGTGCGTGTTGTTGTTGTGTTTTTGTGTTAATTCAAAGGATTGCTTTAATGATATAGCTGACCTTCGGTAGAGTATAAAACATAGCAATTCAAAATTTTAAAATTTAGGTTCTGATATGGTCCCATAAGCATGAAAAGAGATTCCGTACATAAATAAGAAATATATATATAATATAATCATTTGAACGTGATCTATTTTCTTGTACCATGCATAACTTTTACATACTTTCCTTTTAACAAAAAGAACACAAAAACAACCTGTGCTTCGCCAAAATATCGAAAAATTCCCTTTGAACATGCTTAAAATGCTCGATAAACATGATTATAACTCGATCGGGTGAACAATATTGGCACAGTATAGATAGAAGCAGTAGCGTAACTTCATACAAACATCATTAAATTTATTATGGTATTTATCTATGTTACTGTAGGTATTACAATTATTATCTGTGCCAATGTGAAGCATAATCCGCAATGAATTAAAAATTTTCTAAAAGGACTTCTCCGTAAGGTACATTGAATATCCATTTTCTGGGTTTTGATACGAATTACGCTCATTTAGGCTAAAGAGGCTCACTTTAAAGCTAATCTGTTTACCTTTCCAGAAAATGTGATTAAAATATTTAGAAGAGAAGGGCCGTAAAGTAAATGGAGATATAATTTCCTTTGTCTTGATATTAATTCAAGTTATTAGACCTGTCCTTATCCTTCAGGTAACAATACTTTAACGACAGTATAACTAATTACAATTTGTTCTTCTAAGGCTGAGCTGCACCATCACAGTTAAAGCTACTGTCAGATTTTGACATTAGCCCGCCCGGCGAAGCGTATACGGTGACAGTTAGCAGTTAAAGTAAGGTGGTGCAACTCAGCCTAAATGTGGATCTTGTTGAAAATGCTATTATAGCTTACTATATTGATCCTTTCTTTTCACCACTTTATGAGCGAATTTGCGAACGAACGATTCAACCATGGCACAACTTTTTATTCACTTTTATTTCATGAATCAATCATAATTCAACTAAACTTTGATTTTGTTTTTGACGCGCAATGTGCCTTTATTACTCAAACTAACTACTAGACTAACTAGAACTACTACTACACTACCTACTAAAAATAACATTTGAACTGTAAACTGGCCAGGATGGCCTATAGACAGTCCAAATGCTCCAGCCCACTACCGGTAGGTAGCCTACCCAACATGCTGGCAGCATTGCCTCGCTGGATTGCAATGCTTGCCCGTTTAAAATATCTTTGATAAAAGTACAGCTGATGATAGCTAGTGCTTGTGCTGGGTAAACTCACAAACATTACCTACAATAATATAAACCCCCAGTACCTACATTCACGAGATGTAAGTCTTTTAATTGGTACCAGAAGACGTTCGCGCGGTCAGTGCTCTGTGTCCGACCTCCTACAATTTTTTTCTAAGAAATGCCATATCACTTTGATATCGTGATTCGTGCCACAACACATCAAACAAGCAGCATAAGACACTCTGATGGCTCTGGTGGGACAATCTACTGATAAGTTATTTTCTTGTTTAAATCGTCTAAAATACAGATAATAAAATACTGGCGTGCGTTTTGAGGTGTTGTTTGGAAACATACCTTCTATGGTACTTAGTCTAACTAACCAAAATTTCATCCAGCAGTTTTATCTAAGTAGGTAGGTACCTATTTTAATTCTACGACAAATCACCTTCATCTACGCTAATAAACGGACGAACGGCGGCAATATCCTATATGAAATTGCCTTCGAAATATACTGCCCGAAAATAATACAACGCTGTTTGTTTGTTTGCTGACCGAATTCATTAGACAGGATTTTATGATATAATGTTTTGGAGGGAAGGATTTGGCCTGAAGATGGTCGAATCTCGTGACGTAAAATTTTGATTAATAATGAAAATATTGAGTGCCTGAATTAATAGAAGAAATTTAAATATTTTGTTGCTAGTTAGCAAGTGGCAAGTTAGCCAGTACCTACATGAACCCTGCAACACTGATTCAAGTATTTGGGTCATCATCGTCATCATCATCATCATCAACAGACCGAAGACGTCCACGACTGAACCCCAAAAGCCTCCCCCAAAGAGCGCCATCTTGAACGGCCACTCGCCTCCTGCATCCGTCGGGCCCTCGCGGTTTTCACCAGATCGTCGGTCCAACGAGTGTACTCCGAGTGAAGTACTTGGGTACTAAAAGCCAATCAGAAGAGGGAGAGTTAGGTGAGTGAGAGAGTAGGAAGTGTCAAGTGAGTGAGTGAGTGGGTGCGTGAGTGAGTAAGTGTGAAGTGAGGTATCAGGCTTCAAAAGGCGAATATAATATGTCCAACTAAAGTTGCAGTCAACTGCAGCGATATGATTGCATGGACAAAATGTTTGTCAAAACCCCAGCAGTGAAGTAAACTTAACAAAAGTGGCAAAGTACTTCATCATTTTATGGCATTAAATTTGTCTCCTAAACATATACCAAGCTCTTGGTACCAACCACAAAAATGTTGTGCAAACATAAACACCCTGTTAATGAAGTAAAAAGTTAATTATTCCGTACCTCAGACTGAAATAAAAATATTTGAAGATACAGCGCTCAAGTCGTTTAGCCAAGTCAGCAGCTGTTCGGTGGTTTAAATAGTCTGAAGCCAATACCAATTGCCTACACGAGAAGAAGCGCTCAAGTATAGAAATTGAAGCCAAAAAAAGAATACGAAATTAGTAAACCATACAAATATTCACCCGCATTTATTATAGTATCCCTATCACCAGTATCTTCTAGGCAAGCGCGATACACCCTAGACCGCATCGTCACTTACCATCAGGTGAGTGAGTGGTCAAGCGCAAACTTATTAATATATCAAAATAAATCCATTAATCGATTAGTTTCTTGAAAATTTCCTGTTCATAAACAGGTGCGTAAAAGATGACTAAAGGAATATCCAAGGAATGTGTTCTTCGGTAGATTCATATTCCTTTTTTGCTTTCAACTTCCAAAGCTTCTTGCACTTCTTGGTCTGAGTTCCGCAGCTAGGGTTACTCTCAGTCTTCAGAGTTTCAAATTGAGTAAAAACTTAATTACATTCACAAGCTAGTCCGTAATAAAGTTACGCAGACTTGGTTGCAATCTAGAATTACTTTTTCGCACTTTATTTTCATTAAAAGTGCAAAGTACAAGAATATTATTTATCTAGGGAGCTGAGATTGCTTGTATAGTTTTAGTTTTCACAGGGTATAATCGCGCTAAAATATTATTTTATTATCTGTTAATGCATTGCCTTTGTGGTCCGGTGTGAGAAATGAACCACCCCATGTCTTTCCATAGGGCTGTAAGAGTCAGCTAAGGGAATATTTTAAGGAATATGAAGCAGCTTTCTCATTGGTACCTTAAAGTCTCCTGCGATTATCAAGCCACCAGCCAAGCATGGTGAATATGGCAATTTCTTTCTTTATGATAATAATACGCCTATCATTTTCATTTGGCATTTTTAAGGGGAGGCCTATATTCAGCAGTGAGCTGATTTTTAGATAACACTAGACAGTAAAGGTACTTATATGAAAAAGCTAAAAGCTTCGTCAAAATGTCGTCCCAAATAGTCCCATAAATTATTTACATCAGCTCAAAAAACCGAGTTTCAAATTCGACCTGTAAAACAAGCCCATGTTTTATGCACGTCCGGAAATAGCTTTTGATACCGACGCAGATAAAAGTGGGGATTTTTTTGCATATTGCAAGTGCTATTATGAGCGGTATGGAAGAAGATGTTGCTGGCTAGTAGCGATGGCAATTAATGCGATTTTTCGTAAATTTCATAAACGTGCTAATTAATGAGTCTTAGCATGCTAATTGCTATTGCTATGCTATTTGCTAAAATGAAATGAAATAAAAATTTATTATAAAAAATAAAATGAAAAAAAAATTAAAAATTAAATGAAACATAAATTAAAAATGAAATGAAACTTTATATTTTAAAATAAATTCAAAATACCCAAATGAATTGAAATGAAATTTCTTATTTCACAGAATTTCGCAACTACTTACATTTCTTTTGCTAAATGCTAATTGAGATTTCGCATGCTAAAAATTAATGCGAATGCTAATTAATCCATCACTACAGGCTAGGATAATGATCATTCTGATAGTAATTTATATTTATAAGCATATAGTTTAGCTTTCGGGACGTTTTCGATGCGACCGTGTGAGAATATCATTATCATCATCAACAGCCTCAACACGTCCACTGCTGAACATAGGCCTCCCGCAGAGAGCGCCACTTTGAGTGGCTCGTGTCCTGCATTCATTGGCTCCCGCGATTTTCACCACATCATCGGTTCATCTAGGGATGTGGCCTACGCTGCGTCTTCTGATTCTTGGTCGCCACTCGAGAACCTTTCTTCCCCGTCGGATGTCAGTTCTGGTGAATGTCTGCCAACTGCCATATTTCAACTTGCTAATTCTAAGAGCTATATCGGTCACTCTACTTGTCACGTGTAGCATCTAAACATACGAATATGAGAATAAGCCTATTCTATGGTTTCTCTCATCAAATATGAGGCTGCTCTAATAACCAATTCACCACGCTTGACACGCATCTTAATACTCAAAACAATAAAGAAAAATTAAATAAAAGGTGAGACTAAGCTTTGATTCAAGTTCTAATTCAGAAGTACCAAAGTCTCTACTCACAAAGTCAACAATCTCTACCCACTCCCTTGTAGGTATAAGATAGATAATACAAAAAGCGTTGACTTCAGCCTTTATGTGCGAACATCACGCGAACACATCCAGGGAATGGATGGCAATCCTAATAACGTTCACGTCAATGAACGACGGAAGAAAAAACGGAAAGTTCATGAATAAGTATACGTTTTATGGTTGGTTTGGGTTATAGGAGTAAAAGAAGGCTTTGATTAGAAGGTACTATGATGAGATAGGACGATCTGGTGAACACCGCGGGGAGCCGATGGATGCAGGACAGCAGCTGCTCAAAATGGCACTCTTTTGGAGAGGCCTGATGATGATGATGATGATGATAATGATGATTAGGTAAATGCTATGGAGTAGGAAATAGCCAGTTAGGTACAAAAAGTTGATGTCGATGAAAGTAATTTGTTTTGATAATATGATATCCGAAGCGACTCTGCATGATTAATTGACATTTGGAATAGATTAGCAATTTTTGAAAAATGGGATCCGTATTTTGCTATCTGTACCTATATCTTTAGTCATTGGAAACCACCCTGTATTTTTGGTATTTCTGAATAACGTTTCTCTGATAACTCCATGTTATTATGCTAACAAGTACTCATTTCTTTCGAATAATATCAAATAAGGTGATATTTCAATGGATAATTCTGAGCCCCCAGCTGTAGAGATTTGCGTCCCTATTCCGCCAATAAAATAGCCGTTCGATTTATGGGGACCTTCAAAGAACCCTACTTGCGGTTAAATTTGTATAATATGTATCACCTGCGCTCTTGGAATAAAAGAAATCTAAAGGAGGATTTCCAAAAAAATATATATTTTGAAACTATATTTTTCAATATACTTCAAAAAATCTCACCATTTATTGGAACAAATTCTTAGCAGTTAGACAACATGCTATATGAAAGTTATTAGTGCCGTAGATTTTTGGTCCATAGACGGATATAGAAGTCAGAAATATTGACAACCTCAAAGACAACCTACTTTACAACGATACTTTGAACGAGAAAATTCTGTAGCCTGGGAGTGGCAGTAAGCTTTTAGCCACAGAACCGACATCCGATGGGGCGACGTGAGAAACCGTGTCTTGGCAAACATATGGTTTGAAACTTGGAAAACATTGGTTTCAGATAATATAAAATACGTACTTTAACATAAAATATTGAAAGATGCATCATTCGGGAAACAAAGAATTGGATCTAATCGCTGACACCCAGTAGGACGCTACCCGAATAAATGGAGCAACGATATAACCTGGGTGGCTGGCAGGAGCTGCACGGAAAGAGCCAAAGGTCGAGCTTAGTGTATTTGGAGAGGCTTGCTTATGTCTAGCAGTGGCTTAATACTGGCTGCTAATGGTGAATGCTGTTAGTCTTTCACGCACAATGTACCAGTCATTTGCACACCCAGTAATGAGTTAGAAACAACGGTACTAGTCCAAGGTCACCCCTTGGATGCGAACTTCGGCTGAGACTGTAATTTTAGAGGGAAAGGATCAAAAAGATAGATCTGGTCTAGCACTAATATCATGGCTTTAATTTAAATGAATGGGGAAAAAGAACTCGCTTGATGTAAATTAAGTTTTTCTGCAAATTATGGCACCATTTCTTCATCTGGTGTAGGTCAGCCCTGTTGTAAGAATTTTTAAGCTGTCCAAAGGCAGGACCAGAATTGGCAGATCTGATATTTTTACATGTTTAAGTGTCAGTTAACGATCTGAAGATAAGCTTATTGAGGTATTCAATGACGTAGGTATTTGTGCAGTGGGCTCTTGCACTATCAAGAGAAACTACAACCAAATCTACAAATCCGATAGCTTTACGCATAAATCTCTGAAGCCTTTTAACTAAGTTACCATGAAAATACTGACAAAGTAAGTAATTGCCCCGACAGATCATTAGGGGTGTATAAATTTGGTGGGAATCGATGTCCGCCCGACCCTACGGCTTCACGCTCTGTCGGACAATTGATTCGACATTGACAACCCTGAACTTTTGTCTGGTCAAATTAGTTGGTTTTAGGTCTAGGACTTTTAGGATTACTTACTGAATATATAATATGTATTGATATTTCTTCGCTTTTTACAAAGCCACTCAAGAACCGATGGGGAAGAAAGGTTCTCGAGTGGCGACCACGAACTGGAAGACGCAGCGTAGGCCGGCCCCCCACAAGGTGGACCGACGACCTGGTGAAAGCCGCGGGGAGCCGATGGATGCAGGAGGCGAGCAGCCGCTCTAAGTGGCGTTCCCTGGGGGAGGCCTATGTTCAGCAGTGGACGTCTTCAGGCTGTTGATGATGATGATGATGACTCAAGAACACTGATGTGTTCTAAAATAAACATTTGGTGGGAAAGGACCAAATCCACCTGTTTCTCCAACAAAGGTGGACAGGAGCACAATACAATTACTTAAACCCATTTATCAAACCTACTGAGAACCACCCAGCATGATGAACCGTGGTTGATATCACAGAGCAGGAAAAAATGAAAACGCCACTACGCACCCAGATTCAAAGCATTATTTTTAGGGTACCGTACCCAAAAGGTAAAGCGAACCGTTTTACTAAGGCTTCGCTGTCTGTCTGTCCGTCTGTCACCAGGTTGTATCTCAGGAACCGTGATAGCTAGACAGTTGAAATTTTCACAAATTATGGTGTGTCTGTTGCCGCTATAACAACAAAAATAATAAAAAACAATAAAATCATTATTGGAGAGGGTTCTCATACAACAAACGTGATTTTTTGCTTGTTTTATAGGAGTTGGTGCGGAACCCTCGCGGGAGTCAGACTCGCATTTGGCCGGTTATTTATTTTTCGTGCTCTGTATGATTGTTGCAAGGAAGTTTTCATTATACTATGGTCGTTGTCACACGTGATGACGTTTCCAAAAGCTTTAGTTTAGATAATAAATTACAGATTACAATCATCATCATCAGCCAGCCTCAAGAGTTCCACTGATACAAACAGCAATAAAATTATAGAGCCTACAATAGCAATAGCTGAAGCATCTATCGCGTCACAATGTAGGTAAGCGGCATAGCGTGGCTTTCATGCCAGATTGGCATTCGCGTTCTATTGGGATCAATTCTTTATCAGCGGGGTACTCCGTCTGGGTATATTTCGAAACATTATCTGCTGACAATAATTTATCACGCACAATATAAATTAGGGCGTCTGGTTAAATATTGATATAGGTAACGGTCCTATGCTAGACGTGACCAATATTTGGTCATGTTCATGCACAATTAAATAATTACTCTGTATTAGTCAGGTCGTAAGCTGACCTTAATTACATGCTTAGTCGGGACATATGACATGACATGATATCACACTACATAACTACAGAATAGAATAAAAGAATACTTTATTGCTCACCAAAATATACACAAAAAGTACTAAACAAGTACCTAAAGTAATATATTTTTTTTTAATGTTCAGTTTTCATCACAGAGCTATGAAACAAATGATGCTTCGAGCGTTTTTTTTTTTTTTTGCTCTGTGAGTTTTCATATATGGCATGTATTGCATTGTAATGTAATATTGTGCGATGTTCTGGGTCTTTTCTTTCTTTCTAACAAAAAATACTTTAGGAAAAAGACAACCATTTTCAAACAAAAGTTAGCTAACTTAAATCAAGGTGCTTCAGTTCAGTATTATTACTGTAGGTATTATATTTTCTGGGGTATTATCTAATTTTTTTAAGTAACTTGCATTGGTGATAATTCTATAAAATTTGGACTTCTGAAAAGCGTCAATAAAATAAATGCCTTAGATAAAAAAAACAAGTAACCAAATGGGAAAGTCCTAATGTATCACTGTGACCGTCATTTCGCTGATGATGATGATGTTTAAGTAGTCTTTCATTACCATTATAGACACTAGACTAGAGGCTTGGAAATAATAAAAAAATCATTCCTAACATTTATGACCGAAATCTTCTCATCCGACCGTTCCCGTCTGGCTTTCTCTCATTGTAGAGACTTGTCACAGTCACAGTGCGATCTTCATTACCGCACATTAATTTGAATAGCTCTTTTTGTGGCTCTCCTTGTCTCATCCCTTTGGTAATAAATGGGTACAGTTTCACCTTTGACCAGGAGATACGCTGTTTGCGTGATCCGTGTTTTATTTTGACGATTGGTATAATTAACATTTGGTCAAGAAAAGTTATCTCGCTATGCCTAACTATTGGTAATTAATGCCTTTATGGCGGCAGCTCTTCATGTGCCGGATGAAAATAAATACAGACAGCGGCGGTGAATAATTCACATGTAGTTAAAGAGGGATATAATCGGCTAGCCTATCGGCAGAGGAGTGACTAGATAATATTTGAAATAACATAGCTTTTTTATGAGAATGGAGGACTTGAAAAGCTGGTCGATCACCTGATATTAAGTGACACGGATGCCTATAACAGTTGCAGTGTCACTCGGAACTTGAAAAATAATAATGTGTCGCATGACACTGCACTGTGCACGTCACCCTGAGACATCACACAGTCTAGTAATCAGAGTACTAGACTGTAAGATCAGGTCATAAAGTCTCATATGCCCAGTAATTTCACTTTTGCACACTACCTGCTTGGCGGCAGAATAACTGGCAGAGTGGTCTAGACGAACTTTGCAGAAAAGTCCTGCCACCTAGTAAGCTCTACTGTGAACTTAAATATTAGATTTTGGATCCTATAATATTCGAACAAGTAGTTCAGTTGTGAGACGTCACATTTGGATCATACCTTACAATGATAAAATAAGTCTTAAACGTGGACATTGATCTAGCTAAGTCTATACTCTAAGAGCTAAGCATATTCATAATTTTCATTTTAATAAGGTACAATGACATTAACACCGCCATCTAGTCTGGCTGTAACAAAAAGTTTTTAATTAACAATCGCAGAATTTGTAGACCAGTGTTTGCAGTCTGCAGTTGTTTTACTCTGGTGACAAACAGTTCGTGCCGGGACCAGGATCAGCTGGATTATCCACGCGCAGTGACAAAGCACAATATAATTTGTTGTAACTCAAGTATATAAATACAGACTAGATAAATAGTGTAATATTTAAAAATAAGACTTTACGGCGTGACTTCGGTATAAAAAAATCATTTAAACTATGCTGGTCTCAAGATGACAATATGCACCGGCGGTGTCTTTAAAAATTTACAATTTAGAATTTTGTGGTAACACTGCAAGGAATTATGGGCGGGCGGGACGCTTAGCAATAAGCATCAAAGATATTCACGTCGTGCTATTAGTTATAATAAAATGCAGACATATTGCGAATTGATTTCACTTCGTGCAACTGAATTCGGTATAAATGCTCGGCTGTATGAAGTTATTATGTGCAACCGTTTGTGCGCATCGATTGGACGCATTATTTTCGTATAGGTACATCCTACCTATGAGAGATAATGTTTGCAAAATTCGCAATAAAAGTGCAGGCGTGTTTTGTTTATGAAATGATAATTACGGAATAATAGAAAACATTATTTAAACCACTACTCTGTAGTCGTTTGTCAGTAGTAGGTAAAAGTGGTAGAACTTTTCTGCAAAGTTCATCTAGTTAGGTACCATCGCTTTGCCAGTTATTCTGCCGCCAAGCAGTAGTGTGCAACCACTACTGTATTCCGGTTTGAAGGGCATTGTAGCTTGTGAAATTTCTGGGCAAATGAGACTTTATGACCTGATTACACAGTGTAGTAATCTGATTACTAGACTGTGTGATGTCTCAGGATGACGTGCGCAGTGCAGCGTCACGCGAAACTTTATTATTTTAAAGTTCCGAGTGACACTGCAACTGTTACGGGCGGCCGTATCGCTTAACATCAGGTGAACAACCAGCTCGTCACGTCATTCATTCTCATAAAAAAGTACAAAGAAAGATAGAAAGAAAGTTTGAAATGTAAAAACACAGTTAGAAATAATAATATGATGTAGGTTTTTATTTCCCCAGAAAATGTATCTCGGGTACCAAAACTAACGTTTACCGAATTAGTAGCTAACAACATCTCAATATCTTTTTCATACATATTTGCTTTATTTAAGTAGGTAAGTAGGTTTATCTGTAACTGTTTACCATTTTGAGTATGTTTCTTAATAGAAACTTTACTAAACCTTGAGTTAAATTCCCTAAATATAGCCTCCACGTACCTAAACATATTTTCCGGAGAGCATATCTTAACCTATTTCCCAGGGGTCAGGCATACTATTCCATGCATAGCAAGCAGGGATAACCTTGAATTGAAGTTAGGTTTCGGTTTTGTTTAGTATATAAGCAGTAAGACTAGATGTTAGACTTCAATTTCTAGGACGTATTAAGAAGTAATGTAAAGTAATACCAAGCTGATTTATGTCGGATTCTATCAGTATTTTGATATAAATGTTGAGAAATATAATCATCAATAGCCTGAAGCGTCCACTGCTGAATATAGGCCTCCCGCATAGAGCTCCTTGAAGCGGCTGCCTGCCTCCTGCATACATCGGTTCCCCACGGTTAGACCAGTAGGATTACTCTTGAATCCAATCCCGATTTCACTCAAATTCTAATACGAATCAATTTCGAATTCCATTGTTAAATAATTTGGTAAAAAAAAAAACGGATGGTGTAGAAATGAGTAGATTATATGTATTATATTTTGATTCCATAAAATTCCATGAACAAAGAATCTAATCGTGCGCTAGTATCGGATTTAAGAGTACCAACTGCCACGATTTAGTTCCAAATCCCAAATTACGATCGAAATCGAGTGTCAAGAGTAACCCTGCTGATCGTCGGTCACCTAGTGGAGAGCCTACCTGCGCTGCGTCTTTTGGCTCGTAGCGTTAGCGGTTATATTATCTTTGGTCGCCACTCGAGGACCCTTCTCCATCTTTGCGACTTTGAGCTGACCTACTAATCAAGATAACAGTAAGAGACCACGTTTGAGTCCCATAAGTACAAACATACACTACAAGCACAAATATTAAAATAATAGTTACCTTCTATACCTTTTACGGCTGTGTTTATGTATAAACGACATTCTAGGTCTTATACGTAATGATTTCCGCGTTACTCGCTACCGAAACGAAGTAATGCGTGCGTTACTTTTTATGACGCAACTGAGCGATTGTACCTACTCCACGCAAATGGAATCGCATGGCTTTACCGCTTGTTTAGGCGTAAAACGCATCATAAACGTACTATTAAGTACTGGAAGACATAATTATTTTCCTAGGTACCTTAGCTTACAGACAAGGTTTTATGATCCATATTTAAGGTATCCGATGGTCAAACATTCTAGCAATTGTTACCAATTGATTAGAAATTGGTGAGAATTTTTAGCCATTGGTTAACCATCGTAATGCATGATTTTTCGTAATCAGTCAAAACTATTCGTTATAATATTATAATGGGGCCAATTCTAAAGGCTTTAGTTGACAGATCTAAAGCTCCTAAAACTGTTGCTGTCCTTGTCAAATAGACGGCAATGTAAAATACGGATATATTTTTAACATTTTTAAAACTGTCAAAATTAGGCCTATTAGATGGAGTGAAATTGGAGTGTTGAACAAGTATATTGGAAGCATGGATGAAATAAAAAAGAAGGATTGAGTTTTGATTGACATGGAACTGAAGTCCAAAATGGCGGACATATTAAGTATGTGTGTCAGATGAAAGTATGGCGACCGGCTGCATATGATGTGAGTGTGACGTGCCCCGCTCGTACGTACGAAGTTTTCTGGCTTCCTAAGGGTGCTTCAGTTTCGGATCAGACGGGATTCCCTCCTTCTTTTTTTATTAGCTCCATGATTGGAAGTATACCTATGTTCAGCAGTGGACGTCTACGGGCTGTTGTTGATGTTGATGAAGCAGGTGCTGATTTGATTACAGCAACAGGAAAAAAAATTAAGTAGTGCAGTGCAGGAAATGTATTAGTGCACGGAAAAGATGGGGCCGGTCCTATTCTTACGCCAAGAAAACGGCATTTTTTAAACATATTCCAAGTAAGAAAGTGACGGCCTTAAGTTTCTAGAAAATACCTGTTTACTGTTACGAGAAACTACATTATCAGATAAGTAGGTTTCCTTCGGGTCCATTATTGAATTAGAATAACTGAATGTACTTTATCGTGCTGTCTCTATGTTAATGTTGTTATTTTCCTTTGTTTTGTCACAGTTTTCTGTTTGTCAGGCATAGATAGGTAAGTAATTGGGTATAGGTGTGGGACAATGAATATAATTCGGGTCGCTTGGGCTGTGGAATTTATTGAAGAGCTTTATTAAAATATATAATAGTTTTGTCTGTCTTTTTATCAATTTAGACAGCCTCTGTGGTGTGGTGGTTAAGCAAGTCGGCTAATAACCCGGAGGTGGCGGGCCACGAAAAAACGCCAAATGCGTGTTCTTTGTCTGAGTGTTGTGGACCATGGTCCTTGTAGTTCCTGCGTCCCTAGGATACAGGGAATTTTAGTCAGGGTCCGGGAATTATATATGTGATCGTTAGGCGTTATTTATTATGTACCTAGCCTAGGTATCATGGGAATGATTTTAAAAGTAAACCACACTTAAGGTATATAAGGACGAAGGAATTTAAGGACTATAATATCTTTATAGATATATTATACCTAGGTATCTATTATTGCTACAACTCACTAGGTCTATTAGAATGGATTGATACGTATTTCTATGGTTACTCGATCCAACTAGTTATTTACAACTACAAACAAATCTAACCGTCTAAAACAAGGGCGTCCATTAGCTGATATCTAATTAAACACATCCAAAGAGTTAATTAATCTTGCAGGCCATATTTGGTACTTTATTTCAGAAACGCACGCTTACTGTTTTGGCCGGATGGCCGGATGGCCAAAACAGTAAAAAATCTAAGTGTATATGCATTTTTCAATAACCTTTCCAAGAGTTTTTGCTTTATTTCAGTTTAATAATTTTATAATAAAACAATCTGTTTTAAATAGACTACTATAGTTCCATGCTCACGAGAATCTCTTTTGACAGTTTCAAAGTATCGAGAACTTAAAATAAACAAACAAAAAAGACTTACAAAATCTTCCTATTCCATCCTTCATGATAAATATCCCGACTCAAAACATCTTATTATATGTTTTTAACTAAAACAGTAAGACACAGATTAAAAGGAAAAATTAGAATCACGAGCGGGGATTGAACCCGCATCCATCACATTCTGTAGATTACGCTGAGCAGGCGATACTGCTATAAAAATCATAAATATTAAAATAGTTTGTACTTTATTAAAATGAGATTTGAATATAGAAGAGATATAGATCCATTATCGAGTATTCGTTCAAAAATCTGTCACCCTGCTGCATAAATTCTGTCATTTTCCGGTCATTTTGTAAAGCGCCGGAACTGCTACATCCCTAACCCTCCATTAATCCTGCATTGCGCACGCTATGCCCCTCAATCTCAGAGGTTGACACTTACGTTGAATATTAATAACATAAAGAGTGATTTTAACCCTATTTGCACTTCGTTTTTGCATGATTTAGCATTTTGGTTCCCATGCGTGACGGGGAAGGTATAATCCCTACTACACTACTAATTTGTGAACCCCACAGTTAAACAGGTAAATTAATAGTTAAATGAAGGACAGTTAGCTAATAATTAAGGCTTTTTTCTGACACTTAACAGCCCGAAGATGTCCACTGCTGAACATAAGTCTCCCCCATAGAGAGCCACCTTCTGCATCCATTCGCTCCCGGCAGTTTTTACCAGGTGGTCGCGTCTGTCCACCTAGTGGGGGGCCGGCCTACGCTGCGTCTTCCGGTTCGTGGTTGCCACTCGAGAACCTTTCTTCTCTTTCGGTTGTCAGTTCTACGAGCGAGCGGTATTGGCCACTTTAGTTAGCGGATCTCCTCAAATGCAGGGTAAAAAAGTATAAAATAACATAGAACAAACTAATTATTCTGTACCATGAAATTCCACGCATGCAATGTTTTCCAAACTTATCAACCCTAACTCTTTTCAGCGTATCAACTGATTCATCAGAGACAGTTCAATTTATCTCGCAAACAAATAAATAAAAACTTTAACAAAGGCCTGACCATATCCCGCTTTTAATTAAATTCTGTGTACTCATTCATGGTACCCTTTGTGCTACGATTACATTGAGATTCATCTTTTGTTCGGGAGGAAGGACGGAATAACCTAAAAATTTCGGTATTTGTAAAAACTATCATAATGATAACTATTTATTATTTATTTATTTATTTTCTTTAATTAACACGGTAACCAATTACATTAATTATAGATAGGTCAACTAATTTGTATCAAACAAATACAATTAAAAAAACCACAAATTCATTAAAAATAAAATAATAACATGTCACTAATTTACACTATCAATAAAATTATATACATCACTCTCACAAACACGCAAACACTCCAACAATAACTTCGGCCACTCATCCACAAACTAAACACCACTATTTTTTAAACACCAGAAAAAAAATTCAACAATATCTGTTGCTGGTACTCAACACATCCATGCAGAAAAAAAAAAGAAAACACGATGCAAAAAAAAAATTCTATAAAAACATCAATAAGTAGTCAACCTCTGCGTCAATTCGCACACAAAAATGAATTCTCGCCATTTCATTCAAAACTAAGACATACTCTATTCATAAACAACTTGACAGGCTAACTTCGGGTGGCCCGACGTGCCCCGACCGAATCGTTGGCCAACCCGAACGTCAGGTCACATCTTTAAAATTTGAACCTTGAATTTTTATACTTATAATTTTAATTTATAACATTTGATAAATGTAAAATTAAATAGTCATACATTTAAATTGTAAGTACATCCCAGTCTAAGTTTACCTTGGTATTTCAAAACTATTGATTTTAGTGAATAGAATAAAATTCTAATAAGATCATCTTATACTCACCACAAATTGGCGTAGTCTGACGAGCGCCTTGTAAAGCGATCTAAGTAGTTGTCGTAGATTGCCAAACCTATTTAAAATTTTTTAACAGGCTAATAAGCTGTTGAACTTTTCCTATCTTTATAACGTTGCCAGGTAACTTATGGTCTTTACAGTTAATGTATGCAGACTATTTTGACAGTGTAGAAGAATAAAGATAAAGAATGAAAATAAAATTACTTACACCTGATACCGTAATTTTTTAATAATTATCAGTCCTCAATCTCGAGATACATTTTAAGGTCAGAAGGAAAAGGGATTAATGCTTATCAAAAGGTCGAAAGGCTCCAGGCCACAAAGTTACAAGGGCCAGAATTTTTGGGATATTTTAAGGTTATAAATTACAACATGACATAGTATGTTAGGATCCTTTAATAATACCGTTTAAAAGAAGGTAAAAATTTGCGTCTGGACATAAAATAGATACTTAAACTACTGTAGGTATTATTTATTATCTGGGATTAAACGTAGCTTTTTCAGTGCAACAACCGATAGTCCGACTTTTTTTTTCTGTGTGGATCTAGTAGATTATTTGTGTGGTTTTGTGTGGTACATACCTGCCAATTTTTATTGTTCCGAGTGGAATTATATTATGTATCGCTTTTTACTCCCGCTTGTTTGTTATCAACATCGTCCATCGAGATTGACAAGTCACCGATGACCAAAATGTTACAGAAATAACTTCGGGGTAAATAATTGTGGGGAAAAATTAGCTAACTTTTTCCAATTTTCTCCACAGCTATATCGCCAAGTTCCTCGTCGCTCTCATACATCCTTCCATATCCCGTCCTCAATAAATAAAGCAGACACGACACATGCGTATAACGACATTGCCTAGCACATTGTTACAGCAATAATGGCAAAAGTTATCCCCATTCGTATAAATAAGTTGGCCGGTTGGCCTACGTATACATAAGTTGGTTCAAGAAGAGGTAAGTGGGGTAAATTGGACTATTACTATTCCAAATCTTATTTTACATTTTATTTAAAGATAAGGTGCTTTGATAGAGCCTATAAATTGCCTAAACAGTACACACAGTTAAAATATCTTGTGTTTTATAATAATGTAGACTAACATTTTGTATAACAGTATTTTGCGTACCTAACCATTATCATCCAATGATTTGGTTCTACTTTATGACCAAATTGATGACACGACTTTAGAAAATAGATTAGAACAGAATAGGTATGAATTCGTGTCAGAATACTTTCTATTCTGTTCTACTTTATGCTATTCCATTCCTGATGAGAGGCACAAAGAAAATACAAAGTTAAAAAAAACATTGCAGCTGAGTGTATTTTTATAATGCTAAAGGTAGCATTCGGTCCTCTTGATGAGAAGAGGTCACCATAGCGCATGGACATCTGTAACACTAGACGCTCTACCTACTAATGCGCAGCTTACATTCATATAATAATACTCTTATAACTATTAAAATGCTGCTTGTTGTAGTTCTAGAGAAAGACATAATCTAAAATTCATTATAAGTTTTGAATTACCCAACTCTCCCCTATGAATACATTGGCCTAAACACACTACTTTGTTACTGGGGACGTTTATTTACCCTGTGCGTTTGTTTTTATCTGGACAAAATTTCGCAGTTTCTGTGCGTACGGGCGGTTGACAATAGAGTTTTGGCCATAGCTCTTTCAAGTACGCGATGGCTATTATTCCTTTGTTTACTCCTAAAGTTCGCCTACATATAAGACGGTATAATCTTTCCTCATTTTAATCAACTTCAAAAAAGGAGGTTCTCAATTCATTTATAAGGTACCTCAGAACTCCATTATGTATCATCATCATCATCATCAACAACAGCCTGAAGACGTCCACTCTAAATATAAGCCTAAAACACTGTTTTAAACTTTCACGGTTGTTTACCACGTTTTTAATAGTACTTACGGGATATTTACCGTGATTAGAATCATTTTCCATATCGGGAACTCAAAAATGATTCTAATCACGGTAAATATCCCGTAAGTACTATTAAAAACGTAAATATAAGCCTCCGCCATGCCAACTAGAGCGCTTGCTTGCCTCCATCCATCGGCTTCCCACGGTTTTCACCAGATCGTCGGTCCACCTAGTGCATAGACATATTGTGTTCCATTTACGGACCATCAAATGTTTCCAGCCCGGAATTTTTTAAGATCAATAATTCTAGTTCCTTATAGAACTGTCATAGTACGAAAAATCTTTTCCCGACATATCCAACTAAACCTCCACCCAAAAGCTACTTTATACCGCCACTCACCCTTCAAAAGAATAAATTACTCCTTACCTAGGTATAGTATTATCTGTGCCCTCAAACTCACGTCTCAAAAAACACCATGTCTGCCACTTACTACAGAAACAATCTTGTACAAGCTACTTGTTCCCACAGCTATCAAGACTCAGTAACTTTTACGCAGGAACATCTCTCGGAAAACAGATCGTAATACAAAGACGTAAGATAAAAAATGGGTTCACTGAGAGGTGAAACGTCAAAGAAAATTACACGATATATCGTACAGTTTATGAGAGGGCAGTATCCGGCAGATGGATGGTAGATGGACGACGTGGAAGCGTTCTAAAGAGACTTAACACAAGGTTCTTTGACATTAGTAATAATGGGAGTGATTATTAACGAGTAATCCAACTTATGGTATGGAAGACGTCCACGGCCGAACATAGGCCTCCACCAGAGAGCCCCACTTTGGGCGTCTGTTTGTCTCCTGCATCCATCGGTTCTCCGCGGTTCTGACCAGACCGTTGGCCCACCTAGTGGAGGGCTTGCGCTGCGATTTCCGGTTCGTGGTCACCACTTAAAAACTTTTCTTCCATAACGGCTGTCAGATTACTTTATAGCTTAGCTTATTAACGCTATATACCATTGTGCGATTGAACGGCGAGGATGATGAGAAGAACCAGTATTTCGCCGTGGCCACAAATCCACAGCTTTATGTAATTGAGTATTTTGTGTGACCAATTTCCTGTAATCCTTAAAAAGTCCTAACCTTTCTCGAAGCGGAAGACTATCATCATTATGGAAGGTCACTGTCCCATACATGGCCCTTAAAACCGATGGATCGGCTGAAAGCACAGAAATCACCAATTACCAGCCGACACAGCCCCTTTCCGATGCGATAAATCTAATCACCGATGGCTCAGCACTAATTTGTTGGCGATGTGAAGACTTAGCTGATAATTAGGCGTCCTCCTTTTGTCAACGGCAGATGCCTTTAGTTGTGTATTTTTGGCAGGTAATTTTAAGATGCTACCAGAGTAGTCATGTAAACATGAGACTAAATAAATAAGCTAACGAGGTGGAGTGAGACCAAAAACATACAAAGCTTACAATCTCAGATGAAGCGTACTATATCTGCGATGACCTTTAATATTATAATAATGAATAAATTGCGTAAAATTAAAAACAGTGCGAGAATAGTTAGAAAGAAGGTAGAGTTTAATTAAATAACCTTAATGTAACGGACGATCAAAAAAGAAGTTTGAATTTCCATAAAGTTAGTTCTCACATTCTAATAAAAAGCTGTAAAGTCCAGAACAATGCCAGAACCATGCCAGAATACAACTGATTCTAGGTATAAAAATAAAGGCTTTGGAACTGTGGCCAAAGAGAACAAACCCATAGAATAGGAACTTACTTTTTTCTTTGAGTGACGACTAAGAAAGAAATGGAGTACTCGTATATGCACGTTTTATATAAGCAATTTATTACAAGTAAGTATGTAAAAAAATAAAAACGCCCGAGGTGAACTGTGAACTACTGTAGTGGTGGACTCTTCTTTGAATATAAGTAATCAAAACATATTTCTGTAGGCAAAGTACACTATTTGAACCAAAATCAAGAACAGAAATATCTAAGAACTAGCAATAACGCTGATGAAAGTCCAATTAGGTAAAATATGCTTGAAGCATGGATTAAAAATAATCACAGTAACATTTTTGGTACAAACTTTTCTCGTACAAATCTCGCTCTGCCACACCCCTACAAGATGTAGAATAAACTACCCTTTCAGGTGTTTCCACTATAGGACACTTCACACGACGGGTAAATTTAGTCTTAAATAAGCAATGCATAGAAATGTAGATGAATTCTACTCCACAGTTTCCTTCTTCCTTGAACAAACTTTAAACTCCATTGAGTGTGATTGCGTTTCTTTTAAACGCGTTTGACTTTCTTCGTGGAAACATTTTTTGAAGTTATTCTTGGAGGCGAGGTTTATCTTTAAGAAGCCCCCTTGTTGCCTCGTCCAGTTACCGCGTACTTTATATGACTTCAAAGTACAAAATCGACGTTTTATAAGAAAAATTCAATACCTAATCTCGGATTTATATTTTGGCTGTATTCGTTTCGAGTTTATTGATCCAGCAAAGTACCTACTTTTGGTTTTGGTATATTCCCAGTTGCCCTCACATGGATCGACTCCTGCATGCATGGTTTTCACCAGATTGTCGGTCCACCTAGCCATATACTAACCAAAAAGTAAACAAAGTTTTACTACAAAAATCATAACAGTGTGATTAATATCTTATCGGCTGCGGCTACGTATAACGATATGCGTAGTCTGTTGTTCTTCGTTACAATCCCCTGCCTACGCTACAGAACGCAAAAATCTCGAAGTTTAGTGAATATTTTTTTTATATAATAAGTATTTCATTTGGCAGCCTGTATCAGGAAAATTAAATTTTGGCTCTCAGTACAACCGGTGTCAGAACGTGGTTATTCAGCAAGATAAAGAGTAGGGCGTGGGCTCAAAGCTATTCCTTGGTACGTTTAAAATAATGTTTACTTCGTGGCGGTCTTATAAAGTCTATTTTACGTGTTATTTTTTCACAATTTTTAAATTTCTACTTTGGCTACTGACATAATAAGTAAAATGTTGTAACTTTATTTGTTTGTGATCTTTTCTCGCGCTTTACTACTATCTCGCATGACATGACGACGCAGTCTATTTACGTTTATAATAAAAAAAAATTACTGCAGTAATAATTAAATACTACTTGTTATTAGATCGCTGGTGTATATTAAAGAGGCGCGAGCGAAGCGAGTACTACTACTGATATGGGAAAGCATACGCAGCCAACGTAGAAGGCCCAGCAGTATAAAATACACGTAGCTATCCGATTATAACAAACTGCACGGATGATAACAGCCAATATCATAGCGCGAGCGAAGAGAACGCCATAATTTTACAGATAATATTTTCCACACTCATAATTTTATTGTGTAAATGTAAATAAATCTAGATACAACACCATTCAGAAAATTTTGCATAATACTATTTCAGTAAGTATAACTTATGCAATTAATTTATAAAAATATAATTAATTTGTACCCCGAAACCCCCACCCCGGGTACGCCCATGCTACCTGTAGTTCACCAAAACAATAACCTTAGACAACAATAAATGAACAACAACTCACCTAACCTCTTCATAATTTATATTAAAAGGTTGTAGTATCTCTGTTACTCCAGTATGTACGGTGGACTACCCGCAACGTTGTCAAGCTCGTGTACTAACAAACCAATCTAACTTGTTCGCTTCGCACGGTACACGGCCGCCGTCACACCGTGTTGTAACTATTACTAGTAATTATTAGTATAATATTTATAAGAAAACGAGCGGCAAACAAAACTATGTCTCAAAGACTGAAAGAACTCCACAAATTGAACTTAAAAAACAGTTTAATTTTTAAATATAGTTACATATACTGAAGGAAAAATTGGAATCAGGAACGGGAACGAAAATGGAAAAAAAATTAACGAACGAAATCCGTCTAAAGCCGGGGTAATGTTTTAATTAAGCTACCGTGACAATTGGTCTTTTATCCAAATTGATCCTTCACCATTTAGGTTCAACCAACTTACGGAGTTCTATAATAATAATAATAATAATAAATTCATTTATTTCAAGTAACTTAGACTCATACAATATTACACATTCATTGAAAGGGACAGTCACATTAATTAATTATTTATTATTTATTATTTATTATTCTATGGAGTAGGTAGTAGCATTTGATACTGCTTTGACTCACAACCGGCAGCTCAGTAAGGCTGAGTTGCACCATAATCACAGTTAAAGTTACTGTCAGATTTTGACATTAGCAGTTAAAGTTAGCGCTAAAGTAAGCTGGTACAACTTAGCCTAACTGGCGAAACGTGGGCGGTTAGGGTTAGCAGTTAAAGTTGGTGCAACCCACCCTAAGGCTTTTTTTGATACCGTTATTAAAAGACTCCATAATATTATATTGAAACATCGCGCGGTTAAGTCAGACACAGATTATTCCACATCTTGGAAGTGCGTCATGGTAAATGAACGCATGAAATGGGTCGCGCGAGATTTCCACTCATGAAAAATTCGTGATTAAACTTTCTGTGTGATAGGCGGACATATCGAACGTTGTTGTACCTACACGAACCCCTGGTGCTTACAAAACGTTCTCAATTTTCGAAGCAGAAAGTATTTATCAGCGTTTTATATAAGTTTACACCTCAGATTGCAATAAAGCTAAATAATAATTATGAAACCGGACCTACAGAATAAAGATGACTGACGCGACTGTCGTCTTGACCGAACAATATTTAGCCGGTATGTGACCGGTTTGTTTAAAATATCGTGTTTCTATATGAAAGCGAACCTTAGAAAAGAAAACTATCACAAAATATGGATAAGCCACATAACTTTTCTAGTTGTGTCTGAAATAGGTAAAACTCGTTTATCTTGACCATCGATCCACCTATATGTAGTGGAGGGTCAGTCTTTGGAGCCATGCTAAAGAGCTTTATTAAGTATTAAATTAGAGTTATAATTTAGTATTACTTTCCCTACCGTCACCATTCCGTCCATAGTATTCTCGAGCAGCGTCAAGGAGGAACTTTTTTGTTATTTTAGTCTGAGACACACATCCTTTTTGTACCTTTGGCGGGAGAGTGCAGTGCTCGGAATTAGAGCTAACACGATCTATTTTAAAATACTTTGTTACAAGTAAAGAACATTTCGTTACGTAGTGAAGTTAAATGCATAACAGTTTTCACAGATATCATAATGAAAGATGTCGAATGATGTGTCTGTCTGTCCGTCTGCCACCAGGCTGTATATAGGTATAACCGTAATAATAAATATAAGTATAAATAAATATATAGTTAGACAGTTGAAATTTTCACAGATGATATTTATAAATATTTGTTAAACTTAATAAAAAATACTGAAAAATAAAATAATATATATATTTAAGGGGGCTCCCATACAACAAACGTGATTTTTTTGGTCGTTTATAAAATCCTTCGTGCACGAGTTCAACTCGCACTTGGTTATTTTCAATGCTCTGTGCTTAATACGTAAGTACTATACGTTTATCAGCAACTAAGCATAGTTACATCAATGATTATGATGGTAAACTATGTTGTATGTATTGGTATGTTAGCAAGAATACCTTCTATAGGTTATATATACTATTCTGCATTCTAAAATTTGTGCTTCTATTAAGGGCCTAGGGCTTTACCACAAACTAATACGAAATCATCATGGTTCGTCACAGTAATGCTTCAAGGTTACAATAATACTGTTCGAATTCGTACCATCAACTTATAAAGTATTCCTGCGTGTGAACGAGACGTCTACATTTTTATATACCGTTATCACTGTCGCGCGTCAGTGTCAACATGATTTTTGAGTGAACTATTTAACGTGACGTCATCAAAACTGTTTTGCGTCAACAACATTACAGTATTCTTACTTTTATGTCATTTTTCAATTTGTAGTAATAATGCTATCAGAGGTTGAGGTAAGCCCCCAGTGCACACCTTACAAACTAGATGGCGCTGTACGTCCTTAAAACACGCAAACGTTTCGTTTCTGAAGCCAATTTGATTCGCAGGTCTTCTAATGTTAAGTTTGAAAGAGACAGCTCTTGAAATAAACTATTTCAAGATTTTTGTACGATTCTAGGCCACGACCTTTAGGTTCGAATGAATGCCTGAATGTGAATGGTAATATTCTGCTAAATTACTGCACGAACACAACGTTCAGTAATTTAGCTACAAAGCTCATAATAATAATTATTCATAATTGAATAATTGTTAAGGAAACTTTCGAGACGGACCGCTTTTGATGACATCAATTAGTAGGTATATATAGGTAACGTTAAACTAAGATATTTTATAAGACCATTCTGTAACTACCTACCAAGGAACTTATACGTATACTATACCTCTAAGGCGAAAGTTTGTATGTGTATTTGTGCGCATTTTTATATGTTTCTTACTTCTTCACGTTCAGATGCCTAGACAGATTCGGATGAGAATAGAGATAGCTTATATACTGGATTAACACAGGCAGAGCTTAGAGCACCGTCGTAAAGTTGCTAGCCTATCGGTGTTCTACAGGTTGCATTTCGGTGAGTGTGCTGTGGAGCTACACAATCTAATTCCACCTTCTCCATTTCACCATCGGACGACAAGACGTACAGCTACATACCATCCATTTATGGTTGATATTCCTTCAATTCGTACAAAACGGTTCGACTCGACATTTATAATCCGAGCAGCGAAAGAATGGAACACATTACCAGCATCTTTGTTTCCCGATAAGTACAATCTGGAGCTCTTCAAGTCGCGAGTGATCTTCTAGGCAAGCATGTACTACCGTAGACCGCATCGTCACTTTCCATCAGGTGAGATTGCGGTCAAATGCGGGCCTATCCAGTTTAAAAAATAAAACTTTTTATCCATGGTTGAAACCGCGGGGTGCAGCTAGTGAAGAAATAAAGGCCTTTCTGAACTTATCATATATCAATTTAAATGTAAGTTCCAGGCTATAAAGATAGCTCTACGAAATAACACTTTATAAGGGTGCTTATCGTAAACTTTGTTTAGTTCGAGAGCCAATAAAAATGTTGGTCTATCGTTACACAGATTAAAATATATAAATATAATTTAAGTAGTGTCTTACCATGAAAGTTTCACTTGACATTCCGCAATATATTTTAATTTTAATTTAATTTTTTGATACATAAAGGTATCCTAATTTTGTTATTGCAAAAGCTTGGTTTCTGTATTCATTAGTAAATAAATACATATTAATATAGTTGGGTTATGCATCAGCTAACTTCTTTGTTTGATTAGATATCAAATATTGGGTTTTACCGGTAGAAAGAGCATCAAAAATTACAAAAGACTAACTCATTTTTGAAATTTTGTCAGTTATCATGTTTTGCGAAAGACGATTTTATTCATCAACATAGAATCATAATTTTATTGAATGATATTTTTTTTTATTCTTCTTCTTCTTTCTTCTTCTTCTTTAATGGCTTTATATCGCTTTTTTGCAATAATTCTGTCAGTGTCAAGTGAGTAAAATTTGTACGGTTATGTCAAGTCAAAAAGACACTGGCAAAATTGCGACATCACTCCGTCGCAGAGGCCATAATCAAGAAGTCAAGTCAAGTCAAAAACATATTTTGTGAGTCAAAACGCCAACAGTAAAATTGGATATTTTACTGAAAGCTCTAAAAAAGGCCGTTGAAGCAAAAACGAAAATGCATGGTTTTATGATCTTGAAACCATTTGCCAACACTCGTCACGAACACTTCATCATCATCATCATTAACAGCCTGAAGACGTCCACTGCTGAACATAGGCCTCCCCCCGGGAGCGCCACTTAGAGCGGCTGCTCGCCTCCTGCATCCATCGGCTCCCCGCGGCTTTCACCAGGTCGTCGGTTCACCGAGTGGGGGGCCGGCCTACGCTGCGTCTTCCAGTTCGTGGTCGCCACTCGAGAACCTTTCTTCCCCATCGGTTGTCAGTTCTACGAGCGATGTGGCCTGCCCATTGCCATTTCAACTTGCTAATCCTAAGAGCTACATCGGACACTTTAGTTCTCCTGCGGATCTCCTCATTACGGATCTTATCTCGCAGGGAAACGCCGAGCATTGCTCTCTCCATAGCTCGTTGCGCGACTCTGAGCTTAGTAATGAGGCCAACAGTTAGAGACCACGTCACGAACACTTAACGGATAATAATCCACACTTATTACACATTAAAATTCAGAATACACAGTTTTTGAAAAATAAATAAATAAATAACGCCCAACGATCACATACATAGATCCTGGACCCTAACTAGGATTCCCTGTATCTAGGGGCCCAGGAACTACGAGGACCATGGTCTCACAACACCCAGGCACAGAATAAGTATTTGCGCTTTTTTTTTCGGGCTATAGGTAGCAAACAAGCATACTGCCCTCCTGGTGGGAAGAGGTCACCGTAGCCTATGGACATCTGTAACACTAGACGTGCCACTGATGCGTTGCTTACCTTGTGATAATATTTAATCCCTATCCCTAAATATCACCATTTATTACCACAATTCAAGGCTCAAGTTCAAACGCAATTGTTCCCGTATGGTTCACTCGTATTTTAAAACCATTCGCTTTTATTATGGCCGATAACACAAACACCCATTGAATGAATATCGGAGCGACACAGTATTGATAAAGTCAGCTGCTAACTCATAGTCGCAAAGACCAAGATTTAAAAAAAGGTACAGTGTTGAGGACGAACCGGACGACACAGCGTAGGCCGGCCCGGCCCCCGACTAGGTTGGCCAACGATCTGGTGAAAGCCGCGGGGAGCCGATGGATGCAGGAGGTGAGCAGACGCTTAAAGTGGCGCTTTCCGGGGAAGGCCTATGTTCAGCAGTGGACGTCTTCAGGCTGTTGATGATGATGATGACACTAATGTGAAAAGTACAAATGAAGCATGAAGATAAAAAAATAAGTTGGATAAAAAATTAGTTTCTAAAAAGAGCAACATGAGCGTATGAAAGAAGAAAGAAGGGAAGGTAGAGAGAGAGAGATAGAGTAAAGAAAAGGAGCAGGTCCGTACCTGCCCAAATGGGAAAGGACAGCATAGAGGTGTGGTCATGGCCACATCTATTATCTAACGATACCTTATGGTCGATATAGAGATAACTGATGGAAGAACTTCAGTTGAACTAAACAGACTAGATCACTAAATACATCGCAAATTGATGCCCAATTCGAGGGTCACGGTCTCAAATACGTATGAGCTTTGAGGGAAAAGGAAAATATTGTACCTAATCTATAGATAATAACCATTACGGGTTTAGTTGGAAAGTGGTGCCAGTCGACTTACTTGACTGGCACCACTTTCCAACTGGGGCGTACTCGAGATCGAATTCCAAATCCAAATCCGAACGGTAGGCACTAAAGCTTACTCTCTTCGTTCCTCTGCGCCTTCACTCGAAAATTAATTCCAAATCTGAATCCAAAAGGTAGGCACTAAAGCTTACTCTCTGTGTTCCACAGTGATAATGGCATGGAACCGAGTTCGATATAACCCCTCCAATAGCCCTACCATTAAGTTTTACGCACAACCCTTTTACGAGGTGATTTTTGACAGTGGACCAATTTAGTTCACTGTTTATGTTGATTTTTATCTCCGCTTTATTACTAACGTCGATCTCCATTTGAATTTAATGGTGTAATGGTTTTGTGACCCCTGAACCCGGTGATGTTGTACTGCATTTTCGATAAAAGATTTTCCTCGACATCCATCGAAGGGTACCAGATATTTGCGAAATACATAGTTGGTGGACTAACTGATAAGATCGTCAAGAAATGTCGGATTTCGTTCAATGATAATTATGTATTGAAGTCGCCGAGAATATACTCAACGGCGTGTGAGCCTAATAAAAATCGCGTGTGTGTCGCAGATATCACACAAATGTTGTATAAGTGTTGTCAAAACTCGCAGCACGTATATTTAGCAGGTATATCCGTGAACGTAAACAACACGTGTTGACACATTGTATGTACCTACTGAAGTCCATCAGAAACATTTCATCCGGTCATCGGTAAAATTAAACAAACAATAAATATTAATTATCAATATTATCATTGAAATTATAAACATGCATCAATATTCCAATATGTCATTAGCTGTTTGCTGTGGACAGAACGCTGGTGTGTGGTGAACGTGAAATAAAATATACTATTAGTGCTAAACTCTATTTTAACAATATCCAAGACTCATCTAAAATCACAATCGAAAGTCACGCTGAAGTCATAATTGTGAAGGATAGTGAAACTTGTCTTAAAGAACTATGAAACTTAGGTACTTAACTACTTAATTTGAACATACTGAAACAAATTACAAGAAAACAGAAAACAGTGTTTTATTACAAAAATCCACGATCTGAATGACCAATAACAGAAGAATGCATATTCGTTATTTGATGTTCACAGTTGTTTTAGCACAAGCAAAGATGCAGAGGAAGTACTGCGAAGTTTACGGAGATGACCCTGCAGGCCAATGCTTCATCAAAGAAAGCTTAATCACCATGGTCCACAGCCCGCATCAACTGGCTATAGACAAACGAACCGACACACTCTATTTCAGCTTTGATTCAGGACAAGGGGAATACATTCCAGCATTGTACAAACTTGGTACTAAAGAACTAACTGTAATAAAAGGAGTGAAGGATGCATATGCCATATCATACGACCAGATCAACAATGAAATGTATTTCGGAGGGACTCACGGAATCTACAAGTACAACGCCATGCAGAAGTCTTTAAAACGTCTTAATATCAACAACTTGGATATATGGTGGCTCTTCGTGAAGAACGATATATATTTTATCAAGTTCCCTAGTTTGAATAGTTACACTTATCAAAATGGCACTATAAAACCTATACATGAGTTGACGAATAACGTCGTGCACCAAATAGTAATGGATGTAGATAATAACAAGTTCTTTATTAATAACAGTGGACTCTATGGAATAACAGCTAATGGAAATGAAGTTATTTTGATGCGAGATAATCCTAGATTTTTAAATATGGCGACGGATAACGAGGGCTATGTTTATGTATGTAGTGAGGACGGCGTGTACATTGTTAGTAAAATTGTGCAGAAAGTTAAGAAAATTGCGAACGTACGTGGAGTACTAGGATTTACGTTTGATAAGTATAATAATATCATATATTCGGATTCACATGAAATTGTTAAGCTTATACCTGTAAATAAAATCAGATAATGTTGTCTTGTTTATAGTTAATTATAAAATGTATAGGCAAATTCTTCTTGACGTAATTATTTGTTATCTGTTATTTTATGTTACAGTAAAAATACATGTGTTGATTCTTATGTAACTATTTTATAACTTATCCCATTTTTAGGCGATGAATTTCATTCTTGAGTACATATTACAATGTGATATGAATGAAAATCATATACCTATTTTCAGACAAAATATTTAGTAAGTGGGTAATCTGTGAGACAAAACTACAATTTTTCAATTAATACGTAAAAGGTGTTTCGTTTTTAATTTAATTAAAAATTTCTCGCGTTAGACACAGAACAAATAAGTTTAATACTCCGCAATCCATGCGTAAGGGATTTTCGTGTACCAATAAAAAAATACCCATTAAAATATTCATCACATCCCGCACACGGCTCGTAAATCGCGTCGCCAAAACCATCCCAGCTAAACACGATTCGTTGAAACAAATATTTAAAACGTAGCGTTTAATCGACCTGTCAATACTCCGGACACCGCTAATACGGCGCTCGTGTTTGCGCTTTGCATAATTTCTGTTTGTTTGGATTTTGTTAATGGTTTTGAATTTGGGTCGTATTTGAATTGTGTTCGAAAGGCTGCCTCTTTTTAGTATTGTCTGTCTCGGCAAAGGGTTTGGGTTAATAGAAGAGCGTGTTTTAATCCTTATTTTCTATAAATAATAGTAATATATAATTCATTATATTGTAAAAATATGCTAAATTTTGGAATGTTTGTTGTCTAAATGAAGGAACACATTAGTTTTTTTACTCTTGCAACTATTTTCTAATTTTTTAACAAAAAATATACCTAGGGTTTTCTGTCTTTTATGATTTTGCCACATCGATGATAATACTTGTGATCACGGATGCTTAATTATAGTTATCTGCCAATAATTTGTTTAGAAACAACAGAATGATTGTTTTAATTTAATTTCCAATAAGGTAATAAGCAAAAGTGAGTTACCTGTCAGCCACTTGAATTCCATCACGTCTCGGACTCGACAGGTCTTAGCCGGCAGTCATGAATTTTAATATTTATCTTTGAAAAATCGTGATTTAATTTAAACTTTCCGTTTATTAGAATTCCACAAACCTACACAGGGATATTTGCAATGCCTGGGATATTGGCAATGCCTGGGATATCAGCAATGCCTACCATATTGCTTAGGCTGGTATTTCAACCAATAAGATTGAAACTAATTGGATTCTTGACACCGTTAAGGGTAAAGTTTTAAAAGAAGAAAGATCTCAATAAGATTACATTTACTTTTGAACTATAATTTTACGTAGTTTATCATCAACCTGAAGACGTCCACTGCTGAACATAGGCCCAAGAGTGCCACTTTGAGCAGCTGCTTGCGTCCTGCATCCATCGGCTCCCCATGGTTTTAACCAAATCGTCGGTCTACCTATTGGAGAGATGGCCCACGCTGCTTCTTTTCCGGTTCGTAGTCACCACTCGAGAACCTTTCTTCGGTTGTCATACGAGAAATGTCGCCTGCCCATTGCCATTTCAACTTGCTAATTCTAAGAGCTATATCGGTCACTTTAGTTCTCCTGCGGATCTCCTCATTCCGGATCTTATCTCGCAAGGAAACACCGAGCATAGCTCTCTCCATAGCTCCGTAGCTAAAACAAAAAGCATAACGTCATTTTAATTTTGTGACTGACTTTCATTCACTTTATTACGATTTTTTCCCATAATTGTCTTATCCATATTCACAGTTAATCAATAGAGCTCAAAGTTCAATCGCAATTAATGGAAATTATGCCTGAACGCTGTAGTTAAGTACTAGGTACCAATAAATTAACTGATGGAATCAGTTTCGAGCTTACGAGCAAATATTGAATTTGATATCGGTTCTATATTTGCCTACAGATCGCATATCTACGTCAGCAGTTATGATTGTGGGTTATATAATTAATATATGCTTTAATCACATAAACAAGTGACGCTCAGGCAAAGCGTTTTTTTTTGCTCTGTGGCTTCAATCAATCATGCAGTAATTTATTTGATTTAAATATTATCGTCATCATCCTAAACGCGTTTTTAACGTTAAACTGCTGAACATAGGCCACCCATAGACCGCCAGTATGACCATTTGCTTGCTTGCCTCCCACAGAAAAAAAATCACGTTGCCTATAGAGAAGCGTTTTTTGTGCTTTGTGTTGCCTCCTGTACTTACTACCTTCCCAGCAGTTTGACAAGGTCGTCGGTCCACCTAGTGGGAATCTGGCCGGTTACGTCTTCCGGTTTGTGATGGTCGCTACTCAACATCCCTATTGGTTGTCAGTTCGGTTAGCGGTATGGCTTACTTACCCCTTGCTACCTAGAATAGAGGTAGAATTGGTGGAGGCATCGGGTGACCTGAGAGGCTGGCTTTTATTTTGCACAAATTGCCATTTAACGTTGCCAGCATTCTGAGTACCTTTCCTTCCATCCAACGGTTACTAAAAGTTTCAAATTTTCGATTTACAGTTTTAGGTCTATTTTAGGTAGAATAAAATAAGATAGGAAGAAGGAGTCCGCTACCTAAATTCTAAAATGCCAATAAAATGGTTAGAATTTGTTAGACGTTTTGGCCCATCTATACAGATCAAAAAAACCACCCTTATTATGGGCTTTATTGCGTTTCCAGCTCAGTAAGACTTTTATGATACCTTTTTTTAAAAGTGTAAATTGAACTCCCATGGAAATCAGAACAATAAAGAGCCAACCATACCAACAAGAACAAGCAGCAAATCAAGTAAAATCCACATTCACTCCCTTGTTTCAACCCAATTGTTTCTATAATCCAATCCTTTACTTAACAAAAGCAAAACATTTTCGAGTACAGTCGGAAACGCGAATCTGTTACGTAACGTCCGTCCTGATGAGGTGTGACGACATAGGAATGACGGGAAAATGGTATTAGCTTTTATGAAAATTATAGGCAAATTACTTTACGGGTAGGTATTACTGTACAGGAAAATATATCATCAAAATCAAGCCTATCCCTTTGACAAAATAATGTGGGTAAATAGACCCTGAAAGCATCAAAAATTTGTTGGTGGACTTTTCATGTTCACCTCCCGACATTCTTTAGGCCTGTTTTCGCAGCAACTGGGGCATGTAACCTTGGCTCAGTTGGCAGAGCAATTAATGCGCGGGGTTATTACGTAACTCGCAATCAGTTTGCAACAGGCGCAAATTGCAATCATTGCTGTCAAACGTCACTTTGACAGAGCAGAAAGAGATCGAGCGCTAGATTTCCGACTGTCGGACAATCGATGAACTAAAACAAGTGTCTAAGGGCAAAGTACATTCAGCGACAGGTATACAAACGGCGGACATCTTGCAACCGATCGCTAGGTGTTTGGTGTCGCATTGCTACTGCTGTTGCAATTTTTACGTAATACAATATGCGTTGCGGTGTGTATAGTCGTGGGCTCAAATCCCGTTATGCTAAAAATTTGTGTAAATAAATAAATAACGCCCAACGATCACATACTTGCATAGATCCTAGACCCTAACTAGGATTCCCTGTACCCAGTAGGGACCCTGGAACTACGAGGACCATGGTTCCCAGACACAGAACAAGTATTTATCTTTTTTGTGCACTAATACTTGTCCTGTCGCGGGAATCGAACCCGCCACCTCCGGGTTATGAGCCGACCTGCCCAACCACTACACCACGGAGGCTGTCATAAGCTTTGTTTGTTTAGTTTATTTTTATTGCTTTATTTTTGTTGCATTTTCCTTTTATCCTTGAGAGTTTACATCTATTATATTATTAAAAATGTCTATTGTTTTAATAACGAGCCTCAAAATATCTCCATAATGCGAGCACCAGTTAAATAAAATTCCGTTGGAAATGCTAATCCTGACGGACCCTCACAACGCACGTTATTTTGACCTTTACGAATTACCGACGAAATAAATTTTTATTCTCGCACTTTACGACCGCCCTTATATTAGATCGCGTTGACAAAGGTGGTTTTTGCGACCATTTGCATATCGCAAATGTGGGGATAATTTCTCTAATGATATACTAACGCGGTGTTTTATTTGCTGTCTCAAAGGATTGCAGGTTCTATACAAACGGATCGGACCTTGCAAAAATGCTGCGTTCACAGCTTTGTGGATATATTTAACTGGCACTATTGACCTCAGCGAGTATGCCAATACACTTCACTCATACGAAGTTGGACACGCAAATGAAAGCGATGCTTTTGTTTGTTTTTGCCAACTTTCTTAGCATATCATATCATATAAACATAATTTTTATTGCAAAACACATGCAGTCGCTTTGAGTGCCCATATCCGTATGAACGAAAGTATGCTGCCTGGCATACCCACTGTGGTCGACAGTGCTAGTTAGAGATATCAGGTCTAGTAACTAGTTAGTACCTATAAAAATGGAGATATTTGTGACTATTTATAAAATGAAATAGCCAATGAGATTTATCTCTGCTCATCCTCCTTCGAGCTAATAATGAACTTTCTATGAACCTCATGTTTTATTACATACGGCAGTTTTTTTCTTCTCTTTGTTGATAATGAGCGGTTCAAAATCATCCTTGAAATTTTTATATGGAGCCGTTGACTTTGTAGTCGTTCGCTTCGTGTTAAGCGTCATAGCCACCCATAAGTAACGAAAAAATTCTAGGTTAGTACCCATAAGAGATACAGTGATCTTATGAGCTTGTTGTTAGTCTGTATATTTTTTATTTGTGTAGCCTATAGAACCTTTCCCTACGTGTTAATATATCTTTCATTCATTCAAATTAAAAATTCATAAACATGTTTCACCTTAAAAAATATTACTACTCTATTCTTCTATCACATATTATAATGACGTAAACAAGGTATGTAACACTACACGGAAGCCAACACTCCTTTGTAAAACGCATACTAACAAAAATTAAGTAACCTCCCACCTACCGCGATTTCTCACGCGTACTCAGTACACGCGTAATTTAATCCGAACCAATGACGGAACCGGTTGCAAATGGCGGAACCGCCGAAATGGCGGATGGCGGAATGGCGCTTGCCGCATTAGGCTCTAATGGCGACGCTGTACGTAAGGGAATAGTGTGCGGATGGCGTGCGGAAAAATGTCAAGCGCTCATACTCCCTGTAGACTGTCGCTGTCTTCGGGAAAAACGACGTAAGTATTAGCGTGGAAAAGTCATTGGCTTTTAGCCGCGTTTTCTTTGCATATTCAGGCGCCTTACTTTTAATATCGACGCACGTTTTTGTGAATATATTTCGTATTCTTGGCACAGGTGTATTTTAACATAAAAGCGACACATGTTGTGTCCGACAGCGCTCCACTTGTGACCTGTCAGGAGCAAGCCAATTTATAATGCTACGAGCATCGAAATAAAATCAGGAAAACTCTTTTTTGTTATTTTATTTTTTATTTTTTATTTTTAGAAACCTTACTGCTAGGTACAAGTGTACCTAGGTGCTAGGTGCAAGTGTAGTGTGTGTGGGGTGTGTGTGTGCGTGTTTTTTTATTTGAGTAGTGTACAGTAGTGTGCGTAAAATATTCTATTGTATCAATTGTAACCAAATTATTACGATTGGTGGAACTACGTAAGACAAAAAAAGACAGGAAACGTAACATTACAATTAAAAGGGAGGAGTAGGTAAGGGTGGGCTTTTTCAACAATATTTAAGGTAACCAAAAGTTAAAAACTGTAGGAAATTCTCACCAATGGTCAAAATTATTACAGTTTTTAACCATTGCTTACCTTAACTATTGGTGGAAATCCCATCCAAAGTCACGCGTCGCGGTTT
This sequence comes from Ennomos erosarius, assembly GCA_963580505.1. Lineage (NCBI taxonomy): Eukaryota > Metazoa > Arthropoda > Insecta > Lepidoptera > Geometridae > Ennomos > Ennomos erosarius. The sequence goes on from OY756987.1 coordinate 12,791,841, forward strand.
ACTGAACTTGTCGCTTAAGATGCCTTCCTCTCTCTTCTCTTCTTTTACATTTATAGATACACCAATCGCTTTACGTGGGTTTTTTAATCCGTAGTTAAGGTACCTATTCAGTGGTTAAACATTCTAGCAAATTCTAACCAATGCATGGACAAACCACTGGTTATCTTAACTACGGGTCATAAAACCCACCCTTAATTAGTACTAGCTGGGATAGTAAGTACCTGTATTGACATAAACCAAAAGCAATCCAAGTTCAATCTAAGACCGTTTCATCCTCTTACCGCTAACACCTGATAGGGTCAATAGATCAGACGGAGCCTGATCCATTGTGAGATATTCATGTCCGTATCAGTCCAATCTCTGCTCAAGGCGGATTGCGGCTGTAAGCCGATTACAGGGCGGGCGGAAAGTCGATTGCCACTCTTGGCCCGATTACATAGGACATCACTGCAACCTGGGATGCAGGGGGAGATGTATCAAAGTGTCATGACTTTTAATCTTTTTTTTTGTTATTTAAAGTTATAAATTCTCTGCTGTCTTGTCATCATCATCAAGTGCCTGGAGACGTCCACTGCTGAACATAGGCCTCCTCTGAGGGCGCCACCTTGAGCGGCTGCTCGCCTCTTGCATCCATCGGCTCAACGCGGTTTTCACCAGATCGTCGGTCCACAATCCTATCGGGCTATGTAGGTATATAACTTAATTTGGTGTGACTCGTTCGAAACCCACCGATAAAACGTCTTCAAACCAAATGTTATGTGTGGTGGACACAGAGTACATAATAGTACGAAGATAACAAAACGACTGAATTTCAGTTGAAAGATATCAACAGTTCAAAGATATGCAAACGTTGATTTGTGAGATCTTCACTACTCAATTTCAACCCTCTAAAAAGCATCACCGTAAAGAGCTACCCCCAATAATCAGACCCTTAAGTGCACAGGGGGCGGATATTGGCTCTCTGCGAATGCAGACTGTATTTTTAACTAGTGGTACCATTTGGATGTACCTACTTGCATGATGCAATTCGCGATCGGAGTTTAGAGAAATTTTAAAGGTGTTTTATGTTTTAAAAATTCATCACCAACAGCCTGAAGACATCCACTGCTCAACATAGGCCTCACAGAGCATCACTTTGAGGGGCTGCTCGCCCATTGCATCCATCAAGTCGCTGCGGTTTTCATGGTCGCCACTCCAAAACCTTTCTTATCGTCTATAATAAAATAGTTACTGCTAGTTAATATAGGTACTTGCTCTGCAGTAATTTATGCGAACATTAATTTTCTCGTTCAAATGAAATAGTAACTGAATCGCATATTAAATCTTCCACAAACTTACAAACATTCCTTTCGCATTACAGTAGTAAGAATTTTTCCTTTCGGATTCAATAAAGGATCCGATAATGCACCGGAAAGCTCATCTTTGTGTTCAATTTATACTTTTCTTTCAAGATGTTGGAATGGAATACTCTAGGATTCTTTCTAAAGATTCCTCTATTCAGTTAGTAGATTTGAAGATCCTAATATTGCTTACATTAACTTTGGATCGGAGTTTTTACGTTATGAAATGTCATTGCATTCATTTTATTTAAACAGCTTTAGTGTACCTAGAGTAAAATTTTAAGGTTTTTTTGGTTAAAAAGATGGGTTATGGGCAAAAAGGAAACGATTAATAAGTTTAACTAAGGATTTAATATTTAAATAGCACACAATACAATAAGAAAACTCGCCTAGCCGCCATTCAGAAAATGCAAGAGAAGTAAAAAAAAGTTAACCGGGCCATAGAGTGGAGCCAAGAATCTAAGAGCATATATTATAGAGTCACGTTTACCACAGACTGCATATGGCAGCACGCATTGTACCTAAGTTTACAATTCCAACAAAAAATAATTCAAAGTAATAAAGTAAAAGTAATTCAGCAATTTTTGGGATAGAAAACAACACTGTACTTATTTAAAATTTATTATTATGATTAGTGCCTATATGTACTTACATAGACATGTCGGGAGCACGCCATGTGGGCGTGCCTTTATTATTGTAAATCTATTATTGTGCAGTTCGTCGACATTGTGCTAGTTAGATCACAATTTACATAATTGTCATCATGATCAACAGCCTGTATACGTCCACTGCTAAACATAGGCCTCCCCCAGAAAGCACCCCTTCGAGAGGCTGCTCGCCTCATGCATCCAATCAGCTCTCCGCGGCTTTCACCAGATTCACCAGAGATTCATTTACATATTGATAGTTCATATATCAAAACATGTTTAAATACGTTCAGTCGTAAAGCGATGAAAGCGAAAGAATAACCGTCTTACCACAAAAGATTTAGACGCGCCTTAAACACTTGTTGAACAGTTATTTCATGAATTCCATACCACAAATCCGCGCCTAACACTCGTTTAAGATAGACGGGCGTTAAACACGTGCTAAAATTTAAACATCCTCAACCCTTAGTTTAAGAGGTGTTTAACTTTCATCTTACCTTAATTTTGAATAAAATAACTACTTACTTTAAAAAGTATCGTGTAATTTTTGGATAATAATAAAGATATTTATTATTATATTAATACACAACGTGAATGAAATTACCCGTTTCAATATTATGATGATTAGGCATCATTTTAAAAAGCTATACAAGTTGACAATAGATTTCGCCCGTACAATAACTTTAGATTGGGTAAAAGTTATGCTGCAATTTGATCCTCATGGTCGATCTATAGATAAGCTCGGCATAAAAATGAAACCTAAAACTGAACTGAACCCACATATTATTATCCTACGTCGCACTTTGTCAGTGACCATCCTCAAAGAACAATACAGAAATACTAATGGCGGGGCGAGCGAGGCATACCTGACCTGTCCTTATTTTGGAGCACTTCATGCACACCAGCGTTGTCACCATAACACACACAGTCAAACTTCACGCTAATAACGTTCCGTTTTTTCTATGATCACAGCTATGACGCTAACATGTATTGGATTTACAAAATGAGTTCTGCGCGGAATGAAACGTTTTGTATGAAGTTACCTTATTTAAAAAATGTGGATTGAGTTAGACAGTGTTTAAGTAAACACGGTATAAACATGGTTTTGTAGTGACAAAAATAAAACATCCGTTTAAGGAGCATTTAACTTTTAGACGCTGTCTAACTAAACATGTGTCTAAGCGATGTTTAAAATTATTTTTGTGGTAAGACGGTGAAAGTCTAAAATTATTAGAAATAGGTGAGTTATTTATTATCTTAAAGCCAGTTGCCTGAATTAGTTATCCGCTCATAATTCGATATTATTGAATAGGATAAAGCTCAACGATAAGACAGAATAAAATAAAAGAAAATTTCTAAACGCGTTTCATTAATTCTGCTTAAAATTTGACGAGGAACGACCGTTATTCCGTAGCGGCGCTACTACGTCAGCCAAATTCTCGTAGCATCATCACGTAGCTGTCGTTAGCAACGCATCGCACGTAGAACGTGCCGTAACCGCTACGGGTGGCTACGGCTACGTTTACGGGTAATATTATACGAACACGTATTTTATTAAAGTTACTTGTGGCAATTTTTATTGAGTAAGACATTTATAAAAAGTTTTTATAACTAAATAGCGTTTATAGAAGAAGTTATCTCGTTGATCGTTATTTAGTTTAGGGGGTGTGGGCAATACCTCTGTGTGTTGAATTGGCACAAATCCTTACCCTCGGTTTTTAGGGTTCCGTATCCTATGGCTCCGCTATCCGTCTGTCTGTCTGTCTGTCTGTCCGTCTGTCACCAGGCTGTATCTCATGAACCGTGATAATTAGACAGTTGAAATATTCACAAAGGATGTATTTCTGTTGCCGCTATAAGAACAACTAAAAACAGAACAAAATAAATATTTAAGGGGGCACCATAACTATAACAAACAAGACAGTATCCACTCGTTTTAAAAATATAATGTAATGTAGTAGTTTTTTTAGAATAGAGATAAAAGATACTAAAGCACAATATAGGTATAGTCTAGGTTTAATGGATCTGCGTGACATTACTCCCTAGGGCTCTAAAACTTGACCTAAACTTTTACGAGAGCCGGTAAGTGGGTACATCTTTCGGTACTACCATTCGTATGGTCTGTTCCTTTAGAAAGCTTAACCTAAGTGTTTTTGTCTATCACTGGAAAGACTGTCCATTTACTATTACTACCGTTATGACTTATCGATTCAGTCAGCTTCCCTGTTGATTTATTTGTAAATTATTAATTTGTATCACGAGATTTGAACCCGGTTTCTTCCATCCTTCAAGCCGGGATATTCTTTACTTAAGCTACCGTGACATGTGGTCTCATGTCTGAATTTTTTCCTTCACCTTGTTCGACGAACTTACGGGGTTAAAAATCAAATTGATCTACAAGGTGACCTTGAATTAGTATTTTATCCCGAAAGAGGATAAATCTACACCCCAAGGTAGACAATGTTTCTTCTACGACTTTACTAAATTAATAGTTTTTCATTGAAGAAATGCCATGTAAAGTTTACGTTCGAAAATAGCCTTAGCACAGCTGGGTGGTTGAACTTCGTCCTTGACCGAGTGCACATAAATGAGTTTAACGACCTGTGTTCAGAAATATATTTATAGTATCTTGTTAACTCTCGTAGCGATCGCACGTCCAATTTTGCGAGTGAATTTATTTTTTAACTTGGAGGTTTTGAAACACCCAGTTTCAAGTAAGGCTCTCTCAACTTGAAGGGTATCATGGTCCCAGTCCCCCCATTTTGGGATAACATACCCACCTTGTATAGATTACGCTGAGCAGGCGATACTGCTATAAAAAATGATAAATATAGCTTCCTTGTTATTCTATAGATTTTTTATTTTTCGTAAATAAGACTTAAATATTAACGCTACGGCAAAAGACAGTTGGCGCAGTTCTAATCGTCCAAAGCTTTGCGCATAAAATGCAACCCTGTAAGCGAAGCGTTCGAGGCTCAAAGACTTGGCTTCCTTCCAGAATAGGATCAAAACTTACATTTAACGTTCTAAACTATGATCATGCTGTCCAACAAAATTAAACATAAGTACACAAGATAGCTCCGATTCTCTTTCAGGGTAGGTTTTCATTTTTAAGTGACTTCAAATAATAAAGTGGTTCTCGCTTAGGTTTTTTTACCGTACCTCCGTCATTTGACCTATTAGGTACTTGTATGTAAGGATTATACTTTCAGATTGGTCATAAAAGTTTCATCAAAATTTGATCATTCCTATGAAAATTGATTTAGTAGTTGGGTTTTTAATTAAAAGCATCCTACTCTAGGTTTACCGATTTTCGGTCTTCACCCTAATACTCGTCTGCCCCATTGGGTGTTGGTTCTGTCTGCAGCAGATATAACCACTGACTAGCCCGCTGCCACTCAGCCGGCTAATCCGCTAAATCTTTCGGTGACTTTCGTTCTTTGGAGAATTACTTTATTCCGGATACGATCCCGCAAAGAAACACCGAGCAATAGCTCTTTCCATAGCCCTCAGCGACTTCCACACGGTGGACTAGTGAGACAGGTAGGATGCACTGGTGTCTTTAAGCGAGGTGGCGTCGAGAAGATATTAAGAAATCATACATTGAAAAAAACATACAATCAAACAGCCTAAAAAAGAAGGTTCCCCTTTTATGGCGATAAAAACTAACAAATCCAAAGTCGTGTATAAGATTCAATTTCAAAGAAGGTGACATGACCTCAGTTCATGTAAAGTAGATCGTCCCAGAGGGTTCAATCTCGCAGGACGCTGGCGTCACATCGAGGTGATCTAGGTGATATATTGAGTGGGTGCACTGTCTACATACATAATGGATAAGGTAACCACATGTACAAGATTTCTACAAAAAACAGAATCAGAGTTCAATTTATTGAATTAAATTGAATTAAAACTTCCTTAACTAAAAATTTTTACTACTTAAAATACGGAAACAAAAACTAAATAACGTTTTACATTTCATAACTATTATTTTATCGCTACTATTTATGTTTATTGCAAAAACAAGTAAGTAGGTACCTACTTTTTATAATTTTAGCTACGAACAACTGGTTGTGTTTCCCCCAATATTGGTAATGTAATAATTTCTTTTTATCGTTGTCAGTAGTCATACTGAAAATTTTAGTTTCATTTTTTTACTTAAAATCAATAGTTCAGCATCATGTACCGGATACCATCACTGATGCTCTAAGCTTGACATGCTTTAAATCAAGATTGAAACGCTGGCTTGTCGAGTAAACGTTTTATACATTTGACGAAATAAAGTAGTTAACTACCAATTTATTTTTTCCTGTATATATTTGTATACGTATTTAAGATAGATTTTAATAGTTAGATTAGATTATCGTTATTATTGATTTTATTATTTATATATTTTGAATTGTTATTTAGACTTAAACACTGTAATTTTGTTTATGAATAAAATACTATGCAGCACTAGGTTGTACGACTTTTCTGCAAAGTTCGTCTAGGTTAACCACCGGTTTGCCAGTTATTCTGCCGCCAAGCATTAGTATGCTAGCACTATTACTGTGTTCTGGTTTGAAGGGCATTGAACCTAGTGAAATTACTGAGCAAATAAGACTTTACAATCTGATTACATAGTTTAGTAATCTGATTACTAGACTGTGTGATGTCTCAGGATGACGTGCGCAGTGCAGTGTCACGTAAAACTTTATTCTTATAAGTTCCGAGTGACACTGCAACTGTTATGGGCGGCCGTGTCGCTTAACATCAGGTGAGCGACTAGTTCGTCACGTCATTCATTCTCATATAAAAAATGCATCCTAATAAAAACTAAAATAAAATAATGACGAAATCCCCCCTCCCCCCTTATAAAATAAAATCCTATACATTTATCCAGGAATGTGACCAGTATCGTGGTCACCCTGGCAATAAACTAATGCGTTTGTTCCACACGTGAGGAACATGTCCCAGGCGCCGATAGAAGACAGATAGGCCACACGCCTTCGCCTTTTGTGTATGCTTGAGTTCCGTTCTACAGTGTGATTTAATACCATAGTTCCATTTTGATTTCTATTGTTTATGTGCATTTAGAATGTTGCTTGCATAAATGTCCAATATTTCATTACGGATCCAGTCCGGCAGAACAGAGTAAGTTACTCTACACTAAGCGCGGCCATATTCCTGCCCCAAAAAAAAAAAAGGTGAACCGACGATCTGGTGAAAGCCAATCGAGGTATCGATCTCTGCGGAAGGTTTATGTTTAGCAGTATACATCTTTAGTCTGTTGATGATGATGATGAAGGTAGCTATCTATATTAGGTAGGCTATATCTATTGTTAGCACGATTAAAAGTAGGTAGGAGTTTTGGCGGGAACGCGGAAAAGTTCACTTGGTTACATTGTATTATTTATCAAAACTTGTACTTTTTCCAGTGTTAATGTTTAAAATTGGTGGCGTTTTACGCATTAAGTGCTAAATTATTGTGGGCAAGTGATATAATGTGGTGAAACGTGGTTTTTCGTGTTGCTTCCAAAATTCCATAGAAGCTTCTAATAAAGTTGCCACCACTTTACTAGAAGATGATTTAGACTGGACTTTGACTACCTGACTTAGACTGGACTATGACTATGACTAAGACTTGACTTACGTGAAATATTCTATAACGATGAAAAATTACAATACTTGACACTGGCTAAATACACTATGTGTGGAGCCATAATCTAAGAAAAAAAAGTATGTAAGTACGTTATGAGTACTGCATAACAAGGTAGCAAGGAAGCAGGATTTTTAATGTTTATTTAACCCTTAAATTACGCAACCATAGTGACACATTTATTTTCGCGTATTTAAAGATGGGGTTTAATCTCTTCATAGACGTTTGGTGGATTGTAAGGGGATCAATTTTTTATAAATGTTTTTAGTCCCGTTTTGACCGCAGGCTCACCGGATGGAAAGATTTGGCGATGTTTTATTAGCCACTCATAATTGTATTATTTTCACTTTCTCAGTTGCCGTAGTGTGGACTCATCTTAACATTTCGGCTCGTTTGCGTAATCCACAAGAATTCGGCTTCCCACTCTATTCCCAAGAGAGGGGAGGTAGGGGGGATACAGTATCATTATTTTGGGGAAATACTTGCTACTTTACGATGACTGAAAGAATTATCTAAAATGCTAATATTATCTCGGAGACTTTCGTAATGTTTTCGATGGGCGTGATGCTCGCCTTATGCAAACATTATCGGAATACGCTGAGATTTTATGCGATACCTTGAGATTATTGCTTACGTTGAAATAATAATTTTGTAATGTCCTTTATCATTTTAGTTTGTTTTGAAGATTGTGGGTAGTGCACCACCACTACTCATAGTTAGGTATTGCCACTCACACCAGATATTTCCGTTTGGGGTGAGCTATCATTTACTGCTATACACTTAGCCGGTCAAAGTAGCTCTCTCTAAGGAAGGGTTATGTTCAGCAGTGGACGTCTACAGGCTGTTGATGATGATATAGTACATTACTGCAGCGCCCAGCAACAGAGGCATTGCATGACGAACGTGTAAATGTGGGCCGAAGCGAAGCCGAGGCACACATACGTAAGTCTATCAATGCCTAGTTGTGGCCAAGGCTTGTATAGTACTTTTCTCAAATAAAGCGCGGAAATTAAATATATGCAGAACTTTAATTTTTTCACGCGATGGCGTTAATTTTTTTATCCCAATTTTAACAGGGCCTATTTATGAAAATACACCTATAGTCCTTAAAATTTTTGCAGACAGCGGGATTTGAACCCGCGACCTCCTACTCACAGGGTTGGCGCTCTATCCAGTAGGCTATGGTCACACGAACGATTGCCGCGAAAATTGTGATGGTGTAGCACAAGTACTAAAGATTTTCGCAGCTAGTGCTCGTGTAACCATAGCTTAGTGGATAGAGCTTCAACGCTGTGAGTAGGGGGGCGCGGGTTCAAATCCCAATGGTTGATGAAATTTTAAGGACAACATTCTGGTTTATACTTTAAAAATATGTTAAAAATCATTGATTCCATGAGCTTTTTATTTGCAAGCCAGCGCGATAGATATGAGTTTACTATGTAATTATCTGGCCGCTAAACCTCGACAGATATGGATTTTCATACAAACATTGCCGGCCGCTGCTTGCCAGTACAGCAATTGCGATTTATCTCGAAGAAAGTTGTCAAAATAATACTCAAATTTCCAAGCATGTTTGAGAAAATAACACTTTCCTATAAACTTTGCAGTCTTCTAATCTTGTGTGTTTAGCGTCTGTACCTATAACGTCCACCTCGCGCTCCTAGATCACGTAACTACTGTGTAACCGTGTCTTTATTACTACCATCTTTCGATTTAATCTTCTCATGATTGTGTACTATGTAAGCTGTTCTGCTGTGCCGGCTGTATGTGGTAAATTCACGAGCTCGCTCGCACCACCTTGGCCAGCTTGACTGGCATGAGATCCACCTTGTTGCAGCGAAGAAGGCTTTTCACCTCGTCGTCGTCGCCCTCACCCCGTCTACGCCGCCCACACCTCGTCGTCGCCGCCCAAGAACACCCCGTCGTCGCCGCCCAAGATCACCCCGTCGTCGCCGCCCAAGAAACGTCTTGAGTGACCCGGAAGATCCTATAGCAGCCGTTGTTTCGGCTGCGCTAGGATCACCGGACCAGTCTAGCCCTTCTGGCTCAGGAACCGATTTCGGCACTGGTATAGGATACCAGCGTAACACAATCAGACACCGACGCCTATAAGTATCCTATCAATTATTTGGTTCCCATAGTACAAGTTTTGCGTAGTTTGGGGGTCAGAATCAGATGGCGATGTGTGAAATGTCTACACATATTTATTTATCATTTAGGTATTTATTTTCTAGACGAGACTCTTTTCCCAAAAACATTTTTTCGATGCAAGTTCAACTGTTGTAAAAGCTAACCACTTTAAGCGAAAACAGGGTGTAAATTCTGCTGTAACTCCATTTTCACAAAGTCTACATTCTGTAGAGATTCAGCGATCATAGAGTCAGCACTCTCAGCAATGCATAATGTAGAAGCGAGACTCTACCGTACATTATTTAGCTGCAATCATAGTTTGACTAACTTTGGAACTGATTATATTCAGTGAGTGGAACGCATTCCTTACTGAATATTTTGAATGAAATTGGAGTATATGATTTGATATAGGACAGTTTTAAAATTTCGGAAATCATTCAAATTGTCCTTTTCATTAAAATTAATATATTTAGAAGTCATTGAGATTTTATAGGAGACGTGGTGTGTCGTGTCCGCAACTTGCGCAGTGTTCGATTACATTGATGACAATAAACAGCGCGCTGATGTTCCAACAGTTAGGGCCAAGTTAACAATGGAAATAATAGCATTAAACTGCTGAATAGTGGCTTAATAAAATATGCCAAAATGACAAAATGATGAAAAGGAGCAGAATGGTTCGGCAATAAATATTATTTATTTTTTATTATTAAAGCTATCAGTTAGTATCAGATAAAGTACCGCTTTTCACAAATTTTACAAATCTGGTATCTACAATATGTCAAGAGTAAGATAAGGTTTTCTCAAGTTTTTCGATACGAAATAGGTGACATTCGTTTGTTTATGTATTTGCTATAACTATTACTTATTATATAAGTACGTTAAGAACTTTCATTGTGTTCACGTGTATTGTATTATCATTATCAGATATCTCTAACAAAAGTTAGTAAAGTCAATACACGTAGAATTGCTAACTAAAGCGTATGAAAACCAACAAACTGGTTAAACTAGCCTCAAACTACATAAAGTTAATCTAAAGATTGGCTTACGTTTATAATACTTATTAGTTTTGAACTCTATGGCAACAGAAACAGAGGTGATGCAAAGTACCAAGTTGGTATCTAACAAATTATTTAAATTTTCATCTTTGACATTATGGGAATTCGTACGTTTAATTTATAACTATTAAACGTACGAATTCCCATAATGTCCCTGATATGTTAATATGTGAATATTCTAAGTAAAATGCAATGGGAAAGTAGGGCATTTATATTTTTTATAACTCAAAACACGAACAAAATGAATCATACTCATGACAATTTTCATCAACAACCCGTAGACGTCCACTGCTGAACATAGGCGTCTCCCAGAGAGCGCCACGTTGAGCAGCTGCTCACCTCCTCAAATAAGGAGGAAGGGGTCTTGCCATATTTCCATAATTACCACTGGCAGGTGGCTTGGTGATCGCAGTAGATTTTAAATTATTTCAATTGTAGGTAGTGGTAGACATTTGAAGATGATTTAGTAAGACAATAGTTTACACTAATTTGACACAAAATTAAACCCTTTATTCCTTAAATAAAAACACTAATGAATATCATAACATAAAATATATATTATTTACATAACGTTAACGTATTCTTGTCTTAGAACTTTTCCACTCTCGTGTACAGAACCCCAATCTTCTCCACCTCACTGCTAATCACATCTCCAGGTCGCAAGTACTCCGGTGGGTTCCTGTACACGCCCACTCCTCCAGGAGTACCTGTCAGGATAATGTCTCCAGGCAGCAGCGTCATGACCCTTGACAGCCTGGCAATAATGTCGGGAATCCTGTGGATGAACTGATCAGTATTACTTCTCTGCTTCTGAACACCGTTTACGCTCATTTTGATGTCCAGCTTCTGAGGATCACCGATTTCATCGCTCGTCACCACGCAAGGACCTATAGGAGTGAACGTATCCATCGCTTTTCCAAGCAAAAGCACACCCATTTGGTCATTCTTTTCCCAATCACTAGCCCCAATGTCTTGAGCGATTGTGTATCCAAACACGTAGTCAAAAGCTTCTTCAGGTTTTACGTAACTTGCCTCCTTTCCAATTACGATAGTAAATTCCACTTCGCACACAACTTTTTCTGATACATCAGGTCGCAACTTAACTGCCTTGTCAGCTCCAATTACGGTGCTCGGAAACTTGTTGAAGATGAAAGGAAAGGCAGGTGGAGTAAGATTTTGTTCTTTGCAGTGATCCTTATAGTTTAGTCCGACGCATAGAACTTTGTCCATTCCGTTCAAAGGAGCTGTTAATATCACTGAAGTTAATGGAACCACTGATGGGATTGTAGGCTTTAGATTTTTTACTCTTTCCACTTCACCATTCTTCAAGATGTCCAAAAGAGTTGTTGGGAGACTCGAATCAGCTTTGTTTATATCGATTATATTGTCACCCTTCAGTATTCCAACGCGTGTCTTATTTGGGCTGCTCTTATAGGAAAATTGAACGAATTTCATTTTTGTTCTCTGTTCCGTCGCCGAATAAACAAAACTGTTGGTTTTCGAGATAAAATACGGCTTTTATTAAATTATCTGGGAAATGTAACACTTGAGATATCGATAGGAACGTTGATAAAGGCTTGATGTTATGTCACCGTGTATTTTCCAAACAAATCTTTATTCTTCATAAATTAGTGGGTGAAAACTTTCAAACACTGATTTTATCCTTCAAGTTTTAATTAAACAAAACTATATTATAACAACCAGCCGCAATAATACTTCTAAAACTGGCGTAGACAAGTAACACGAAATAAAACTAACCTATTGAAAATTCATTACGAAAAGCCTTAGTCGTAAACGTTTTAAATTAAAATACTTATTTGACAAAAACTTTTCAGTGTTTCGTAGAAAACTAAATAAGGCTGTTTATACACATTCATCATCGTCATCAACAGCCCGTAGACGTCCACTGCCGAACATAGGCCTCCCCAGAGAGCGGCATTTTGAGCGGCTGCTCGTCTCCTGCGTCCATCGACTCCCTGCGGTTTTCACCAGGTCGTCTACACACATTATAAATCAATAAAATACATAATAAACTGCTAATAACGTTAGTTCTGGCCATAATTATAGATAGTGCACTAATGAACTGACTTTACTGGTAACCCCCACACTATAGAAACGACTAAGGTCATGAGAGCTAGTTAGAAAGTTTACAGTTGTGGCGGCCATTACCTACGTGTAATGTTATACACCTATATACTTACATTTATTGTACCTAAATAAATGAAAGCTTAGGTACTTTTAACATACCTAACCGGCGTGCAGAAAAAAAGCGCAAATACTTGTTCTGTATCTGGGTGTTACTGTTGTGGGACCATGGTAGACAGCAACAAGCTAGAGCCTTTAAGTTTACGACGAGATATCGGTTCTCTGAATTCTACCGTTACTATCATGGGGAATTCTCTGAAGAAATATTTAACCTCATCCCGCCTTCCCGATTTTATTGTCGAACTTTTCAGCAGCGTGAAAAAGCGCATCCACATATTGTAGACACGTGGAAATCTCATAGGACGCGTTTCTTGCGGTCGCTTCTTCCGCGAACCTGCAAGATGTGGAATGATCTTCCTCCTGAGGTTATTCCGCATAACTACAGTATGGGGAGCTTCAAGAAAAATGTTAAAAGAGTCCTCTCTAAGGGTAGGCAACGCACCGGCAATGCCCTTGGTGTTGCAAATGTCCATAGGCGGCGGTGACCACTTACCATCAGGTGGGCCGCCTACATGTTTGCCACTCATTACATAAAAAAAAATAGAGGGAATCCTAGTTATGGTCCAGGATCTATGTATGTGATCGTTGGACGTTAATTATTTATTATTTATTTATTTAGATAGCTGTTATTCATTCAGACCACGTGGTGGCCACGCAGCTTCCGCACCTTCAGTTCCACCTTTAACATAATCCCAAAGACGTAAATTCTATATCATATTATGATCTGAAACTAACAGCAAAGATTAGGTACATCACTTCCCCTAGTAGAAGATTTTGCCGGTTGAGCTTAGTGTAATGAAATATTTTCTGACTTCCGGCTAGTCCAAGAAAACCAGGGAATCAATGAAAGCCTAGTATTATTGCCGCCAAGAAATTGCACGACATAAAACAATATCGTCTCGCAGATGAAGAAGAAGAAGATTTTAGGTAGAGTTTACAAGATTGTAAACTCTACCTAAAAATCTTTCATGAACTCATAAATAAGTTATACCAAAAACTTGGGCCGCTGTAATAAACTGAGATTGTACTAATTGTAAATTCAAAACTTAATATATTTTAATTTAGTTGTTTAATCAGTCTTCTGTCCCTTGAGCTTGGTAAGTGGATGTTTCTCTGGAAATTATAGCCACGGACTACGGGGCTAGGGGCTGGTTTGGTAAAGTTAGGAGCAGTCACGAAGGTAGTAAAACCTGGTAGAATTTAGTATCACGAAGTGTAACGAGAAAATAGCAGTAATAATGTATAAGTACTTAGATATCAAATAAAAAAAACAAGCAGCAAATGAAACATACCTCTTCCTAAAGACACTACGCGATAAACAACAAACTTATCTTTGCGGTTTTTCATACTAGTTGTAATGTGACTTCCAAGCTCATTTTGTTTAATTTCACCTGTAAACAGAATTCGTAGTATTTAGAATTCTTCTTCGTTAGAATGTGCTTCCTTTTCTTCAATCATGCCAAATTTGCCCCCTTACCTACAGGATCCTTTGATGTCCGTCGGCTGTCTGTTTGGCAAGAAACTTTTGCTTAGCAATATTAGAAAATGTAGTACATACAATAACCTACAATAATTTGCTCATCAACGAGTAATTCCCACTGCCTTTTCATCCTTCTTAAATAGAATTATGAATTGCCGCTATAAAACCTACTATATGATAGTTTCAGATTTTTATTAATATGAAAATTCTTTTATATTATCATGATCATCAATTTTGAAGACCCTGTTTATGTCATGTCCTGTGTTACTAGGACGCTGACCTTTTTCCACAGCTGAAAGTTTAGAGTGTGAAGTCCGTAATCTATGCACGCAATTTTGATTTTCTCGTCCTTTTTTTCTCGTTTTTGAGAAACGATACGTACGTTTATTTCCCAAGCTACTAAACAACGTATACATTCTACGTGCATAACTTATATTAAAGACTTCACGGAATCCAAACAAAGAATAAAAACAAATGAATCCGAAACCACGACGTCGAAATCACATTCATCCGCCATAAAGTTTCACATACAAATGTAAACATAAATACTCGTTCAAAAACAGAATTAAGCAGTTCTCTTTTATCATCCAGCATTAAATTTCACGAGACATATTACAACAACATGTTATGGAGGCAAGCATCGAGTCCGTGACTTAACGGTCCGTAAAATTAAAGTGTGGCTCGTTGTGTCTTTTATTGTTCCTACTTGCAAAAATACTCGCTGATTCGGGTAACAACAACTGTGTGTTATGTCGTATGTGCTTGGGTTTAATTTTGTACCCCTTCACAAGTGTGCAAACGTAGGTTTGACGTATTATATGCAGTTAGGATCTACCTGTTAAGTTTAATACGATGCGTGGATATATTACACGACAACCTTTTAATTTTCGAGACGAGTTTATAATACGTACCTATATCGAGTTATTAGGTGTCGTCAACTCTAACTATTATCAATCTGAGTGTAGAATACTCGTTCCAAAGAATATCAGGTGCAAGGCGATACGTACTAGCACTGGTATCAGTTCCCTCCCTAGGGCAGAGTTCATATCATCCGAAGCAATCCCGTGAATCCATCCGATATATTGCATTTGCATACCTTGACGCTATTATACTGTGTAGTTAATCGAACACCAAACTGAGTTACGACTTTGGACATGCATTTCCAGTGCATAAAGATTATTAGCACTATGATTTATCACTTCATTGAAATATAGATAGGGTTGGTTAAAAATAAAGTCCAAAGAAATAACAAACATAATTTAGGAAATATGTATTAGCATCTATGAGGCGATAAATTACTAAGCATTATATAAAAGAGCTATCAATTGATATTGCATACCTATATATACAAACATTTTAACCTTATGAAAATCTACAAAGCAACAAGGTTTAAATGATGGCACTACATTATAACAGTACTGTAACTATAATGCGTTACATATTGAAATATCTTTTAATGTACACATCGTCACTATTACCTACTGTACAATTCGCACATTTACACTATTTTATAACCATTATACTATTTCACTATAACAGCATTTTCTTGTCCACACATCACAAAGCCATTGCAGACAGACTTTGGCATCATACACGCGCCTACCATTTTTATTACCTACAAGGGTTGTAAACCTTGACTTAAGGCAGGTACACTACCTTGAATATATTGAAAAGGTTACAGTTATTTCGTTCCTAGTTACAGTTTTGAAACATCACTGTATGTTCTATCTTCTTCGTATGGTGCCTCGTCTTCGTTTTTTATTCAACTGGTATTTCTTTTATTCAACTGGTTAATCACCACTTTGTCTTCACTTTAGTACACCACACAGAACACTTAGTTCATTTCACTAAATCAACTATCGCAAGGCAACTGTGAATATCTTAAGCACATTCCAATATTTTCCTCAGGGTTTTTCTTGATGGTGGGTGGTCCAAAATGGACGGATACTGCAAAGGGGGTGATGGAAGTCTCCACATAACAGTTTTGGAAGTTCTGCCCCGGACAGAACGTGCTGCCGCAGTGGTGAGGGTCGCAAACACCGACGTTGTAATATTCACTCTGAAATTACAATTATTACCATGGTTATACGACCCAAAGAAATACTCATTTTAAGCTGTAAAAAAACACAAAAAAACTGCTATTTTTAAATTGAATCTATTTATTGATTTTTTAGTGGAAATTTTAAAATAAAGTCGTCGATATAAGCTCACCGAAACAAAATACTCGTTTTCGCAGGATATCGTCACCCTGTCTTGACATCTCTGTCGTCCAAACGCACCCATCCCACCGCCATAATTCCCATATCCATAGTATCTAATATTGTCGTCGGCATCAGCAGAGTAGTGTTGGGTGTAGGGAGACCAGCGTAGCGACCGCGATTTGCCAGAAGTCTGTCCCCACATCCAAGACGAAATATAACTCCACATCTGTTGGTTAAGGGTTAGGCTAGCTACGGGGTTCTACTGGACACATATTATTATAAACAAATAAACGTAGCATTATGACAATTAAGTATTATTAATGGATAATGCGTCATTAGGTTTTCAGGTTAGCAATAAACGATATAACAAATTAAGGTTTGGGATGTAGAGTTGTATATTTGTAGTTATGGGGGCAAACACATAATAGTAAGATTTATCATTGTAGTTTAGCTTAAAGGGCTGAAAATTATAGTGGGCTGTTATTGGGTTTTTATTCTAATAAGATTAATAAATTACACCCCCAAATTAAGGGTTACTAATAGGTAAAATTTACAGTGGAACTCTTACGCTTGCCGTTATCATGCTTGTTATGGTTATAGCAGATTATGTTTTTGCATTTAATTAGATTATTATAACTACACTTTTATAGTCAATTACTTATTATTAATATATTTTTTTTTAGTTTCGCTGTTGAAGTTGGCACGAATGAATACTGTAACTGAGTAAGAATCATCATCATCCGGAAGACTTACACAGCGTTAAATAGGTCTGCCCTTATAACACTGCTTTGAGCAGCTGCTTTCCTCTGATTACTCATATTTATATTTAGTAGGTATAACATCACATTATAGCAGAATTACGTTTTGCTTAATTTCCTTACCCTAGCAAACATTCCAGGTTCTACATTTGTAGCTTCCATCTGTGGATCATCTCCGGAGCCTTCAATTTCATCCTCTTGAGGTGGGTTGCTTTGCACAGGCATCATTTCATCTGTAATTTCATTAACAAAGAAATACTTGTTATTAATAAAAGATCAAATGAAAGCATCCAATTCACCAGTGAATTAGGTACATTTAGCATTAATTGTCATTTACTTTATCGTGATTGCTAAGTGATATTATACAACAATATACAGAGACTATTACGAATTACGATATCTGTTCAGTCATCGATTGTTGCTCAAGTAGGCATTTCATTCACAAAATTATAAAATAGGGAATGAAACTCTACTTGAGCAAATCGATGCCTGAGCATAGTTCTGTAATACGGGTCTATAAGTGTGACACTCATTTATCAGGAATAGGGATAATAATTTTGTCGATGAACGAGTAAATATAAAAAAGAGAGTTATAAGTATTTTAGTAGGTATTGCAAGATTAATCGAATAAAACATTTTAAGGAAACGTGAAAACGTATTCCATCCTACTACATCGTTATAATTAATCAGGATGTCTTTTACTTGTAATTATATAACTACAGGGAAAACCAGGGTATCAAAATTAAAACCATTCATAGTCTCCACTGGCACTTGATCCATTAGCACAGCTTCGGTAGTTACTATGGGAGCTACGAAAGAGCCATCTGGTCCATAGAAGCCAGTGCCTGGCCCACCAGCTTCACCTGGACCTTGGGATTGCTCTGGATCTATTTGTAAAGAATGACTGTATTATAATATTCTTACTGAATAAATTCATTAAGACACATAATGTAGAATATTATTTCGAATAACGGCTGGCCCGATAGCTCGGTTGGTACTAGTAGTAGCTCTGCCTCCTGAACTATACTTCGGGTTTTGGGTTCGATTTCCACCCAGGACAAACTTTTGTCTTATGAACTTAGGTACACGTTCTGTGTCTGGGTGTTATATTGTATTCTATGTATGTATTTAAAAAAAGTATAGTATTATATTAGTTATCTGGTTCCTATAGTACAAGCTATATAAGTACTCAGTTTGGGGCTAGATGGCTTGGACAAAATGTCCACACATATATTTATTTAATTATTTATCTCCAATCCTATTTTAGAAGTTTAGGGACTACAATGTCAATACCAGAAGAAGTCTTGGGGCTTTTTGGAAAAATTAACCATTGTAGTGGTTTCAAGGTATGCTGTATTTTCAACGTACCAGCAGGGTCTGTGACTTCAGGTGTGCCCTCTCCAGGGCCTACCCTGAACGATCGCTGATCGCAGGGGGTGTATCTCACGTAGCACTGATTCTTATTACGTCTGACGCAAGCTTTGTACTCCTGATCAGCCAAGTGGCGTCCATTGGTTGCATAGTTGAAGGTCTTTATTGTGCCTAGATGAAGAAACTTGGTGGTGAATAAGAATAATATGAAATTAATCTGAGTACTTGCAACAGCAAGACACGGCGAACAATTTGCTATGAAAGTCCACAAGGCACCTTCAACTTACATAATAGTTTTGAATTTACATTGTAAATGAGTCGGTTTCGATTAGGAAAATGAGATACCAAATGAGTGGAAATAAAAAATATATTGTGATTAACGATAACGTTTATTCTGGGCGGGCTTGATTAATTGTCGACCTCATCTTCACTTTTCATCAAGTCAAATGTAGTCTAACTTTAACGCAAATCTTGAAAGTAAAAAAGACGTGGTTCTGTAAATATATATAGGTCTAGCCCTCATATGGCTCATAGCCATTAATTACAAATAATTAATTAAAATAAGCATGTTCCCTTCCCTCAAACATAAAAGTACTAACCGTTATCAGCAGTGAAATACTGCAAACAACCATGTGGAGCTGACTGCGCAAGAGGCATTTGCGCAAAACGTAGAAGCCAAAGACGAGGCATTTCACCACCCCGCATCCTCATCGATAAAGTGGTCGTTTTTGTAGTAGGCAGCTCATCTTCTTCCCGCGACTCACTTTCGCTGGAGAGAGTGTAATATACTGGAAAAAATTAAATAATAAATATGATGCAATTTTTACAGTGTGTCACATTAAATGTTGCAGATATTAGCTCTACGGCAGTATTGCAGGCTGAACCATTTCACCACTATAATCGTCAAAATAACATTAATGATGACGGTGGTGATGCTGACAATGATGATGATGATGATTATGATTATGATGACGATGGTGGTGATGATGGTGATGGTGGTGGTGATGGTGGCGGTGGTGGTGGTGGCATGAAATTAAATGTACTTACTGTGTTGTCCGTGGTTCTGGCCACACATTGTGAACTTTGTTTCTCCACCTCCTATAACCATGGCATCTTCAGTACATTCCCCCGTTGTTCTATTTGGTTGTCCCTGAAAATCGATCAAAAATTATTATTTTAGATCAAGCAATTACTTCAATTAATCAAGTCGATTACTACCTAGTTGCTATGCAAATGGATGCAGGAGAAGAGCAGCCGCTCAAAGGGCCGCTCTCTGGGGGAGGCCTATGTTCAGCAGTGGACGTCTTCAGGCTGTTGTTGAGGATGACGATGATGATGATGACGATGATGATGAACTTACAATAGCAAAATGTATGAAGTCAATCCTCAGCTGAGTAATGCCAGCATGAGTCTTCTCGATGGTGATGTTGCAGTCTTCGTCACCGTTCCACAGCTCAGGAAAGCCCGGAGACATGAAGTAAGTTAGGTTGTTCTGGACGACGCCTCCGCAGGTCACCTCAACTGAAATATAACAAATGCAAATAACAAAAGTGTGGACTAGAATCAAGATAATCCAGACTTAGCTAGATATAGCTCTTAGAATTAGAATGGCAATGGCAGACCACATTGCTCGAAGAACTGACAACCGATGGGAAAGAAAGGTTCACGATTAAGTAGTTACCATGAGCCGGAAGATGCAGCGGAGGCCAGCCCCCACACTAAACGTACTAAATCCAGTTTATTCCCATGGCTTTAGTAAGTTTGTGAAGAACACCAGTGTATTCCGTAGAAGATCCCGGAGCTTATTATCTATCTAAATCAGGTTCATTTAACCCAAGCTAATTTAGGTAATATAGGGAGGTCGAACATTAGCTCAAAACTAAAAAGAAGAATACTGGCATTTGGCATTACAATCCAGAAAGCACTACCACCAAACAATGTATAAAATACTACCTATTATCACGGTAAATAATAGGTATTACGATGGTATTACGTAACCGTGGTGTCGGCTACATAAATTTTCGAGTTCCCAACATTTTCAGATGAGTTACAGTTTGCTGCAGAATCCAACTGCATATTTTGTGACCACATCGTAACTTTGAAAGTATTGCGGACAATTTATATGCTGTTACTGAACCGCAGACTTTAGCAATCAATGGTAGATAGGTACAACATTTCAATAGTCTGTGAGCTAATTTAAGCTCCAGAGCTATTTGTGAATGTTTTGGCTACTGCTGACTGACCCTGATGCTACCAGTATGATACTGGCATCTTCTCTAGTAGGTACTTCCAGGGGAGATACACATAGAATTACTACGAGATACATTTTGTCCGTGGCATTATCCATGGTCCTCTTATTGTTACTAGTATCATAGGTATTATGGGCTCTAGGGTAAAAAATTACACAATAACTAGTATTCTACGTTAGCATAAACACTGAATGGGTATAAGTTGTACCGAATTGAGTTTTTACATTATTTCTATTCAATTTATACTGTCTTATGTGTACAGCCATAGCTAAGATTATTTTTCAACTCGTTTCATTCCAATTTTCGTACTCACTTTCTAACTCTACGACTTTTCATACTAAGTATTACTATCAGTGTAGTGAAAAAGAGAAAACCATATTTTCAGGTTTCTTTAAAGTAATTTTTTCATGTTAACCCCGTTTATTATAGTTCAGCTTTATTATTAGGTACAAGAGCTTCGTAATTATAACTCATACCTAATTATGTAACACCTCAAAGTGATGTCGAAATTTACATCAATTTAACGACAAGCTCGGTAATATAATCCTTGATTGTGGGTTCCGTTATTATTGTCACGTGATATATTATAGCTTCTAACGCAAGTTATGGCTCGTGAAGGTGGTACTTTATCATAATTATGTTTAATGAGTACGCTTTGTGTATATTGCTGTTTAGTTTCCACAATAGGCATGATGACTACTATTTAAAATGAACATGTAAATAATACTTTCATAAAGAAGATTAAAAATGAATGCAATAATTGAAAAAATAAGCAAAATCGGTAAATAAATCACGGAGTAATAAGCTTTTAAAGTTTCTATAGGAGGCATCTTCTGTCCCTTTCTCGCGAAACAGAGCGCCCCCACAGTTACTATGAAAAATCCACTCGTGACGTCACATGCGAAAGATGTTGTATGTAAAGCTACCACAGCTTAGTAATGAGGTACTATGACGACATTGCTCTGACGTCACTAGCCGTTTGAGCTATCTCTTTCTATTCCCGTTTTTAAAATGTTTGACGTTTTTAGAGATATTTTATTTTTGTTTTCACAAATGTTGATCTTTTGAGGAATATTTTTAAATTATTGCACAAAAAAAATTATAGTCGTCGTGCCTATTATTAGTATTGCATCTATTTAAACTTATTTTACTTCTAGTTCAATCCATTTTAATAGGTACTTACTAACGTTTTCTTTAAATTCTACTGGTCTAAATATCAAATATTCTACTAACATACGTATAGGGATTACGTATATCGACTCATAACCTAGATGTAAAATACTAACGCAGGTAACATCTATGGAAAATATACTCATCCAGTGGAATGCGCATCAGATGAAATCGGTTTGAAATATATACCTGAGTACTTGCATCAGTAAAGGTCAACGACATTGGTCTCAAAAAAAACCTTAAATATAATAACACAAGCACAGATCTAGAATTTTTTCATCACACTCAATAAATCTATGACCACTAGTTATAATTTAATTTAAATTCACTCAAAGACAAAAAAGCAGTTATAAAACCGAGAATGCCTATATTCAAGAATTTACCTTTACTTTCTCTCTCTCTCTCGAGTGTACGTCATACAATATGAAAGGAAAACTTCGCCTTAGCAAAGTTTGGTTCGTGAAAATGCTTAACTCATCCTGCCCGGGGCAAGTTAGGTTTATGCACGGTATAGTATTTTTCTTTCACCGCAACCAAATAAGCATTATGCTTGCGGATCAGTCAAGTAGCTCAGCCTGTTACGAGATTACTATTGTGGTATGTAGATTGGACACAGAGCTATGAAACAAATGACGCTTCGCGGAAGCATTTTTTTTTTTTGCTCTGTGAGATTGGACCTCTGAGCTATTACAGGTTATGTAGGTATAGAGATAACCAAAATGTTATTAGAGTTTATAGTAAGGAGCGATAATATGAGAAAAATAACAAAATAGATAAAAATTTGGAGCTTTCTGGACGTGAAATACGCAATTAACTACATAGGTGGACTACGGGAAATAATAATTACCCGTATTACACCCAGATATTCAAGTGGACGAAGGTAATAAAAACTTCCCATAGTCCAATATTTATGATTTTTAAAGCAGTATCGCCTGCTCAGCGTAATCTACAGATTAATTTGTAAAGGAAAAATTAGAATCACGAGCGGGGATTGAACCCGCATCCATCCATCCCTCAAGCCGGGATATCCTTTACTTAAGCTACCGTGACAAGTGGTCTCATGTCCGAATTTTTCCTTCACCTTTATAACCAACTTACGGGGTTGGTAGCGCCATCTATTGAGTGATTTAAGAATCATACCAACCAGCATGGTCAAGTTACATCAACACAAATGCTGTACAGATAACGCCTCCCAAATCAATATTTATGATTTTTAAAGCAGTATCGCCTGCCCGTAGTCCACCCAGGTGAACTAAGCAGGTGGACAACGGGCAATACCTGGCAAGTAGTGTTGCAGTAGGTACCTAATTTTTGGACCAAAAATTGAACCAAAACTCCTTTCAGAAAGAGCACCAACTAATGCGTTAGGAGAGATCCAATTTCAGCAGTGGACTGGTACAGGTTGATGATGAATACAATCATAATATAAGAAAACAATATAAATAGTCGAAACAATATAGGTACAATAACGACAATACAACTTTATGCTGTCATTTTTTTCAGTGAAGAATATAACGTGTTAAAATTATAATAGTACCTCAATATTCATGTGTCTGTCATAACAGAAAGAAGCATATGTAACGTAACCCAGTCAAAGAAAGCATATTTTTGTGGGCTAAACTGACCCCACGCCGACTGCGTCAAGCTATGATTGGATTTATGAATAGGCATGATGACTTCTATTAAAAATGAACAAGTAAATATTACTTTCATACAGAAAATTAAAAATGAATCTAATAATTGAAAAAATAAGCAAAATCGGTAAATAAATCACGGAGTAATAAGCTTTTAAAGTTTCTTCCCTTTCTCGCGAAACAGAGCACCCCCACAGTTACTATGAAAAATCTACTCGTGACGTCACATGCCAAAGAGATTGTATGAAAAGCTACCATAGCTTAGTAATGAGGTACTATGACGACCTTCCTCGAGATGAGCACTTGAGCAGTAAGTTCTGCTTAGTTGTTAGTGTTTTCATCAAAGCATAAAGTGAAGGTGTAGCCAACCGTTTTTAGGGTTCCGTCCCCGAAAGGTAATGCGAACCCTATTACTAAGGCTCCACTGTCCGTCTGTCACCAGGCTGTATTTCATGAACCGTGATAGTTAGAAAGTTGAAATTTTCACACAGTATGTATTTCTGTGGCCGCTATAAGAACAAATACTAAAAAGCACAATAAAATAAATATTCAATCGGGCTCCCAAACAATAAACGTGATTTTTTTGCTCGTTTCTATAGATAATGGTGCGGAACCCTCCATGCGCAAGTCCAACTCGCACTTAGCCGGTTATTGTAAAAATGCTAACTGTAGATTATGTAACGAACTCTGAACCCTTTTTCATATTTATTTGTAAGCTACTTTTATATTACTGAATAACTCAATACCACAAAGCAACTAAGGCTTACAAGTTTTTAACCTCTGGATACAATACACCGGTCTCTCTCTTTATAAAACGTGCACGTGTTGTGTAGTCCCAGAAATCAATACAACCGTGTAACAGTATGGACTCCAACAACAAGCTCATCATAATATTCGACAGCAAATATGAAAAAGTAGATGATAAGACAATTTATTACATAGGTTTTACAACAGCGTCTGTTAAAGATTGTCATGTTGTATATTATAATATATATGTCATGTTACATCGCTTTTCAATTGTTTGTATTACATAATTATATATACCTATTAGTATGTTCATTTAGCATTGTCTTAGTACCTTTAGTGGTAACGTTATCCTTCAAAGACAGGTTACCACATCGGTACAGGTTACCATACACAAATGAGAACCGTAGGAACTGTCCCTACTGGTCAAATAATTCGAAGAATGGGTCAGATGGGCCCTCAGCCATGTTATTTAGTGCAGCCTGAAGGGTTACAGGTAAGACGAATCGGTCGGAATACTAATGGGCAGTTTTTATACCGATATGTTTGGGATACGTCGGCCCTTTCTGAGAAAGAAGTTGGTATAATTATGTAGGTCTGAGGTCAGCTACAAAGAAATGTAAGCACTTGTGCAAATGGTTATTTAAAGAAAAAGAAATATAGATGTAATATAACAGAACTTCTGATAGTTTTTAACTACAAATTGCTTGATATTTGCATATTTCGATTGGCTTATTGACCTCCACAGATAATTCATTTTGCATGTTATGAACTTAACACTGTAGTCTTGTTTATAAACAATTATACGAACAAAAACAAAAGAACACAGATAATATTTCAGATGGTAAGTACAATAAGGTGTAGCATATAGCCAATAGCTACAGTAGATGAAACTATGAAAGTTGACGAGATAAAAATACTAAAAATAAATAGTTTTTCAGAGTCAACGAACTCAAAACGGCCAGTATCGTTCTAGCTAAAAATCCGCATCTTGTGTGAAAAGTTCCATTTACTAGACAAAGGTAGATGCTGAACTGAGGACCTGTTCTTTATAAGCACAATTCTACAAGTATCTTATGCGACCTCAAACTTTACAAGTTGACTAATAGATCTTTGTTTCGACAAAGTGTCTGATAATGCTGGTTGCAGTTTGTTCTCCTATTTAGCTACAGTTTCACAAGCAGCTTATTATACGTTTTCAGCTTTAAGAGTCCTTGTGTTTAGTAAACGCTTATACCACTTGTCTTGTTTTGTGGTTTTACAAGTTTTAGCAAGACTATAGTAGCGCGCGATAGCTCAACTTATACTATACTTATAATATAACTTATAAATGAACTGCTAGGGGTCATAACAGAACACAGTGAGGACATTAGATATCAGGAACCCACTTGCTTTTACCGGTATAGGTACGAGAAAGGATGAAGGAACATAGGTAAGTTACTTTCAGAGACATTAACTGATTGAAAACAGTGGTGTGAATGGAAACCATTTTAAGCCCGGTGTCATCGGTCTCATCAATACAAGGAATAGGTTTAGTTTATCTGATAAAGAGTATCGCACAAACTATTACCATAAAACTACAGTACTTATGTATACTGTAAGTAGTAGGAATACTATTTTAATATCTGTGGTATAAGCATTTAAAAAAGTTTATAACGTCGCTTTTGGGACGAGTTCTGCGGTCTGCTTGTGGTTGCCGTCCAGAATTCCCTGAGTTTGTCCTAGTTTAGGCATTCGGGGGTCGTCCGTGAGAATTGAAAGATAAGCAATAAATAAATTATATTATTTGTGTCGACTCCAAACTTGTATTTCTATTTTAAAATTTTCTAAAACTAATCGTTACCATACCACCGTACCATAAGTTACTGTACCAGAAGCTTTGCCCTTCCAGTCAATACAAGTCGATATAACGCGCCAGATAGTAAATAGCACAACTGTGTCACTTGGAAGCTGCGAGTCAACGATGAATAAAGCGAGGATGGTCGCCTAGGGAGCTGAGAGGACAAGATGAAGGTTTTTCAATCTCCGATCCGTCTTATATGGAGAGGATTTACGTTGGTATCTAAGGCAGCATTAAAACTGGATTGGAAAATTCAATGTATTTTGTAATATCAGGCGGTACTTAAAAAAAGACTTTGTTTTCTAAACTAGCAGGACCAATACCAGAACTTAGCACAATAACCTCATGCCTCTAGGAGAGACGTGTATTGGAAGTAGAAGCAGTGAATCGGCAAGAGTTTTCAGGCAGTTGGGCTCTAAAAAGTTCCTAATACCGCATGTTCCTGACATGGACCCTACAGTATTAGACTTTATTAATCATTTATAAGCAATTATCTGATATTCTGCCGCCAAGCAGTAGTGTTATTTTAGTTTAGATTTTATTATTGTAGTAGTTAGCTTGAGTAATAAAGGCATATTGCCCTTTATAATATTAATATTTATGATCTGTGACACAAGCAGTAGTGTGCAAGAACTTTTCGGTTTGAAGGTCACTGTCATAATATGTAGGTGCTGATGTCTCATGATGACGTGCCCAGGGTTTGAAGAACGGTGAATTGATAGGGCAGTTATAATGATGGCCAGGAAGCCCAATTCACAAAGAAACCAAAAAATGTTTGACTCCCGTTATACCATCAAAAACACGATACCTATAATTTTTTACAAATACACGCACACTTGAAAAAATTACATTTCTTTGATTCATAGGTAGGTAGCTATTTAATGAGCATAAATTGATGTCAGCACAAACTTCGAAATAATCATTGCAAATTTGGACTCTGACCTTCGTGATTGCTCATAACTGTGAATGATGATTGATGATTAATCATTATTAATACAAACAGACGAGTGCTCTATAAGGAGATATTTAAGTCAAGCACCCTGACCACGACAAACCGCAATGATTAAACACCTTTATTGGAAAGTGTTATTAAAGTGAAGCGCTACTTCACCGTCACCCATCTAACTCTCCCAAACAATAAAACTGATGAATCATAGCCAGTAAAACCGAGGTCAGGAGAAAATTTGTGGCGCAAATGAGAAGCTACTTGCAGATTGGAGAAAAGAGCGTCGAACGTATTGACGTGCGAATTACTATGGTTTGACATCACGCTTGTTCGATCTCTTCTCTTCTTGTAGGGTTCTTCTAATAGGTTTTACTAGGTGGTAGGACTTATCTGCAAAGTTCTTTTAGGTAGGTACCACCGCTTTATCAGTTATTCTGCCGTCAAGCACTAGTATGCAAGCACTATACTGTTTGGAGGGTATTCTAGCTAGTAAAATTAGGCACTGGGTAAATGAGACTGATTACACATTCTAGTAATCTGATTACTAGGCTGTGTGATGTCTGATGATGTCATTTTAAAGTTTCGAGTGCTACTGCAACTGTTATGGGCGGCTGTGTCGCTTAACATCAGGTGAACAACTAGCACGTCACGTAGTATTATAATATTCTAAGAAAGTAAAATTATAAAACTTGTTATTTAGAAAAATGTTAGGTCAAAATGCCGTAATTTTGAAGAGGGTATTCGGAAGTCGAAGGGTCCTCATGTTAGTGAATGAGTCCTTGAGTTTGAACTCTTGGTGAAATAGAAACATGGTAACAATAGAAAGGATAATCATAATTATCTATCTTACTACTTTCAGTTGTTACAGGAAAATTCGTTGTCAATGAAAAAAACTAAATTCTAATCACAGTATACGCCCTATTTACAACTACTCTCAAAATATTTCATTACTTACGTACCTAAATAACGATCAGTAACAACTTTGATCAATATAAAATAATGGAACAATTTTGTTGCTTGATTTAGTTCTTCGTACCTACTCCAATGCTAACCACAGCTTTTTTGAAATACTTAATTTATTTATTTATTTATTGTGATAAAAACGTCAGAATCAATTACAATTACCGCATAATATTTCATAGAGACTAAACAACCATGTCAAGATTATTAAAAAAAATAAAAATATTTACACAATGGGTTATTACTATTACAATAATGCACAGAGTATATAATTTACTATGCAATAATGTTGAATAATGTCAGAGTTAATAATAATTAGATTACAAAAATTATTTACTGTCACTACCGTCAGTCAGGATTACCCGTATTGCTGCATTGGTCCCTTATGCTTTCACAATAAGCCAATACTGCCGCAACAATGCTAGGCCACTTGTCATAAGTATAGATACGACAGAGGTTTTACATGGGAAAATGGGATGAATAATAATAATTAAAAACTCAACACATCCGGCAATAAAATTACTCTTTGGTTATTAATCTAGCAAGTTAGTAATAACCAGTTTGGACATAGTCTTGTACAAAATTTTGGGGGAAAGCCCACTCAAACAAACAAACACGCAATGTTTAGATTTTATAAAAATAGTACCTATGTATGTATCCACTGATGAGTGGTCACATAGATTCTATTTTGCGACAGAGTGTGCACAATAGACGATAAATAGCGATTTCGAAAATGAAGCCGCAAGCAAGATTATTTCTGAAAGTTTCTGACTATGAAAGACTATGAAAGTAGGTCTTACTCTTAGAATAAGTACCTATATTCTATGTTACTATATATTCATGACTTGAAGTTCGTAGTTTGATCAGGAGTTGTTGGAGATGGTAATAAGATATTTTACAAAGGTAGGACGGGTGAGTTCAGGTTTTTCTTTGTTTTTAGTTTGCTGTGGACATTGGCGTCCGACAGCACACTAAGTATAGGTACCTACTGTTCTAGACAAGTTTTTAATAGGTAAATTAATTTTAGTCCAGGATTTAGGACAGTAGGATCGACACTAGACACGTGATTTTACACGTCATCGTTATCCACTGCTTGAATTTGGTTGCTTTCTTGTTCTTCTTCTTCTTTAATGGCTTTCTATCGCTTTTTTGCAATAATTCTGCCAATGTCAAGTGAGTAATACTTGTACGGTTATGTCAAGTCAAAGTCATATTTTGTCAGTCAAAACGCCAACAGTAAAATGGTGGAAATTTTACTGAAGGCTCTAAAAAAGGCCGTTGAAGCAAAAACGAAAATGCATGGTTTATGATCTTGAAACCATTTGCCAACACTCGTGCACATTCACGAACACTTAACGGATAATAATCCGCCCTTATTACACATTAAAGTTCAAGATACACTAGTTTCAAAAATAAATTTAAAATTTACAACCGTCATTGTCGGATTTTCTTCAAAGACCTTGGTTGCTTTTTGTGTCATGTCATTTCTATTTTCTTATAACCCGCGCAATTTTTTTTTTTTTGTTATATTTTGGCTCCACACATAGTGTATTTAGCCAGTGTCAAGTATTTTATTTTTCATCATGTTAATAGAATATTTCACGTAAAGTCAAGTCTTAGTCATAGTCATAGTCCAGTCTAAGTCAGGTAGTCATATTCCAGTCTAAGTCATGCTCCAGTAAAGTGGTGGCAACTTTACTGTAAGCTTCTATGGAATTTTGGAAGCAACACGGAAAATCACGTTTCACCACATTATATCACTTGCCCACACTCATGCTCGTAATTCAGCACTTAATGCGTAAAACGCCACCAATTTTAAACATTAACACTGGAAAAAGCACAAGTTATGAGAAATAATACAATGCAACGACGCGCGACGTGAAGTTTTCCACGTTCCCGCCAAAAACCCCTTTGGGTTATTAGACGTAGATTCGGTCTTTGAAGAAAATCCGGCAATGGTGGTTGTGAATTTTGAATTTATTTTTCGAAACTAGTGTATCTTGAACTTTAATGTGTAATAAGGGTGGATTATTATCCGTTAAGTGTTCGTGAACGTGCACGAGTGTTGGCAAATGGTTTTAAGATCATAAAACCATGCATTTTCGTTTTTGCTTCAACGGCCTTTTTTAGAGCCTTCAGTAAAATTTCCACCATTTTACCGTTGGCGTTTTGACTGACAAAATATGACTTTGACTTGACATAACCGTACAAATTTTACTCACTTGACATTGGCAGAATTATTGCAAAAAAAGCGATAGAAAGCCATTAAAGAAGAAGAATAAGACGTAGATTCTTCTTTTTCTTCCGTTTTCATAAAGCGATGCCCTTTTTTTTATATTTTCTAATGATATTATAATGAACCTTTTCCGATCTCTTCCATGACAAAAATTGTTGGATCTAGATCGTCTGTCATACATATTGCTTGAGTTTGTAGACCGCTGACATTCAACTCGTTCACATACTTAAAAATACTCTACTTTAGTTGACTCTAGTACCTAATTATTAGTTGTTCATTTTATTTTATCTGGGTAATAAATTGTATTCTATGTATGTATTTACAAACAGAAAGTATCTGAATATTCATCAGTTCCCATAGTACAAGCTATGCTTAGTTTGAGGAGATGGCGCTGTGTGAACTATCCACACGTATTAATTTAGGTTTTATATATCTATGATTTTATACTTACAAACGCAACAAACACCAAGCCCATGCGCGCAGTCGCCAGCAGACTTCCCTTCCCGCTGCCGGCAGTCGTACGTATTGAGGCAGATGCCAGCCTTGGCCACGTGGTGTCCTGAAGGCTGGCACTCCTGCTCTCCACCCACAGGGAAAAAGTTCAGCACTTTGCTGAATGATAGTAGCCCTCCTGAAACAAACAAGTAAATATCAGTAAAGTAAGTCCAGTATGACCATAAACCGGAAGACGCAGCGTAGGCCAGCTTCCACTAGGTGGACCGACGATCTGGTGAAAGCCGCGGGGAACCGATGAATGCGGGAGGTTTGCAGCTGCACAAAGTGGCACTCACTGGGGGAGGTCTATGTTAAGCACTAGACACTAGTAATGGATGAATTAGCATTCGCATTCATTTTTAGCATGTTAAAACCCAATTAGCATTTCGCTAATGAAATGTAGTTGCGAAATTCTGTGAAATATGAAATTTCATATCAATTCATTTAGTTTATTTTGAATTAAATTTTTAATATAATGTTTCATTTCATTTTTATTTCATGTTTAATTTAATTTTTCATTCCATTTTTCATATAATTTTTCATTTCGATTCTTATTTCATTTTTCATTTCCATTTCATTTCATTTTAGCAAATAGCATAGCAATAGCAGTAAGCATGCTAAGACTCGTGAATTAGCATGTTTATGAAATTTACGCAAAATCTCATTAATTTCCATCGCAAGTAGACACCGCCAGAAAACTTGTCGTTCTGTTTAGAGTGAGACACACTTAAGCGCTACCATAGTCTTGTCACGGTCTCTGACGAGAAAAAGTGTAGAGAAAATTTGGTCGCGGTGCGCATGCGCATGCTGGTGTGATAGACAATTCATCATCATCATTATCTTCATAATCACTATCAACAACAACAACAGCCTGATGATGTCCACTGCTGAACATAGGCCTCCCCCAGGGCGCTACCTTGAACGGCTGCTCGCTTCCTGCATCCATCGGCTCCCCGCAGCGCAATCATATAACAGAGCGGATTAAATATTAATTACAGAAACTGGCTCCATAGAAACCTCTCCAAAGTTAGGACGCTAGCAGTAGTTCTCCTACAACTACTGCCATCTACTCTGCATAATTATATTGTCGCCCCACACAATCAGAGGGCGCTAATTTCCTTTGTCAAGTCGCTATCTCCACACAGGAAGTACGTTCCCGGTTGTTTAGGGTTATCTAATATGTATATGGAGCCTCGGTATATAATAAACCAATGCTAAGCATAATTAAGTATTAGAAAGATTTGTTTCTTAATTGTCCTTTTTGATCGACAATAAAACTAGGTAAGTTGTCTGTCCCCGAATTATAAGTACTTACTATGAATAACTCTGCGCTTACCTCAGCATAGATTTTGGTCTTGTTTGAGACTTCGATTTTAAATCAGATGGACTACACCAAGTTCACTCTCGAAAAGTGTCGATACTCACGACCGAGCTGCTCACCGGATGCAGTGAAATTTGCGTGAGTTTTTTATAAATATTCTGTGATTCTCAATTCACTCGCTAGGGGCGCTTTTCGTGAAAACATAAAAACGTCAGAATATTTATGTACTGTTGGCGAAAGACTGACACAAATGACGCAGCATCCGGTGAGCAGTCAGCCGTGAGTATCGAGAATTTTCGAGAGCAAACATCTGCAAAATTCGAACTACTTAGTCCCTCTGAAATAAAACCGTGACGAATTTAGTTGTAGCTATCTATCTACAACTAAACTCGTCACTATGTACAGTTTATATGAACCAAATTAAATCAAGGTGTTTTATTGCAAATATGCTATTCACAGCACTTTTACAAGTCAAATGAGGTTAGGTACTTAAAATACTTAAATTAAATACATATTTGCTCCGTTTGGGGTTGAAACAATGGGTCCCTGGGGCCCACAGGCGCGGCTTCTTGTTAAGGAGCTGTCCAGACGGTTGGTCGACCTAACACGTGACCAAAGGGCTGGCGCATACCTCGGCCAACGAATCAGCTTGGCAATACAACGAGGGAATGTCGCCAGCTTTTTGGGCACGCTCCCCGCAGAAAGCAACCTAAATTCTGTGTTTTATTTATAGTATTTTTTTTTGTTTGCGGCATAGCTTTTTTTTGATAGGGTTTTCGTTTTTAGTTAGGTGTATATATTTATTAAGATAGGTTTAAAGTATATTTAAGTTGTTTAGTTTAGTGTATATATATATTGTTATTTAAGTTTTTGTACTAATAAAAACCCATTATCTCAATTAAATTACCTAGTGTAATTAGGTACTGCGCATATAAAATCACAAAGTGCGGTAAGACTGTCTTCTAAATAAACTTAATACTTACCTACTTCTAGCTACTTTCATTCAATCAGATCAGTAGCGCTGAAGTATATAAATATACCTTCTGATTCATAATACTTTATCATCGTTTAATTTCAGACCCGATTTACTAATTTCAATAGAAGTAATAAATAGCCCCTCTCCAAAGGTTGTTATGTCGAACTACAAAGAACTCTCATCAGACAGATGAAAAGGTTGTGCTAATAGAGAAATTAATAAATTAGGTACGCGAGGGACGCAGAAGGTTCACACAGACGCGTGTGAATAGGCGCTTATCGTACCTGTATTATAAATAGTTATTTTATTTTAATCAAGATTTAGATGAGACCGTTCCTTTGATCACTACACAAAACCCTTTACTATGAAATTGAAGACATTGACGTCGCGTCTTAGAGATTTTTCCAAGACAAATCTTTATAAAAAAAATATTGTAATTACGTTATATAGAAACATACCTAATCTTTTTTTTAAATTTATAGGCATAGCATTTGACCAATGTCTCACCTGATGGTAAGTGATGAGGCGGCCTACGGTGGTGCATGCTTGCCTAGAAGATACCAGTTCACTCTCGACTTGAAGACACCCAGGTTATATTTATCAAACAAGGAAGACGGTATTCCAATCAAATGAAACACCACTTTCAAGCCATAGAAAATTATAATTACCCAGTAATATCATGTTACATGCTCTCTTGAATATTTAGTTTTACGTTTCACACAGGACTTAATCGCGCACCACATAGACACAGGCAGGTGGTCATAATAGGCTTGTCTACATCCGATGATCCCATGCTCCGATCACACGCGGCAGGCAGCCTCTCCTAAGCAATTCCTTTAGAATCGCTGCTGCCATGCATGATCGGTGGATCGTCCAGTACGGACACCTACAAATCGTTTGAAGTTATTTTCAACGTTCACGTAGCTGCATCAGAAGAAAGCTCGTCTTTTGTAATATATATAACAGAAACAGTAAAAGCTCCTTCATAACCTTTGTTCTTAAAATTTTGTCACTTAGAACTTTTGTTAGAAATATTAATGTCCGCGTGAAAAGATACAAGGTCCATTCATCATCGCAACAAAGATTCGAAAAGGCGGTGTTGTAGCTAAATAAGAACATAAATTACCTTTGGACGATAACGCCTAAAAGGCGCTCTTATTCATTGTTGTAATTTGCATAAGAAAAACGTCTTTACAGCGAGTTTAATGAAAGATCTACGTTGAGTCCCTTGAGTTGGAGACTGGCCCCATATTCTAAGTCGTTACCACGAGATCACTCCACTCGACTCAACCTCGAATTAACCTCATTTTTGTGTTTTGGTATTTTTAATTGACAATATTACAATCAACTTGACATTTCTGCGTCAATTTTTTTCAAACGAGAGAAGCGAAACCACTGTACGTCGCGATGTACCTTGAGTTTCCCTCAAAGTTAAGTTTAAGTTGAGTAAAGTATTTATGGTGAAATTATTTAGAATACAGAATACAGTGGATCTTTCTCGTTACTCAATAAAATAGCTACTAATTAAGTAGGTACCTACCTAGTCTATATAGAGAATAATCAAGTAAGTAGGTACAGGTTATATCCCGATATTGGTTAGGTAGAAATAACCAATTATTATGAAATCCTATTTTTGTATCTTCTTACAGGTGTTGATTTCGTGTTATTATTTTTAATAAGTTAAATTAATCATTATGTTTGTTAGTACTTAACGCATCAAAGCATAGCTTTTTTTGTTTTCCCATTAATTCACAGATGACCGACGCTAAACCGTTGTCTCAAGAAGAACTCAAGATAAAATATATAAGCGAATCTTGAGTAGGTAGGTACATCAAAGTCCCAATAAAACAATGAAAACGTTTACAAGCTCCAAATTTTGAAGTAATCGAAACGTTATAGTAATAAGGGTATTAACTAACTTTTAGCCCCAAAGTATTATAGTGAAGTTAGTAAAGAGCCTAACTTAGATGAACCCGAAGCTTTTGCAGCCAACCTCGTCGCATGTAAGGACGTACCTATTAGACGTAATAACATATTAATTAATCTGTGTGGTCTGTGGTGTCCCCGGCGGGGTTATTACGTAACTTTTGCAACAGGCGTAAATTTCGCAATCATTGCTGTCAAACATGACTTTGGCAGCGAAGTGACGTTTGACAGCAATCGATGAACTAAAAAGTTCATTCTTTTGTTTCAATCTATTGCCGTTCTGTTGCTAGTGACGCTAGTGTCTAAGGCCAAAGTGTATTCGAGCAACCGGCGCCATCTTGCGACCGATTGCTGGGTGTTCGCTGTCGCATTGCTAACTGCTGTTGCTTTGCTATTGCTGTTGCAATTTTTACGTAATACAATTGCGGGAGCACAAAATACAATCACGCTAAACGCGACTCTCCGAAAACTGTGAATAATTAAACTAAGCGCCGGCAAAGTGTGTTAAAAAGTATCTTGGCACGTCCCCGCAGTGCAGGGTCTGGTCTTGTTGGTTACATTATCCCACATAATAATAAGTTGGGTACTATAATAATATACATAATCCAAACATAGGTAGGTATTTATAAATCCGCACTGCCGTAGCGTAGCCGGCTGTAACCATGACAAGTTAATTTTTGTCATTAAAAACAAATTGTTCCACTTTTTTTTTTTACAAACAAAATACTTGTTGTTATTTAGCACATATTTTAATGTTTCCGTTATTGCCTCAATTTTGAATAAACCATCAATTAGATAAGACATTATTATGTAAATAATTGATCAGCATCAGAGAGTAATCACACTGTGCACCATTACCTACAGTCATTAGGTGGTACTTTATTACATACATGCTGTCTATTAATATTACCAGACGACTTCAAAAAAGAGGATTTTGAATTCAATCAAGTCAATCGAAGTAGGATAAACCCTTTATTTAATGAATGTTTAGTTTTTGACATACAAGTATTTATAACGAATTTAGTCCTGTCCCCCTAGGGACAGGTACCTACATAAGCTAAGAACATTTTCTATGAACCTATTCAAAGAAAATATTTTTAGCTTAGAACCTATAAGCATTTTTCTATAAGCCCGTATATTCTAAGAATTTAAGCATAAAAAGACTCAAAATTCGAGTGGGTAGAGTGCATGCTGAAATCTAACAAGAGCTGCTTTGTATCTCTCGGTGAACATTTTAACTCAAGGAGATGTTTGAATTTCGTTTATAATAATGGCGAAATGCAATTCAGTTCGGCTCTGCAGAGTATTTAGGTAGTACTTACCTAAGCTAGTACATAAATTACAACTCTAGGAGGTGTATTTTGTATACCTAACTGATTACGTAGTGTTAGTAAGCCTAGGTATATTGAAGTATTATACTCATCAGCATCATCAACAGCCTGAAAACGTCCACTGCTAAACATAGGCCTCCCCCAGAGAGCGCCACTTTGAGCGGCTGCTCGCCTCCTGCAACCATCGGCTCCCGCGGTAGTCGCGGTAGCTTACCTATATCTTTGATAACGTGAATTACCTACGTGAAATGGTTTAATACTTTTTATGTCAACGAATGAAGTGAATAAGTAGCTTGTCATTTTCTGATACTTAAGTGGCATATTTTAAACTTTAAAGCTAAATTATGTTAATTAAGTACATTTAACTCTTTTTTATGTACTACCTACTTACGAATAGGCCAACGCAACTCACTTGTGAGCCTGTGCCGATGCAGTCGAAGGTGTAGCACGGTGGCCTATATGAGGATCCTACCTATTCACTCTTGTCTTAAAGAGACCCTCATTATATTTTTCAGGAAACACAGAAGCCGTTGATTGCAGCCGCTCAAAGTGGTGCTCTTTAGGGGAGGCCTATGTTCAGCAGCAACAGCAGTAGACGTCTTCAGGCTGTTGATGATGATTAATGTTGTTCAACCAAAAATATTAAATTTATATAGGAACCTACCTACTTATAATAGTTAAGTTCCTACTATTTGATTATGAAGGATTGCCACGACGCGACGTCCAAGCAGTAGAGTAGGTCAAGGTTCAGCTCTGTCATACCCGTCATCAATTGTAAATATTCTCGCAGATCGAAGAATGAAAACGGCAATCAGCGCCGACTGTCGAATGGTAGTTTTTTGCTGCTTGTTTTTTCGCTGGATGATTGACGGGTGACCCGCGCGCGTTGATTGCGCTGGTGTCTACATATCCCAACTATCAGGGTTGCCACTTATTTTTACTTTTTATGACAGTCAAGGCAACGATTATTTATCACATTTTCTAAAGTACTCTACACACCATACAATCTGCCACACGATTTGTAACACAATCAGCCAAATCCGCCAAATCTCATTGTGTGGATGTGGAGGCGTGTTGTGCTCGACCATTCAGCGAATTTTATCGTGTGGAGGCGTGTTGCGCCCATCCAGCAGATTGAGGCAACAAATCGCGTGACTGATTGAATGATGTGTAGAGTAGGTACTTACTTCTGAGTCCCCGTACGTTTGTCAAGGTTACCCTCATGTCAATTTAAAAATTCGGAACGATCATAGGATGACTGGTAAGTTCTGTATGTAAGTAATTCCTTTAGCTCCTTATATTTTAGCTTAGTTCGATCATACTTTCAATTGTGCACATCCTTCAAGGAAAATCCTCGTGGTCCTACTGGTATAGCAAACTAGCATGACCAGGAGGAAACAGTGGGTTTATCGGCTTTCTTTAACCAATGAGCGTTCAGTATTTTTAAGTTACATTAGATTTAGGCCTTCGTTCTCTATGTTCGAGTAAAGTTCCGAGTTGGCTAGCCACCACGTAATGTCACTTGTAACTGCAGTTACGAATTTCAGAATGTCCGAGTAGCGCTAACCGA
The DNA here is from genome assembly GCA_963580505.1 of Ennomos erosarius. Classification (NCBI taxonomy): domain Eukaryota; kingdom Metazoa; phylum Arthropoda; class Insecta; order Lepidoptera; family Geometridae; genus Ennomos; species Ennomos erosarius. The sequence goes on from OY756987.1 coordinate 12,830,061, forward strand.
CCCGTAAACCAGGCTGCTACTTACAGGACACATCAGCTGCCGATTAGTACGGTTAACCGACGGCTATAGCAAAACATGTTGCAAGCACGCACGTGTTTGTAATTTATTATTATAGTTTGCATGCCACAAATACTGAGATCTAAGGAACTGAAAACTATCAACCCTGTTGATTACGCTACTGCTATAAAAACATCGACTATTCCTGTTTCTATTTCGAGATCAGATACTTATGAATATAGAAATCATTGTATTTAATTACTAAAACAGTCCGCTCAGAACCGTGGGGAGCCAATGGATGCAAGAAGCTAGCAGCCGCCCAAAGTGGTGCTTTTTGGAGGAGGCCTATGTTCAGCAGTGGACGTCTTCAGGCTGATGATTATGATGATGATGACGACTAAAAAGTTTTTGAACGCAAATCATAATATGTTAAATACCTATTACTATATTATGATATTTTTATTTAGTGTTGTTTTATGTTTGATCATTGTGTCGAGATAAACCTATATTTCAGGTACCAGGTAGGTTATATTAATGAATAAAGGTTATATTAATTTAATTAGTTGATACCCCTTTTTGTAAAGGTAAATTCTTACCTACTTACTGTTTTTAGGTAGGGAAATACTCTTTGAAGGGCACCTACCGCACCGCAGCATATAGCTGGCACATAAAAATGCCAAAAAAAAAAATAACGAACCCAAAATGGCGTCACTGACAGCAGTCCGGGTGACTATTGAACGAACGAAATGAACAGTTGACGTTGCTACAGACCATCCTAAATTTTTACTCACTGAGTACTTGATCGAAACTCTGTTTTCGTTCGTGAAACTGAAAAGAACTACTCGGCGCCTTTACGTCCCGATCAGTATTACTCACTGGCTAGGTGATCGTAACTTTAATCGAATATAGAGAACGAAGCCCTAATATTAACAAACGTACGAGTAACTTTGGGTTAATACTTAGAGCATCTATAAATAGAGATGTTAACGTTATAATCCGCAAAGCACCATTTTCTGCCAATTTCTACGGGGGACGAGGTAGACACGCATAGCACACGCGCGGACCGCGCGTGTAGACGCACGCCGCACACCATCTTAAAACACGCACACCGTTATATAAACTAGCGTAGTTACGCAGTATCTACACGCACACTATGATATTGTAGATGACCAAGTAGCGCCATATGACCGGCAGAGGGAAACACCTACCTTACCTAAAGGTGGTTTCGGCATTAAAAATTGACAAATCTCTTCTCTCGAGAAAGCACTAATGACAACGCAAGAAATGTTTTATGACGTGATACGCGTGATCGTTCATTGGACAAACGCTTTTTCGGGGGACAAAATACGTCGATTTCTATAGCTCATGCTCCCGTGCTGAAATGGGAAGTGATAGCTCTGAAGAGAGACTGCCAGAAGTCTAGAACACACCGTCAAGTGCTCGGCGGACGGTGATAGATTCTTAACGTAAATAATAAGTACGTAAATAACGTGAACAAAATAATCAGCCAAATGAGAGTCGGACTCGGGCAAAAAGGGTACCAAAAACGAGCAAAAAATCACGTTCGATGTTTGGGAGCTCCCGGAAATGTTTATATTTTATTCTGGTTTATTCTGGTTGTTATAGACATCACAAATACTTACATCATCTGTGAAAATTTCAACTGTCTAGGAACTATCACGGTTCATGGTGACAGACGGACAGACGGACAGACAGACAGACAGCAGAGCCTTAGTACCGAATACGGAACCCTCATAAATCACCTTACAACAGACAAACAAGAATACAACGCCCAGACTAAAAAGTGAAAATCGATTATCTCGTACAACTGTACCAGGGGGGTCACGCAAAGTCTTATAGCATTATTAGAATAGAATAGAATAAAATAGAAGAATACTTTATTGCACACCAAAAAAATATACACATAGATACATAACAACACGGAAAATTTACACAAGGGTAGTACAATGGGCGGTCTTATCGCTTAAAGCGATCTCTTCCAGTCTACCTTTGGATGGATAGAAACATATTATGAATTATTACTTCAATCATACTTTGAAAAATGACATAAAAGTAAGAATATTGTAATGTTATTGACGCAGAGCAGTTTTGATGACGTTACGTTAAATCTTTCACTCAAATACAACTGTCATACACATGTCATACTGTTAATCATGTTGACAGCGACTGCGACAGTGATAACGCTATATAAAATGTAGACTCGTTCTCGCGCAAGAATACTTTATAAGTTCATGATATAAATTCGAACAATATTATTGTAACCTTGAAGCATTACTGTCACAAACCATGATGGTTTGTGTATACTTTGTGGTAGGGCAGCAGAATACCAGAACCAGATGACATTATGTTTTTAATCTGTACCACACGTCGTGGTTTTGTTTCCCGACTCGGACAATTCGAGGTCGAAACAAAAATAATCAGTTTTTCACTTTCACTTTGACGGTGTACCGTGAAAGATTAACTCGACTACTTGTAAGATGTTTAGATGGTACGAGATCGTATAATCTTGGCAGTTACTTATGTATTTTAAGTGGACATTTTAAAGCACGTAGTAAATACTACTTTTAATTTTCTTCTATTATTAAATTTGTGTAATCTGATGCTGGTTTCATACACGTACTTGAAGAGTAGGTAGGTATGGTATCAGATGCCTCATCCCATACAACGGAATTACTCGGGCTATTTTACGAATTATTTTATTTCTGCATAACGCAAGATTATCAAGCGACATTTATAGCGTGTTGGCGAAGTATTGGGCCAAATGAATACACTGGACACTAACTAGAAATCTCTAGACACGATCACTACATTTTTTTCAAGTTCGGGCTATTTTTTGTTTGTACCTGATGGGACCCCATGGTCGATTTTATGTAGGGTAAAGTATACCTATACTTATATTTAGGTGCATTATTTCGATGCTCTTTAAAATATAGGTAACATTTGAATGTTACCTATATTTTAAAGCGCCAAACTATTGCATATATGCATAATGCATATGCTGATGGCATTTCCCATATGCATAGAAAAATATCAGAGAACTTCGCTGAATATTTGAATCCTGAGAGTAGCGAGCACGAGCCAATGCATAACTTGTCTGATCGGTTATGCGTGCTGACGACTATAGGAGAATAACTAGCTGCGCCTGGCGGTTTCACCCACGAATAACACTCTATATGTTAATCCAGCGTATAAGTTATCTCCATAGCAAATTTCATTGAAATCTATTCAGCCATTGCGGAGTGAAAACAAACAAACACACCAAAATTTTAGCCTACTACGATTAGTGTGAAGTGTGACTAGTACAACCTGATAGACGTTATCCCGTTCTTTCCCAGTCAAAAGTCCCATTGAAAATAACGACTTTCAGTTATTCCCAAATCTATACATTTTCCGGGAAACTATTCCCATATACTTACCTACGTTTCTCAATGCCGACTAGTTAAGTATATATATTTTAACGAACAATTAAAAACGAAAATTCGTGAGTTCATTGTATGTAGGTAACACATCAAACGGAGATTATTATTGTGTTGTGTCATATCGAAGCGGGTTACTCCCTCAGTACCCCGGTCCCAGAAGTCCCCGTCCCAGACGACCACGATTTATTTTTAAGTCAGTTTACCTTAAAATTAATGTCAGCAGAAGAAGTGTTTAATAAACTGAACAGTCGTTTTTTTTATAACTGTTATGCTCGCACTTGACCATTTTTTGATAGGCTAAAAAGGTAGAATTGAAGGCTGTTAGTACAGAATAAATAATATCTAGTAATAACTACTATTCTCACGATGCTTATACCACTACAATTATAAAATATCAATATCCTTTCTAATCTGAATTATTTGTATAGTTAATAAACAAATGCGAACTATCGCATTTGATTTAGTGCCAATTATCATTATAACTAGTTTTTAGTCTAATCTAGTTTATAGGTAATCTAAGTTTATCTCTAGTTTATTCTACCCAATATAATACATCATTACCTAGTTTCATAAATTATAATTCAGTGTCTGTAGTAGGTAATTGTACCCCGAGGTATGCGGCTTGAAGTAACGTCATATTTTTTCCTTAATTGGCTAATTTTTATGATGCCTGATTAGTCTAGATGTGTACACCTACCTAGGTTTTCTATTTAAATAGGTACCCATGTATATACGTGTTAGATATTAATTAATTAAAAGTGTGGAAGTTTTGAGGCTATCTGAATCATAACGTAAGTAAGTAAATTAGGCCTTTCATCGTTAACCTGTGGATGATGATAATTTCTGTCTGGAAACAGTAATAACATCAACAAAAACAAAAATTTTAAAATCTATAAAATGAAACTTTTTTAAACAAATCATATTGAATTTCTCAAAAGATAGTGATATATATATAGTGATATATATCGCAGTTGTAAGTATTTAATTATATTTATTTTTGTATGTATATATTGCTATGTATGTATATGTATGTATATAGTATATGCTTATGTAAGTATTATAATTAATATTGCTTTATTTATTCCTGCAATAATATGTATTGTAGTCTATGATATTATTATTTATTTATTTAGTAGGTACCTAATCTATTCAATACAAGTTGTTTACACCACCGACCTCTATCTCTCCAATATTTCTTTCCATCCAAAGGTTGACTGGAAGAGATCGCTTTTAGCGATAAGTCCGCCGATTGTACTGTAGATTACGCTATTTATTTCTGTTATTGTTTATTTTATGCTTGGTGTACAATAAAGAATTTTTGTATTGTATTGTATATTACCTACGAACTTTTCGCAATTTTTATGACTATATGTATGTGAAGGGGCTAATATTTATATGCAATGTGACCTCAATGTGCTAATCAAGACCAATTTTGTGCTGCTAATGCGATGTGGTAGCCACAGAACGGTAATTTAACGAGTGGCATGTTACACTTTCAAGTCAATTACTGCAACTGCCTAGAACTTATTTGCTTTGGCTATAACTGATTCATGCAACAGTTTTAATTTAACAAAAACCAAAACAGCTCTTGTAAAAAAATTCAAAGAAGGTTGTTAAAATAATGCCCTTTCCAAGCATGTTTGAGAAGACCTATTTTGCTAAATAAGTATCTATCACTATGAATCTTTTCGTCTATATGTTTTGAAGAAACATGTATAAGTAGGTATGCTTCACATAACACAAGTCTGTAAACTCCAATATATAAATAACTAGTTTTATCTTCTCTCGCGACCGACTCACTTACCGGCTTTTTCCCTTGTAACTTGTAACTGTAACGAGTTAAGTTTAAGTGCATTGCGGGGTCCCGAGGGACGCTACTGCGAAACTACATGTAGTTAACTTATGAGTTACACATACCTATAGGTCTTTGGAGTTGCCGCAGGATTTAAGGTAAGGACTTAGCAGGACACACGGATTTGTGATGTAGATCTTCATAGTTGTATGTAGTACAATTTTTCTGATGGAATAATTTATGCAAGATGCAAAAAACGTTTTACGAAGCTTGGCAACAAATGTATTATCATATCGGCTTGCATGATCAGGATTACTTTTTACAAATTGAAGATATTTTGTTGAAATTATTTTTATAGATATTGAAAGTACCTAGGTACTTACTTACCTTTTTTATGTACTTATTACATAACACATAATTTAAAAAAATGGTGTATTTGATTAATGTAAACCTTGTACACTCGGCATGATTCTAACTGGATACCGCAACGAAACAAAAATGTATCTATTATCTCAACACGATGGTGTCTTATACGTATCCTGCTAATTAAGTAGGTACCTATAATTATTCAATTAAATGTCCAAACAACTTGGTATTCAAAATAACGTTTTTAGTTTGAGTTTTTTTTTCTATTCGAAGGCCTAAAATATCTCGTTCAGCACACCAAAAAGTCCACCAACTTTCTTACAAAAATATTAACATCACTCATCCCTAAAGCCTACCTCCCTCCCTCTACTTTTCCTCGTGTTATCTGTTGCCGTAACGAGATAACGCCAGACCGCGGTACTCTCTCGGGAGGGAAGTGAGAAGTTCTATGTCCACTTTGTACAAATCTGATTACTGTCCGATACTTTCGGTGTCGTTATATTGTTGTAGTGGGCAACTTTCTGCTGTTATACCCTACTTTTTTGGCCGTTGCTCGCGATATCTACTTCGTCGCTAATCGCTAAGTTTGTTTAGTATTATTTAAGTTAGGTATAAGTAGTTGTATGTTTTATAAAATCAACCGCAGATCCGAAGGAAGACTTGACTGATATAGCTCTTAGAATTATCAAGTTGAAATGGACCTAGGGGCAGGCCACATCGTAAAACTCACAACCGACGGTATAGAAAGGTTCTCGAGTGTCGACCAAGAACCAGAAGACGCAACGTAGGCCAGCCCCCCACTAGGTAGGTGGACCGTTTTAGGTGAAAACCGCAGGGAGCCGATGGATGTAAGAGGCAAGCAGCCGCTCAAAGTGGCGCTCTCTGAGGGAGGCCTATGTTGTAAATGTGTGGCTATGGCTATGTGTGTAAAATCATTCTTTTAACAAAACAAAATGCAACACAAACATGATCCGCTTAAGTTTCAAAAATACATAAGTACCTATATCGTGGAACACAAGCACAAAGTACTAAATGGGTACCTAGCTCCCGTTCTACAGTTTCACGTTACTAATTAAGTGAAAGAGTGAAACACAGGTATTCTGTAGCACCCGGTAATCAGGGAACCTAATCTATGGGTGTGTTGGCGTGAGTTATTCAACTTCTCATTAGAGCAATAATTAATTCGGTTGGTTCAGGTTGGCATAACATTGTTTACAGGTTTCAGGTAATGCAGAGTATGTTGGGCTAAGTTGACCACTGAAGACTTTTTTAAATAAATAAATATGTGGGTGGGGACATTTCACACAGCGCCATCTAGCCCCAAACTAAGCTTAGCTTGTACTATGGGAACCAGATAAGTGATATATAAATATGTTCTATGTTTGTATTCATCAAAAAGTAAGTATATGAGTATACTTTTTGATGAATACAAACATAGAATACAATAGACAGACAGAACAAACACTTAACACAAATATTTGTCCTGTGTGGGAATCGAACCCACAACCTATAGTTCAAAAGTTCAGAATGGTTTATTTCTTGTACAATCTTAAATAACATAAAATATATACTAAACTAAACTAGACCTAAAATCTAAACTATACCAAAAAGCATTAAATTTACTTAATGGTATACATATAGAATAATAAGTTCAGAATAATACTTATTGTAAAATCAGTTTTAGTCTGCACTCGGAAAGTAAGATCAAAAAGTATCTGAGATTATTATTATTCAGTACACACACAAGTTGCTACCTCTTTTCACCACGACCATCCCTCAGTGTCTATAGCTTGCCTCTAAGGCTAACACGCGAATAAAAAGGCCTATAATGTCCGCACATGCCCGCCATACCGCCAGTGCCACCAGCCACCGGTTCACCTCCTGGTCCACTTACCCTACAGGACATCATTTGAACCTGTTCTTTATGACACCGGTCGTATACCGGTTGTGTGTTGTGGATCTTTCATTGAGTAAGTACGCACTTACTGTGTACGTGCCGACAATAAAACAATTTTACTAAGGTATTATTTTCGTAAGTAGATACTATAAATAAAAGAAGGTTGATGAAAATGTACAGTGATTGTGCCCTTCGATTTGGTGAAAGTAAATTAATGCGCATCTTGAAAAGAGTTTGATGCCTGACCTACTTACTTTACAAATTATGGAAATAAGTATTCAATTGAGCAAACCTTATTTTGAGCAATCAGTTGCAATCTGTCAAAGTTGAAACTCGTAACGCACACGACTGTTGTTAAGTGTGTACTAATAAACTAAGTACTTATTTGCCTATATGTAAATAAGCACTCAGCGGACGCAAAAGCAAATAGTAGAGTAAGCCATATTAAAAAAGTATTATACATGACTACAAGTATAGGTATATCGCACCTACCTTCAAAACATTCAAAATTTCATCGGTAATTTTTACTCGAATTACACGATGACAATTTTTTCTTAATTTTGAATAGGTGTTTGTTTACCCTATAGTATTATGTTTATGCTGAAGACCTTTCCGCGTAACTCAAGTTGACCTGCACCGACCATCCCTACTCTACCCTTGCTCTTAGAACTCTGCTATTTTACAGCTCAAGAGCATTTTTGTTCGTTAAAACCTCCTTCTAATTGCGAAGTGAACAAAGAATGAAAACCATTCATCAGTCTAAAAATGTGACAGCTATAATACCTAATAGCTTTATCTCCGTTTGATCTTGAACTTGGTTAGAATTACTTTGAAGTTTGATGTAAGATTTAAGAGCTCTGCAATCTTTCATCTTAGCAACTTGTCATGCTCGAGGGCCTTTGAACAAGAGTTTCACTGTTAAATACCTACCTAATTACATGTAGGTAAGTGTTTAAAATGAAAACAATATACGAAAATGAAAGTGGTAAAAGGGTACGATGATTCAAGTTTGCTTTCTAAGTAACTAGGTAAATAATTTGGAGCTGATGGATGCAGGAGGCGAACAGCTGCTCAAAGTGGTGCTCTCTGTAGCCTATGTTCAGCAGTGGACGGCTTCATGTTGATGATGATGTTGGTTGGAAACGCCGCTTTGGACGTTTTATCATAGGGAGGATTTGGCACTTGGCAGGCACCTATGTGATCGCAGATTTTAATGTACCAAAGTGCTCCGAACTGCTGCTCAATCCCTGGATATTCCCATAGCTCCTTACGGCAGCCACGGGAAGAGATGCGGCGGTCATCAAGGACCACGCGGCCGAGCCTCTGTTAAGTGCTTGGGAATTGAAAACTATACACAAGTTTAGCTAACCAGGTGAGCACTAGATAAGCCCTTCAACCATCTTATTGGTTTCACCGCGTAATTAACTACGTATAGGAGAGCGGGTGAGGCTCATCGGTAACCCGTGCGACATTCTAACTGACGCACCCAGGTTCAAACCCTACTTTACACGAATGATATTTCAAGTTATGCACTGGCTCTGATAACGGTTAAGAAAAACATCGTGAAAAATGCATGGCATGTTAGAATCGCAAAATTAGAGAAGTTAACTTGTGTGTCAGCCTGCACTTGGCCATCGTGGTGAATTAGGTACCTATCAAAGATTAAATAAAAAGCCCGTTGATAGCTCGTGAACATAATTTCTCCTACAAACACTACTCATCTGCACGGGCAGGCCGTGGTAACAAAACGAGGCAAAGTCATACGAAATTGCAAACAACAGAGCAGGATGGAACAAAAGACACATTGGGTGTCCCGTTTCCTTTCATAGGATTAACGGTTGAAATACACCACCAATTTTCGTATGGGTACTGTAGGTATTATATTATCTGGGGTATGGGGGAGTGAGGAAGTTATATATCGGTCAACTGGATTTACAGTCTATGTGGATTATGGTCACACTCTTTCCATGTGACAGAAGGGTCGGTAGGAAGTTGGAAACTTAAATCCCATAAAGGGCGATAACGCAGGATAGCAGCAGCTACTGGGCCTCATGGCTGATGACGAAGGAGAGCTGGTTGGATTTTCAGAACCAAGTGGCCGCAACAATTCAGAAAATTGTTCAATTTCACTTATAAATGTATCTTGTGCGATTACTACTGCTGGGAGTATTATTAGGTACATAAGCCGCAACAAAACGTTTCACTTTCATCCTCATTAAATTCCAATAAAGTCAGAGCGAGAATTAAACGTGAACAAGTACAAGAAAGTTTGCGTGTTTTTTCTCGATTTATTAAATAACTGTTCACATTATTTATTTGACAAGTATGAAGAATGCGGCTCTTGTGATAAGGTTCAAAACGCATCATGCTCGTACAAACAAATAACAAAATATGTATGTGCAAATTACCGTGGTGTAGTGGTTGAGCAGATCGGCTCATAACCCGGAGGCGGCGGGTTTGATTACCGCGAGAGGACAAGTATTTGTGCACAGGAAGTGGGCGTTGTGGGGGCATAGTTCTTGTCTTGGGTCCTTAGATACCTACAGGGAATCCTAGTAAGGATTCAGGAAGCTATGTATGTGATCGTTGGGCGTTGGGCGTTATTTATGTATTTCAACCCCCACTCATCCGTTCCTAGTTATGGCTAGGAATACTTGCTTTAACTACCACCACACTTTCACCCGCCCTATGAATTTTATTTTTTTTATAATCTGTTGATGACGCTAACCAGCCTGAAATAAATTATTCTATACTTATATTATCATTAATTTAAGTATGACACAAGTGTACCTATAATGCCCACGAAGTGCTTATACTATTACATACTGTAGGTATTATATTATCTGGGCTATTCAATTGAAACTTAATAGGTATACCAATGTACTTATTATGATTTTGTCCTGTGTTAGGTGCCGGTGGTGGTGGGTATCAAGACTAAACGATGAGAATTTACTTTATGGCGCGTCCTTGTTGGGAATAAAACCGAAGAAGCCCTCGAAACCTGAATACGTGCAGGTTTTATTTTACAACGTACCTACTATACTCGTAGTTATATACCTACAACACTTGCACGGTGAGATTGCTAATGCAATACGGTGAGTGAATCAATAGTGCCCGAACATTATAATTTTTTTCTGAGAGTATTTAATTTTATGGCACCTAATCTTATTCAATCTTCTCATGACAGTACCTACTGTTTGGCACTTGCAGCTACTGCTAGTGCTGGTGGTGCCACGACCATAGAACCTACTTAGGTACTTATTTCTCTAGTAGGCATTCTACTATAGAAACTTAATATTTACTCACACTAATATTTTTATTCTAATACAGAAATTCATTCAAGCTTTGTTATGTCATAGAATAAATAATAATAATACGTGGATATTACGTTAAGCGGAACCAGTGGGCCTAGCACGAATATTTACGCGCGCGTAAGTGTAACGTTAACGTAAGCCAGTTGTATGGCATTTGATCTGCCCCCTATTACGATATTTACGATCGAGCTAGCAGCGCTGCTGGCGCGCGTCTGCCGCTCAACTACTGTCAAAATTGTATAAACTTTGACAGCAGTTGAGCGGCAGACGCAATCGTAATAGGGGGGTTTTACGTTAACATTACACTTACGCGCGCGTAAATATTCGTGCTAGGCCTACAGTATACCCCTAGCGGAAAATCTATTATGTTTCGGACATCCGCCGGCGGCCACTTAGCAAAATACACCGAAGACGAGGGCCTGACAGACACCTGCCTCACCTGTCCGCAAACGTCTATCTCTCGTCACCATCCACCATCCGTCACTACAAACCGTAGTCTGCAGCGGTGGTAATTAAGGCCTCAACGCCTTTCATACTATTACTAAGTATAATTTATCTATTCTGTGCTTTAGGATGCTTGGTAAATAATCAGCCGATTAGGCTAGCTGTGCTTTGTGTGTAGTTTTTACCTACAAGGAAAAAACTAAAATTAATATTGCTCTACTTTCGCTGCGAGAATAAAACGTCCGCAAAAAACTGTGGACAGAAGTGATGTGCGATTTGTGTAGTGTAAGTAATTTATATGTGGCAAAAAAATACAACTTTTTATATATGCAGTGGATGGTGTGCGGTAATCCAAAAAAAACAGTCTCATTTAGGTTAACATATTAACGGCATGCCTTATAGTGAGGATGTTAAAAAGCTATAATTTAGGTTATTAGGTAAATATTTAAAAATACTGTACTTAGGTATTCGTGGAAATGATTTCTAGCCTAGTTCCGTTTTACCTAGCTCCAAAGAGGATCTTTTTCACTGGTTTATAACTGTCTAGTTTGTCGGTATCATTTAGTTATAAGTAGGTGTATATTATGTATAACTATATCATCCTGAAGGACTAGTCCGAGTTAACACTCGAAAAGCTTCGATACTCACGACCGAGCTGCTCACCGAATGCTGTGTCATTTGCGCTAGGTGCGCTTTTCGTGAAACCATGCAAAAACCTCAAAATATTTATTATCCCCCTGAAACCACCACTACTCAGATGTGTATTATGTGTTTGAAATAATTTAATTATTTACTCGTTTTCCCATAACTTATCGAAATCGAAACTTACGCTTACATCACAATTAAATAACAAAGCATGCGTGTTCGATATCGGGTCGCTGGGAGCTTAAGAGTTAAATAATTATACTCTGCGAAAAATTGATACAAGTGACGCAGCATCCGGTGAGCAGCTCGGCCGTGAGTATCGAGACTTTTCGAGAGAAACATGTGCAAAACTCGGAATAGGCCCTCCGAATCGTACGTATAGGTACCTACATAATGGATTAGTAGGTAAATGTGTCTGGTTCATACGAGTAGGTACCGGTCTGTGACAAGTGACGCATGAAGGTGTCTCTCTGCACTCGGACCCGTCTTGCTGGTTTTTCAAACTGCATTACTCAAACGTACTTAAAAGGTATGCCAGTTGCACACTAAGGCCGACTTGCGCGTTCTCTCTAATCTCGTGTTACCTGAATAAATCGCCTAACTCGGATTATTTCTGTATTTTATCTTGCACGTTAGAAAATTGACCACTTATCCCGTTATATATTTAACCCGGTAATTTGACATGTTGATTCATCCTTAAGCGGCTTTCACATAATTGGCAAACAGCGAACACCAAATAGCAAACACGAACTTGAGGATTTGCCTGTTTGTAAACACACACCTATCACTGGCAAACGCCAGTGATCGGTATCAGTGTCGGATTTGTGCATAGTTCTAAGGATTTGACAAATAGTTTGTCGAACGACAAAGCTGTTTGTGATGTATTCAAACGTTTGACAGTTGTACGAGCATAGGGTTGCCAACCATACATTAATATATAGAACTGCACTATATTTCAAGACTGTGTGCTAAACGCTGTGCGTAACAAGAAGGTTCTATATATCTCTTCGAATACTGCCCGCAAATAATTGAGATTATTTCAGTATCCTATGTGTTCCAGTATCCAGCATGAAATATAAGCTATAGCTAGCATGTTGCACCTTCGAACGTATCGTCACTTTCCATCAGGTGAGAGCGTGGTCAAAAGTTAGATATGTCCAAAGTACAAAAAAATTAATGTCATCAAAACTTTTTCAGTAGTTACGGAGCACGAATACTCGGAAACCTTCGTATTTATAATATTTTTATGACTAGGGGCAATAATACGATATTTCCAAAGCGATCATGAGAGCTCGCTATTTAAAAAAAAAACAAGTAAGGCCCTAAATGTAGGGCCTTACTTATAAACGCCGCTTAAAGTTAGCCATTGCTTAAAACCTTCTGTCAACTTTTGACTGATTTGAAATGTCACGCGGGAAAACACTGACTAACTTATAAGTAAGGCCCCTAAAGTAATGTCGTTCCTGCTTTCTATTGCCGCCATATTCACACGAAAGAAATTTCGAGTTATGAATTTAAAATGGCGAAGAATAAAGAAACAGATATAAATAGCCCATTTGATTTTATTTAATGCATATCTTATGAAACTTTTATTTTAAACAAAGTCATTAGAAGTTTAGTGTTTATAAAAATGAATATTTGATAAATAATATATTTGTTTATCTTTTGGTTTTGGCTTTTGGTTTTGGTTGTTGAAAAGATGCTGTATATTTCCCCGAAAAAAATGTTGGCAGCCCTAGCACGCTCGTCGCCCGCCATTTTTGGCCATCCATACCTAGCATTTTTGACTTACCTATGGATGCAGTGTATGTGTTAAGTAATTTGTGGTCGGTGTTTGGGGGACTGGGTGTTTGTGGCAAACATCAAGCATGTAGAGGCGGCTTTAGGTATGTACGTTTTATCAGTTTTAAATTGACACTGGCCGAAAATGTTCTATTGATACCTCTCCAAGAAGTTCTATAATATACTTATATTCCATACTAACTGGAACAAGCACTTCGAACAGAAACGATAAGTTTTTCGAGACGTTTGTTTTGTGTCTCGAGTTGTGAATGAGTTTAAAATAAAATAGTAGGCCCGCAGTGTCATCTCTTCAATCTCATAAGAACCGTGTTTAAGAATCCTATGCTACTGCATACATGCTATGAATAGGATTCTTAAGTACTTAACAAACAACAAAGGTACATTACATACATTACATTACAGACTGCTAAAGGCATGCGTCGCTCTTCCTCCGGTAGGTGGTATATTCCCAGTTGCCCCCACATGGATCGCCCCCAGTTCGGTACATTGCATGCTACAGCTTCTAATTTTACTAAATCTGATAAAATTCAATTGAATAATTTACGAAGTAACGGTATTATGCTATCCCATAGAAAGTATCATTTCTGTGCGATGAACCACTGTATTGTTTTTATTATCTGTTTTTTAGTACAGTTTTAGTACAAGTAAGTAGGTAAGTCAATTTGACCTAATTTCATTATTTTACATTCGTCGAGAATTTACGAAGTTTTTTTTTTCTTTTTATTTATAAATAGGCCAACATTTGACTGCAACTCACCGCGTTAAGCGACGATGCAGTCGAAGGTGTAGCACGTTGGCCCATGAGGAACCTATTCACTCTAGTCTTAAAGAGACCCAAATTATATTTGTCAGGAAACACAGGAGCCGGGAGCGAGTTCCATTCCCTAACAGATCGCATGATAAAAGAGTCAGCAAAACGCTTGGTTCGACATGTTGGTAAATCCACCACGTAGGGGGAAATGACTCCCCGCGCCTTGTTGTTCTATGTCGAAATGGAATCATCTCATGCAGTTCTTGTGCGCATTCCCTGAAATGCAACCGGTAGAAGATTGATAGACATGCCACCTTTCGTCGATGATCAAGACTATACAGCTTCTTCTCCACCAGCACCTCGTCAGTTGAGTTTATTATGCATTCCCATGAAAACAGGTTAACTACCTCCGATAATAAGGCATAAGAAAAAGACAGACTACTCCCTGGGTAAACAACGTACTATCTTCCTCAGACCTCTCTCCAAACACGATAGTCTAATGTAAATTTTATGGCCTTAAAATTAAAGTTTAGTTTTGTATAATTTACGATGCTATGAGCTTATTCCAGTTAGTATAGAATATTATACCTTGTACCTTTCAACTTCAAATACATAAGTCAGGTGTAATTTTTGTTTACTCTGTGCATTGAGCCGGAGGTTTACCAACTTAAAGCCCGTCACACACGTAGCTATAATATATATTAATATATTTATAGCTAGACATATTACCATATGTTTTCTATACAAATTCTCGAGGGACCGCACACGCAGCTATAATATATATTTCTGTGACCAACCTATACCGTAATATATATTATGGTAAAGCGAGATATATTTTGAATGTACAGCATGTTTCAACATATCCGACGCGCTCGTCGGACGCTTCTCCCCTCTTACCATTCCTGCCGCTTTGCCTGGGGGTCTAGCAAAGATCCCAAATGCTAACGCTATCTCCAAAAATGTATTGAAATGATTCCCGAAATGTCATTCCAGTACATTTTGGAGTTAGCCCGAAGCTTTTGGGCTCCCGAACGATCCCAAAAGCAAAATTTGGCGATAGCGTTAGCGTTTGGAATCTTAGCTAGAACCCCTGGGCCGCCTCCGCCCGACCAGTGTGGTCAATTTAGGCGATATATCGCCATTTAGTCTACTCGGGACTAGGCATCGGCGATGTAAAAATCTGATTGGCGACTGGTCACTTTTTATACTACCTCAGGTACAAGTCATTTAAATTAGCCAAATTATAAATAAACTACTTTTCATAAAAACTATATCCACCTTATTAGGAGTGTGTGATATTAATCGGAATGGTCGTCTGAAGAACTATCAAGTAAATCCAATAACAATGCACTTCTTGTTGAATTCATAATTACCTACTGTGTTTTGAAATCAACCTTTATTACAAAACACGTGTAAACGCTAGGCCGACCATCAATGAAATGAAGGAAAATATATATTATAGCATAGTCTCCGTGTGTGGTAGCTTGCTATAATATGTATATATTATATTACGGTAAATTAATATATATTATTGCTACGTGTGTGATGGGCTTAACCCCTGTCAATATTCCGAACGTGCAAGAGAAAATGTCTGGATATTTCTGTTTACCAACTTAACTCGAATTACGAGCTCTGGGTTAGGTATTCAGTTATAATTTTAACCCGAGAACGTGCAAGAGGGCCTAAGAGGTGGGTATAGGTGGGTACCATGCAGCGTATACTTCATCACCTACTTTTATTAAAATATAATCTCCTTGTCTTTTGTTCCTAGTCTTTTTATTTAGCCCGAAGACAGTCTTTCCCAGGTGCACCTACATGGATTGCCTCCGGGTGACAATCGGGAATCAAATTCCCGCGCCGCCGCAGTGCACTTAGGTACAGCAATTTGAAGTACGGGCAATACTTCCCAGTCACCACCCGTTGGCAAACAGGAATTTAATACCCGATTGCCACCCGAAAGCAATCCATGTGTGGGCACCGGGAATATACCAAAGATACTTTTACACTTCACAGCAGATAAATGGAGATGGGGTCACAATCACGAGGAACTGAGTTTCCCTGTTTAGTAGGACAAATAGTGATTCACGAAGAAACACCGTAGTGCTAGTCTCTTCTAGGTAGACATAGTTAGTAGAGTAGGCAGCCTATACCTTATTTTTTCAGGTCAATTTACCTGCTTTGTTAATTTGCATACTAACCACACAGATTAGGTCTTATTTAGAACCTGCAAACCACGCTAAGCTGATCGTGCTTTTTTGTTACGGCCACTTTTATTCTTTCATTTAAATCTAATTCTTTTATAACTTATACCAATACTTAGAATTACTATTGTTTACGCTGTAGAAACAACTTAATTTCGTGCACTTTGAGATTTATGTAGACAAAGTAGAGCTCCCTAAGTAAATAGATTAGTACGAAGTAATAATAGGTCTTTTTTACCCTTCTACTACTTTGGTAATTATGGCTAGATTTTTAGACAGGTAAAACTGGCAAGGAACTATAAAGTTTAATTCATTAACCTGCAGCAGATAAACGTATCATAGTGTTGGAAAACTGCCCCTAATATGATCATAATTATCCTCTAAGTATAATAATTAAGCATTTCTACCAGCTTAGCGCAGTCATACTATACCCCACCAGCCACCAAGCCTCACCAACCTGCGGTCAAGTGAAGCACAGACCTGCGACACAGGTTTGCGAATTAATTTCAATGAGTTGCGCTATTTTTGCAGCTAGAGAAAACGTTGCCATTATACGCAATGAGAGGGCAACATTGGCAACTTTGAGCTGGGTCACTTCACGAATTGTAATGCTAATGAAGGCCGATATTTCAAGCACAACGAGAACAATAATGACATGAGAAGCCTCTAAATTATTTAAAAAAAAATGACATCAGAGACCTCACCCACAAAATAGAAAGGCTAATCTCTTAGCGCGATCCATGGATCTCCTGGACAGATCTGAATGGCGGTTTTACATTTAACAGGTAAAGTGAATTGCTATACAGTAAGTAGGTAATTAAAGTGGTCACTTTATAGGTCTTCAATTGAATCGCGCGAAGAGATGGAAATGCCCTGGTGCTCAGAAATATTGCGGGAATGGTATGTAAGCATGTACTTATTTAGGTTCCTACCTATTTTTTGACTTGAGCACGCCCTCTAACTATTTTTGCTTTTAATAAGTAGATGGGGAATTGTAGTTACTTATGTCATAATTTGGTATAATACTTAGATAAGCCCCCGTTTTCTGGTAGGTACGTTTCTCAAAGTTAAACACATATTAATAATACTGAACGCTCACTGATCGAAGACATACGATGATCAGCAGGTAACGAATGAAGTTGACATAAGTTTAACAAACGCAGGTAGGAACCGGGACCCGGGAACCGAGGTTAATACAAACCTTACCGACACAGGCATAGAGCAGACTCTATGCCTGTGTGGGTAGGGTAGCTATCTATGGGTCAATTCAGATAAGTAGAGCAGTACTTATGTTAGAACATGTTTTATAGGTATTTTCTTTACCTTAGTTTCCTTTCTTGTCCTCTTTACGTATTGTCCTCTGAATCTACATTTTTATGTGTGTAGGGTGGATAATTAGATCCACAAAACATTTGCTAGACTTTATTCCGTATCTAGGTTACAGCCGCTCCTAAAGGGTTATTTGATTTCCGATCTAGGACACACGACCCCTAAACGTAAGCAGATGAGGTAAGTAAAGTAACCAGATGTAGGTATTTACTTAAATTCACCGTTATGCGATATTTGTATATTTATTCTGTGGACAACTTTACATGTTGGTATGCTGTTTTACCTTAGTGTAGGTCTAACTGCTCCATACCAGACCCTACATCTTGTAGTAGTGCCGTATCGTTTAGCCTAAGCCTTAGGCCGATTTTATACCTAAGGGAACCTAGGTTCCAAACAGATGGTTAGTGGAGGCCGATGGCACAATAAATACCTTTAAAACGGTACACCCTAGCTCAGTAGGCCTAACACGAATATTTACGCGCGCGTTAGTGTAACGTTAACATAAGGCAGTTGTATGGGGCGCCGATCAAATGTCATAAAACTGCCTTTTGTTAACGTTACACTTACACGCGCGTAAATATTCGTGCTAGGCCTAGTGTGCATAGCATTTAAAACCGAAGGCACGGGTTCAAATCCCGTTGGTAACTCAAATTTTTAGGATCTATATCTTTGTCGGTATCCCTAATTATAGCTGATATAGTGCACAGGAGCTAAATATTTTACTTAAACCGTAAATTTCCTTTGCCATTTATATGAAATTCAAAAAAGTTACTAAAACTAGAACTCACCTCGAAAAAATAGTCCTCTTCCACTCTCGTTTCTGACAACATTTGTCTCGTGCGAAACATTTTTCCATGTGTTCCCAGCCACTTTACGTTTCCGTTTAGTCATCCCACAGGCACTACCGCACATCAATAACAATACTAATAACACTAAACATATTATAAAATTCGATTTCGCGAGCATCTTACTCGTTTCATAGTTGTAATTGAGCAAATAAATATCTTTGGTAAAATTGATTCAGAATTTATCTAATTTATTTACAGGTGTATATTCGTTGGTTTATGAAGACGAATTGTGATTCGCGTTTCTCGCGTGTTTTTTGCATCGGACATTTTGGTTGCGAGCTCGCATGCTCGTGTATCGTCGTTGACTGAACTCTGTAGCAAAGGCGGTCGCTGCGCGGGCGCATTCTCTAGAGCCTTGATCTTGAACTCGCTTGCGAAAAAGGAAAAAGTACAACTGATTTCAAGTACAATAGTAACTTTCGTGACTTGTGTGGATTTGTTTTATTTTTGGTGAGAATCGAAAATAGAAGTGCTCTATACTTCACTTTCTCTAATTTAGTTCGCAGATCGCGTATCACTCGGCCTCGCTCGATGACAGGAAGTAAATTTTGTAGAACGAACCGATTAAACATTAGCTATTTTCTCAAGTAGTATTTATTAAGATAGGAAACTCTCCGGAGTCTGATTTACAATCTATTTACTGAATTTTTACCAACATATCTGTGTCTCGACCTTGGGATTTAGCACAGCTAGGTTCATATCGACGGGCCCGATAGCTCAGTTGGTAGTATCCCTGTCTTCTGAACTGAGTGCTGTGGGTTCGATTCCTACCCAGGACAAACATGTGATGAACATAGATGTTTGTTTAGTGTCTGGGTGTTATATTGTATTCTATGTATGTATTTACAAAAAAAAAATATATAAGTATTGTATCAGTTATCTGGTTCCCATAGTACAAGCTATGCTTAGTTTGGGGCTAGATGGCGCTGTGTGAAATGTCCACACATATTTATTTTATTTATTTATTTATTTATTTTAGGTAAGTCGCTGGGATAAAACCTTGCCAGCTACAAGAACTCTACTGCCTTTTGAAACATTATGAAAGCATACAATAGCGTATTTAATCTTAAACCGCAAGAAATTACACCGTACTCTTTTGAAAAATATAAAAATAAGTACAAAATCAAGTTTATGTGATTGGGAAACAAGTTTGACACTGGCCGAGGGACGACTGACCTGTATACTATTTTTTATCATCAACATACATTGTATTTTGAGACTTATGGGAACTTTTGCGACTACAAAAGTCACGTGATTTCTCGGCCAGGAGTACTATTATGTAGTCTGTTCAGGGGTCAACTTATCTACCGCACACTTTGGTTAGTACAAAAAAGGCCAGCTATAATTACTATATCATTTCGTATATTGATTTATTGCTTCATTCTAGATTGTAAACAATTCGTTGAAATATTATTTCCGTAATAGACAGTTTTCACTTACTAGACCGTATTAATAATACACATGGACACTTAAAAATATAACAAAACAAAAAAATAATACCAAATACAATTAATACAGAAATAAGTCAAACTTCAACAGTAAATATAAATATCTCCAAAAACAAGAAATCAAAATTACACATTTGATAGTTTCATAATTTAAATACTGATTATTTATTGTCAATTTTTCAAAATACGTTTCACAAATAATCTATTTGTATAATTATATTACAATGTATGTATAGTAAATTATAAACAAATTATTAGCAACCAACTTATATAACTTATAAATAATATCAGATCAAATTAATCGTTAACTTACAACTAAGCATTTGCTTGTAAAAAAAACTTATGATATAAAACTTGAACTGATTCGTTTTGTGCAATGCATTTTGTCGCAAGCAAAATTATAATATTGGTAACTATTTATATGCATTGCTATTTATTGAGACCTATTTATTAAATTTATTCAGGAACAAAGACCGCAACTAGGTTTAACTTTCTTTGTTGTCCACATCGGTACCAAAACCACAAATATTTCAAGCTAAAACTGGGTTAATATTCATAAACATTCGGACTACTTGCGACATTCACTAAATGTTCTGAAAAAAGCGGACTATTGCCGTCTCACTCACGCTACACTTTCGAAAGATTTGTTCGAGTGAGAGAACCATAATCTTCGGCTTTAGTCGGAATCTCTACACTTTAATTGTGCAAGTAAATAATAAGGGACAGTAAGTTAAGTTCTAGCAAAACGCCACACGACCGGCGCATCCGATTTATGCATTTCTGTTACAACGTAGGTCATTTTGTACCTCACCAGAAGGCCTAGCGGCATTGCGAGAAAGCTTGTCTTTGCTGTTAGAGTGAGACAGACAGACATACTTAGGCGCTGCGATAGTTTTGTCGCGGTCTCCCATGAGTGTCGAGAAAATTTGGTCGCGGTGTGCTGCTGATCGGGCAGGATTCAACTTATTCCCTACTATAAGTTAATATACCGTGGCAAGCCTCAATAAATACCAAAAAAACGTGGATCAAAATCAAACAGTTACAGTATTAAACCCTAATTAACTGTGCAACAAGCGTAAAGCTCCAAGAACAAAGCAGAAGCGCTGTGTGATAAATTACATCTCAATGAAAACTTAACCAAACGTGCTGAAAGAGACGGGTGCAACGCAACTTGAACGCAGTCGCATCGTATAGATGTTGTTGTTAGTATAGTAGTATTTTTTTTTCGTATTTTATTATTGTTAGAATAAAAAAATGAGAAAAAGAAGCGGTAGACAATATCACGAAATCAAACCTTAAACTGTATTACAATTTGGTTGAAATTGCGTTGTGCCATGTCGATGGTAATAGTATCAAATGTAAGCCTCATCATAAGTAATGATATCAATGAGATCACTAATTGACTGCGCGTGCGCAACGAAGCACAAGTGTGAAACTAATTAATCGTGCGGACTATTCCCCCCGGTACGAATACTATACTTTGTTAGAGCATATTCCTGTGCAGCACATGTTTTTGATTGGCCGTATTCCCAGATAATATATAATACCTACAGTACAGATGCCTCATCCCATACAATGGAATAACTCGGGCTATTTCAAGAATTATTTTATATCTGCATAACGCAAGAATATCAAGCGACTTTTATTGCGTTGGCGAAGTATAGGGCCAAATAAAAACACTGGACACTAACTAGTAACGCTCACGACACGATCACTACGTTTTTTTCACGTTCGTGCTATTTTTATTTGTACCTGAAGGGGACCCCGTGGTCACAGCTTATTCCTGACATGTTTGTGATTGGCCGAACTCCACGAATAAGCTTTAAGCAACCAATCGGAAAGCACATAATAATTAAGCCATGTAATTTGCTAATACATTTCCAAACAGAACACAATAATGCCTTTTCCTCTATCTATATTTACCTGACGGTAAGACTACATAGGGCCTAAACTTGAACGAAAAACACTTAAGAAAAGTGGGATTGCCGTTAATCCGCAAAACGTTTTTCTAGATATATTTTTATTTTTATATAAACTTGTTTGGCACCTACAAGTCTACTAAAGTTCGATCATCTACTCTGCGTTAATACGTTTATAGTATCAAAATAAAATTAGCTCTGCCTACGAAATTACGTAAATTCTTTCGCTTGATCAGACTACCCGTCATAAACTATTACAGACATCTTTAGCGTTGGTTGGGTTTCACCAAGTAAATGATCCGAAATATCTTACTGTTAAAGTGTTAAATAAACACTGAAATCTAAGTGTACACGAAATGTAGCAAGACGGCTTCGTTCCATAAATCTAATAAAATGTATATTTTTATACTTTTCTACTATAATTTCTAATAGAACTAGTAGTGTTAAAATGTCTTGTAAAGAAGAGAATTGAAGTGCTACTTAGGCATTACTGATTATGACAGATTTAAACAGAGCAGACTGCTGTCTCTCTTCCGCAGCAGTTTCTAGATAATGGTGGAAGTGGGAAAACAATATGATCTAAACTCGTTAGAATTGCTATTTAAATAGCGCGCGTTATTCGATTAATTGAACGAATTATGTTCAACGCGATAAGTTACCTAAATAGTGTGACAGAGACGGAACGTATGCAGTATTGAACTCTATAGTTTCAAGCTATTTATACTTAGTAATTTAAAATATTATACTTCATGTGGCTATTAAATGTTTGAAAAAACATTTTATCTATCTAACAGAGTGCTCAGTCAGCAATTATACCATTTCACTCAACATTCGCTTCAATGCGAAAAGTAATAACCAATCGGCACAATAAATAACATCAATAAATAGACTGATAATTAAAATCTACACAAAACATGCAGTTTGTAAAGACACTATATAAAATCGATATATTTATCTACAGTAAGTATATAAACATCTACAAACACAACAGAAAGTGATACTTTATAACATGATCCCTAGGACGCTACGATAATATTGAAAACGTTTCAATTGTCTACTTGGATTGTTCGGTACACATGCACTCAACGGTTTTTACAACTACAGTACGCATCAAAGATATCCAATAGAAGAAACAAAGCGTTAGAAAATATCAAGCGTTCTGATTGGTCGATAGGATGTATTTAGTATCACCAATCAAAACCAGAGGTATTACAAAGGTTCAAATCGCGCCTAATTTGACAAATTCGTGCAATTTTACATCTTTTCATGCGTACCTACAAGATCTGCCGATAAGTTGATGTCTATTTCTATAAATGGACGTTTTCACAATAATAATTATAATCTAGTTATTGTAACATTATTGGTGCATTAGAAGTTTCACGCTGGTTATATTATTATGTGTGCTATCATAAAATTGTTATAGATTTATTAATTATACATTTTGGTACTTTCAATGCAGATTGTATATTATTATATCAATATACGGAAGACTAGAAGGTAAAAAAGGTTATCATAAAAATTATAGAAAATTAGTAAATACCGTGTTTCAGTGATTATGTAGGTATGTGGTTTATCTCGTAGTCGACGATATATTGACATAATGATACAGTTATACTGAAAGTGGATCTATTATTTGCCATATAACACTACTGCCAAGATACCCGCTACAACAAAACATAGATCCATGAAAAAAAAGTTTTCCGTCACCTTTTATTGCATAAATATTTTACATCCTTACATAAATTCATTCAATGAAGTAAGTATAATATGATTTATAATGTGACAAACACGACACTGTATAAGATATAGTTTATATATGCTCTCAGATTAGCACCTAAACCTTGATTTTTAAAGATTTTAGACCATTTCTGAACACTTGCGTTGTTTGTAAATTCTATTTTGTCAAACACTTTGTAAAATATAAAGCACCAAGAAAATAATTGAAGATAAGAAATAAAATAAATATGACCACGGTTTTTATTACGAAATCTGTTGATCAAATTCACTGTTTATTTAGGGCAACTCTCACACAGAAGCTCGTCAATGTTCGTGTGCAAATATATGTGTGAGAAGTTACATTATTTTACGGAATTCAAGTAACTTGCTGTACAAAAATCAACAAGCAGTCAGTAAAATAAAGATAGTTCTAACATACTGTGCAAAGAAATCATTCAGTAAGACTTCCACAGACCTTTTATTGCTTTCAATTTGGGCGATTTTTTCTTAGCCTCGAACTCTAGCTTTATACTACTCATGAATTTGTCACGAAGACTCTGTCGGGGCGCAGAGGGCTTCAGAAGAAACTTTTTCAAATCATTCGTGAAACTTTTCGCGGTATAATTCGTCTCGTCCTTCGATTCGTCGTTGCTCGATTCGAGAAACGATACCGATTTGATGGACTGGGCCGAGTTTTTCCTTTCGCGCGGCTTCCTTGGGGTAGTTTTCGAACGAGAGGTGGAGCTAGATGTCGCCTTAGAGGGTTGGCTGTAGCTTCTCGATACCAGCGAATACTGATCATCCTCGAACGAATCGAGCGTATCCGTCGATCGATTGCAGACCTTACAGCACAACTGACAGTGCTCCTTATCACTATGATACCGTCCGTTGCAGAACACGTAGTTCTCCTTCTGCCTGTAAGATCTCTGCGGCCTCTGCTTTTTACTCGCGGGCTTACATTCGCTGACAGTCTTTCTCGATCGCTTCCGCTTACACTTGGGGCAATTATTGCGGGCTATCTTCCGCAACTCCTTTAGGAATTCGTAATCGATTTCAAAGTAATTTTTGGCGTCCGGTTCCGAATAGTATCGTAGGTCGCTGTCTACGGAGTCTGACTTTGTGGGCGGTTTCTTGGTGGGGGTATTATCGCGGCCGGGGTCGGAATAGTACCTGATATCGATGTCGGAAGTGTCGGGTTGTTCCCCCTCGAGGTCGCACCGCGCGCAGAAGGAGACGGACTTGAGGCGCGCGGGGGCGGGGGCGGGGGCGGGGGCGGGGGCGAGGGGCGGCGGGGGAGGCAGGGGTCAGGCCTGCACGGAGGGGACCCATAGCGTCTTGTTCTGTTCCTCCTCCACCGCCTCTTTGATTTGCGTACACATGTGTGCGATGTTTACACCGGCGGGGATTTCCGCTGCAAGAAATTATACGTTTAGTACTAGAATAGAGTGAGAATATAAAAAGAAACAGCAGTATGTCGACAAAAATCCTGTGACAATAATAATTCCAGCTAAATTACTTATACAGTAAAGTAACCTTATTGTAGCAGAAGTAAGCCATCAATATAGTCAAAACAGTTAGGCACTTCTACAAAAAACCCTTTTTACATGTAATAAAAGCATAAGAAAAGTAAATGACGTAACCAGGTGAACCAATCTATAGAAGAAAACTATTGTAAAACTATTCTAAAACAAAATTTACATAATCACTATGCAACCTTTCACGGTAACTTGAAAGAATGCTTTTCGTATGTCAACTCACCCGAAATATAATTCCTATATTCGTTTTCAACCTTCAGTCCATGTTCATACATCTCTTTTGCCACTTTAGCAGATACTTTATCCGCGGAATATCTCGCGTCTTTGACTTCTTTTATTTGTTTGAACGATTTGAACTTTATGAACAGGACTATGGGGTATATCTGTTGTTTGTGAAGCTTCTCTATTGTGGCTACGCTTATGTCTAGGATGCAGTGGATGCCCTGGAAAATAACACTAAGGTTAGCACATTTATAAAATCAGTCAAACAGGGTGGTTATTCTCTATGGAAACACAGATTCCACACGATTCGAAACCACGTCGTTATCGTGTCTTGTTCAAATCGTGTCACAGCGTTATATATACCTTCACTTTAAATTAAAATTATCTTTATTTTGAATTAAATATAGTGACATAAGTGGTCATATCCTTTGATGTGTTGATGTTTCGGAACGCGTTCCGGTAAAACATATTATTTTTGACAGTTCAAACTGCGCCAATTACAAATTCATTTCCCGCGGTTTTGTTTTCGTTTCATAGAGAAGACAGTTTTGCAGATTTCTTATGTAAATCAAGGAATTCGCGTGGTTTCGAAGTAAGGAATCGATATGGAATAATGGCCCTGAAGGAACGTTATAAAATCAACTCTAAGGCAAAGATGGATTTCTTATTCCTTTGTGTATGGATCAACTTAAATGTTAATCGTAATTCTTGTGTTCCTAAATTGAATAAAATGCAACTAACACTAAGTTAGTTCAAGTTAATTCACGTCAAAACAAAATTTTTTGTTGGTTTTTCCAGGAACCTGTAACTATTGAAATGAGAATGAAATAAGGAAAAAACATTGATGTGACAGCAGCCAGTACATTGAATTTGAAAGCTTGCCTTCTCCGCACGGTCCCGGATGGCCTGCAGCGGGATGCAGTCGAGATGGTCGCAGCCGGGGCGCGGGCGCGGCTCGAGGTGGGTCCCGCGGCGCAGCGCGGGCGCGGCGCCGGGCAGCGCGAGCGGCGCCGCGCACACGGTGCCGAACGCGGCCGGCCAGTCCGACACCAGCCGCGACACCGCGCACTCCCACAGCGGGCCCAGCACCACCACGGGCCGGGTCGTGCCGTCTGCAACCACGGGGTACTTGCTCAACACATTATAAGCGCTAATGCTCGTTCTGTATACAGGTATACAGGTATCCTTACCCAGATATACAGTACTATTAGGGAATGGAGTAGGGTGCAGGATCTAAAAACACAGGAATAAAAAAAGATGGGCGAACTTAATGTTAAATAATATTTTATTGGTTAGCGTTAGGTGTTTTTTTAATTTAGTTTCCTACTCGTAAGATGCCGGACTTTGATCTGCGCACTGGCGGTTTTTAATTTCTGTTTAGGTTATGGAACTTACAAGACGCCATTCTCAGTAGCTTCTTGTACTTTTATCTTTATATCAATTCATCACATTCACTCTCAAGTCTCAACACACGCTCATCAAATATTAGAATAGGTTCATTATAACCATTTTTTTCCACAAACAGCTGAAATAAAGCGACCGATATAGCTCTTAGAATTAGCAAGTCAAAATGGCAATGGGCAGGCCACATCGCTCGTAGAAGTAACAACCAATGGGAAAAATAGTTTCTCGAGTGGCGACCACGAACCGAAAGACGCAGCGTTACTTATGCTAGCAGGCGGACCGACGATCTGGTGAAAGCCACGGGAAGCCGGTGGGTGCAGGAGGCAAGCAACCACTCAAAGTGGCGCTCTCTGGGAAAGGCCTTTGTTCAGCAGTGGACGTGAAAACTTTTCTATAAACCAATCACCACCGCAAAAGCATCACTACTTACAGTTAAGCCTCTCCACCCTCTGGTAGTTAGGCAGCGGCTCGGCATCGATATTGCCGGAGTCAGACCAGCAGCCGAGCTCCGTGTTGGAGAAGGAAGCCAGCTCCTTGCTGTGCCGATGTTTCTTGCGGCGGAAGAAGGACCGCCGAGCCGTGGTGGAGGCTCGCCGCGCCGCCTCGCCTTCTAGCGCGCCTGTCGACCTACGGAGGATCTCTTCTACCCTGCGAAGTAGATACGGGTTTTAGAGATTTTCTTGATGGAGACCTAGCGTCCCTTTCATATAGATGGAAATAACAAGGACAGCGATTGGTTTAGACCTGACAAAGTTTAGCAGAAGTTAGCTAACGGCGGTTCTTATTAACGGAGGTCAACACTCAACTGTAACAACTATAAATATGTGTGGACACAACAGAAGTGAGATGAGAGGTGAGGTGGGGGAAATATTTATTTTTGCTTCAAAGTCGTTGCTCGGAAAGAGTTGGCGTAACCGCCAATAAAACAGGGTACATTAAAAAAATCAGCTTGAATGGCTTAATTGAAGACCAAGATTCATCTCATCATCATCAACAGCCTAATGATGTACACTGCTGAACATAGGTCTCCCTTAGAGAGCGCCACTGTGAACAGCTGCACTCATCGACTCCCGGCGGTTAAGATTTATCAAAACCCCAAATTGAGAGTGCTGTCAAATGCCTATTCAGTTACAAAAAAAAAACCCTTGTAATTAAATCACTGTGGTAAATTTCGTCAATTTTTAAAATATTGATTTAGGATATTTTATTTTCTGTCTTAGTTAAAAATCGAACCCATAAATATAAATAATAAAAGGATAATTTTCAGTTTACTTACTTGAATTTGCTCGGAATGGTGCCCCATTGTCTCTTCACGCCCTTACAGTCCAACTGCCAAGCTCTCCACAAGCCCGGCGCCCCGTTGAACAAGGTATTGTCTACAAAGAGCACCTCATCCTTTAGGAACCACAGCGAATACTCATCGACCGTGTCCATACCAATCGATGTGATCTTAGCACAGCGGTCGAACCCAGCGCGGACGTAAAACGCATCACCCGGCTTGTCTTTTATTTCGTGGTACTGTTGGAGATCGTGACGGACTAACACGCTCACCTGAGAAGAAAATTAAAGGTGATCATTTAACATCATATCGTTTGAACGTCGAAAGCTAAATCGTCTGGTCTGGTCATACCTTATCGGCAGGTTTTGCTAATTCCAAAGCGGCCTGCTCAGCGGTCGCTCGCCTCAAATCCACATTATTGTACTCCAATATCTGATCTCCAGTCCTCAAGCCCGCGTTGTAAGCCGGAGATTCGATCTGCACGCTATGAACGAATATTCCCACGGCGTTGCCACCGACCAGACTTATTCCCAAGTCTGAGCAGTTCCGCATCTCTATCAGTAAAAACCTGGGCAGTTCCTTGCTGGCTTGCGACTGTCTTAACGTCGCAGATTCGGTCGAAGGCTGCTCCATTCTTAAGGACTGCTGGGGTCCGGGAGAATTTCTAGGAGTCGGAGACCCGGATAATAAAGAGACTTCCTCATCGTGAGAACTTTCCCCCGACGACGAACTGCCAGGGACGTCAACTTCGTCTTTGTACTTGTCCGGACTGTATTGCACGAGCATGGTTATGGAGTTCCCGATCTGTCGCAACACTCGGGCGGCAAGGGTGTAGGTGGCTGAGCGCATATTGATCCCGCAAACTTCCAGTAACTGGTCGCCGACCTGCAAGCCGACTTGGCTCGCAAGGGAGTTATCGTTAACAGTAGAAACGAACACGCCTCCGCTACTCGGAGGGCAATAGATCTGTATTCCTAGCGGCTGCTGACTTTTGTCGATGTGCACCCGCCGTAATTCCCCCGGTAAAGGCTTATTCCAACCCAAGCTGCAGTACTCTGGCATAGAATTTCTGGTTCCCTTGTGCGCAAGTTGTTTCGCACCTCGCCCGGGACTCAGCACTTCCACGTGAAACGTCGGCATCGGAGAGTTCCTCTCGGAACTTCTCTCGATGGACCCGGTGCTCAGTTTTCCAGCAGAGTTCTTGGAGGTTACACTAGGGTTGGAGGGGATACGAAACCTCTGGTTCTCCTTTTTCCTCGGAAACGTGCCTCCCTCGTAAGTGTGATGATAGCTCTCTCCCCTGGCGCCTCGAGGAACGGGCTGGATATCGGACATGTTGTGAGTATGAGAGGTGAAGGAAGGGTGCATGTCGTAACTGGTCCCGATGCTTTCTCCGGACTGAGATTGTGGAATATTTGTGGGACTCGCTAGATGCGGGTAGCGGCTAGACGTGTGAGGGTTTGAATTCACAAAAGGGCCGCGGTAATACTGGGACTGCATTCGCGATTGCGACGGCAGGGTTCCCGTCATGGGATAGTTGGCGTTGCTATTCAAACTGTCCGGTCCGAAGCTATCGCTATCCGAGGGGTATTTATTTACATTGACCGGCTTGGGCGACGAGGACTTCTTCGCGTAATACTGTTCCAGAATGTCTTTCCCGGGATGGTTTTTCATCGAGTGGTCCAAGGAACTGGGAGATTTCCTCGTGACAAAGTCGAGGGAAGCCGGGCCTTTGTTAACCATGAAGTCCAACGAGTGCGGACTTTTGGTTCGACTGCGGGTTACCGGCTGATAGTCGAGCGAATCGTCCGACGGATTTAAAACTAGGCTCAGTCTGTTTGGAGTGATGTCATGTTCGGAGTAGTCGCTGATGGACATTTTGTCCTTCTCTAACGTGCGAATTTTCTCGAAGTTCATGCTGTTTGGTGACGCGAATGGATTGTGGATCGCTAGAGGCGCAGGTTTGGGGAAATGTTCAACGGCCGGCGATGATTCTATGGACTTGTAGACGGAATGCCTCGCCGGGGTGGTCACTTGAGTGAGAGGCGCGTGACCTAAAGGTATGGGGTTCGAGTTGCGGTTGGTGTTTGATCTCTGAGGTTCGGGTGGCAATTTTGTCGGCGGACTGAGTAGTATTGATAGCGGAGGCCTTTCTTTCCTCGACCGCGGTTGTACAATGGTGCCAGTAGAGTTATCCTCTAAGATAAAATTGGCTCGTGCTTTTGGCCACGTGCCGCCATTTTTGATGTCGCCTTGAGGCTCTTTGTTCTTTCGACGTGAACGTTTCAGAACGCTGCTAGTTTCTTTTGCTGTAATTAAGAAGAAACCTATTACAATAGCAGTTACTAAGAAAACAAAACTGATAAATATTCAGTAAAAACATTAATAAAATTAAGTAAATGCTTCAATAATTATTATTCTAATAAAATTATCTAATTTATAGGAATCTAAGATTGGGCTTTCGTAATGGACCCCCATATCTCTTGTCATTTTGGAGATCCGTTGAGCTGTTCCATTTCGAAGACGACTTTCTGGTACTGTCAGATTTTTCCCGCATAACGTATCCCTATATAGCTCTATACTCACTATTGAGTTTTGACGCACCACTTCAGCCAGCCAACACGCAAAAAGTTTTTATAAGTATCTACAGGAGGATTGAAAAATCACTTTCTTAAAATATGACGTCACAGTAGGACCACGAGGACATGTATATCCTCGTGGTCCTACTAGTAGAACAAAATAGTAGGTCCACGAGGAAACACCGATAGATAGAAACAAGATCGAAACATACATTGTTTACTGAAATAACTACGTTTAGGTCATTTATAGATATGTGGTACTGATGAAAGATTAACACATCAAAAAATTAAATCATTGGCACCATATCTACTAGATGTACGTTAAGGGTCTAGATAAGTAAAATAATTTTATAAATGATTCATAATAACATCCTGTACGTGGGGAAAACCCGTGATTATCTATTGGTGTTCTGTAATCTGCATATTATTATCGTCGCTCCAAGAGTAGTCTTCGTTTGTAGCTTCGATGGACTTGAGAAGTGTCCTTGCGAGCAATGTTTAAGTTCAGTTAACGTTATTTTTGCACAGGTTTTTCTTCTTGTTTTTGAAATTTTTAACATTGTCCTATCCTGTGCTTTACATAAATTTATACTTACATGTTTTCCCATGATAGCTGTCTATAACCGAATCCAATTCGGCAATAGCATCTGATTCAGGTACCTGCAAGAAATTATGATATACCTAGTTAAATATTTGGATATTTTTAAACATTTTGGTAACGTGGTTCTCATAATCATTACGTGGACAAAATATCCATTATGTGGGGTGCGTGCAGAAGTAAACTGTGAGTTACACGAATATTGGCGTGGAAATACAAAAAATCGCGTATATGGCCGACTACGAAATTTTTTCCGACCATTAACTATTCATGTTCGCCCGGTAAAGTAGCCGGACCATCATGGTTTGTTGTGGAGATTGCGAACGCATTTTGCTGTTATGTGTTCTCACAGATTATATACTAGGTATTGTCTTGTGTTAGAGATACCATAGTTTTACTACCTTTTATTTTAAGGTAATATGTATGTAGATTGCAGGGTTTTTCGGATTATTTAGGTTCCATTTCAATTTAATTAGTGTTGATTCTCTAATTCGATATTTTATGCTGAGATTTATGCAAGCCCACCTAAAATACGCCTTGCTTCTATTTTTTGTTTTTGCTTTAGCCTTGACTGTCAAATAATGTTTATGTTTTGTCGCATTTTAATCTGCAATATATGACAGATCAATATAAAACACGAGATCTATGGTACGGTGTTAGGAAGAAACTACAAGAACGCCCGATTTGACGCCGGTAAGAAATGTAACTCACACGTTGGTTTATGTTGATATTTTCCACGGTATTCTGGAAAACCATATATCACAAACTTTTGAGAAGTTATCAAATACAAATACAAATACAAAATCATTTATTTGTTAGAATATTGTGCTTAAGAAAATACATTGATTTTTGTTCCAAATATTCTACCGTTTCCGGTGTACAGATATTGTTGATGTGGATAAATTTTACTTTTACAATATACTTGAATATCATTTCATCCTTTATAACATTCTAGAAATCCAATTAAAATATTTCATAAAGCAATCACATTAATAAAAATAGTTCACTTTATTAATCTTATCTTTTAGTATCTTAAGTTCTTCCTTCAATATAATATTTTCGGTAAGCAAAACATTCGTAATTGCTGTGTTTTCCACTAGTTTTACACGTTCCACAGTCTCCTGTAGATTTTGTATCATTTCGAACATTTTGTCTATCTTTTATACCAAGTTATTCCGTAACTTTAGAAATAAAATGTATCGGTATCCTTGCCTCAATTATCGGAAATTACTCACAATAAACGGTAAATTCATAGCGGAACAATAAACAATCCAAGCGTGGTTTCCAAACAGCGTTCACGCACGTTGTGAGTTTGATAATAGCGATTATTACTGATTACAAAACCCTTATCGGGAACTATTATACACAAGTTATAGTTAGTATATAGAAAATATAACATTTCATATACTTCCAAGAATATTCATATCAGTCGTTAAACGGTTTTATTCAGCTTATTCAATTTTCTTTCTTTTAATCTTATTCTAGAATAGCAACTGTGAACTGTGGCATGAGCAGCGCAGATGTGGATCAACATCGCCAGATCATTCAATGTTAATATTTCACTAACGTACCTTATTCTGTTTATCTTTAGACTTGCTTCTTCCTGTGACTGCTCCGAATTTACCCCGGAATATGTCCCATGCTCCTGCAAATAACATATTTTAAGAAGACAATAAATTTGCATTAATTCTATTTTACCGTTAGCATGGCACTTAATAAGTGCGCGAAAATGACCCTGTTTGTTCCTTCCTTCCTTCTATATATAGTGGCAGTCAGCCCTGGTACCAGAGGGCTTCGTATCCTTCTGACTTGACTAAAGACTTTTCTTATGACAACAACCTTGACCGACGGCTTGACGTGCCCTCCGAAGCATGAAGCATGCATACGTGTTTACGGTGCGTACTAACGGGCAACTATTTAAAGCTCCTTTACAGTTTTGACTACCAAATACGTATTTGTTTGTTCATGGAAATTGCAATGTAGTAATAATTAGAGTTGATAAATGCATAGAAATATACCGTGTCGATAAAGGTTTGTGCTGTTGCCTAGCAATACAATCGATTTACGATGGATTTATGCTGATCCTCAAGCAAAGCGAAAACATGCCGACGGCATCGACTAACCTAATCTCGGTATCGATATTATCTTATCGCCACTCAGAGCGTATCTCTGCTGTGACGTACGTAATCCTTGTTTGGATTTTGTTTGTTATGACACTGTTTTTGAGACTGAATGTGATGAATGACATGGCACTAAATGCATGGGTTCAGTAGACTACATGATATAAAATATAGATCACCATCAGATGCCATATCACATTTATATTGCAGTTTGTAGGTCGAAGTTACAGCAGTCAGGGCCATTATTCTCTATGAAAACACCGATTCCACACGATACGAAACCACGTCTTTGTCGTGTCTTGTTAAATCGTGTCACAGTGTTAGAAATACCTTCACTTAACATTAAAGCTATTTTTAATAAAATATATTGACATAAGTGGTGGCAACTTTTGATGTGTTGATGTTTCGGAACACGTCTCGGTAAAACATGTGATTTTTGACAGTTCAAATCGCGCCAATTCCAAATTCATTTCACGCGGTTTTGTTTTCGTTTTATAAGAGTTTTGCAGATTTCTTGTGTAAGACATGGAATTCACGTGGTTTCGAAGTAAGAAATCGTTACGGAATATTGGCCCAGGTCTATGAGAACTCAGTTAATTTATCTAATTAGTTTTCTATCTAACCTTACACACATAAGGTAAGGTAAGTAATTACAACTTTCGAGTGGGAAACTTTTTTAACTGATTGTGAATTTCATTTGTTTTTTACACATTTATGTTACACAGTATGAATGACACCCTGATAATATCAAGTCTCTATCTACATTCAACGGTTTGAGATGTATGTTATTTCTCAGTCAGTCCGTCAGTCAGTCAGTCATTCAAAGAGAAAACCTTTTATTAATAAGTATACATAATTTTTCGACACCACTGAAAATTCCAAAGATTCAGATAGATAACCTCTGTATTGATATTTCACCATAAAATAAAGAATGTTATCTAAAAAGTGTATAGAACCAACATTTTTGGAATTCCCAGATAAATCTATGATTGATGACCTGCCCGGATATATCAGTTTCAGCAGTCTCATATCTATGAGTAATATCTGGTTAAATCTGGCCATTTCCGATTGGATTTTATAGATAGATATTGTCAGCTACTACGAGACGAGACAATCGGTCAAATCTGAAATGAATATGGTTATGTTATGGCTTTGACACTTAGACCTAAATTACTGTAACGCGTCAACCCGCACTTGGTCATCGCAGTAGATCCCTTTACATGTGAGAGAAGGCTAGAGTCCTAGCGATATATTAAAAGAGTAGATGCGTTGGGTTAGGTTAGGTTTGGTTAGGGGTTAGTGGGGCGTTTAACACCACGAGGCGTTGATCTCACCTCTCTCTTGTGCTATCTTCCCTTGACTGCCTGCTGCCACGTGGTATACGTATCTTCTGTCGAAATCAGACACGTGCTCTAAATGGCCCTGTAACAAATAATAGTTATTTTTATTAGTTCTATTATAATTTAACAATCTATTCGTTTAAATTAAAATTAGTTTTGACATATATAACAAATACAGCATGCAACGGTTTCTAATAGGATAGCAATAGCATTTTTAGTAAGTAATGACACCATCTCGATTAGTCGTTTTTTTTTAACTGTTTTTGATGTTTATCTGTACCGACCTTTACAGTAACATGCGCAGGAAGAAGGTGAAAGCATAAGGCGGGTGAGTCTTACCTTCTGGATGCTCTTATCTTCCTGCGCACTGTAAAGCTCGGTAAAGACCACCGGAAAAAGTGCATAGCAACTAGAGTTTATTGAATCAGTCAACAAAAAAGGCAACTAAAAATATAATTGGTACTCACCTTATTATCAGCTGGAGGTTGTAAATGACACCAAGACTCGTCGGTCTGTGAGCAAATGTTCACTTTTTTATCATCCGAGTACGAGCGCCCGTACATTGATAACCTGAGAACAAATGGACGCAACTTTATACACCTAAATTAAAATAAATACCAATTAAAAGTATTAAAATGAATTATTGATCTTCAGAATCCCGAAGCAAGAGGAAAATCTTAACAGTTTCATAAAAGAAAATAATAATAACATGGTTGTTTTGGAGATCTACGAGGGCTTTTATTTTAAAAGAAAAAGCTGAAGCCCCTGGCTGCACAACTGCACATGTGTATATTACGAGTTACAATGTACTAAAACAATGTTTGAAAATTAAAGTAAAAGACAATCCAGTAAAAGTGAAATAGATTCCCAAATAGGAACTACAAAAAACCTGGCTCTAAAAATACCAAATGCAGTATCATATTCATATATTTATTGACACAGAACATAAAATGAATGCCTTAAACCATTGCAAAACCCACGGATTCCGCACGTCCATAGAGGCCAGTGAGCCTTGTGCCCACAGAGCAAAAAATAAACGTTTTACATTTTTCAAAGCTCTGTGCTTGTGCCGAAAAGAAAAATCGTACTTAAGGAGCTTCCAATGTAAGTTCTGCGTGATCTATCCAAACCCCCTAGGATACGCACCGCGAAAACTGTTGACTAGTGACGAGAAAATTTTGTCGCGGTGCGCATGTTAGCTCGGTAGCTCACATCCATGATCGGAGAAACAAAATTTAAACGAAATAAGCGACTTACATAATTTTGCAATTTTACCAATTGTTGAACTAAGAACTAACACTCAGCTGGACTAAGATAACTTACTGAGGCTATATTAGCTCATCATGTTTATTGTTTTCGAAGCAAGAAACGTCATTATTTCGCACATTGTCTCTGCGATTAGAGCAATTACAAAAATGTCATAACTTTTTCGTTTTGTTTGTAAACTTGTGGCACGAGCTGTTTGTATCAATAAGATGAAGGATACCAAGCAACATCTGATGCATACCGTGGCCTATATACTATGGTATTTTTTTAACTGACAGGCATGTAACGTTGCCTCTTAAACACGAGTAATTATTATTATGGTTGAAATTCCTATAGCCAACTCAGAATTTCGGGAACATTCTTTATAACAAACAGCTAATATGTGGGCCGCTTGGTAACGTCCTTGTTTCCACAAAACTAAGCCAATGAGTTTTCATGTCACGAGAGAGCGGGTATCCTCTAGGCAAGCGTGCACCATCGTAGACCGCGTCATCACTTAGCATCAGGGAAAACAAGAAATTGAATGCTTTGCCAATTATTGAGAAATAGGAGAATCTGGCAGATACGATCCAAATCCAAACAGTGCCATAGTCAATTCAGTAATAAAGCCTTGAAGAGTTAGAGATGTAGAAAGGTTCACTTTCAGGTAAATACTATTAATAAATACGAGTATTTTCTACTACGCAGATGGTTTGCCTTTTACCAACAAAGGTTGTCTGGAAGAGATCGATTCTTAGCTATAAGACCACCTATTGCAACCTACTCATACGCGTTTTCCTTTTTTTGTATTTAGTTACCTTGGTGTATATAAGAGTTTAGCCACCTATTACGTACATACCTGTTGTTGATCTTAGGACACGGGTAGAGCGGCCTCAGTAATGTGATAGCGACCGCTTCGTACTGACAGTCGTTCAGTAGAGACATCGCCTCCGTCACGCTCTTCATTCCTTCTACTGATCTATTGTTTATCTGTGCAATTGAAAAAAATTACAAAATTTTATAAAAGAGTAAAAAAATAATATGTGGTGTAATTTTTATTTAAACTTACGCTGACTACTCTGTCCCCGATGTATAGGTTTCCTTGTTTGGCAGCTGCACTGCCGCTCGCGATTTTGCTTATGAAAATACCTGCAAATATTATATCATTGGTTTTTGCTTCTTTTTTTTTTTCACTTGATAGGCTTGCTCTTGACCACTATCCCACCAGGGCGGTTATTCTCTATGAAAACACAGATTCCACACGATACGAAACCACGTCGTTATCGTATCTTGTTCAAATCGTGTCACAGCGTCAGATATACCTTCACTTTACATTAAAGTTATCTTTATTTTGAAGAAAATATATTGACATAAGTGGTCATATCTTTTGATGTGTTGATGTTTCGGAACGCGTCCCGGTAAAACATACGATTTTTGACATTTCAAATCGCGCCAATTCCAAATTCATTTCGAGCGGTTTTGTTTTCGTTTCATAGAAAATAGTTTCGCAGATTTCTTATGTAAGACAAGGAATTCGCGTGGTTTCGAAGTAAGGAATCGATAGAGAATAACCGCCCTCGAAATCGAAATATCTCTTCTCTGGAGAGAGCGTTTGGCCAATGAACGATCACGCCGATCTGGAGGTCTAGCAAAGATCACAATCGCTAACGCTAACGCCTCACGCTAACTCCAAAATGTACTAGGATGACATTTCGGAAATCGCTAACTTTTCCGCAGCGAATGTCATTTCAATACATTTTTGGCGTTAGCGTGAGGTGTTAGCGTTAGTGGTTGGTATCTTTGCTAGACCCCAGGTTATAAGCCTTTTGTTGCGATTTTATTGGTCAATCGATCTCTTGAGAGAAGTGTCATGTTAATTATTATAACTCATGATAGGCCTGGCCTGTTGGTAATAAACAAAGAGCTGCAGTAGAAAGAAGTTAATCCTGTAAAAATCAAGTGACAGATATAAAACTGAGCTGATTACCGCTATTTGGCGGATATTTGGTCATCAAGCTGCATGCAAAAATTACTTTTATTTTATGAGAACGAATGAAGTGATGAGCCAGTCGTTCACCTGATGTTAAGTGACACAGCCGTTCATAACAGATGCAGTGTCACTCAGAACCTTAAAATAATAAAGTTTTGAGTGACACTGCACTGCGCACGTCATCCTGAGACATATCATACAGCCTTGTAATTAGGAGGTTCCGTTTTTCTATGTTTTATTTGCTTAGCACACTTATTATTGTTATTCGTTGTTGTGTACAGTTTGTGCAAATAAAGTGTTTCTTTCTTTCTTTCTTTCTTTCTAGTAAACAGATTATTAGACAGTGTAATCTGATCACGAAGTCTCATTTGCCCAGGTATTTCACTAGGTACAGTGCAGTTATTATTATTGAAAAGCCAATTCCTCGCCTATTCGAATAGTTTTCCATTCTTTTACGGTAACGTTAAAATTGTTTTCATTAGAAAGAGAGGTAAACTTAAAAAAGGATTTTAATTAGATATTTCAAAACCACATAAAATCCAAACGACCGTAGATATCATCATCATCATCATCACCAACACCACCACCATAACGATCAGCATCATCATCACCAACGCCACCAACATAATCTTCATCATCATCACCAACACCACCATTATTATCATCATCATCAACACTACCATAATCATCATCATCATTATCATCGGTCGGGACACTGCGATTATTGCACAGACATAGTAGGGTAGGTGGCACTGACCGTGTTGCAGAGCGATCCCCCCGGCATCCGGCAGGCGCACGTGCACGGCGCCGGCGCGCGGGCGCTGCGGGCGCGGCGCGGCGGCCGGCGCGCGGCCCGCCCTGCGGCGCACGGGCACGTCACTCAACCGCCACACGTCACACAAACAAACATCCCAAACGCCTAACTCTAATGTACTGGAATAACGTTTCGGAAATCGCTTACTTTTCCGCAGCTAATGGGCCCCCTTGCACCCCTACCGCGTAACCGTTTTGGGCCCCAATAGGCTTGTGTCGTGCTCTTTTTTTATTGCACGAATTAAGAATATTCCTTAAGACATAAACAGTCGTGAAAAGATAATTACAAGCATTTTAAAATACAGGGATAGAAAGAGACAGTTCAAAAGCGCAGTGACGTTACTTCTTCCACTTTCATAGTACCTCATTACTAAGCTAAGCTGTGGTTGATATACATACAATCTCTTTGGCATGTGATGTCATATCCCACAGTTACATAGCAAATGCTCTGTTCTGCGAGAGAGGGACAGGGGCGATGAAACTTTAAAAACTTATTACTCCGTGATTTATTTACCGATTTACTAATTCTTTCAATTATTGTATTAATTTTTAACCTACTTTATGAACATAATATTAATTTGTTAATTTTTAATAGCAGAACACAAGCTTATTCTTTATGATTATGAAAACACAGATTTCGCACGATACGAAACCACGTCGTTATGTTGTACATGTGTCCCCGCGGTACTGTAGCTAGGTGTGCGGTCTCACCGGATCCTGGAGTCCCGCGCGGTGCTGACGCCCCCCCCGTACATGTGTCCCCGCGGTACTGTAGCTAGGTGTGCGATCTCACCGGATCCTGGAGTCCCGCGCGGTGCTGACACCCCCCCCGTACATGTGTCCCCGCGGTACTGTAGCTAGGTGTGCGGTCTCACCGGATCCTGGAGTCCCGCGCGGTGCTGACGCCCCCCCCGTACATGTGTCCCCACGGTACTGTAGCTAGGTGTGCGGTCTCACCGGATCCTGGAGTCCCGCGCGGTGCTGACGCCCCCCCCGTACATGTGTCCCCACGGTACTGTAGCTAGGTGTGCGGTCTCACCGGATCCTGGAGTCCCGCGCGGTGCTGACGCCCCCCCCGTACATGTGTCCCCGCGGTACTGTAGCTAGGTGTGCGGTCTCACCGGATCCTGGAGTCCCGCGCGGTGCTGACGCCCCCCCCGTACATGTGTCCCCGCGGTACTGTAGCTAGGTGTGCGGTCTCACCGGATCCTGGAGTCCCGCGCGGTGCTGACGCCCCCCCCGTACATGTGTCCCCGCGGTACTGTAGCTAGTTGTGCGGTCTCACCGGATCCTGGAGTCCCGCGCGGTGCTGACGCCCCCCCCGTACATGTGTCCCCGCGGTACTGTAGCTAGGTGTGCGGTCTCACCGGATCCTGGAGTCCCGCGCGGTGCTGACGCCCCCCCCGTACATGTGTCCCCGCGGTACTGTAGCTAGTTGTGCGGTCTCACCGGATCCTGGAGTCCCGCGCGGTGCTGACGCCCCCCCGTACATGTGTCCCCGCGGTACTGTAGCTAGGTGTGCGGTCTCACCGGATCCTGGAGTCCCGCGCGGTGCTGACGCCCCCCCCGTACATGCGGTCCCCGCGCCCCCCCTCCCCCCCGCACAGCTCGAACCCCAGCTCTCCCCCCGCGCCCGACCCGCTCAGCTCCACGTCTATTATCTCGTACTCCAGCTCCTATGGGGAAAGATAAAACGATAATTTATAATGTCGGGATCCGATCGTTCACATCAGGCGGATGAGACCGGTCATTTTGTGATTAGACCGACCGGGCATTTTATGTTCAGAGGGCGGTCATTTCAAAAATTTAATAACATAAGTATATTCTAAAACCATAAAATAATAGCCAAACCTTTAGTATTTAAAAGAAAATGCAGTTTATGAAATGGCATATTATTATTTCTTGATATATTCCGATCCCAGCATGAAATGGACGGTCCACTCACGAAATGTCTGCGATCATCATGAAATGACCAGTCTCAAAATGAAATTTAAATAATAATGAAATGCTAACTGCATTAATATTGCATTTTACAATTTTTTTTAGTTTAAAAATAAGTTTTTCATTTATCGAAAAATTATGGATTTAAAACAAAAAACAGTAGGTAAATCGAGTCTCAAAAACTTAAATTACCTGGACTTCAGCATCAATAGTGTCGTCCCGGTGTACAGAATGTCGACAACTGT
Source organism: Ennomos erosarius (assembly GCA_963580505.1). Classification (NCBI taxonomy): domain Eukaryota; kingdom Metazoa; phylum Arthropoda; class Insecta; order Lepidoptera; family Geometridae; genus Ennomos; species Ennomos erosarius. The sequence goes on from OY756987.1 coordinate 12,871,282, forward strand.
CGATGGAATGTCGACAACTGTCGGCCGAGTGTCGACAGTCGTCGTCTGAAGCCATGCTGGCGCGGTTCTTCATATCTTTGCTGTCGCTCTGCTTCTTGTTCTGCCGTCGAGCATCTGCCAACTCGCCTACCATTTGATCACGTTCCTATGAAAGTAGAATGGAATACAAAAAAGTGAAAAAGTAACAATAGCTTAAAAATAACAAGACTTAAGTACTGCAAAGATAGAAAATTAGCATACTTTTTGCTCTGACGCTAAGGAAAGTGTCTAAGAATTGAGGGTAAGTAAACAAAGAGTAATTTCATGACTTACTTTTCTCAGTCTATTACACAGCGCCTTGACGCTTTCTCGCTCTTGCAGTAACTTGTCTCGTTCAGAGAATGCCCAGTCTCTTCTGCGTTTAGAAACCTAAAAAAATTGTACATTCAAAAATATGTGATCGTGTAAAAACTTTTGTGTAAAAATAAGCAATGTTGTGAATGAACATGCGATCGAGTGAATGAACTAGATAACTGTCTGATTGAACGACAATTTGATCGAACTGAAGCAATCGTGTGCGCTGGTAATTAAACGCACATGCGTGAATAAACATTAAATATTGAAAATCGGTAGTGAATTTAATGGACACGTGAACGGAGAATCGGTTGAATGAATTTCACAACCTAAACGAATAACTTCGTAAACGATCACAAGATTGTGTAAATTTCTTTTTTTCAACATCTGCTGCTCCTGCAAGGCTACCTATAAGAATCGCCACCTCTCCTATTGCTGCATATCTTCAGGTCAGCATAACTCGGCCTCCCGCAGTGCGTCCCTGCGGTCGCCCGCCCCAGGCGCGCCCATACCTCGGCCTCCCGCAGTGCGTCCCTGCGGTCGCCCGCCCCAGGCGCGCCCATACCTCGGCCTCCCGCAGTGCGTCCCAGCGGTCGCCCGCCCCAGGCGCGCCCATACCTCGGCCTCCCGCAGTGCGTCCCTGCGGTCGCCCGCCCCAGGCGCGCCCATACCTCGGCCTCCCGCAGTGCGTCCCTGCGGTCGCCCGCCCCAGGCGCGCCCATACCTCGGCCTCCCGCAGTGCGTCCCTGCGGTCGCCCGCCCCAGGCGCGCCCATACCTCGGCCTCCCGCAGTGCGTCCCTGCGGTCGCCCGCCCCAGGCGCGCCCATACCTCGGCCTCCCGCAGTGCGTCCCTGCGGTCGCCCGCCCCAGGCGCGCCCATACCTCGGCCTCCCGCAGTGCGTCCCTGCGGTCGCCCGCCCCAGGCGCGCCCATACCTCGGCCTCCCGCAGTGCGTCCCTGCGGTCGCCCGCCCCAGGCGCGCCCATACCTCGGCCTCCCGCAGTGCGTCCCTGCGGTCGCCCGCCCCAGGCGCGCCCATACCTCGGCCTCCCGCAGTGCGTCCCTGCGGTCGCCCGCCCCAGGCGCGCCCATACCTCGGCCTCCCGCAGTGCGTCCCTGCGGTCGCCCGCCCCAGGCGCGCCCATACCTCGGCCTCCCGCAGTGCGTCCCTGCGGTCGCCCGCCCCAGGCGCGCCCATACCTCGGCCTCCCGCAGTGCGTCCCTGCGGTCGCCCGCCCCAGGCGCGCCCATACCTCGGCCTCCCGCAGTGCGTCCCTGCGGTCGCCCGCCCCAGGCGCGCCCATACCTCGGCCTCCCGCAGTGCGTCCCTGCGGTCGCCCGCCCCAGGCGCGCCCATACCTCGGCCTCCCGCAGTGCGTCCCTGCGGTCGCCCGCCCCAGGCGCGCCCATACCTCGGCCTCCCGCAGTGCGTCCCTGCGGTCCCGGTGCGCCCGCTCGGCATGCGCCCGCAGCCGCTGCAGCTCGAGGTTGGCTTGCTCCAGGTTGTCCACGCGCGCCTTGTCGCCGCCCTCCGCGAGGCCAGCCAGACCTGACGCAGATTACAACACTTACTACAGTGCGATCCAAATTCAATAACGGCTGTGGTCGGCATGAAACGCTGCACAGTAGCCAAAATTAGATGTGCGCGGGAAGAGGTATACAGTGAGCGCGTGCCTCACAGCCGCCACAAAAACGAAAACCTAATAAACACAAAAAAACAAACGAATACTTTATTTTTCTTCCTTTCTAAAATGGAAAACACTAGCAGGGAATCAAGAATGAATCTGTGAAACACAATAATTGCAAATATTACCTTGCAGCTTATCCAGGGAGGGATCGTTGGAGTGTTGCCCGTTCAGAAACCCGTCATTGCCCACACCACTTGAACCCAAGTGGTGGTACGCTGAGTTATCTTGTCTGGAACCAACACAAACACACCCCAACACTTAAAACCATAAAAATATTAGTGATTTAATACGAATTAAAAATTATGAACCATACACTAAAAAACACTGTTTTAAACTTTCACGTTTCTTCACTACATTTTTAATACTACTTACGGGAACTTTATTTACCGTAATTAGAATCATTTCTGATTTCCCGATATTTCGGCACAGTTACATGCACCATATTCGCGGGTAGACTGGATATGCGGGTGAATGATAAAAGTAATGATAATAAATAAATATTTGTGGACATTTCACACAGCGCCATCTAGCCCCAAACTAACCATAGCTTGTACTATAACTGATACAATACTTATATACTTTTTTGTTTGTAAATACATACATAGAATACAATATAATACCCAGACGCAGAACAAACATCTATGTTCATCACACAAATGTTTGTCCTGGGTAGGAATCGAACCCACAGCTCTCAGTTCAGACGGCAAGGATACTACCCACTAGAAATAATTCTAATCACGGTAAAAATCCCGTAAGAACTATTAAAATGAGAAGTTCACAAACGAAGTAGAAGTGAGAGGAAGAAGTTCTCACCGTGATTTCCCCAAAGTGGAAGTATTCTGCGGCGTCTTGAGATCGGTGCACTCTTTGATGGCTCGGTCGCGGTCCACGAGAGCCGACTCTATTTCGCGCCGGAGACTCTCCGCCTGAAACCTCCCTCATGTTACACAAGCGGTAGTGCGCATTATAGCGCAAGTAAACAAGTCCGAACAAACCAAAAGATGCAGCTTAGGCCCGTATCCATCATCATCGTAAACAGTCTGAAGACTTCCACTGCTGAACATAGGCATGCCCCAGAGAGCACCACCTTGTCAAGCTGCTTGCCTCCTGCATCGATTCCATCCGCTCCTCGCGGTTTTTAACAGATTGTCAGTCCAACAGGTAGGGGGCCGGCGTACGCTACGTCTTCCGGTTCGTGGTCGCCACTCGAGAACCTTTCTTCCCTATCGGTTGTCAGTTCTGCGATATGGCCTGTCCATTGCCATTTCAACTTGCTGATTCTAAAAGCTATATCGGTCTATCTCTCTCTTTATCTCCTCCTAGGTGGATTGACTTGTGAAAAATCACGGAGCCGATGGATGCAGGCGACAAGAAGCCCGTTAAAAAGTGCTCTATGGGGGAGGCTTATAGAAAGAAAGAAAGAAAAAGAAAGAAAATAACATTTATTCCATAGACACACACAATATCATAAAACTAAAACACATTACACGCAATTTAAACAAAAATAGAAGATATTGTGTGAGTCAGGAATAGGCCCCGACTCAGCATACAACTGAGGCTGACGACTACAGCCTCAGTTACTGGTTTACTTATGCCCTTATGTGATCTATAGTATGTCGTGTAGGGCCCACTTACTTCGAAACCACGCGAATTCCTTGTCTTACATAAGAAATCTACAAAAGTTTATTCTCTGTGTGAAGAAAACAAAACCGCGAAGTGAATGTGGAATTGGCGGGATTTGAACTCTCAAAATTTCCACGTGACGCGTTCCCAAACATCATGTTGCTGTTTCGGAACGCGTCACTAAAGGTTACCATCAACTATGTCAAATCAAAATAACATTTCTAAAGGTTTACTGTCAATTTTTAATAATTCATTAATTACCCATGGCTTCGTTATATCACAACATAAACATAATTCCTTTATTTTAATATTATATACTTATTTTTACGCTTTTCACTGGTTTTGGAATGAGAAATCCTAGTCTAACTCGGAATGCACTTCTTAGAATCGTACAGAATACAAAAAGTGCCGATTCCTTGCTTTGAGACGATTTGAACAAGGCACACGTTAACGAGGTTTCTGTATCGTGTGCAATCTGTGTTTTCATTGAGAATAATGGCCCAGGGGGTCTAGCAAAGATCCCAAACGCTAACGCTAACGCCAAACGCTAACTCCAAAATGTATTGAAATGACATTAGCTGCGGAAAAGTATTGGTGCAAGATCCCACAGTAGAAATACCTACGTCATCGAGTACCTCAATAGGCTATCTGTAGATAGTTAACCGACTCATAATCATGTAAAAAAAATCAGGTTTGCCAATTTCGATCCTGCCGGGTCATGGAAAACTAAGAAAAGGTTTGAAATTTTTTTATTTTAAAAATTACGTCATACGTTATCCGAATGAAAATGCTGGCAACAGTTAACCATTGATTAATTACGTAAAAAAAGTTGGTCTGCCATTGCACACCCAGCCGGAAGTACCTGGCAGACCCATCACACCATTTACCTACCTCCTCGACTACCCCGATGAAACCTATGTCCATTAATAGCCAAGATATCCCTGAGATTAAAAGGTCTGCCAGGTCTAAACTTGCCGGAACTTAGTGTTCGAAGCATTTGAAGTTGGATTTCCATGACCCGGCAGGACCGGAATTGGCCGACCTGATTTTTTTACATGTTTAAGTGTCAGCTAACGATCTAAAGATAGCCTATTGAGGTACTCGATGACGTAGGTTTTTGTATTTATTTGTGCTGTCGGATCTCGCACTATATGCGATTTCTGAATTGTCATTCGATTTTGGAGTTAGCGTTAGCGTTTGGAATGTTTGCCAGACCCCAGATAGACGCACCTGCAGCGCGGTGGCCCGCTGGTCGTCCCTTGCGGCCTGCAGCGCGGCCTCGAGTGCGGCCACCCGCTTCATGGCGGCTTGCAAGTCGTCCGACAGCTTCTCCATCTCCTTGTGCACCGTGTCGCTGTAACACGCGCCACGTCACACACTACACCTCTGTTTCTTTACGTGAAACACGCAGGTTCATGATGTCCCTATTCACTCTATAAAAATACTCAGCTGGGGATGGTTGGCTTTTTCCCCAACAACCCAGCGTCTTTCCCTGTTTTAAGTCACTTTCTTCATACAGTTTACTTATCAAGTGGAATAAAACAGGGGAAAGACAATTTCGTCTACCCTCCTTGCTAAGCCTTCTAGCACAGAAGGTGGACCAAATTGTCTTTCCCTGTTTTATATCACTTTCTTCATACTTGCTTACTAATGGAATAAAACAGGGGAAAGACAATTTTGTCTACCCTCCGTGCTCACCCAGCTGGTTACATTCATTAGGAAACAAGAACACCTGGAACAAAATCTATCATGACTAGCCCGCTATGGCAAAATACAAAATAATGTTGCCACATTTGATCAACAGTGATGGCTACAGTTCAGATTAACATGTGAAATGTGTATCGATCAGTCAAAATATATCAGTTTATCATACTAGTATGAGGCTCAAGTTTACTCTTTCACGTTTCATAAATTCAAAAATGATTCTAACTGAAGGATAGTCATCAGTCTCATGGCGTTAAATCTTTTTTAGGGTTCCATACCCAAAGGGTAAAACGGACCCTATTACGAAGGCTCTGTTTTCCGTCTGTCTGTTGGTCTGTCTGTCATTAGGAGGCTACATTACATGAATCGGGATAGTTAGATGGTTGAAATTTTTACAGGTGCATTTCTGTAGCTGCAATAATAACAAATACTAAAAAACAGAATAAAATAAATATTTAAGGGGGGCTCCTTTTTTGCTGGTTTTTATAGATAATGGTACGGAACCCTTCGTGCGCGAGTCCGACTCGCCCATGGCTGGTTATGATACATCATTTGAGAATCCCGCTTCAGAGTACACAACCAGCCTTTTTTCGGTTCAGAGTGGGCAAACAGCTTCAACATCTTCTACAGCAACATTTTCCATAACAAAAAACAAGTCGATATTGATTCTCTGGGAGTGTAAGGGTTGAGATAAAATGTGTATAGTCTGACCGCTCGCTCATGATGAGCGTGTACTCGGCCATGGCGGCGTTCCGCTCGTCCGCCAGCCGCTTCACGTCCGCCCGCTCGCGCGCGCCGCCCTCCCACTGCCGCACCGCGTGCGCCACCTGCTGCTTCAGCGTGCTGCGCTCGCGCACCTGCGCCCGGGACCGACCAGCGTGAGCGGCGGATAACACTGCCTGACCTTTCGTTGGTCGAACGGTTTCTCGAGAGAAAACATGCCTCGGTTTTCATAGTATGGACACGGATTACTAAATATTTTATCTACTTGTAAAAGCTAAGGGATAGAGAGAGCTTTATGTGTCGAGCGTACCACTTTTTTGAACACATAAATGATGTGGACACTTTAATGTGAGTCTGACAGATCTGTATAGAAAAAGCCCACTCAAGTCAAAAAAATGGTACGGAATTTATCGCAAGAGTAGCTAGATAACTACTATAATGCTTGTTTTTTTCCTTCGCCACTGACGTGGCTATACGTGTGAGCTGAGCAGTACAAATATAATATCGTTTTGATGATCTCTCTATGCTTAGTCTATACTTTAAGGTTCATGCTAGCCATGCTGGGGCCTGACCTTCACCTCAGCGCAATAACAAATTGTTGATGCCTTAATCATATTATGTAAGTACTTAGTTGATAACTCAGAAACGACTGTAGTTATAATTTTAAGTATATTAAAAATTGTAGGTTTTTTAATGTTGGCTGTAGTGAAAAAAATTATAGATTATTGCTAAAAGTCAGAACGAAAAAAATTCAACACCTTTGTTTCAAAATATCATATTTTTCACATCACTATTAATTTTCTTCAAGCCCATTGTCGTGAATTGAATTTAAAGTCCTAGTATATTAATGTAAATGTAAAACTGTATTGGCAATTTATTTATCAATTTAATATGACTCGTGTATATTTTACCAGTGCATTCCTCTCTTGCGTCAGCTCATGACACTGAGTTTTGAGACGACTGTTCTCCTCTTGAACAATGCGAAGTTTCTCCAGCGTTGTGTTGTGGTTTTCTATCATATCATCGTATCTGAAACAATATTTGAACTGAGACTGTAATGTGACTGATGTAATGAACTGAATATTATTGTCGTTGTCGTTATTAATTACTACGTCTATCCGTGAGGACCTTTCATTGGCTTATTTTTATGTAATTTGTTAATTAATATGTTATAGCAGCTGTTGGTCTTCCAAAAGGGAAATAAATAAATAAATAATTTGTGTATATTATGTTAGTTCGTTAACGGAAACTATACACACAAACTTTTTTAGAAGTTATGAAATTAGGTATAGTACTGCGTCTACCAAATTCAACGATTATCTTCAAGTCACTTTATAACATTTACAATCCTGTCATGAATTTATTATCAATTCTTACGTTTTAAAATTAAGAAGAGGTTATTTTGACTATCGTCGAAGAATGTTCAAAAGTACGGTAAACTGGTCGGAAGGGTCAACATTGGCTGTACCATCAGTTTAGTCACTAACCAATCAGCCCTAAATGTAATATATTTTACCTTTTTTGGAAACATTCAAGCTCCTCCTTCAAGCCCTCATACTTCCTCAATGTATGAACGAGTGCATCGGAACTGGTCTCCGGGTTGCTGCTTTGCTGGAGATGTTGCACCTCACGCTCGAGCCTACAATATTAATGACGAGACAATCTAGTCATTCATATGATGTTACGCACTTTCCCATAGCAGTTACAGTGCTACCCAGAACTCTAAGTTGTAATCTTGAAAAAGATAGAAGGGACTATATAAGAAGTGTAATATAATATCTATACTAGATCTATACCACGACTTTTTGACCTAACAGCTAGAAATGTCGAAACAGGATATAAAAGCGCTGCCTTCTGAGCTGCGGGTCGATTCCCACCCAAGTCAAAAATTTTTGTGATGAACATGGGTGTCTGTTGTGTCTGGGTTTTATATTGTATTCTATGTATGCGTTTACAATCAAAAACTATCTAAGTATTTTAAGTATATATTTTTACTGTTGTCCCCTCTCCTGAGGGAACCATGTTGAATTTCGTATTTCCTATACAGGTTACCTCGTAATATAAACCCATATTACACAGAGTTTCATTTGAATCCATTCGGTAGTTTCGGCGTGATGCTCAGCCAAGATCTGTCTGGCTGAGCATCACGCTGAAACTCCTAAAAGACAGACAAAAATGAAAAAATAAATTTTGACTTCAGCATAGATAATTAGAATAAAAAAATCAAAACATTATCAATGTACTGAATTGTATTGTATTTTATTATAAGTATATTTAAGGTAGATTATTCTTACCGCTGGTTGTCATTGAGTAGGTCACCATATTTGTTGCGGAGGCTGCTGGCCTCCTGAGCTGATGCTTCCAATTGATTCATGGCCGCCCTGTGCTGTCCTCTAAAGTATTCCAACTCCTGCATGAAAATATTTAGTCAAACAATTGAATTTTGACGGGCCCGATAGCTCAGTTGGTAGTATCCCTGCCTTCTGAACTGAGGGCTGTGGGATCGATTCCTACCCAGGACAAATATTTGTGTGTGGTGTTTATTCGGCGTCTGGATGTTATATTGTGTTCTATGTATGTATTTACAAACAAAAAAGTATATATAAGTATTGTATCAGTTATCTGGTTCCCATAGTACAAGCTATGCTTAGTTTGGGGCTAGATGGCGCTGTGTGAAATGTCCACACATATTTATTTAATTTTATTCTGGAAAGTAGAATATCAATGTGGAAATGTATGAATACGCACACCCACATTTATGTTACACGACCTGGAGGACTGGTAGATAATGCTATTTAGCATTAAATTTATCCATGTACACCTTTTTGTGCAAAACTATTAAATAAATAAATAAATAAATAAATACAGTAATCATCCAAATGTGTCCATACCAATGATTGATAATACAATACATTATAGTTGTAACTGAGTGCATTTCATTAACAACCCTTAAGATTAAATAACATAATGGTTCATCGAAAAATTCTGTAACAATTTCAATTGGACTTGATTGGATTTTTTGACATTAAATACTATGTGTTATATAAAATAATACCTTCATAACATGCTCACAACGCCTAGAAGTCTCTGTGTGCTGTCTCCGCAGGGTATCATACGGCAGAGAATCATACGGACCACTCATCGCATGTGCATAGTTCTGTTGCTCGAAGCACTGCGTTGACGAGACCTCATATTCGATCGGAATAGGAATAGATGGAATGGTAGTAGCACGGTGCTCTGTGCTCACGTAACTGTGGGGTATTGACTCTGCAATAACGTATTTGCAACATTCATAGACCATTTTGTATGCAACTTAAGTATAGGCACTTGTAGTTCTGCAAAAAGTAGATCTTGCAAGCACAAACTTTCTTACAACAATTTTATATCCAGTCTGCTTGGGAATGTTGACAGTGAAATTAATTCTCTGAATTTAAAATTGTAACACATCTATTGTACACATTTTAATAGCAATGCAAGAACATTCTGCCACAAGTTCATTATACCAATGTCAGCCTGAAGCCGTCAATCATTGAACATAATAGATAGTTAGCTGCCAAAGTTAGTTACAAGAAAGCTGCTAGATGAAATGAAAATAAAATGTAATATTATTTACAATAATATACAATATTTTATAATATTATATTTATAATTTTAGATAAATAATATAGTATTATTGAAACTATTAATATTCCTTGCGTTCGCTCTAGGACTACATTTTTGGCATTTGCAAAATTAGTGTTGATGTAAAGTGTTCCTTTTGGAAATTTTGCCCAATAGGCCCATTCGGATAGCCACGGATGGCAATAAAAACATGACAAAAATAATCACATGCAGAGTTTGCTTACATTGCAATTTTAACTGTTTTTGTTCACCATTCGATAGCTCAAAAACAGTCATAAATGACATTGTGAACTGCCAAAAATATCAAAATTGGCATTGTTGGTAAAATTTCCAAAACAAACGCTTTACATGAACACAAATTTTGCAAATGCCAAAAATGCTACCGGTCCTAGACCAAACGCAAGTTTCAAGAAAAATATCAGACTCCATTACCATAGCAACATAATAAATGACTAAGTACGAAATTTACTTTCCAGGTTATAATACTATCTAATACTACCAACAATATCAATTGTATCTGCATAAGTAGATCATTGTTATGATAAAATTAAACAAGGAATGTTGTGAATATACCATTACTGCCATTGCTCTCTAAAGAAGATGTGCCTGATGCCATAGTATGCCTGAAACCAAGTAATAATTATTCAATAACAACATCTATAATCAATACTCTCAAAATGTATTGCAGCAATAGGGTGATAGTTAAGTTATACACACAAACATGTACCTTAGAGATTAGCGCCTACACCCATTGTACACTTCTGAATCACAAAATCACCTGAAAGTAATAATACCTATAAAGTAATGTAAAGTTTAAGTAGCAATACAATCAAAATATACAGAGTTCAATCTACTTGACACGTTTTCTACGGTCTGACGATTGTTACAAAACTGTACCGCTAGCGTAGACTGTTGCAATCCGCCACTCTCAGTGTGATAGGGCACATAATTATTGTTGTAAACGACACGGCAGTTCACGGCACTGTACGTCGCGAACAGCGGTCCATCAAAAACAAAATTGCACCTATCGCAACAAGAACTCTCCTTTCTCCTTTAAGCCCTGTATGGCCACAAAATCTTACAATGCAGATTTAATTCACAACGTAAACAGATTGAGCATTACCAAAGCCTCTCCCAAAACAACAACCATAGCTCTTTTACCACTTGTTACACGAGAACTAATAATTTCGACTCGTAAGGAAGGAAAAGATAACACGTAATAATCAATTCACATCACAATAATTTGCCAACATTTCTCGTTTTCATTACCTTTTAACTTTTTTTTATCAGGGCAAGTAAGGCAAGGCAAAACCAGGCAAAACGCTAGAGACAGGCAGGGCTGCCAGACACGAATAATCAGATTACCCGGAACGAATCACATCACAATAGCCTGGCAACGCTGTAAGCCTACCAGGGGGTCTAGCAAAGCTCCCTCACGCTAACGCTATCGCCGAACCCTAACTCCAAAATGTACTGAAATGACATTTCGGAAATCGCTAACTTTTCCGCAGCAAATGTCATTTTAATACATTTTGGAGTTAGCGTGAGGCGTTAGCGTTAGTGATTGGTATCTTTGCTAGACCCCCTGCCCCCCTATAACGAAGGAGTTAGCAGCGGTGCTGACGCGCGTCTGCCGCTCAACTGCTGTCAAAATTGTATAAAAATTGACAGGAGTTGAGCGGCAGACGCTAGTCAGCAGCGTTGCTAGCTCGTTCGTAATAGGGGGGCTGGGCCCCGTTTTATAAAGCTACAAGTCTTATACTTGTAGCAAAAACCTGGCAACACAGCCAGAAAAAATTGAAATAATGCGTTTGATAAAGGTACAAGTAAACAAGTATACAAGCAAATTGGCCGATATATTACTTTACTCTATGAATTACAAGCACTTGTTCGTAGATCATAGACAATCCATAATGTTTTTTCATTTTTTAAATGTAAAATCAAACAATTGTTATGATCGTTACAAGTGTACGGAACTACAAGTTGTAAATTTTTTTTACCTAACTAAAGAGCTAGGTAAAAAGAATTACAAGTGTAAATAAATTTATTGAAAGTGGATTGTATTGGTTGTGTCACGTATTAATGAATGTTAAAATAGTAAAATTAAGTAAATGTGAATTAAATATCATTATTTAGCGACAAATTCAGCTTGATGTTAGCTCATGAATGATGAACGCATATCACAAAACCTAATAAGAGAACAACCATATATTACCTTAACCTAACATAACATACTTAAATATAAAGAAAAAAAAGAGATAATTTTATTTGTTTGAACATGAGTAAATACATTTACAAAAAATACATGCTTTGGTGTTATGGTGATTAGCATAAATATAATGACGCCCGTGATTTCACCCACAACTTATTTATTTTCCCGCGGGAACTTTTCATTTTACGAAATAAAACGCATCTGTCCCGGTAATATAAGTACCCATTTTACCTAACTAAACTTCATCCAAATAGATTCATTGTTACACATTAATAAGGCCAGAACAAACAAAATAGACTGTTTTATTAATTTATATTATCATGTAGGGATTTAATGTAAACTTGCCACCAGCTAAATTCATTAATAAAGGAAAACCAAATTAAAAATAAGCTATTTACTGTGACGTTTATTCGTAGTGGTGTGCAACTTGTAACATGATAATCTTATACTGTACTTGGTCTGTGCTTCCACGCCATGACGTTCGTAGTGATGTAATTAAACTTGTAATCGATGATTTGTAGTTATAAAACGCTTGTTAATTGTAAGCTACAATTGTAGCTTTATAAAACGGGGCCCAGGGGGTCTAGCAAAGATACCAACCACTAACGTTAACACCTCACGCTAACTCTAAAATGAATCGAAATGACATTCGCTACGGAAAAGTTAGCGATTTCCGTTATGTCATTTCAGTACATTTTTGGAGTTAGCGTGAGTGGTTATCGTTAGCGATTGTGATCTTTGCTAGACCCTCTGCTCCCCTATTACGAACGAGCTAGCAGTGCTACTGACGAGCGTCTGCCGCTCAACTGTTGTCAATTTTCATACAATTTTGACAGCAGTTAAGCGGCAGACCCACGTCAGCTCGCTGCTAACTCCTTCGTAATAGGGGGGCAGAATCTAACTAAAGGGAAAATAAAGTAGGCACTAGGTAGTACTTAGCGGTTTTAGTAGTCTGTGGCGTTTACCTTCGGGCAGCACTGGGGTAATTGGATCAAATAATAATTTGGGAGTTTTTTGGCAGGAACGCGGAAAAGTTCACGTCGTTGCATTGTATTATTTTTCAAAACATTTGCTTTTTCCAGTGTTAATGTTTAAAATTGGTGGCGTTTTACGCATTAAGTGCTGAATTACGAGCATGAGTGAGGGCAAGTGATATAATGTGGTGAAACGTGATTTTTCGTGTTATTTCCAAAATTCCATAGAAGCTTGTAGTAATGTTGCCACTTTGCTGGAGCATGAGTTAGACTGGACTATGACTATGACTAGGACATGACTTTGCGTGAAATATTTTATAACACGATGAAAATATAATACTTGACACTGGCTAAATACACTATGTGTGGAGCCAAAATATAAGAAAATAATTTGGGTTGTCTGGCAGAGATCGCCTTAAGTGATAAGGCCGCCCATTGTGACACTTGGTAAGATTTATCACTATATATTTTACTGTAAAATGGTGTTTTCAATAATGAGTTTATCTATCTATCTATCTGATATGTCTTTTTTCTCAATATTGGCAACAATGCTTTACAATATTCAAGGAACTTATATATTATACCTCTGGAATGCCTACGGCGGATGGAAACGCGGTCCGATGGAGATAGGGACGTGCGAGGCCACGAAATGTGCCCCGCAGCTTCAGGTGAAGCCGCGAGGCACAGCTAGTTTGAAGAGGTCTTCAATCCCTAGTAATTCAAAATTGTTTAGGCGCTACGCTGAATACAAACATACATACATACACCCACGCGCCCACGAACTCGAAGTCGAAGAGGCAAAGTAGGACGACCGGACTATTGAAAATCTGAGGGAGCTGTTGGATGCAAGCAATCAGCCGCTCAAAGTAGTGTTCCTGCGTTTGTGCATCGTGGCGTTTCATTTTTTTAAAACACTATAAGTACTTGCTTAGAAGGTAAAAGCGGATGACCTGTAAAACTTGAAATAAAAAAATGTAGTGGTCAGTTGAAGTTCCTCCTAGCTTTGCTCGTCGTCGCATTTCAGTTTGGCATTTTTCATTCTGTCAAAAGAAGTTTGTCAAACTGACATCTGTCAATATCTTGGCCAGCCCCCCTATTACGAAGGAGCTAGCAGCGCTGCTGACGCGAGTCTGCCGCTTAACTGCTGTCAAAATTGTATGAAAATTGACAGCAGTTGAGCGGCCCCTTCGTTGGTGTGTGTATGGGAATACCATAGGCGATAAACGAAAAAGGTGAGTTATTGTCAAATGTACGCCTATTTTAGCAATTTCGATAACAGTATGTATGTATAACGGCAAATTGAAATATGACACGGTTTTGTCAGAATTTAACAAAATCGTGTTGGTGAGTGTGTGAGTGGCCTTTGGGTCCCCTAGATATTGATTTTTCCCCAAAAGTAAAGATACTCCGATTGGAGCATCTTTATTTTTTCTTCATAATTACTTATACGATTATTAAACAAGTCAACAAACATCTCCATCACTTTAATAAATGATAACATTTATTTAATTTTACAAAACCCCGATAGATGGCGTTAAAAAGGGGGTTTTACGTTCTGTCATGTCATTGTTAAGATAATTATTTTTCTAGTTTAGTATTCTATCCTTATTTTATGGAAGGCATATTATACTCCAATGCATTCCAATGGCTTTCTATCGACAAATCGACAACGTACTCAGTGATCCACTTAACAAAAGGGATTTGGGTAATTTTGTTCGAAGGTTGGCGCCGTTTTTTTTTAATTGCCCACTTTTGGGGCTTTGATCATTTTGTAGTAATACATAACCTTGTAACATTTAAAATGGTAGCTCTTCTCTAAGTGATTACGGAGCCAAGATATTACAGTTTGACAGTACTATTGTGACATGGATATATCATCTAGGTAAACACTTGGTTGGAGGTTATTGTTGTTTATTTTAAGCACCTATTCAGATGACTATGATTATTCCGTAGTATATACCACCTAATAGCATTTAAAAGAGCCAATCAAACGTCAATTAACAGTACGTCCAAAGCTAGTTTTGCTTTAAAATAATATTTTTGGAGCTACGATACTACAGTTTAAACGTAATTGATGGTTGCAATAGTAGAGTATCTTCAAGTCATTAGGGTCATTGTCCACTATGGGGTCATTTACGGAACAAGTAAAATATAATTTAAAATACTTTCGAGTGGTACAAGATATTTATTTTGATACGTCCTTTCGTATTTACAATAGTTTGACCTACAATTACCTAATTGTAGGTGAGGGAGGAACTTTTTTTTAATGGGCTGATGCTTTTTGTCTCTAACGACCTTTACAGCATCACCGGGCGGGAAGGCAAGCGCTTAAGGCACCCAGCCGACATAAGTGGGGGGCAACTAGCTCAAGGGCACCCCTGGGGTGTGAGTCTCGGCTTGGGCTGTTGCCGGGATAAGAGGATCGAGAAGGCTACGTCCGCTGGAGGAGTGGACCCTGTGGAAAGTCGCGACCATTCTAGCTAACCTACGGGGGGTACGTCGACCTCGCCGGCGGGGTCAGTGTCTGATCGTGTTACGCTGATATTCTACACCGGTACCGAAATCGGTACCTAAGCCAGAAGGTCTAGGGTCCGGAGATCTTAGCGCAGCCGAAACAACGGCTCTTATAGGATCTTCCGGGTCGCTCAAGACGTGTCTTGGTCGGCGACGACGGGTTGGTGGGTCTGTCATGTCTGTAGAGTAGCTTGATGCTTTGACTACGAGAGGGTTGGGATGATGGGGGGCCACGTCAAAATAGCGGCGGGATGCATCCTTCATAAACTGACGGATGGATGGGAGTTCCAGATCGCAATGGAGGTCGGCGTTTCGCTGGTACCAGCGAGCCCCGATTACCTTGCGGATACAGCAGTTTTGGATTACCTCAAGTCGATCTAGGTGGGTGGGGTATGTATTAGCAAACGCGACAGATGCGTTGGTTATAATAGGGCGAACGCAAGTTTTGTAAAGTGTCACCTTATTTCTAAGGGACATCTTACTACCCTTGCAGAGGAGAGGGCGGAGGTGGCCTAAGACGGAGGCAGCCCTATCGCGCACTCGCTTAATGGTCTCTGAAGCTGAGCTTGGAATCAAGGGTATTTAGCAGACGGAACCCAAGGAACGGGCTTGTCGAACAAAGAGAGTGATCTCGATGGCGGACCATGTTTATAGTCAGAAAAGTACATCGCTGCACTTTTATCTGGGTTAACCGTGATCCGCCATTTCCTGAACCATGCACCGATTTTGGTGAGGGCTCATTGGAGGCGAGCACGCACATGGACTCTCTGCCATCCAGAGCAGTAGATGGCGTCAGTAGATGTCATCCGCAAAGAGGGCTAGGTGCACACTAGGATGGAATGACCGCGGAACGTCGATGGTATAGTACAGCGAGAATAGCAAAGAGGAGAGCGCGGAGCCCTGGGGTACTCCAGCTCTGATTGGATATAGGATGGGGGAGATCGGTCCCCATCAACGCGGTAGCGAAAGCTTCGATCCCTGAGGAAGTCTTGTATGATGTGCACAAGACGATCCGGCACGCCGATCTGCCGAGATAGATCAAGGGGACCGAAAAGTATTTGATCACTTTGTTGCTAATACTATCAGCGCCGGGGGCTTTACGGGTAACGAGATCCTTGATGACAGACTTGAATATCAAGCCATCGTGTCAGACTTTATCGAAGGCTTTCGCTACATCTAAGAAGACTGCGAGAGTCCCTTTGGGGTTTGGATTCGAGTTGAAGCCATCAAGAATGTGCTCCGTGATGCGGTGCCTCTGTTGGACGCAAGAGTGTGCTCTAAAGATGCTAACTAGGAGATAGATCAAGAGGACCGAAAAGTATTTGATCACTTTGTTGCTGATACCATCAGCCCCGGCGCTGATGGTATCAGCAACGGCTTTACGGGTAACGAGATCCTTGATGACAGACTCGACTTCAGCGGCCTCAATAAGCTCAAGAGGGGGGGTCGGAGGGTTAGGTAGGTACTTTAGATACTGTAAGGAATAATACGAAAAACAATCATGGTCGAGATCGAGACCGGTTGGTCCGGTATTCCCACTCTACTATAGGTACCGATACGAATCCTGCCATATGATTGGTTGAACGAACCAGAGTGTTTTGGAAGCTTGTAGAAGTGGTCTGTTAATTGTAAACACTGTATAACTACACTGCATTCTAAAAATTATTCATGTGATACCATTTTTAGACAACTTATTTGAAATATAACGAAAAAGTTGAGATGATTTTTGTGATTTTTGAAGTCTTATGAGGAAACGTATGAAATAAAACGCCGCGCGTGACTCCTCGCACCTTGCGCCTCACTTGTGTCTACAGACTACTAACCCCGGATTCCGATTCACTCTGTAATCGCTATAATCGCTCACAAGTCTCACAACGCTCACGTTGATTATTCAATGTTCTGATTCAGATATTGCGACTTTGAGGGCTGTCAATGACTATGAACAACCTATCACGAACGGGGAAATTGCAAGATGGCGTCGGTCTTGACGCTTACAAGAGATTTCGTTGTCGCGCTCACGGTCATTCGGTACGCGTTTTCAGTGTGAAAATATCGATATTATCGATCTCGCGTCGTACGTATCAAAAACGTGAGGCTTGTTCGTTACTCACAACTCACACCTCACGCCTCACCGCCTCGCACCTCGCCAACGCGCGCGTGCCACTCCGCGACTCGAGTGAGTGAGGCATGAACGAGGGACGTGTTACATACATTCTTACCCCTATATTCTAAGACGTTACCTCGAGATTACTCCACTCGACTCAACCTCGAATTAACCTCATTTTTGTGTTTTGGTATGTTTAGTTGACAAAAAATCAACTTGACATTGCTGCGTCAATTTTTCTCAAACGAGAGAAGCGAAGCAGCTGTCAACTCAAGGTACGTCGCGATGAATTTTGGGTTTCCCTCAAAGTTAAGTAGAAGTCAAGTGAAGGATTTTTGGAGAAATGTTTTGGAATACGAGGGTTAAAATTTGAGGGACTTTTGCTATGACGAGGGCCTCAAATGATGCTCAACTCGTGAGTGAGGAGACACATTGCTAGTGTGAATCCAGTGTCTGACCTATAGTTTCGAGTTATGTTTCATGGTTCATGTATAGTGTAATACAATAATAAATAATTAGTGTTGTTACGTGATAGGGCAAACTCTGTGGTGTTATCATTTTTCAACTCGCAAATCTGATTCTCGACAGAAGTATTGTATTCTGTGATCTGAATATGCGAGTCATGGAATAAAAGCTAATGTTTTGATGTAAAGTATTGCTAAAGCAAGCATGGATCGCGGCATGACTACCATGCCATGAACTGCGGACCACCCAAAGACTTTAGTACATAATTATATCTCTCTATGATACCACCTGCCTGCCTATGGAAGGGCGTGCGGTGCCAATTACTACTATACTAAGAATTATGAATGATTTTATCTCTTTATTTCTAGTAACAAACTCGACCGAAAGTGTCTTGCTTGTGAAGTTGTGAATGACCGGCCGACCGAGTCATATCATATCCACCCACGGACGTTTATACCCTAGGTACTCTGGTCGAGTACTTTTTAATAAAAACGAGCCAACCGAAAGGTACCCGGAGTAGAAATTGGTCTTTTTCTATTAGGGTGTCCAAAAGTTTACGAAGTATTCAGACTCACTCACATTCTGCACCACCATATCTACACAATGATAGGGTACCTTCATAAGTATAGCATATTTATACAATAAAGGAAAGAGCAGATATTTTTATTGCCATCTTATTCTCACGCACGGCACTTAGACATAATGGTGGCAGTGGGATCACAATATTTTCATTCATTCATCTGGATGGTGTTTTGCTCGCTTTAATATTAGGATTGTTAGTTATTTGTTTACTGAGGCTCAAATCTTCACAGGACATGAAGACTTCAAGGTCTGCCAAATTCAAGCTTGCGTAGAGCCCTGGATGCGACCTGCGCTGAAGCAATAAACGATTGCACTGATGATTTTAGAAACATCCAAATAAATCCCGCAGAGGATCTGTGTGGAGATAAACCCCCAACCTGAATCCCTTAGTGGATTTTTGTTAAGGGAGCCAAGTGGATGAAGAGCGGCCTTAGTGTCATGTTTCTTGTGCTGTTGTTATCTCATAGCGAGGTAAAATGCAATGAACAAAAGAAAAAATGAAATTGAAGGATAGCATTCGCAAAAGACCTTAGATAAGGGAGTATTACAAATTCATTCATCCTCAACTGTGACATTTTACACCACAAGATCATTTCAATCAGCATAATAGCTATGTAAATAGTCTCTTGTTTAAATAGCAGAACCGATTAAAGGAACGCAGAATACACCACTACGTCCAGTCGTTTACCACTGACTACAACTGGATGGTGGTTAGATAGAGCTCATCTGAGCTGAGCGCATATTTAGGACGAATATTCAGATGAGTCTGAAACAATTTCAATGGCGGCTGTGAAGTGCACTGCAAGTCCCCCGCATGCCACGCACACCACTTACATCTTCCCGCACACATCTTATTTTTGCTACGGCGCAGCGTTTCGCGCCAACTTCACTGCCGCCATTGTGTTTGAATCACACTACCTACTGAGCGTTCGCTCACAGCGAAGAAATGCTCATAATGAACATTATTATGGGTAATGTCAAATTCAGCTAATGCCATTCGACACTTATAAAAGAGTTTATTTTCTAGTAGACATGGTAACTATGTGCATTGAAAATAAAACAATTCAGTAAATGTGACCACAATTATTTTATTTATTTACAAACCTATCTAGGTATACTTATATTACAAGAATATTACCAATTACTTGTCATGAGCATGTTGGGCTGTGGACCCCACAGTCACAAACGGTAGTTTTAATTTTAAAAACGAGCAACCTCTCTATTATATAATTTATGTAGATTATTATAGTACCTACGCTATGCTTAGTTTGGGGCTAGATGGGG
Source organism: Ennomos erosarius (assembly GCA_963580505.1). NCBI lineage: Eukaryota > Metazoa > Arthropoda > Insecta > Lepidoptera > Geometridae > Ennomos > Ennomos erosarius. Next base: position 12,891,110 of record OY756987.1, read on the forward strand.
CTGTGTGAAATGTCCTCACGTATTTATTTATTTATTTATTTACCTACTGCTCATTAAATTAATAATTTTCTATATCCTATGCATTAGTACCTATTCTGTATATATTATGGCCAATTTGAGAGTTGTTATTTAGATACAACTAAAAATGTCAAAGATACTGCATTCAGTTTCAACAATTTATTCGACTCATAAAAGTATAACTCTAATCTTCTTCTATAAAAAGTACATTATAAAATAATATGACCTTGTCACTTTCTTAGGTATTTTTCTCTTCCCCTTTGCAGCGATCACTGCGTCCATAGCAATCCTAGAAAAATTGCCATAGTTAAATAATACTACTGCAAAAAGTCAGCTTATTTCCACCTAATAAGTGGTTAGGGTAGGTACCTATATCTCATTTAAAATAGATTTCTCGTGATATAGTCTACAAAAAGTAAGTTGAATCAAAATATTGATGAATATATTGTAGTTCTTTCTTTCTTATAAGTAATCATAATCAACAGCGTGAAGGCATCCACCGTTGAACATAATTAAGCCTTCACTATCAAATTCCACTTTAGACGCTTATAATGGGTAGGAGTCTTACATAATAATCACGCTTGATAATCGCAGATTTTAATGTACGGAGAAGACTCACAATCGGACTACAGGGAATATGGACACCCTACTGCAGCAATATATTGGAAGCTTGAAAAATAGCTCACCTGTAGATTAATCACGCGCAATTGCGATACCATTTCTTTCTGCAACTATTTACATAACAATAACACACGATTTTAACAATGAAAATAAACTCCAGTCACAATTTACGAAAAGATAATTGAAAATACAGCTGAAAACCCAGCCATGTTTTTTTCTTCTTTTTTTCTTTTCTAAGCAGTGTGGTCGCATAATTAATTAAATTCTACTAATGATGATACTGTCATTTATTTTATTCCCGATTTTCCAGTACATTAAATACATTTATGTAATGTAATAGTAAATATAAATTACTATTATTAATCAATTATCACAGTAAGCAACTTGCGCAATTATTAAAATCGTTCATTATCTCGCAAAACTACCAAACCAACTCCAAAGAAACTTTGCATAATGGCAAAATGCTAGACAGAGATAGATATATCTACTCCTACTCACGTGGCTCGATTTACTACTCTGACATATTGCAAATGAAAATATACCTTATTTCTGTGTACTCAGAGTATGAATTTGAATGACTAATAAATTGTCAAATTACAAAGTGTGCTATCAAGTTCTAATACGAGATCAATGTATCCACCTCACTACCTCACTAGCATCTCACAGTATCCAATCCACTCTATTATAGTCTGTGACTCTATTCTACACCACAAATTATAAAGTTTTATGTTTCTACTTTTACACTATCCTACACCGCACTACACCGTATATCCGTGTATCTACTCAAACGGTGTCCTCACATGTAGCATCTGTACTCGTACATTCACAGCTAAAATTGGTTACATCAGCCATGTGAGGACTCATCAAACCTGTAGCTAACGAACAGAAAAGGTCGCCGCAGCCGATAACAGCTAGGAATAATCATCATCCGTATATCAGCACAGCATATCACTACCTCGTATCTCTTAGTAGTCTGTGCACTACCTAATCTGTGGTATCACAGAGAACTTTGCTATTGAAAATTCGTATCGTTATATCGTACGTATCCATAAAATAGCGAGTGTACCCAAAGAGGATATAATCACTTCGTTTTGAGATTGAGTGTACCGAAATTAAGGACCGAATGTACTGTTTGTTGTTGATGTATTTTGATTAATTTGCCAAGATAAGATTTTTTGCGGTCAGCGTTATCGCGAGTTCGGAATCAGTGCGGTGCGGTGTGGCCCACGGAATAAATCATCATAAGGAACTAACTACGTCGGAGGATTCGTTTATTACGCGTTTCGATAATCAGGCGACGTACCTACTATTTACGCACTATATGGTGAAGATAGTACGTATTTTTAGTGCGTGTTTGCACACGAAGCAAGCGTTCGCGGGTGACTTTCATCATCGGAGTAAACAACTTCAAGGTTATCGGTCGACATGCGCCAGGCTCGTTAGTGGGACCGGGAAGTGTGATGGTGGAGTGATGTCGGGTGCGGCGGGCGGGGGCGGAGGCGCGGGCGCGGCAGTGCGCCAGGGCCATCTGCGGAAGCTGAAAACTATGAAGAAGAAGTTCTTCGTTCTTCGCGGCGAGAGTGCCGACTGCTCGGCGAGGCTGGAGTACTACGAGTCCGAGAAGAAGTGCCGAGTGGGAGCGGCACCGCGCCGCGTGCTGCCGCTCAAAAGCTGCTACAACATAACGCGCCGGCTCGACCTCAAGCAGAAGCACGTCATCGCGCTATTTACCAAGGAGGAGCAGTTCTGTGTTGTAGCCGAGAATGAGCAAGAACTGCATGCATGGCTGTCTGCACTGTTGAAGCTACACCACTCTGATGATGCAAGTGATGAGCTTCTGCATCCTACCCGTAAGTTCATACAGTCAAATAACTAATTAAAGACAGACTAACTTATAAACACTGCTTAAAGTTAGCTGATGCATAAAATCTTCTGTCAAGTTTTGACTAATTTGAAATTTCACCCACGAAAACCAAATGGAATGTTTTAAACACTGACTAAGTTTAAGCAGCGTTTATAAGTAAGGCCCCTAATGTTTTAAGTGCAGACAAATAAATAATTAAATAATCTGTCATGAGAAAAATACATTCAACCATGGTAATTAATAATTTATAATTCCATATGTGTAATTGTGTAAGGACTGCAAAAACAACAATAAAGCTGTTAGTACTTTAAACAAGCTTCTTGCATAACATCACCTATGACAAAGTTTCATTGTTTGTAAACAAATCTGCAAGTGACCAGTGACAGCATAATGTGCATGCAGCTTGTAATGTAGGTATTATAATTATTTAGAATGCATCATGATCACTGATCGGATTTTGGCAAGCAATTTAATGTCAATAACATCAAAATGTGTTGAAAAACGTGTGTTATTTTGTCCAATCATCATGAAACATCACATCCATAGAACAAATAGGTAACGAGATTGAAACGTTTCGATCTCGTTCCCGTAAAGCCCCCGGCGCTGATAGTATCAGCAACAAAGTGGTTAAACACTTTTTACCTGTATTGGTGGGATGCACCGATGCATCCCGCTGCTATTTTGACGTGGCCCCCCATCACCCCAACCCTCTCGTAGTCTAAGCATCAAGCTACTGTACAGACATGACAGACCCACCACCCCGTCGTCGCCGCCCAAGAAACGTCTTGAGCGACCCGGAAGATCCTATAGCAGCCGTTGTTTCGGCTGCGCTAGGATCACCGGACCAGTCTAGCCCTTCTGGCTCAGGTACCGATTTCGCCACCGGTATAGGATACCAGCGTAACACAATCAGACACCGACCCCACCGGCGAGGTCGAGGTAGGTTAGTTAGAATGGTCGCGACTTTCCATAGGGCCCACTCCTACAGCGGACGTAGCCTTCTCAATCCTCTTATCCCAGCAACAGCCCAAGCCGAGGCTCACACCCCAGGGGTGCCCTTGAGCTAGTTGCCCCCCACTTTTGTCGGCTGGGTGCCTTAAGCGCCTGCCCTCTTGCCGGTGACGCTGTAAAGGTTGGTAGAGACCAACAGCATTAGCCCGTTAAAAAAAAGCTACCGCTTGAAATTTGAGTTACAAGTTTCCATTAGGAACAACAGAGAGTCAGGCAAAATTGAAAGTGACTGTATAAAAACTGCTTTGATAAAATTTACCTGTTTCATTGATATTACAACATACCTTGTATGACCATTACACAGCAAATTCACTAATTTTGAGGTTTCCACTTAGTATCCAATTAGAAAACCATTTAAATAATAATTTTGAAGTAAAATGTTTTATTAAATGTAGGTTCATTGTTCAGAGGTATCATTTTTCATCCATCACATATTTATAATTTGTATCAATTTCAATTTGACTAATACCTCCAATAAATGATCCAACATCATACAATGGTACCAGGTAAATGTTAGGACCTTAAAAGGCTCAAAATAGTAGAAAGAGTATTACACTATGTGTCTATGGAAACATACACTTGCTTCAAGGTAACTCAAGTCATTGACCCCAATATCTTAAGATAAAACAAAATAGTCCACCACCCATCATAAAACTCCATGACTGTGTATATGTAGTGTAACCCACACATTGACATTGTAAATACTCATACATTTACGCGTTTGGCGCCATTTACATAGCCGCTGGTGTAAATTACATCTATGATTATGATGACATCTTTCATTCATTAATTGGTTCTAGGTTAGGATTGTTATATTATTGAAGTTTTCTTTTTTTTTGCTTAGAGGTTACATCATACATGGACTAGATGAGTAGGAAGAAACTTCAAAATAAGGAAGTCAATTCTATGCCTATTATTGTATTTTGTATTTGTCAACAAGACCTGGGGGGCCACCACAACGTCTTATAGCATTATTACTTCAATCATACAGGGACAAATGTCATAAAAGTAAGAATACTTTAATTTTGCAGAGCTGGAGCAGTTTTGATGACGTCACGTTAAATCGTTCACTCAAATACAACTGGGAGTTTTGGCGGGAACGTGAAAAAGTTCACGTCGTTGCATTGTATTATTTCTCAAAACTTTTGCTTTTTTCAGTGTTAATGTTTAAAATTGGTGGCGTTTTACGCATTAAGTGCTGAATTACGAGCATGAGTGTGGTCAAGTGATATGATGTGGTGAAACGTGATTTTTCGTGTTGCTTCCAAAATTCCATAGAAGCTTCTTGTAAAGTTGCCACCACTTTACTTGAGCATGACTTAGACTGGACTATGACCCGACTTAGACTGGACTATGACTATGACTAAGACTTGACTACGTAAAATATTCTAAAACTCGATGAAAATATACAATACTTGACACTGGCTAAATACACTATGTGTGGAGCCAACATATAAAAAAAAAAAAAAAAAAAAAAAAAAAAATACAACTGTCATGTCATACCTTTACATCATGTTGACACTGACGTGCGACAGTGATAACGCCATATAAAAATGTAGACATCTCGTTCACACGCAGGAATACTTTATAAGTTCATGGTACGAATTCGAACAATATTATTGTAACCTTGAAATAATACTGCCATGAAACATGATGGTTTTGTATTAGTTTGTGGTAGCCCAGCTGAGCTGGTTTATTTGAGCTAGTTCATTTGATTGAAGCTGATGGCATGGTGGTTTCTCACATGAGAGGGGGCAAAATTAAGATTTAAATTAATAAATTACCAAGTGTTACCTCTGGATTCCCTATTGAAGTTTAACTAATGTAAACTTAAAAATACGGATTATTCATTAGTTGCCTGTAGATCATTGACTGTCTTCAACCAATGAGTGTTCAGTATTTTTAAGTTGACAGGAGTTTAACTTTAACAAATGTACAAGAAACCGGGGGTAAGTTGGGGATCAGGGGCCGTACTGTGATCTCTTAGCGCGATTCAAAACAGAGCCTATATTGGATTACTTGTCAAAATTTTCATACAAAAAAAAAACAAAACGACCCAATATAGGCTCTGTTTTGAATTGGGGTAAGAGGTCACAGTACGGCCCCAGTACAGTTATAGCAAATTCAATAGAACTAGTATCCAAGATATTCATTATGACATTTAAGAACGATATATCTTTTCGATGAATCTGACAACCGATGGGGAAGAAAGGTTCTCGAGTGGCGACCACGAACTGGAAGATGTAGCGTAGGCCGGCCCCCCACTAGGTGGACCGACGACCTGGTGAAAGCCGCGGGGAGGCGATGGATGCAGGAGGCGAGCAGCCGCTCTAAGTGGCGCTCGTGGACGTCTTCAGGCTGTTAATGATGATGATGATGATATTTTTTCGACTTATCCAAACCGGACCAACACTTCACACCACTTCCTAAGTAATAGAGTGGTGCACTACTGGAACAGACTACCGCAAGAGGTCATAGCCGCAACCTCTGTGAATGCCTTCAAAAATAAACTTGACAACTGGCTACAAACTAATCAAACACAATTACTGCAAAAACTTATGACCTTCCAACACCGTGGATATAGACATATCAGAAGGAATGCTGCTCGTCTATTATCATATAATAATAATAATAATATTTACTTATGAATATATTAAGTAATAAACATTTGCCATTCTTGCCAGTAAAATCATGTGTGTGACGTCATTGTGCCGGTCAAAATACTAATCGGTTGGTGAATTTGGCTGGTTATTTTTATTATTGTTGGAAAGGCTTGCACTCAACCACTATCTCACTTTATGGGAGTGACGATGCAATCTTGGATGGACTTATGATATAGCTATTAAAAGATAGCATAATAAACATCAGAGTGTGAAATTAAGCTAATTAAAGAACCATTGATCACTTCCTTTTAAAGAATATTTATCTCATAAAAGTTTTTAATTTGAAAGTGATATTACATCCATCTTCAATTCTTCATACATATTGTACAGCCAATAATTTCCTAAAAATTCAAGTTTCTAATGTTAGCACTCAATCGTTTTGATATTGACCATTTTGTTAGTTTTTCTAGTCTTTGTCTTAAATACAAACCTTGGGCTACCTACCTGGTATGTTAAAAGTACTGGTAAAGTGAGAATGTTACACATCCCACACCCACATTAGTAATATGTCTAATCACAAACACTTGAGGTAAAAAATATTTCTAAGGAAAACATATTATGAAGTCACCTATCTATGTCGTATATACATATCTAATCAACCTTCATTATAAACTAACGGTTTGCAAAACAAGAATTATAAATTTTTATGTAAACCATGGACCGTGGAGCACGTGATATTCACTGAAAGGTCATGGAAAAAATAAGACTTAAAACCGGAAATCGTGAACAAGCGCAAAAACTTAGTACCTCATCATCATCACAATCTGCAACGCCAACACTGAAACGGTTGTGCCAGCCCCAAAGCCGCACTCCGGTACTTTAAGGATCTGAACTGCTGGCGGGAGAAAATCACAATACACCCCAGCGGGATGTCAGTGGCAGGTCTTATCCTCCCCATGCCAAATTATAACTAGACTTGTTATTGGTAGCAATATTTTTAGGGTTCCTCGATCTGCTTATTGTTGCATATCTAAATACTATTAATCTATCCTCATTGCATGGAAAATAATAAAGGTGCTATTCTATATCTGGAACCTCCAGTGTGATATATGGAACCTTGAGTTGTAGTCATACTTTCCGTGTTTATTTACTTCATACAGACCTATCAATCAGTGGTAAACTGGTAAGTCGCTAGTCTGGCGATGCGCTGCATAACAGTACAAAATTAAATACAATACCAAACAACGGCAACGACGTTTTGTAGCTTTATTTTTCTACGATTGTAATTTGTTTTGTGCAAAAAAGTAAATCTATACTTGTAAAGCCATTGGCGCTTAGGGTAGGTACTCTGGGAACCTACCACTCCTAAGGCAAACGTCGTCAAGAAGACAAGTTGTGGTTCCAGCAACTGTGTTTCGTTATCTTTAAACCTAAAAAAGTCTGAAACTATCTTTACTTAGTATAGGGTCAATATCTTAGTTTCATAACGTAACAGGAAGTCAGCCAAGACCACCAGGCTAGTGCCACAGATCCTATAAAAAACTAAAGCGTGGTGATCTAGTGCCTAATGATGGTAACCCCGCCTATGATAGCGTCGAAAGTGGGGTTTATGAGAGAGGCCGATGTTCAGTAGTGGACGTCTGCTGGCTGATGATGTACGACGTATTACAGGAAGTTTAAATATAGAATACAATGGCAATACGTATATTTATAAAACGTTACCCAAATACAAGTCTATATCGAGATACAATAATTATTATTATAACAAGTCTGTAGGTCCTGTATAGCTGCGAGTATAGTAAGTAGCGTGAAACTCAAACATACGGGTCAGTGGGTCATTGCTTGCTGCGCTTAGCTAACGATATAAATGACCCGCAATGCTTTGTTAGTCGAAGTGGGTAGCATTGTAATTTGTAACATTGTTGAGTTTACGCGCGTTCGTCGTCTAAACGTATTTGTTGTTTTTGTACCATTCGCGTGTTTTTCACACGCTGTAAAAAGGCTGTTAATGACATATATTGTACTTACACGATATTATATGCAAGAATACCTACGCAAATCTGCTGGTTGGGAATCTGAAAGCGTGAACTTGATAATTCTTATTACACAATAATTATAAAACCCGCTCTAAAAATAGATTGGTTCACTAAACATGTCTCTGAACAGTCAGGTTAAAGTCCTACATATTATTAATCAGAATTAAACAAGTCAATGACTTAGCCGAAGCAATCCAAAGGCATCCATTGCATAACGATCACAGGTAGGTGTTCTACTACCTGTTGTCCGCTAAACGAAAAACCGCAAGTGGTTTTTTGCTCTTGTGTCAATAGCGTAGCATAAAATTAGTGAGATAAATACATTTACTTTGGGTTGAGAAAAACAGGAAAACTGGTGCGAGAATTAGTCATCAATTTGAGCTGAATGCATTTTGTTTTTATTATCTTAAACGTTGATGTTTGCGATGAACTTTGAAGATAGTAGCGGTTTTTTTAGAGTTTTGCTTTTACCTTCAATCATCTATCGGTCACTATAAAAAGTCTTATATGAAAGACTTTTCCTGAATAACTTTACTGACCGACATTCAGCACGTCTCACCAGTCAACTGACTTCAAAGAAGAAGGAGGTCCTCAATTTGGTTGTATTTTTTTGTATCTACTACCACAGAACTCCGTCATTTGAAAACTAACTGGAAATTTTTTTTTTGTTTTGTTTGAATGACATAGGTACTTTTAGATAATGAAATCGGTTTAGTAGTTTGGTTTTAAAATAAAAAAAACTGGACAAATAATTTCATTCCTAATGGTCTAAAACTTAACCCATTTTTTGAAAGGACATTATTAAAAATTCAACCCGTAAGTGGTCTAATAGGTTATAAAGATGGTATGAAAAAATACGAAGCGTTTTTAGTAAACCAAACTGTTTACTGATACACGTTCAATTAGAAAATCTTTATAATCTTCTAATTATTAATAATCGCTTGACAAAACAAATTACTAAACCTGTGAGGTGATAATGTGATGACGTTTAAGGTTAATGACTTGCCAATTTCGTTTTACAGAACATGTGTGGCAAGTGAACGTTCAGAAAAAAGGTTTGGGGGCTGTGAAGAACATCCACGGACTGTACAACCTCTGCCTGACCGACAAGACTCTGACACTGGTGAAGATCAAGAGTCACAACAACGTGATCAGCGAGCTGGGGATCCCCGAACGGGTCGAGTATTCCCTGAAAAATATTAGAAGGTTCGGGTCTTGTTCACATCACCAGGAAGACGTCCACTGCTGAATGCAGATCTCCCACGATACTTCGGACTTCGGACGCTGATTATTAGGGGCATTTGCCATGATCACCACGCTTGGCGGGCTGCTTGGTGATTCTGTATCGAGGAGCTAAATCCAACTAATATAAGAAATGGGCTTGTGTGTATCATGTATGTTTGTTTGTTACCCGTTCATTGCTGAAACGGTCGTATTCGACTTATTTATCTTCATATCTTGTGTCCTTGGGGGTTGTCCCCCCCCCCCTGCCCTTCCCCCTCTTCATAGTGAGATTGGTCCCAATCCCCTTCCTCCGCTCTAAATCCACGTGTTTTGTTCTATTGGCTGGAGTCTCGAACTAAAAAGACGAATGCCTACTGTGTACTTTGTGGCATTCGCATAACCCTAACAAATGGTGTGTTAAGGATTTTAGCCATATTTAAGTGGTGTCGCGCTTTGGGGGAGGCCTATGTTTAGCAGTGGACGTCTTCAGGCTGATGATGACGATGAAGTGGTGCTGATAAGATGAGCAGCTCGAAGAAATGGAAGCACGCGTATCGCCGTATAAAAATTATTAACAAACTGAAACGTACTCTATAAGTTGTCTATTTAAGCAGTTAGTTTGTTGCATGGTCTTGACAGGAAAACACGCACATTTCCTCACGGATGAGGGGCGGGCCCTATCGGCTGGGTTTTTGTCGGCGGCCTTGATATTGACACGGAACGAAAACAAACGCGGCTGCGACCGCATGTGCTATTTTAGAATTACTTTCCTTATTTGAAAGGAAGTGGTTTGTGATATGGATTCGCGGATAGATTTAATGAAAGTACGCGGGATTTATGGAAAGCTAGAGGCGATCCTCGTTTTCCTTTGTTTTACCTTTAGCCGTTTGCTTTCCTTGCCAGTTCTCTGATCAGTTAACTATACTATATTTCCCTACCATAATGCTTTTAAGACATTTCGGCATAGGAAATTTGCAAATTAGACATCGTTTGTAGGCAATTTGCTTTTTAGACAGACTGATCATAAAGGCTTAGCCATTTCACAAGGTTTGCTAAGTTTTGAAGTTAGATGAAGTGAGAATTAATTTAAATTATAAATATTTAAGCGGGCTCCCATACAACAAACGTGATTTTTTATAGTATATATTAACTAGTATACCTATAAAAAACGTTCCTTATCACAGATGCGGAGACTCTGAGTGTTTTTTCTACATGGAAGTGGGGCGGCAGACGGCGACCGGTGCCGGCGAGCTGTGGATGCACTCCGACGATAGCAACATCGCACAGAGCATGCACTCCACTATATACCAGTCAGTATTGCCACAGAATATACATGTATATGTACTTCCTTACACTATGTACGTACGTCCTTACTATGTACGTCGTTACACTTGTAAAATGTCATGCAGCTCGCACAGCGCTACAAGCATTAACTATAAATCCAGTTGACAAATGATACAACTTCGTAACTCGTCTAAATAAATAAGTAGGTTACTAATATTAATTATGTAGGTATAGGTAAATGATAAAATGATAAAAATATGTATTATGTTGTAAATATAACTTGGTCTAACCCCACGTTGCGCAGAATTGGGAAAACCAAGTAAAAACCCAATCAGACCAATAACAAACATGTAAGAGAATTAAAAAAAAACCTATAACTTATTATTATTATTATCTATTTTGACGGTTAACAATAGAAGAAAGGTTCTCGAGTGGCGACTACGAACCGGAAGACGCAACGTAAGCATCCTACTAGGTGGAACGGCGGCCTCGTGAAAATCGCTGGGAGCCTATGGCTGACATTCACAGACGAGTTCGAGTTCGAACTCAAACTCAGTTATGTCAAAATTGTAGTCTAGACTCACCCCCGTATTCTAAAACATTTCACCAAAAATCCTTCACTTAACTTCCACTTAACTTTAGGGAAACTCAAGGTACATCGCGACGTACCTTGAGTTGACAGTTGCTTCGCTTCCCTCGTTTGAGAAAAATTTACGCAGAAATGTCAAGTTGATTATTATTGTCATTTAAAAATACCAAAACACAAAAATGAGGTTGAGTCGAGTGGAGAATCTCGTGGTAACGACTTAGAATATGGGGGTCAGACTTCGGTCGACTTGGCATTCACAGTCGAGTTTAGCTTAATGGAGTAAGAGTATATGCTCATCTGAGCATGAGACGGGCTGAGCCACGAAATCGGTGACTCGAGCCGTGCTCAGGCACCGCCATCTTTATTATCACGCATGTTTTTAAAAACAATGCTGCTTAAAATCAATTTTTAATGTGGTTTTTGTGAAGAAATGTATTTTGTATTGAATAAAATGAATAAATTACGAAATAAAATTAGGTACTTTATAGATTTATTTATAATGAAAATAACAATAAAAAAAATCTAATAGTAATTTACTGGCAGATCCTGTGTGTTTTCTTTTCTTTGTTGTATTATAGATTTTGCTTCCCCGGCTTGTGTCTTCACATTCACATTATTCCATGCCTTTTTAAGTTGTTTGTGAGTAGGTATCTAACCTATAATATAGAATTGATCTTAAATTAATGGTAGGTCTAGGTGTATTAAATAAAAATTAATTCATATGGTACCTTTTAGGAATTACCATGCACATAATGAAGAAATCATCAATGCTTTGCAATTTGGCTCCATAGTTCTATTATTAAAATGAAGCATATATTTATATTTAGTTTCTAGAATTTGTATATATGGAGCTATTAGCTCCCTCAGATTTTGTGAACAAATACTGTGAAGACTATAAGAGACGATTTATTTTCCATTGCTATTTCCATTGTAAGTTTTAATTTCACTCGTGTTTTATTATTTAGGTAAATAACAACATTCATAATAATCATAATAACTGAAAAAACAAATAAAGAGAAAAAGCGTGCTTTTTAAAGTCTCCTTCTAATTATCACCAGTTTTTTTCCCTAATCTGTAATCACCAGTAAGTTTGATCTCCTGTTTCAGTTATTCATACAATATTTGCTATTTTTGCTACCTTTTTAGCATAATACTGCCAAATAAAAAAGAAAACGTGTAACTCACTAATATCAAACTACACTTCGTCCCCTCCACGGCAAACTTGCGAATCTGGCATTTTTACGAAAATGACTTTTTTCGACCAAACATCTTTGTGGCAAAGATTCGCATTTCTAGCTGTTATAGTTTAGAAGATACGATAGCAGTAAATAAGTGAATCTGAACTATTTTTCTATTTGTACCACGGTAAACTAACGTAACGTGTAGATTAGACATTATACTCTAAGTTCCTGAGTATGATACGGAAAAATGACCACAGTAAATATGCGAATGTGAAATAATTCATGTTCTTGTCTTCATCCCGTAAATTGAATATCCATTTTAGCTCATAGTAAACTGATGTATGTGACAGATTCACAAGTTAGCAACGTAATCATAGTTATTAGTTCCATTATTTAACTTAAAACAAGCGAATCTAGCATTGAAATTGAATAAAACAAAATGTCATTAGGTTGAAAACGTTCATTTGATGTAGTTTACAGGCATAAACTGCATTATTGATGACAAAATATGCCAACCATGGTGTGTCAAACAGAATACTCAAAGGGTAGTAAGGATAGTAAGAATAGGGTAGTTACTTAGCTAATCTTCCTAGATTTTACGGCCAGACGCTTTGGTCTATTCATGGACGGGCTACATTGTACTTTTAGCCCTGGTGCTAAACTCAATTTGTTTTGTCTTCTTCCACGTCTGGTTCAGGTAAGTTAATAATGAGCAGCTGATCACAAACTGACAAACTGTTTAAATATTGATGATAAGTTCTTGGCATAATTTAGGCAAATCATTTATGTTTAACTTTGAATTAGTAGGTAATCTTTCAGTATTAATGGGCGGGCTTGGATAATACAGATAAACTTTTACCTACTCCTTTTTGGTTTCAGTTTGAATTCAATGCAGTTTACATTATTATAATCCGTCTTAATAAAAAAAACTATTTAGAACACTCTTTTAAATGTTATATCCACACAGAATCTTTGAATTTAGTTTTTATTAGAGTTCTCAGTAGTTTCAATCTTTTTGAGACACCCATAATATTATTGAAACTTAGAAGAGAACTCAAAAAATCCATCATCTTCCATCCCACCCCCATAAAGTTTTTATTATCAACGATATCCTATTATTTGCCTATGGACCTACCTGATGATAAATAATGATGCGCTCGACGATGGAGCATGCTTGCCTAGATGATAACAGTAGTATTTATTTTAAATTAACTTGAAAGGCGCGGTCATTAAGTTTTCTGAGTGGGTTTCAACTTTCAACCATTCGTATGCTTATACGACAAAAATTTAATCAACAACAAAAATACAAATATTATTATCAAGATACTGTAGGTATGGATTCAATATCGAAATAAGTGTACAATATCGTTTTCATTAAAAACAGATCACAATGATGTACTTCATTGAAAACAAACTGAAATCGAAAAGGGATAAAAGTTTATCTATTTCGTCTAAACCCGCTTAAAAGACTAAAAGATTGGCCATTCTCAAGGCAAAAAACGATCTGCTGAAATAAAATTAATGTCAAAAGCTGCTCATTTCAAAAACCTAACATCTATATTTATAAATTCTGCCAGTGTATGATGCACGAAACAGATTGAATTTAGCAGGAAGACTACAATTTAGCCTATTCATGATCAGATTATAACGACGCCCTAAAATTTAGGAAGATTAGCCAAGTTAAATAACAACGGAACCCTTAGCGTACTCTTTCTAACTCACTTTGCAGACTTTCTCATCAACCATGTACCAGTTTAGCTATTTTTACCTTAAACTGCATAATAATTAACACTTTTAATGTTATTACATTTTGTTTTGTTCGGTTGCTAACCTAGATTCGCTTTTTTGAAGTTAAATAATAGAACCAATAGCCATGTTTGTGTTGCAAAGTTGCGAATCTGCCACATACGTAAGTTTACTATGGGCAAAAAATGTATAGATAATTTTTTTCTATGAAGTTGTAAAGTTGCGAATTTGCATTATTTGGCTATTCCACTAAAAACGTAATTATTCATTAGTACGCTTAAACACGCTTCAATTTAATGTATAAGTACATATAAAAATTCAAAATTGGTTGAAGAGATCTATTTCTAAAATCCAAAAACGTGATTTATTTTTCGTTTTTTTGCTCTCCTGTAAAATGTGTAAAATGCAGATTCGCAAGTTTGCCGTGGAGGGGACGACTTATCTATGGCCGGAGTTTACTCGGCGGAGTGAGGGCGGAATTTACGTGGGAACTTGACTGTGAATTTAACAACGCGGAGTATACTCGCCGAGTCCGGAGTTTGAACTCACGTGAGATCGAGATGCATTGACTCTGAATGTCAGCCTATGGGTGCAGGAGGCAAGCAGCCACTCATAGTGGCACTCTATGGGGGATGCATATGTTCAGCAGTGGACATCTACAGGCTGATGATGAAATAAATAATTAAAACATCCTCACGGGTTATGGAACATTCTGTATTATGAAGCAAACTGGACAACCTGTTTCCAACTCCTGGAATGACCAAATAGAGACGAGGTCGGAACTGTCATGATAATCTGTTCCAAGAACGAACTACGTTTTGAAGCAAGGAAATAATCCCTTTATTATGAGTAACTTGCTAACTTGAATGATAATGAATGACGCGAGGAGCTAGTCGTTCACCTGATGTTAAGCAACACGGCCGCCTGTTGCAGTTTCAGTTGGAACTTAAAATAATAAAGTTTCGCGTGTCACTGCACTGCGCACGTCATCCAAGGCCCGAAGTCTGCTATCTCAATTGTCATAATGGTTTAACAATAACCATAATTGTAATGACAGATTTTGACAGTAATGGTAGTCTACTTATAGTTTGTAAACTACCATTTGTGCCAAAATCGGTCGTCGTAACAAATTTTGACACTAATGTGTAATATTTATGGTTTCTAGACCACCATTAGTGGCAAAATCTGTCATTATGGTACGATTCATGAACCATTATGACACAAATGCAATAGCTGACTTTGGGCCCTGAGCATCAGCACAGTCTGATTATCAGATTACTAGACTGTGGGTTGGAATGGGATTTCATTATCTGATCTTATCATAAAACCCCATTTGCCCAGTAATTTCACAAGCTACGTCAGAACGGAACACAGTAGTGCTTGCATACTACTGCTTGGCGGCAGAATAAAGTCCAACCTGTAAGAAAGGGATAAACAACATAAGAAACGTTCTTCAAAGCCCCATATCCTTTAAAGCGTGGTTTGCAATACATTTTATAACCTTTTGATCGTTTCTGACACCACACTTACCGTCTCTTTCCGTTCCAGCGCGATGCGCAACTGTGCGAAGGAGACGGAGAACGAGAGGGACCACATAGTGATCCCGAAGAATGAGAACCCACTACCGGCGCGACGGCAGACGTACTCGGATGGACGCGGCCGCGCCGGTCTCACTGGCGGTAAGTGGACGGGATATACGTGTACTGCTCTGAAAATTCGAATACAACGCCTTATATAAAAAAAAAAAACAATATTTATAGTCAATCTAACTTTAAAATGTAATAAACACTCGCCTTGTGGCGAGCCATGTGGACTCAAAATCCATTAAGCAAATATCAGATACCTCCAATACCAGAATAATACCAGACAACCAACCAACCTTTCTTCTCTCCTTTTCCTTTACTTCTTTTTTTTTCTGTAACATCCCCGAGTGTATTACTAGGTTTACACAGAGATTGTAAAAGTTGAATTACTTGAATTTATTATGCAATTTTAAATTATCGTATTTAATAAAAAATGAAGTATAATTATCAGAGCAGTGGTCCGAGGTTGCGGGGGACCGGGATATCTGGGGGAGACCTTTGCCCAGCAGTGGGACAGTATAGGTTAAGAAAAAAAAAATGATTATCACATAAACTATCAGGGGAAACCCCCAATATTGAGTTGGCTAACCTCGGTTCTGCAATATTTTATCAGAAAAAAAATATTTTTCTAATGTTTATTTTTATGATATTAAATGACGTGACGGGGTAGTCCTTCACCTGATGTGACAGTGACATGACTGTCCATAAAAATTGTAGTTTTAATCTGAACCTTAAAATAATAAAGTTTCACGCGACACACACACTACATTATTTCAAATACTGTCTATAATAATTTCAATCGCGGCGTTCATAGCGACAAAGAAAAACACATTTCCATGACATTTATTTCAGTTCGAATTGAAATGGGAACCGTTACCACTGCACCACACACTCACACACACACATAGACCACCACTCAACACACAAATACTAACAAACACAACATTAAAAACAACGACACAACAAACAAGACAACAAGATATAACTTGACTCATATGTCCACATAATACCAGACAATTCTGAAAACTACTACACTAGATTTTCTTTTTGGTACAACCACAGATATTAAAATAGTAATACCTACTAGTATACAACATAATACGAGACATTCATAATCCCACAATAGAACAATCAGCTGTATTGATTATGTTATTCCAACGATTTAGCATCTTTTCTTAAGTATACAATAGATTCTCTGGTTATCATATATTTGCTTGTATTTCAATTTTCAGTGCACACTCCCCAATGCGATACCACAGTAGTTTGACACAGTAGATGAACCTTGCTTGAAAGTAGTGTAGATTAGACAGACGGTAGCTGTGACTAACATTACTTAATTACAGTTTCAAATAAGCTGGTCAAAAGCCCCCCTTTGATTTTTGGAATCGGAAATGCAACCTAGCGGCCTTAGAATAGGCTAGTGTTTTGCTATTTTTTTTTTATTGCACTAATGAATAATATTCTTCAAAATATAAACTGTCGTGAAAACAACAATTGAATATCTCAAAAAATTACAAAGTTACAAGCGTTTTAAAATAGAAACAGGAATAGAAAGAGACAGTTTGAGCGTGTAGTGACGTGAGTCCTTGCACATTCAGTGTACCTCATTACGAAGCTGTGGTAGCTTTATACAAGGTGACCTTGAATTAGTATGTTATCCCGAGATGGGAGGAATGGGACCATGATACCCTGGTTGTGAGAGTCTTACTTATAACTGGGTGTTGCCAAACTTCTATGGTAAAAAATAAATCCACTCGCAAAGTTGCACGTGTAAACGCTACGAGAGTTAACAAGATACTATAAATTCATTTCTAAACACAGGTTATTAAACTCATTTATGTGCACTCGGACAAGGACAAAGTTCAACCACCCAGCTGCACTAAGGCTATTTTCGAACGTAAACTTTACATGGCATTTCTTGAATGAATCGACGCCTACTAATGCCCTGAACATTCTACTCGAATAAAGAATAAAGATAAAGAATGAAAAACTATTAATTTAGTAAAGTCGTAGAAGAAACATTGTCTACCTTGGGGTGTAGATTTACTCCCTTTCGGGATAATATTTCAATTCAAGGTCACCTTGTATACAATCTGTGACGTCAAAACATGCGTTTTCTCAGTAACTGGGGAAGCTATGTTTTGCGAGAAAGGGACAGGCGATGCGCCCTCCAGAAACTTAAAAAAACTTATTACTCTGTGATTTACTTATCGATTTTCCTTATTTTTTCAATTATTGCATTTATTTTTAACTTACTTCATGAAAATAGTATTAACTTGTTACTTTTTAATGGCAGGACACTAGCCTATTAAAGGCTGATTTTCAATTCTAGAACCGAAGTGGAATCAAATCGACCATAATTACGTTCGATGTACAGGCAAAATTCACTAGCTCGCCAATCGTAGTAGCACATTAGCTCGCCAATCGTAGTAGCAAGCAGTCGCTTACCGCGCCCCGGCACAACATCCAGCGACTACCAAACTTTTTTCGCGATGTTTACTTGCGGGAAATGCCATTCGAAAATGTCCGAGGGGCCTTTTTGTTCATCGTGCTCCCAGCATTTTGACTTCCAGTGTGCTGGAATTTCTGAAGTTGGCTTCCGTAAGTTGGGTGCGGAAAGGAAGTCATTGTGGAAATGTTCCGCCTGCAGAGTTGTGCCTGCCGTTGTAGCCTCCGCAGCTTTGCCAAAGAGTCAATCCACGCCTGACATGGAGACGATCCTGGTTGCCATCCAACAGCTGTCAGATAAACTGAAGCCGATTGACCGATTGGTCGCGGATATGGGCGAGGTCAAATCTGACCTAGGCGACCTAAAGACGTCGGTAGACCTGGCGCACTCATGGATGAAGGACTTGGGTGATACGATGAAGGCATTTGATGGAAGACTCACCGCGGTTGAAGAAGTCACAGATGAGGTATCTTCACTCCAATCATCCATCAAGAAAATGGAGCTAAGTCTTAATGAGAAAGAGCAGTGGTCTCGGTTGAGTAACATTGAGATAAAGGGGGTGCCGCTGAAAAGAGATGAAAATCTATTCGGAGTGCTGAGCCTGATCGCCAAAAAAGCGGGTGTACCGTTCAGGAATGAAGACTTAAATTTTATATCCAGAGTCCCAACTCGCGTGAAAGATGCCCCCAAGCCTATTATAGCTTGCTTCAATAACAGATACATAAAAGAAAATTTTGTGTCTGCTGTGCGCAGCCTAAAGGGGCTTTTGGCTGCCGAACTTGGATTTCAGGAAAACTCAAAGATTTTCGTGAACGATCATCTCACGGCAGCCAACAAGCAGCTTCTGTCCAAAGCCAAAGCTGCGGCAAAGGAGAACCACTACCAATTTATTTGGGTGAAGCAGTGCAAAATTATGCTACGGAAAAGTGTAACTTCTCCGTTTCTGACGGTGAGGAACGAAGAGGATCTAAAGAAGATATGTTGAGCATTTTTAAATTCGTGTTTTTATATTTTTTTGCTGTTACGTCGTGTAAAAGTTTGAGAATCATAGCTCTGTTATCTGCCTGTCAAGCGAACGCGTGCATGCCGCACCGCTCCGAAGTAAGGTATTTGCAGTGTTTGTTTGCTGCTACGGACCAGTGTTTATCCCCAGCCCCGCATTCTATTCTGACCCGTACTACGGTGTCTTTATGTGTCATTATCTCCTGCATAAGAAGTTGTTTACGTGCTAAACTTCTGTCATTATTTCATATATTATTTAATAATTATGCAGTAATCAATTTTCCTAAATTATGTAATAATGTTATATTAATTATTTCTATGCAATTTTTACGTTTTTCGGCCACGAACTCACACATTAAAGGTTATTGGAACACAATAACAACCGCTCATTGTACCCTATTTAAAATTGGCTTTAGTCTTGGATTATTTGTTTACCTACTGCGTTACACCAGTTATAGTCCGGCTTTTATTAAGTTGCTTACGTTTTTTACAAAATATGATAACTTTTTTATTTCCACTATGTTAATGCTACGTGGGCTATTTTTGCGATGTTTTTACAATGTAGAAAAGGGTATTAACTTAACACGATTACGAATAATAAGTGAGTACATACTCACTTTTTCGCATACGTACCTATGGTGTTGTTATTTGTATTGTAAGGATTCGAAATACTATAGACATTTTTATTGGTTGTATCCTGTTAATGGTTTTAATGGCGTGACATCGATGATCGTGTTAATAGCGTGTTACTTTATTCTACCGTCTGACCTGTATACGTATAGTAGTAATATATTTTCCTATTTTATTTTATCTTTCGATGAGTACGGTCTCAGCGTAGTAGTAAATCCTAAGTATAGTAATATCTTCTGTATTAATAGTAGTCGTCCCCAATTTATTCTATGGTTCCCGTGTTTATTGCATATTAAAACCAATTATTCACAATGGATAACTTGAAGGTATTTTATCAAAACGTACGGGGATTACGTACTAAAACGGATATATTCTATAGAAATCTGCAGCTTAATAATTATGACATCATATGTCTTACAGAAACATGGCTTTTGCCGAGTATAAAAAGCGAGGAGCTTTTTGATGATTCTTATGTTGTTTTTAGAAGGGACCGCAATTATGAACGTACCGCACAGACGCTCGGGGGTGGGGTTATTATTGCGATAAAGCGGGATCTTGCCGCTGTTGCTAACTCGGATTGGTGCTCGTCCGCTGAGGATATTTGGCTGACTGTTACTTTGCCTGGGAGTCGTGTTATATCAAAACAATTACATATTTGTTGTATTTATCTTTGCAATCAAGCTCAGGGCTTCAGTGCGACATCGCAGTTGGGATTTTTTGCCGATAAATTGCAGGACATTTATACACAGCACTCATCAGACTCGTTCCTTATAGTGGGTGATTTTAATCTCCCTTCTATTAAATGGTCTCAGCAGCAAGCTGGCCAATCTGGACTCGCAGCATCAGCCGTATCGGGTGATATACTTAGAACATTTATTGATACTTTAATTTTATGCAATTTGTCGCAATTAAATTTTATTGAGAATCAGAATAATCGAATTCTTGACTTAGTTTTATCTAACTTGGCATTAAATATAAACAGCTGTGTTGACCCACTTGTCCCCGAGGACGTGCACCATCCTTCATTACTAATCGAGCTGGATCTCTCCGTTCAGAAATGTTGCACTAATAAACCAAGGCTGAAATATTATTATGAATCCGGTGACTACTCTAACTTATGTAAAGATCTTGATAAAATCGACTGGCAACACAATTTAAATATAAATTCGATTGACGGAGCTCTTGATTTCTTTTATAAGATCTTATATAAATTGCGTGATATTTATGTTCCTCATAAGACAGTGTCTGTAAGTAGCAGGCAACCTCCCTGGTTCACCGCAGGTCTTAAGAAAATACTTAGCGAGAAATATAAGCATATCCGCAAGTATAGACAATACGGGAATAGGTCTGATTACGTTTCTTTCTGCACACTGCGGGACCGTGCGAGAGTGTATGAGAAAGAGTGTTATAACTCGTACATCACTAGGATTGAAACCTCAATTTCTCACTCACCCAAAGCATTCTGGTCTTTTGTTAAAACTAAGACTTCCAACTCAACTTTTCCTTCTACTATGACGTATGGCAATGACACTGCAAACACTGGTGAGGGTCTTTGTGAATTGTTTTCTAGGTTTTTCAAATCAACCTTCCTGCACTCGACTGGTAATAGGCCTTCAACTTCCACTTGCCGCGTGGCTCATCGTACGGATAATCCAGTGAGCATTGGTTCCATTGAAATCTCATTGGAAGTTTTGGAGAAACTGTTAAAGTCAGTTGACACCAATAAGTCAGCAGGGTCGGACGACCTTCCACCCATTTTTATTGTTAAATGCTCGCGAAGTCTTGTTCTTCCGCTTGGTATGATTTACACCAGGTCAATTCGAGAGGGCGTTGTTCCGCGCGTGTGGAAATCTGCTTTAGTGTCGCCTATACATAAGAAAGGGTCTAAATCACAAGTCGAGAACTACCGCCCTATATCGAAACTATGTATTTTTGCCAAATTGCTTGAGAGGATAGTCTATGCACAAACTTACGCAGCTTTAAAACCAATATTTATAGAGGACCAGCATGGATTTCTTAAAGGGCGTTCCACAACCTCCAATCTACTTCTCGCAAATGAATTTATAGTGGACCAAATGGCGTCGGGGCTCCAGGTAGATGGCATATTTACAGATTATAGTAAGGCGTTCGACAAGTTAGATCACTCGTTACTCTTAATTAAATTACAGTCGGCAGGTATACACGGTGATCTTTTTAGATGGTACTCCTCCTACATAGAATGTCGATCTCAAGCGGTGGTTCTCAATGGGTTTAGGTCATCTTGGACTGATATAACATCTGGAGTCCCCCAGGGGTCGTTACTGGGACCACTGCTCTTTGTTATTTTTATTAATGATGTTAACTCCTGTTTTTTGCACTCAAAATTCTATTTGTTTGCAGATGATATGAAAATTCTTAAACCAATCAGTAGTCTTGTTGATACGATTAAACTTCAGGAAGATCTCGTTAGATTTAGTGATTATTGCCTAACAAATAAACTAGACCTCAATGTTGATAAATGTTATACGCTTACCTTCTCTAGGAAAAGGAACACTATTCATACAAATTATTACTTAAAAGGTAGAATATTAAGCCGAGTAGAAATCATGAGAGATTTGGGTGTGCTGCAGGATTCTAAGCTAATGTATATTCAGCATATAGATAACATCGTCACAAGATCTTTGCAAGCCCTTGGGTTTATCATGAGAGTATCTACACCATTCAATAGTATCAAAACGTTAAAGATTCTGTACTGTGCGTACGTCCGCAGTATCCTAGAGTACTGCTCTCAGGTGTGGAACCCACACTATGAGTGCCATATTTTGCGTATAGAAAGAGTACAGCGGAAGTTTCTAAAATTTTTGCAATTTCGCTCAAAAACATTTGACATCAGTTATGAGCAGCGCTGCAGACGGCATCATTTTCTGCCACTTAAGACAAGGCGGACTATAGCAGATGTGACATACTATTTGAATATCTTAAATAATAAAGTTGATAGTTCTGAGTTACTTAACAAAATTTCCCTTCGTACTCCAACATTTAATTCACGCCATACGCCACTTCTTTCTGTTCCGTTAGCCAGGACAAATTACATGCAAAATACTTTCTTCTGGAGAACATCTTCATTTCTTAATGACTATTTAAAGACTAATAGTGATATTGACGTTTTCTTTGATGGGGTGCGTTCTATAAGGCAAAAACTGGCAGCTGATTTCTTCGGTTCTCAAACTTAGATGTCAAGCTTAGATGTACTGTTTCATTTAATTACACTATCGGTAGGTTTATTTATCTGCTTCATGTTGACTTCTCTAGCTATCTACTACGGATTTCTTTTATATGATTTTTCTATAGGTGGAAACTTGTAATTGGCCTAGTTTATTTTCTATAACTATGTTACGTTCTATTGTTTATTTGGCTGTAAGTTTTCCTATGATGAAATAAATAAATAAATAAACAAAAATAGCCCTAAATGAAAGGTCTTAACTGGCTCAAACTCGTGTGCGGGAAAGCCAGCAGTATAGAGTTAGCAGTAAGGGCTACATTGGCTTATTGCAGAGAAGGGCCTGTGCGTGGGCGCGTGCATTAGGCAGTGCGTGTGTGCGAGCGCCACGCACTCCATCGAGGAGTCCGCCGCCGCGCTCGCGCCGCTCGCCGCGCACGGTACCCGGCCGCCCGGTGACTCTACCCTCTCGCTCGCACTTATACACGCGCCCCATCTTTCTTTTCGTATACTATTTGAACTTGAATTAGCATATTATCCCGAAAGGGGATAAAATTTACTCCCCAAGGTAGACGACATTTCTTAGACGACCTATCTAAATTAATAATTTTTCAATGAAGAAATGCCATGTAACGTTTACGTTATAATATTCACAGAAGACAGCCCTAGCGCAGGTGCACGCAGCTGGGTGTAGTTGAACTTCATCCTTGACAGAATTCCTTAAACAAGTTCGTCATCCTGTGTTTAGTAATGAGTTTGTTTATTTATTTTAGTATTTTTCTCATAGTGATTGCTCGTGCATTTTTATGTCTCTAACTCTTTCGTATTAGGTTGTGCGTTATAGGGTTACAATGTGCAGCGCTAGGTTAGTGGATTTATTTTTTAGTATGGAGGTTCGGAAACACGCAGTTTCAAATATCGGTCTACCTTCGGGATAACATACCAATTCAAGTTCATGTTGTATATCTCACGGAAAGCGTTATCGGTTAAAAATCAGGGCTTCAATACATAAATGATAAATCAAAACGACAGCAAAATGTTAATTTTATTTATTAAATGAAGTTGACTTGAAGCTGTTCAAAAACCTTTTATGGCATAACATATTTTTATTATGCCGTTCCGTTTGTGTCATTGTTTTGGATGGAATAAAGAGGGTAGATTCAACCGGTACGTTTCGTGTTCAATATTCGTGAAGTCCGCTCCCGCGGATACGCTAACTAAATGTACTAATTCTATGTGCGGAAGGGTCAATAATTACTGTAAACAACCACGATATTATACCTAGTTTCAAGCGCGTGTTACATTCGTAAGTGCGCAAATGCGCGCGTATGTGCGTACAAGACGCATTGTCTAACTTTTCTTTTACCGAGTTTGTATAAATGTCTATATTTATGATCCCAGTACATTATTGATCCTTTAATAAAGTGAGCAATGAAAAAGTCTGCTAAATAATAGCTTACCTGTGCCTATTATTTTATAAATAATTGCTAAGTAACGACCTTTATTTTCTAACAACTTCCCAATCTAAGTGCGTTATTCTTGCATATTTTCAACATATTTTCATCGAGTGCTGCAATGTACAATTACTATTTTACTTCTTGGGACGATCGACATCAAACGTTTAAAAGCCTTACCCGTGCTTAGCTCTTAACATTGCAGCATTAAAATAGACTTAAACCACTCAATCATAAGGTACAGTATGCTTTTATTTCCAACTTAGTTTTAAGCACGTTAAAGATGTCGTCGAAGCATTTTGGGCATCGTGTGTGTGATTATCGTCTGCATGGCTTTCTTTTGATATTGGTTTTGGACAGCTTATATCTTGTGTTCCGTGTGTGTTCATACATTTATATACATACATTACTATACAACAAACATAGTTAAAGACAAAATATCAATTTGTACATCAAAACGTTGCCATTCCCATAATTAACCATTAAAGGTTTGGTTTAAAAAAATCATTACATATAACTAAAACCGCGCCGTTGTCACCGTTAACACCGCTCGGTGGCACATGTTTCACGTGTCGCTTATCATTGTCTTCCGCAGCGGAATGCCAAGTGAATAACACACTAACCGAGTGCGGTGAGAGCTCGCGCGCGATAACGCACCACCGGACCGTGTCCTTGCCGACCGGCGCGCTCGAGCCGCTCCGCGTGGTGCACGAGCGGACTCGCTCCGCTCCGCTCACCGGCGACGAGCTGGCCGCTCTGCTCGCTCGCCCGCACTGCCCGGGCAAGCCGGACGGCAAGCCCGGGGCAGCGCGCCGCGCCAGCACGGGCATGCGCTTGTGCAAGCTGTCGCCGGCGCATTCCAAGAGTACGTATGCGGCCGCTTGCTTTCTTGGCTGCGTAACTGCAGGAGACCCTTGCCCGCACTCACTGCCGCTCTTTTACTTGGGAGTTCGAGTTATTGGCGATGATGAGACGTGAACTACTGTCATCTAAACTATGGAAGTGAATTCTAAATCTAAATTAAATGTACTTACGGGATGATTATCTCTCAAAATTTTCGTAGTTGATTGTGTTTAGAATGTTAGTAATAAATATTTTTATTGTGACTTAACAGTGTAATTTGTTTGTGATATTTTATCCGTTAGAAAGTCTCAACGCTCGTAAACCGAAACGAAAGCTAGTGAATTTCCAGCGCGTTACGTAGCCACTAGCCACCGAATATTCCTGTTGGACACGCATGCTTTGCTCGTTCCGTCGCATGCTAGATTGTACAACAGCATCGCACATTACTAACATTGTACAACTGACTTGTATATGTGCCTGGCAAGTAACTTGAACCCTGACTGACGAGTCACGTCACATTTGCTGTAGCTAAAATGTGTTAAGACTTCTAAGCAAGTCGCGTGTTGTTTCAACTAAGGGTCAGCTTTTCTGGACATTGAGTTCGCCACTTCTTATAAGTTTGTTTGTCTTTTTGCGCAAGACGACATCGCTTGTAATTTTACTTAGTTTGAATGTACTTATGTTTTTTCTCTATACAGGGTTACAGGAAAAATCGTGCTAGATCCGTTAAGAGCGTGGAGTACCCATCACTTCTGACTTATTTCACTATGAAACACCCTAGGCTAAACTTTACCCTTTTCGAGATATTCAATTTTTAATTTTTTCATTGAAATATTTTGTGTCTTCTTATTATTATTATTATTGCATTTTTACATGTGTAATAAGATGCTTTAGGACGTCAATCATTAAAATAGTACATAAGTTAATTGAATAGACCGTAGTAGACAAGTGAAAGTTAAGATATAAAAAAAATATTAGAAACTGTATTGTTTTCTAAGGGATATCTACAAAAATATTATTAGTTTAGCCTAGGGTGATTCATAGTGAAATAAGTCAGAAATCATGGGTACTCCACGCTCTTAACGGATCTAGCACAATTTTTCCTGTAACCCTGTATATGTACTGTTTTGGTAGTTTTATATAATCTGGCAACATCATGTTGTTGGCATTGTAGATCTCTACTTAGTAGATAATCGAATACGTTTATACGCCTTTTGGAATATTTATGTAAAATATATATTTGCATGTCGCCTTTATGTTTATCATTTAATATTACCTTTTTATTTTCCTATTTTTAGGTGTTATGTAAACTGGGATGTATATAGTTAACTTCGCCATAAAACTGCAGCGCTTTTTTCACAGGCGTACTTACAATTTTAAACTTTATTATATTTATTTAGCGACCGTTTTTAACGCTTTCTTATGAACAAGCTTGTTTTAATTTTTAAAGTGGACTGGTTCAAAATGGTGGGTAGTGGTAGAAAGTTAACAATGAGGTTTGATTACAGATGCGGGCACGCTGCGTAACCGCTGTGACAGTATGCCCTCGCGAGCTTGCTCCTCGTTTGATATAGAGCGCCCGCCGCCCAGGCACAGCGATCTTGAAGGTACTCTATACATACACAACCAACCTTATTTATTTTATTGTACCTATTTATTTTTGCTGTTTATTGTACTTCCTTCTTTTTTCGTTTAATATTTAGTGTTTTTGTTTTTAGTTTGGTGTAAATATTGTGTTAGCATTAAAGATATTTAATTCATAATGTCTTTGTCTAGAACTTAAATTGAAATAAATATTTATCAAACAACCTCTAACAGTTTTTAAGGGATCGAATCGAGTTAGGTACGTCGTGTGTGGGCAACATGTCCAGCTAATAATCGTCGACGAAATATTTGCCCAGACATTTGTATTGCTCTCTTACTCCCACTGCACTCAGATGTAGCGGTGGAAGTGGGAAAGTAATATTATCTTGTGTTCGTTGTCGGTTGGCAGGAGCGGACGTGTCCCTGGACGAGACCGACGCGCTCGGCGAGTGGAGCCGCACCCCGCGCATCCCGGAGGAACCGGATGTTTACGACATCACCAAGGATTGGTCCATGTAGTATGTGCTCTTCTTATCTAATGCATTTTCATTCGACTTCAAAAAAATTATGTTCGCAATTCGGTTGTATTTTTAAAATGTTTGTTACCTCAGATCTCCGTCATTTATGAACCAATTTGGGAAATTGTTTATTTTATATGAATGAGTATTCATTAATCTTTCAGATTGGTCCCACAGAAATATTATCACAGTCGGTTCACTAATTTCTAAATAATTTCACTTATTTCTAGTTTCTAAATCAAAATAAATGGAAAAAATACCTGCCCATACCTTGGATATTTCCTTTCGGCTGTTGGGGCACCCATGGCCAAAGATGGGGTGATCATTTGCCTAATTAATCATCATCAGCTTGAAGACGTTTACTGCTGAACATAGGCCTCCCACAGGGAGCGCCACTTTGAGTCGCTGCTCGCCTCCTGCATCCATCGGCTCCCCGCGGTGTTCACCAGGTCGTCGGTCTACCTAGTGGGGGGCCGGCCTACGCCTACCTAATTAATAGTAACTTGCAAATAAACAATCTGATTTGATCCCCTGCAGCCTGACAGTGAAGCAACCGCGCACGTCATCGCTAAGCGAGGATAACGTCGTGCCGGAAGGTTACATGCCGATGGCGGGACATGACGTCACCGGCCTCGTGTCGGCCTCCAGCGGCTCAGTCTGTAGCGGCACGCCTTCCACCGATCCCAGGTTCAGGTGAGACATTGACTGTAAATACATTTGACCAATAATTCAACTCCCTCATACGAAAATTACTGGTGTATTTCAACCGCTATTCTTATGAGAGGAAACGGGACACCCAATGTGTCTTTTGTTCCCATCCTGCTCTGTTCTTTGTAATTTCGTATGACTTTGTCTCGTTTTGTAACTTCTCCCCCAGCCCGCGCAAGTGAGTCGTGTTTGTAGGAGTAATAGGCATGATGACTACTATTAAAAATGAACAAGTAAATATTACTTTCGTGAAGAAGATTAAAAATGAATGCAATAATAGAAAAAATAAGCGAAATCGGTAAATAAATCACGGAGTAATAAGCTTTTAAAGTTTCCTCCGGCATCTCCTGTCTCTTTCTCGCGAAATAGAGCGCCCACACAAGTTGCTATGAAAAATCTACTCGTGACGTCACATGCCAAAGAGATTTTATGAAAAGCTACCACAGCTTAGTAATGAGGTACTATAACGACCTTCCTCTGACGTCACTGGCCGTTTGAGCTATCTCTTTCTATTCTGGTTTTTAAAATGCTTGTAACTTGATAATTTTTTTGAGATTTTTAATTTTTGTTTTCACTAATATGTATCTTTTGAGGAATATAATTAATTTTTCAAAAAAAAATTGTCATTATGCCTATTATGTATCAACAAGCTTTATAATCTTTGAGGTGAGATAATACTAGCTGGGCTCGTGGTCCCGTACAAGTGTTCACTCGTACTCTCCTCAACCAACGCCAGTCCACAAGGAACGCAGGCCTCAATTTGTTGTCACTTGTGATGCTCACTTGTTCTTGTAGTTCTTACTAACATCGCGATGTTCATTTGTTTTTAAAGATGACCTATGTTCACTGATCTCTATTGTACAAGTAGGCTGGATAGACGATGTCGTACATCATATCAAAGACTTCTATGTATACACAGCACATAATTATGACAAATATTGAGAACTTTTTGTGCCGATTTGAATCGCCATTCTCGAGTGTCCGGAGAATTATAATTTGAAACACCATCGCGTTGATTGGTTGTTTTGAAAGTGTGTATTCTGTGATTGGTTGGTTGAATTATTTAGTTACAAAAAGTCCCACGATGTCACTCTTACACTGGAATTCATAGTCAAGGCGGGGGCTCCTCCAGAGGATGAATCAGGCGCTGTGCGGCAAATTCTAACTTTATGCATTTCATAAACAAAAGCAGCCCCCAATCTGGCATGATCAGAGGCTGGACGCTGATCGTCCAAATTTCGTCAACCAAACGGTCTCCTTGCTTTCAAATCGTGTTATTTTATTATTTTATGAAGTGTCGTGATATTTAAAATACGAATAAGGTATATCGGTACCGTTTCTTCAACATTTACCAGTTAAAATAATATATTTAACACAAAATAGGCACACAAAATATACAAAAATAATATTTCTTTTAACTTTTTTGTGAGTGAGTGACGGGTGACATTTTGGCGCGACTTTTGATAGTTCAAAAGTCGCGTCAATATGACACTCGACAAAATTTTCATAGACAGCTTGATTGAAATCGTAGAGTATTTAATTAAAATGCAGTTCCGTTAGGGGTTTCTCCAGGGATTGTTTATGAAAGTGAAAGAATAATGATTACGCATTTAATCTCTAGGCAAAAGTGGAATGATAGATTTTCGGGGTTTGTTCAACCTTTGTTTATGAATACCGCTGTTAGTAATCACTGCCAAAATGGCGAAAGTCAAATGTCTTCAGTCAATATTGGTCAATATGGTAGTCCAGTGTACTAGTATAATGGAGGTCACTGCCTGTTTGGTCTTTGATGCTCATTTGTTTCAACTCGATTGTCGTTGCCCCAGCGACCGTTGATGCTCATTTGTTTCGACTCGATTGTTGTTGCCTCAACGATCGTTGATGCTTATTTGTTTCGACTCGATTGTTGTTGCCCCAACGACCGTTGATGCTCATTTGTTTCGACTCGATTGTTGTTGCCCCAGCGACCGTTGATGCTCATTTGTTTCGACTCGATTGTTGTTGCCCCAACGGCCGTTGATGCGCATTTGTTTGTGGTCGAGGGCGAGCTCGGTAAGTGAGGCGCGGTAATGTTGTGTGGCAGCGAGTACCAGCTGGAGCCGGCGACGTCGCACATCGGGTGCGAGAGCCGCCCCCCGCGCGCGTACAGCGTGGGCTCGCGGCCCGCGCCGGCCGGCCCGCGCGCGGAGCCCCGCCACCGCGCCTACAGCGTGGGCGCGCGCGCCCGCCCCGCCGCGCACCGCCCGCACCCCTCCGCCGAGGACCTCATGCTGCTCGACTTCTCCAACGCCTCGCCCGCCGGCAAGGTCAGTAGCCCGCTCCCTCGCCGGTGCTGCAGTCACATCGGACGTATGGTCACCAGGACTGAAACTGCCTGGAACCTAGTTGGAATAGAGTTATATTGTATCGATCTCTACAGAATAAGCACGTTTTTTGATAGCGCTCTGTTATTGTTTAAAATCGTAGATCATAAATTGATATCAAATAGGCTTGTGTCCTGCTATTAAAAATTAACAAGTTAGTACTATTTTCATAAAGTAGGTTAAATATTAATGCAATAATTGAAAGAATTAGTACAATTGGTAAATAAATCACGGAGTAATAAGCTTTTAAAGTTTCTGGAGGGCGCATCGCCTGTCCCTTTCTCGCGTAACAAACCATCTCCACAATTACTATAAAAACAGCTTTGTGACGTCTCATGCTAAGAGTTTGTGTGTAAAGTTAGCATAGCTTAGCAATGAAGTACTATGAAAGACTAACTTATGACGTCACTGCGTATTTGAGCTGTCTCTTTTTATTTCTGTTTTTAAAATGCTTATAACTTTGTCATTTTTTGAGATATTTTATTTTTGTTTTCACGACTGTTTATTTTTTGACAAATATTATTAATTTATGCAATTAAAAAAAAATTCTGGACACAAAAGCCTATTGTGCAAAAAATGTGCTAATTTTACGGTTTTCTTAAAATAAGAATATCGAATAAACATTTTATCTGGTGCCATTAGTTTAAAAAGAACACGCGTCTGGCTATTATTTAATTTGTGAAAAAAATGTGTTTTCACTATCACAAACTAAACCTTACTTAGTGGTACCGCGCCTAAAGCGCTCCCAAAAACTACTTAGGTGTACAGTACCCCTAGTACGAG
This sequence comes from Ennomos erosarius, assembly GCA_963580505.1. NCBI lineage: Eukaryota > Metazoa > Arthropoda > Insecta > Lepidoptera > Geometridae > Ennomos > Ennomos erosarius. The sequence continues at coordinate 12,922,403 of OY756987.1, forward strand.
TTTCGATTGTTTACTAAAACTTGATTCGTTTACGTTTTCTCCCATACATTTCTCTGCAGCGCCCCTAGCGAGCACGTTGATGAACTAAAAATGGCAGTACAAATTTGAAATGGATTCGCGCGTGTTCACGTATTGGAAAACTCGTACTAGGTGTAGAGATTGCAGTTAGTGGTATTGAATAAAGAAGTGAACATCCGTAGCGGGCGACGTGCGCGGGCTTGTGCCGGTCCCCGGCGGCGTGCGAGGAGTACGTGACGATGACGTCACCGCGGGGGGAGCCGGCGGGCGCGGGGTACGTGGAGATGCGGCCCGGGGAGCGGGCGCCGGCGCCGGCCACGCCGGCCACGCCGGCCACGCCGGCCACGCCGGCCACGCCGGACGGGTACGTGGAGATGACGTGCGGCAAGTCGCGCCCCATCGCCATCGCGGCCCCGCGCGCCCCGCCGCCGCCCCCCGCCGACACCGACGACAGGTAACCCGAATATATACACTTTATTTGTGGAGAACCAACACCTTTTTTACTTTTTTTTTTTAGAATGAATGACGTGACGAGCTCGTCGTTCACCTGCTGTTAAGCGCCACGGCTACCCATAACAATTGCAGTGTCACTCCGAACTTTGAAATAATAACGTTCCGCGTGACACTGCACTGCGCACGTCATCCTGAGACATCACTGAGGTCATAAAGTCTCATTTGCCCGGTAATTTCACTAGCTACAATGCCCTTCAAACCGGAACACAGTAGTGCTTGCACACTACTGCTTAGCGGCAGAATAACTGGCAAAGCGGTGGTACCTACCTAGACGAACTTTGCAGAAAAGTCCTACCACCCAGGAAAAGTTTCTCGTTTGTCAATTAAAGTTGCATATTTGTACGTCTACAGAACCCTTAGTACTAAATATGGACCTAAACATGGAGTAATATAAGAACAGGACAACAAATACTCATAAGAGTCATAAGCAAAATACGAGTTAATTAATCAAATTTATATAATTTCAATGTAAATGAAATACTTTTTCAAGCTCTTTATGCTTGCACTCTTCTCCTGCCCATCTGCTGGGGGAGGGGGACATCGCAACCTGGCTAAATAAGCTCAGACGATTTGCTTGGTCTCAAAAATGCAAGGTCCCCTTAGAAATCGGGAGCTAAAATCTCCCATTAATACTCAATCGTTTATTGCAATCATTATTTATTACATGCTGGTCTTAATTACCATATTTAAATGTGTTATATATGTTATGTTTAAATTAAGCTAAAAGAAAATGTCTATTCCATTTTTGTACAAAATTACTTATTTTTACTTGAGTGAATAATTTGATTTCGATATCTTCTAGTTGCCCAACAATTCGATAATTTTTTGTTTGGATTTACTCTTTACTATCGGTTCAATAGTTAACTGTAAACAGCTTTCCGCGTGGTTCCAATTCCCGTATGTCTGTGAATTTGAACCACAAACTGTAGTGATCAAAAATAAAATCTTAAAAATTTGTGAAAACCAACCCTAAAACTATACAGTTGAGTTGAACCAATAAGTTTGTCATAAAATTAATGTATAGAACTATAATGCTAAATGCTAATTTGCTAAGTATATCCAAATATATTTCTTTTAGTTGTAAAAACAATTAGGTTAGTCTCCTTAAAAGAATGAATTCAATGAATGTAATATCATCAGGTTCATGCGGAAGCTAGACCGCGCGTCCACCCACGGGTCCCAGATCTTCGAGTTCTCCGGGTCCCTGGAGTCCCCGGGGTCCCCGGCGGAGGTCCCCGCGGGCCCCGAGTGTCCGCACCTCGCCACCGTGCGCGAGGGCACCGAGGACGCGCCCAGACACGCAGGTACTGTACCCCCGCCCTGAATACGCCCACTGGAGTTTTGGCGGGAACACGGAAAAGTTCACGTCGCATTGTATTGTTTCTCAAAACTGCTTTTTCCAGTGTTTATGTTTAAAGTTGGTGGCGTTTACGTTAAGTGCTGAATTACGAGCATCAGTGAGGGCAAGTGACTTGCCCCCGTATCGAAAACATTTCTCCAAAAATCCTTCACTTGATTTCTACTTAACTTTGCGGGAAACTCAAGATACATCGCGACGTACCTTGAGTTGACAGTTGCTTCGCTTCTCTCGTTTGTGAAAAATTGACGCAGAAATGTCAAGTTGATTATATATTGTCAATTAAAATACCAAAACACAAAATGAGGTTAATTCGAGGTTGAGTCGAGTGGAGTAATCTCGAGATAACGTCTTAGAATATGAGGGATAATGTGGTTAACGTGTTTTTCGTGTTGCTTCCGAAATTCCATAGAAGCTTATAGTTAAGTTGCAAATATTTTACTAGGATATGACCATGACTAACCCCCGTATTCCAAAACATTTCTCCAAAAATCCTTCACTTGACTTCTACTTAACTTTGAGGGAAACTCAAAATACATCGCGACGTACTTTGAGTTGACAGTTTCTTCGCTTCTCTCGTTTGAGAAAAATTGACGCAGAACTGTCGAGTTGATTATTTATTGTCAACTAAAAATACAAAAACACAAAAATGAGGTTAATCCGAGGTTGAGTCGAGTGGAGTAATCTCGAGGTAACGTCTTAGAATATGGGGGTTAGACTAGACTATGACTAAGACTTTACGTGAAATATTCTACAACACGATGAAATATTACTTACAATACTTGACACTGGCTAAATACACTGCGTGGAGCCAAAATATAAGAAAAAAAACACGTCCTCTGCTGAACACAAGCTTCATAAAACACCATTTTCACCTATCAAAAGACCACATTTACCATAATCATCACGCTCACCAGGCGGCTTGGTGATCGCAGATTTTAATGTACTGAGAAAAATGCTACCTATTCCTTTAACCGGCTCTCACAGGAAGATACCGGGTGAAGCTGGGCCCTTGTTCCGTATCGATTCCTCACTTCGAAATCACGCGAATTCCTTGTCTTACATAAGAAATCTGCGAAACTCTATGAAACGAAAACAAAACCGCGCGAAATGAATTTGGAATTGGCGCGATTTGAACTGTCAGAAATCGTATGTTTTACCGAGACGCGTTCCGAAACATCAACACATCAAAAGATATGACCACTTATGTCAATATATTTTATTCAAAATAAAGATAACTTTAATGCAAAGTGAAGGTATATCTAACGCTGTGACACGATTTGTACAAGACACGATAACGACGTGGTTTCGTATCGTGTAGAACCTGTGTTTCCATAGAGAATAACCGCCCTGTTCGCAAACCACGCGAGGACACTTCAGAAAAGTCGTACCGCCCAGTTGATTGAAAACTTTTTAAACTTTCACACGCGTTAAACACGTGCTGAAATTTAAACATACTCAACCCTTCGTTTAAGAGGTGTTTAACTGTCGCTGTCACCATAACACACACAGTCAAACTTCACGCTAATAACGTTCCGTTTTTTCTATGGTCACAGCTATGACGCTAACATGTATTGGATTTACAAAATGAGTTCTGCGCGGAATGAAACGTTTCGTATAATGTCACCTTATTTAAAACATGTGGATCGAGTTAGACAGTGTTTAAGTAAACTCGGTATAAACATGGTTTTGTAGTGGCAAAAATAAAACATCCGTTTAAGGGGCATTTAACTTTTAGACGCTGTCTAACTAAACATGTATCTAAGCTATGTTTAAAATTATTTTTGTAGTAAGACGGTTGTTGTCTATCCTAGAGAAGGAAAGAGGAAAAGAGTTTGACCGCAGAAAAGGTGGGACGATGTCCTCAGAAACCTGGCTGGAGTGATGTGGAATAGAGTAGCTCGGGATAGACGCAAATGAAAAAGTAACTGGCAAACAGATCTGCAGTAGATAAGCATGGAACAAATACTGGTTTTTGTATAAAGTTTTAGTTTTATTGTAATCTGTAAAGATATTATAGTCCTTAAAATTTTAGCAACCAGCGGCATTGAAACCCGCGCTCTCTAACTCACCGAATTGGATTCTCACTCATTATAGATATACCTTAAGTGGGGTTAAAATTATTCCCATTAATTGTAATGACTTAGATCTGAATAAAAGGCTATATTATTATTATTAAACCTTTGCTGGCAGCCGGTATCGGATGCGATGTCCCCACGGATCCCGTCCACGTGGATCCCCCGGGCTGCGACCGCGTGATGACGTCATGCTCCCCGCAGTACGTCACGCTGAAGCCCGAGGGCTGCAACCCCGCCGCCAACAAGTGTCTCGCCAGGCAGGACAGCGATAATATGGGTATGTCTCTTAAACTGCACCACTCTGTATAATCTGTGCCGTCTGTGCCACAGATAATACAGCGTGAATTTTTCAAGTGGGCGTGGTAGGCTAAATCTGAAATTATGAGGAATGGAAGGAGTCCTGAGCCCGATTTTGCTAAAAAAATTGGTTGGGTTTTTGAAAAATCAATACAGACCAATTGGTTTTGAAAAAAAACAATGCCTTTACTTCTCAGAATCCGATATTGACTTTAATAATATTATTATGTTAGTAACTATGTAGAAAAATGAAAATAAAGAGCTCCTAACCTGATTTTGATGAAAACAAAAACTCGTTGGATTTCCTCAAAATCGATATCCAGACCAGTTGATTTGAAAAAAAAACATGCCATTACTGCCTAAAATCTGGCATTGATATATCAAAAATCCAATGATGAAGTTTTTGGTTTAGTTTTCATCAAAATCGGGCTTGTGACTCCTGAGTATTTTTCACTATTGTTGTTTTATTGTGGAGATTCGTGTTCAACAGTGGACGTCCCGTCTTCCAACTGTCAATGTTATAATGTGTGTTGCTTATCTATCTGAATTAAATTCCAGCGGAGTGCATATCAGGAGCGCCCGTGGTGGTGGCCGGTGCTGGCGGTGCGCCGGCGCGGTTCGCGGTGTCGGGCGCTCCGCCCTCGCCCCCCGCCCCCGCCCCCGGCCCGGCCCCGGACCCCGCCCCCGGCGCCGCCCCGCTTCACTACGCCGCCCTCGACCTCGAGCCGCGCCGCAAGCCCGCGCCCCTCACTCCCAGGACATACACGCAGATAGACTTCATCCGCTCAGAGAAACTACATGCAGCCGGGGACGCTACATAACCACACACGGGACGTTAACTGTGACTCAAGTGTACCGTAAAAACACCATGTGATGTGAACTGTGAAAATAAAATGTGAATTGTGCGATAAAAACACTGGGAAGTGTACAGTAAAACTAATAGAATGTGAAGTGTACAGTGAACACACTGGGAAGTGTACTGTGAAAACACTGTAGTGTACGGTGAAACCAACAGAATGTGAAGTGTACAGTGAAACTAATAGCATGTGAAGTGAAACTGAACAGTCTAAATGTGAAATGAAATGAATAATTACAGACAATCTGTAGCGGTGAGAGTTTAGTAAACATTAGATCACGAGTGATGCGAGGTCCTGTTATTAATTTTATTATTGCTCTATATTTTTAAGTTGGGTGATGTTAGGGAACGATGGAGAGATGTTAATTAACGAAGTTATGATAAGTGTTTACTTGTGCAGATCGCCTCGTATTTTTCTTGTTCATTTTCGTATTGAAATATAATGTATTTGGTCCGATCGCCAAAAAGGTGCGCTGGTTATATAGACGTACTTGGAAAGTTTTAACCGTAACCACCGTAACTGGAATGTCGGAAATAATTTTAATGGTAAATTTATAAATGGAATATAGGAAATATAAATGCCACGGTTGTGAGAGAGGCCTAAAGTAGTTGAAACAGATTGCGTTTATGTTCCCTGATAATATACTGCCTAATGTGTTCCTAGAATACTCGTTCAATACTGTGCAATGTTGACCCGCGGATAATAAACTTATGTCTACACTGTTATTGTTGTCGGTTGCTGGGGGTCCGCTCGTGGGTCGCTTACCTCATACAATATACACCCGATCCCACCTTCACGACACTCCTAAAGCACCAATGTTCTGTGGTTTGTGGAAAACACGAGCGGATCTACTTCAAGTTTGTTGTTAAATCTAATAACTAATCGCTTTAGTGTATAGTTGTAAAGTTGCGGCGATTACTTATTAGGTGAAGTTATATCGTGCAGAAACTAAATGAAAGTTAATACATTGAGCGTGTCGTTTAGGTTAATGTATTACTTTATTTATTCATTAGAAATATTACATTTTCGTTTTGTTATTATTTGTTTTATTTATTTGTCTTGTTGTCAATGTTTGTTTTGTCTAAACAATGCGCTCCATGTATTTTAGTAAATTATGTGTTCAAATAAAATGAATCTGTTTTATCTATACTGCTTACATCCAAATTAATTATAATAAAATATTTGTATTGCATGATAATGTTGACATTTTAAACACATAGGTATATATTATTATTTTTTTGCTCTTATTAGTTATTATTCTATAGTGATTATTATTAATGATCAATGAAAACAAAAATAAAAATGTTAATTATTTTAATGGTATAATTCAAGTACTGTTGATTGTAATGTAACATAATGTATCGTTCAAAACCGATCAATTTGCGTTATTACTTATGTGGCAACACCACGAGGCTGTCATTCTGTGAACACTCACATTCATGTTTTGTCTTGAATAAGTTCCTTTTATCATAAAACAGCAGTAACTGCGCATTTTCATTACTGATATATCAGCAATTTCTCCTAACAAACATGTGTGGAAGAGATAATGCTACCATATTTATTGTAGCTATCTTCACACAAATCTTGACACTTGTTGTACAACTTGTTTTTGAACAAAGTGCAATTAGTAACATTTATTTTAACATCCTGAAGGAACCTTTTATGAGCATGATAGACATTAAAAATAGAGACACTGCTAGATGCTAGATAGCTTAAGCTTTAACGTTTTTACTGCCTAACTTTAAGTAAAACTATTTGTCAAGTGTAAAATAACGATTTTTCGTTACTTTCGATGTACAGATATAGCATTGAAACTTAACGTATTTTTTTACTGGTGTGCTTTTTATAAATGTGGCCTTGGCTGGCATATCTTTATGCTGGCCAATTTGCGCTAAATTATAGAGTATTCAAATAATATTAGAAGTTTGTTTTCGGTTCACAATGCCATACTATTGTGCACTTGTGCTTAAATTTTTCAGTAAAAATGTTAATATTACTTGAAAATGTTATTCCCATAAGAATATTCAACTATTCTAAAGCATAGTATCAATACTTACTCATATGAATCAATTACTATGTGTATGTATTTGTTAGAAGTTGAGGGGCAGTGGTTAGTTACAACAAATTTGGTTTTGGTACCCTGGGAAAACGGTCATGTCATTTATTCATCAGTTGCTAGGTATTTGTGATCATGATTCAATCAATATTAAATTATTGATCCGTCTAAAGTTTCTATTCAAACAGAATTTCTATTAACTGCACATTTTGTTTGCACAAAAAGTTGTAAGTTTGTTAAATCTAAATTAAAATGTCTGTATGAGATGCCACAATAGTAAAGGATTATATGTAGTAATGGGACCTGTATAATATATGCCCAAGTGAACCATTTAATTTGCATATTACATAATAATATACAATAATTTAATATTTGCATTAGATCTTGAGATATATTAGGTTGCGGGATAGATAACAAATCATACAGTGGATGCATAGATTACTTGTTAGTCGATTATAGCCAATTTTTTTACTACAAGGCCTTAGTTTTGTCTTTTAGCTATTTGCCTCTCACTTTTAGCAGTTGGGAACGTCATGCAACCTGATAAAATAATAAATTAAATATTTTAGACAGATTGTACCTGTTAAAAAAATAATTCATATCTACACACTTTCGACATAATAGTGAAATGAAAGGTCAGAATAGCTTATACACAAAGGCACATATTATGATACACAAAAATATGGATTTGTTATAGATTTGATATCTACCTCCAACTACCCACCAACATTTTCATCCCAGTGTGTATTCAGAAGAGTGAGCTAAATATTAGCAGCACAACTAGATATACAAAACTAATAGTATAAATATAATATAACCTAATTAGAACTTCGTTTAGTTTGTAAACAATGTTACGGCATTTCTGTTTTATCAGCTAGCCAAATTTTGGTGTAAAGGAAAACAACAGCTTAAATGGGTTGTAAAAGGTGAAGAACAAAATTTTGATATGCAATCAATTGTTCACGTGTCCCGGCTTTAAAGACGAACGGACGCGCGTTCAAATCCGGTTTGTGATTCAGATTTTTTCTTACTTTCCAATTAATCTCCTAATTACGCAATGCAGGCGATGCTGCTATCATACATCTTTATACCTAAAAATTGGAATTAAAATTAATTAACGTATTTGGCGGTAGAGTAGGAAATAAGTAAATATTTATGTTTTTTGCTTTGAAAAATTCAGCATTTTATTCGTAAATAAATGAGTTTCCAAGGGATCCTCAGGCCTCCTACCCTAGGCCGCTCTTGGCACCCGGGTAGAGAAGATGTTTAGATAGCCAATATGCAGATACCTAGGGCAACCTCGCAAAACAATTACTACCATTAAATTAAGTATGTATTACTTTTATTCCATTTAGAATAAGATATAGAACTCTAGATGTAAGCATAGAACGGGTATGGAGTAAGAGGTAGAGTAATGAAACGGATGTGGACGATCAGTAGAGCGATTATGTAAAGCTGTTACAAACACTGGGTTGATCGAAACACATTTGAAATAGCTACATGTGTGTATCGATAATTTGCGATTACGTAAGGGTTTTTATTTCTATTTCAATCGGTTTTTATCGATAACAACCAAAGTGAAGTTGCAGCCAACCCGACTCAATTTAAAAAGCAAGGTTTATATAGAAAACGTGTTGAAATGACTAATCATTTTTATGTGGCTGCATTATACGGTTCTTTGGCCTATGTTTTTGTTGAAACAGGAAATGTCATTGTCATTGTCAATGAAAAAATAGAGTTATAATAATTGTGACCATTTGTGGCAGATTTCTGCCATTTGGCAGAACTAGCTCTCAAGTTTACTGTTTTAAAAACGTGGCATCTTTCGGCAGATATGGGGGTTATTGATATTTTGAAGTAAAAATCGGAGGTCTCATAGCTGCAGCTCTTTATTAGTTTTAATAACTTAATAATATTAATTTGTAATTCATTCATCAGACTTCCTCACTGAAACTAGAAGAAACTAAATACCATACCTGCCGTGCGGACTAGAGGGAGCGCCTCACTAGCAACCATGTAACTAAGATAGTTTTCATCCGATCAATATCCTACTGCCGGTAAACTGGCGCGCTAATTGACTGTTATTTGTCTTTTAAGATATAAACAAGTTGCATATGATTACTTTTTTATTCATTGGTCAGCCCCCAAAGGGCTGAAACATAAACATAAACGTCATGGGCCCTGTCGGGCACGCAAAAATTAGAAGAGAGGAGGATACATAGCTATTGATAATCGCAGCCAACGACGTTTTTGCGCGCCAACGTAACACGAACAATCGATCAATATTGAAGCCGCTTAAACAGGGTTAGGTAAGACGTAAAAATTATTAACCCGCGCGAGCCGGTTGGGTCAACTAGCAATATATTATAAAAGACTTGAGGCATATTTCTTTGTTGAGGAAGATTTCTAGGCTATTTAGGGCCGAATCTGCAATTTAGATGGTCACACTGGATATAGTAAGTAAGTATTTTATGATTTAATACTTATGCGTTTATATTGCTTGAAGATGCTCAATGTGAAGAAAAACAACAATAAAAGAACGCAAGAAACAACCTCTAGCCTGTTTCTATGGAGAATGTAATTTCTGCCGTCATTTCGGCTGAAATCTATGTACGTAATCGCAAATGTTCATATCGATGAAATTTTTGTTCTGTCAAATCCTTTTCTGTAGCAAACTTGTTGCAATCGAACTTTTATCGACTTTGATTGATACAGAATGTCGTACATATACGCAAAACTATAATAAATACATATTTCTTAATGAAACTGATTGAAATAAAAGTTACATAATCGCCCTACAGAAAACTCTCCTTTTATAATATGCAGCAAAACTTTACCAAGAGTTACTATGGTAGTTATAAACTTGGTACAATACCTACGAAGCGTTTCACGCTTCCAAGTCACGATAACTACTCAACTTTATGGCATATTCTAAAAGGAGTTTTGGCTTCATTTACATTGGTTAGACTTGATCTATTATGTCACATCGAAAGCTAGTGTGAATGCGGCCTTATTTTATTGTATTCATATTTATTAACATAAAATATACAAAGGAAACAATTTACCAAACTCCGCGTGTCATTTAACAAAACGCGAGTTTATAAAGTCTATACTAGTCCCATTGCAAATTAAACAGATTGCATAAAAATGTTCCTGTAACGGCGTAAAGTGGTTTTGTAAGTTATCTCATAAGTTTTAACGTAATGTATAGAGCAGTCAATGCAGGACAGCGTATTTAGTAGATACGGTCGAAGTTGCGCTGCGCTGCTGGCTTACTGAGTTCTAACGTCGCGCACTCGCAGGACGCTCCAGGGAAGCGGTGGAAAGCTAATCTAAAAGAAAAATTGTTATATTTTTTTACAAATGGTGCTATTGTTTTGTGTTTTAGTCGATGATAGCTTACTGCTGTTACTGCCATTGTAGATAAAAGTGTGAAAGGTTCAGGCGTGGTGCGTTGTGAACGCGCGCGCCCATATCACAGTCGGATAGGTATTGTAGTGACATCGCTCCACACTACCTACGATACCTAGGTATAGTAATATAGTTAGCTTGTGTAACTCGCCCCAGGCGAGCGTGCGGCTGCCGAACATTCGTTGTTACAACCTTAAATCTAATGTTTTTGGTACGTTACATTTTGTTTACTTTCATATTATTATTGTAAATAAAAAAGAAATAAAAGCTTTGGATTTGAAAATCCGTTTCATTTATAGTTTTACATTTTCTATTTACTGTATTAGAGTAGGAATTAACCTTTTTAAAAGAGAGGAGGGGTGTTAGGCTTTTGTAAACTTGATTTTTGTGCTTTGGCAGTGCCACTCCGATGGAACCTTTTCGTCAAAGAAAAAATTTATAATTTTATTACAAATACTGTTTATTTCACATTCAACGTGAGCAAACATACAAACGAAAAATCAACAGCTTTTATAATGGCCGTTAACACATGTACAGCAAAACTTATTCATACATAACGCACACAAAGTAACATATTTCCCGGTTTAGGTATCAAATGTTAAAATTCAACTAAGTACTTATTTTTATTCATTTTCAGTAACAATATGTATAACTCATAAATAATAATCGACGAAATGAAATTAGAAATTAACGACAATTAGATAATTATAGGGAAAATAGTACTCCTTTTTAACAATTTACAATGATTTCAAAAATGCATATTGTGGATGAGCGTAGTACAATAAAACCAACCTGCAAAATGTTATAGTATAGTAGTACCTACTAATCTTATCTTTGTACTTTTTAAAACAAAAATAAAATTGAAATTGCACACTTGCCTACAACAGTTGCAGTGCACGTGACTGTACCGTCTCTACCCTGACGATAGCGAGAACCTTGGTAAACTCGCGGACCTACAATATTATTCCTAGGTCTATAGAGACATTTAGTTTCGGTTTTTCGTGCGTTTGTCGAACTCATGTTAACTGAACATACCTAAAAATATACGCTGATTGGTTGACAGACGATGATTCAGCAGGCAACCTATGAGCAGTATTCTTTAAAGCCTCGAATACATACACTAGGAGACATTTTGTTCCGCAACACGACGTGCAACAATGATACGAGATACCGAGGATTAATAAGAAAAAAACAACAAAACGTGGCATTGCAGGTGATTGGCATGAGTCAGGGAGGAAAAAAAAACATATTATTTAAAACTAGTTTTGTAAAATTATTAATATGTACTAAGTAATTTCCACGTGATTGCCATTATAAATAATTATTTAACGGGTACAGTGTTACCACTTTAAAAGTTACAAACGCACCATAATTATCTACGCGAGAAACATCTTCATCTATTGGTTGTTGCGTACGCGGGTTTTTTTTATTATTTCTGCTTTTAGTCCGCCACTGATAACAAATGATAAGGCGGCATAAAGTGGTAATAATGTATCTACATTAATTAAAATTACAGTACATTCTCTATAAAGGAATAATTATTAGAATGGCTTGACAAAATTGCGAACGAATTATATTGTAATGCATCGCATGTTACAATACAGCCTCGAGCCTAGACCAGAAAGATTTAAATAAGATTACATACATTTTATTATTCACACTTAGTTGTACCCTTGCAATGGCTAAATTTAATTGGCACATTTTAAAACTACATACTATATCTATTACTAAAGATAATGTACTAGATAACTGTGGGACAATAAAGTACATACACAATTAAATAATTATCAACGTATGTATTGAAATGTTCAAGTTTTGATGTTATTGATAATTATGTTATATAACATGTAGAAGACAATTTACAATGTAAAAAACTTATAGAACCTATCACTAAGTTAGGTAGGCCTTTGTACATAGCAGAGTAGAGCAGTTACATCTACATTTTAATTATGTCCATTTTATGGTCTCTCAAGTAAGAGATAATCTGGCATAGTTAATTTTGTCTACTTTGCCTTAGGTGATGATAGTATCAAATCATGGGATGTATGTAAAATGAAATTAAATGCATTATTTAGGCGGAGATCTCCCGTTCACTATGGCTGAAGTGTCTTTCCATGATTTCCCTTTCTTACCAGTGGTATATTTTTTCTTAACTACCTTCGTAACCGTGATCGTTTCCACTGATAACAATCTTCTTTTCGTTCTTTTGACTTTCTTGTGTTCGTCGATCTCAAAGGAATCGTCGAATATGTCGCCGCTGGAGTTAGCACTGCTGGCGCCGATTCCCGCCGATTTATTTTCTCCAATAACCTCGCAAATGGGGCTGTCGAAGGAGACTTGCCGGGGCGCCCCTTTAGCCCTGGGGCTTCGCCTCGGTGGCGTCGCTTTCGCTGCTAATTTAGCCACTTTTACATTGTAAACAACTGCAGCATCACTCGATTTCCTTTTCTTAATCCGCACAACCTTTTTACTATCATCTTGGTTTCCATCTGGTAGTTTAATCTCATTGCTGTCTGTAGGTTTTGGTTTGGGTTTCCTACCTCTTTTTCGTTTAACCGCATCTTCATCTTGTTTAATTTCTATGTCATCTGGTACAGTGTTCTCATTATCACTTTCTGTAGTTTTGACTTTGGGTTTTGTTCCTCGTTTCCGTTTGGCTCCATCCCCGTTTTGTTTTAAAGGAAGATCATCTTCAGAGTCGTATTCATCTGCAACTTGTTTGGTTTTGATTTTTTTGCTTGGCGTGAAATCAAGTTTGCTGGTTCTAGTCTTGCCCTGACTCTTTAGGTAGCTTTCAAATATCTGGTGACATTTTGTGTAATTTGGCATTTCCTTTGGTTTCAATGTCTTTATGTAATCGAAGAACTTTATGAGAGCATCTGAAATGTGAAGTAAGAAAATATAGTCATCATCATCATCATCATTAACAGCCTGAAGACGTCCACTGCTGAACATAGACCTCCCCCGGGAGCGCCACTTAGAGCGGCTGCTCGCCTCCTGCATCCGTCGGCTCCCCGCGGCTTTCACCAGCAGAGCGATTATGTAAAACTGTTACAAACACTGGGTTGATTGTAATAGATTTGCAATCATGGAGGTGTAAGGAGAGAGCCAAAATCTGCCAATGCGGCGTTGCCGCTCCGCATCCTTCGTGTAAACATACTATCTTGTATCTCTGTCTAATACACAAATCGTCGCATAGAGTATGCGAGAAAGCGACTGTAGGAACGGCAACCTCGCCTTACCTACCACCGCGTGTCATGTCTTGACAGTTTGGTGTGTCAAGAAATTAAATGCGAGAGCATAAAACGTGAAAATATAGTAATTATATTGTTATTAGGGCTAAATATTGTGTCAATAGTGAATTTGTGTCGTGTTGTGCTGTGTTTTATGCATCAAGACTAACCCGAGGAGTCGAAGGAAAACCAGAATCATCAATTAATACGTGTAAGTTTACTGGCTATTTTTATGTTAAACATCGAAGTTTCGAAGTAAATATGCATTTCACATTAAGAATATACGTTTTTTCCATCGTATAATTACCATGCGATTGCAATTACTGAAAGATTTAATGCTTTAATTGATATTTTTGGGATGGGCGATTTTACGCCTCTCGAATAGTGATGTACCTACACTGTCCATTACATTTTGTCGATATTCGTAAATCTTCATACATTTGCACAAAATTACTTTGGTTTTGGGGAGATTAAAAAGTAGAAAATATCTTTCCCCTAAAAGTGGCTGAATGCATTTAGATCAAAGTGCAAATAGAATGAAAAAGTAGGTGCAAATCTGGCAATTTAAAAATAGGCACATAACCTACTTTTATAAAATACAGTAGGTAGGCCAGTGTCGTCTGGCTTCAATATGAGTTATGAAATTTATAATAAACTAGCTGACCCGCCCCGGTTTCACACGGTTTTATTAGTTTTATGCCCTTACCCTGTTTATGGGTAAGAGAGAAAGAAAAGTGAAAAATATAGGGGAAAAGGATGAATAGATGGGACGGCGAAGGGAGACAGGCGCAGCCGTCCCATCCATTCATCCTTTTCCCCTATATTTTTCCCTAAAATAAATATAGGGGCTTCAATACAACAAACGTGATTTTTTGCTCGTTTTTAATAGATAATGGTACGGAACACTTTTTACATATAACCATCATTTTAATGAATAGAATAAGAAAAGGCGAATGTAAAATAAAAACTAACTATTATGGAACAATGTTATTTGAACAGCCTGAAGACGTCCACTGCTTATCATAGGCCTCCCCCAGGGAGCGCCACTTAGAGCGGCTGCTCGCCTCCTGCATCCATCGGCTCCCCGCGGCTTTCACCAGGTCGTCGGTCCACCTAGTGGGGGGCCGGCCTACGCTGCGTCTTCCAGTTCGTGGTCGCCACTCGAGAACCTTTCTTCCCCATCGGTTGTCAGTTCTACGAGCGATGTGGCCTGCCCATTGCCATTTCAACTTGTTAATCCTAAGAGCTACATCGGTCACTTTAGTTCTTTTGCGGATCTCCTCATTTCGGATCTTATCTCGCAGGGAAACACCGAGCATTGCTCTCTCCATAGCTCGTTGCGTGACTTTGAGCTTAGTAATGAGGCCAACAGTTAGAGACTACGTCTCAGTTCCATAAGTCATCACTGGCAACACACGTATAAAAATGTTACTTACAAATGTTATTTCATATAATGTGTTTCAATATACTTTTACTAGGATGGGTCATCATCATCATCATCATTAACAGCCCGAAGACGTCAACTGCTGAACATAGGCCTTCCCCATAGAGTGCCACCTTGAGCGGCCACTCGCCTCCTGCATCCATCAGCTCCCCGTGGTTTTCACCAGATCGTCGGTCCACCTAGTGGGGGCCGGCCTAAGCTGCGTCTCCTGGTTCTACGAATATCTAATTTTATTTATTGTATTAAAACTAAAAAGTATCGAAATTCTGCAGCACTGTTTGGTTAGGTTTATCATATATCGATATATTGTGTAATAGGGGTCACTTCCCTACTCACGCATACTAATGCATATTTAAATACTCACACCAACAGAAAATGGACAGGCATTTTGTGAATGTCCGCCGTCCATATAATTCTATGTTGATGTTTGCAATAGTTACATGTGACAATCGATAATTTGCGATTACGTGGTTTCAATTTCAATCGGTTTTTATCGATACCAAGCAAAGTGAAGTTGCAGCCAACCCGACCGATTTAAAAAGCAAGGCTTAGATGAAAAACATGTTGAAAGGACAAATCATTTTTATTTGGCCGCATTATACTGTTCTTTGGCCTATGTTTTTGTTGAAACAGGAAATGTCATTGTCATTGTCAATGAAAAAATAGAGTTATAATAATTGTGACCTTTTTTGGCAGATTTCTACCATTTGGCAGAACTAGCTCTCAAGTTTACTGTTTTAAAAACGTGGCATCTTTCGGCAGATATGGGGGTTATTGATATTTTGAAGTAAAAATCGGAGGTCTCATAGCTGCAGTTTAGTGTAGTTTTAATAACTTAATAATACTATTAATATTTAATAGTATTAATATTATATATTTTTAAAGCAGTATCGCCTGCTCAGCGTAATCTACAGATTAATTTGTAAAGGGAAAATTCGGACATGAGACCACTTGTCACGGTAGCTTGAGTAAAGCATATCCCGGCTTGAGGGATGGATGGATGCGGGTTCAATCCCCGCTCTTGATTCTAATTTTTCCTTTACAAATTAATCTGTTAATAATATTAATTTGTTATTCATGCATCAGGCTTCCTCACTGAAACTAGAAGAAAATAAATACCATACCTGCCGTGCGGACTAGAGGGAGCGCCTCACTAGCAACCACGTAACTTAGATGGTTTTCATCCGATCAATATCCATATACCTACTGCGAATCCGCTCTATTACCCATAAACAGGGTTAGGTAAGACGTGAAAATTATTAACCCGCGCGAGCCGGGTTGGGTCAACTAGCAATATATTATAAAAGACTTGAGGCATATTTCTTTGATGAGGAAGATTTCTAGCCTATTTAGGGCCGAATCTGCAATTTAGATGGTCACACTGGATATAGTAAGTAAGTATTTTATGATTTACTACTTATGCGTTTATATTGAAGATGCTCAATGTGAAGAAAAACAACAATAAAATTTCGCAAGAAACAACCTCTAGCCTGTTTCTATGGAGAAAGTAATGTAGAGAGGGTAGACCGTTATGTCTGCTCCTAACATTTCGAACTTTTAATCATCCACCCGCATCTTCAGTCTACCCGTGAAAATGGTGCATGTAACTGTGCCGAAATATCGGGGACTCAAAAATGATTCTAATCACGGTAAATATCCCGTAAGTACTATTAAAAACATGATAATAATATTAGAAGAAAGAGCAGAGCCTTGCCTCTTAAAGTGTGATGCTAGTCTATGGACCAATTGTCATGTTTAAAATATTTTCCTATTATGCGCCTCGCGGTTTCCCCAATATTTACCAATTTCCCACTAACTCTTCAAAGCATGAAGGAAAACAAAGAAGTATGTAGATGATAAAAATGTAGGCTATTCTGTTTGCATTTTCTCTAAAATAGTTTTTAGCTGTTGTGGCATAAAACATAACACATCACGTCACTTTTATACATTAGTAGGGTTTTGATATCTTACCAGGCACATTAGGATAGTCGTTGGCGATCCGTTTCTTGACATCCTTCATGAACTCTTCCTTCATGGCCTGCACCTTCTTGGGTTGGGTGAGCACCTGTTCCCAGGGTAGCGAGCCCACCAGCCACTGCAAGAGGTTGTACCCGAGGATCTCCAGGTCTCCTCGCATTGTTGACACTGGAATGGTCAATGATTTATGATTTGTTAATATGGGCACCCAAGATACAGGCTTTGCCTAGCTTGGGGCCCGTAATAAATGTTTCTCTCTTTTAATATGTTAAAGCGATACATATAACATATTCTACTGTACGGTATCTAACTGTTCTGGAAATAAACTTATTCTTATTCTTAGGCTGACTTGCGCGTTCTCTCTAACCTCGTGTTACCTGAATAAATAGCCTAACTCGGATTATTTCTGTATTTTATCTTGCACGTTAGAAAATTGACCACTTATCCCGTTATATATTTAACCCGGTAATTTGACATGCTGATTCATCCTTAAGCGGCTTTCACATACTTGGCAAACAGCGAACACCAAATAGCAAACACGAACTTGAGAATTTGCCTGTTTGTAAACACACACCTATCACTGGCAAACGCCAGTGATCGGTATCAGTGTTGGATTTGTACATAGTTCTAAGGATTTGACAAATACGTTTGTCGAACGTCAAAGCTGTTTGTGATGTATTCAAACGTTTGACAGTAGTACGCGCGTAGAGTTGCCAACCCTACATTAATATATAGAACTGCACTATATTTCAAGGCTGTGTGCTAAACGCTGTGCGCAACAAGTAGGTTCTATACAGGGTTACAGGAAAAATTGTGCTAGATCCGTTAAGAGCGTGGAGTACCCATGATTTCTGACTTATTTCACTATGAAACACCCTAGGCTAAACTAATAATATTTTTGTAGATATCCCTTAGAAAACAATACAGTTTCTAATATTTTTTTTATATCTTAACTTTCACTTGTCTACTACGGTCTATTCAATTAACTTATGTACTATTTTAATGATTGACGTCCTAAAGCATCTTATTACACATGTAAAAATGCAATAATAATAATAATAAGAAGACACAAAATATTTCAATGAAAAAATTAAAAATTGAATATCTCGAAAAGGGTAAAGTTTAGCCTAGGGTGTTTCATAGTGAAATAAGTCAGAAGTGATGGGTACTCCACGCTCTTAACGGATCTAGCACGATTTTTCCTGTAACCCTGTATATCTCTTCGAATACTGCCCGCAAATAATTGAGATTATTTCAGTATCTTATGTGTTCCAGTATCCAGCATAAAATATAAGCTATAGCTAGCATGCTACACCTTCGATCGCATCGTCACTTTCCATCAGGTGAGAGCGTGGCCAAAAGTTAGATATATCCAAAGTAAAAAAAAATTTAATGTCATCAAAACTTTTTCAGTAGTTACGAATATTAAAGGTAACAAACACGAATACTCGCAAACCTTCGTATTTATAATATTTTTATGACTAAGGGCAATAATAATACGATATTTTCAAAGCAATCATGAGAGCTCGCTATTTAAAAAAAAAACAAGGTTGCGGGCAGCAGCTATGCCAATATATTCAACCTTCTTCATTTAGGGTCTTACTTATAAACGCCGCTTAAAGTTAGCCATTGCTTAAAACCTTTTGTCAACTTTTGACTGATTTGAAATGTCACGCGGGAAAACACTGACTAACTTTAAGGCCCTCTTGCACGTTCTCGGATTAAAATTATAACTGAATACCTAACCCAGCGCTAGTAATTCGAGTTAAGTTGGTAAACAGAAATATCCAGACATTTTCTCTTGCACGTTCGGAATATTGACAGGGGTTAAGCCCGTCACACACGTAGCAATAATATATATTAATATACCGTACTATAATATATATTATAGCAAGCTACCACACACGGAGACGATGCTATAATATATATATTTTCTTTCATTTCATTGATGGTCGGCCTAGCGTTTACACGTGTTTTGTAATAAAGGTTGATTTCAAAACACAGTAGGTAATTATGAATTCAACAAGAAGTGCATTGTTATTGGATTTACTTGATAGTTCTTCAGACGACCATTCCGATTAATATCACACACTCCTAATAAGGTGGATATAGTTTTTATGAAAAGTAGTTTATTTATAATTTGGCTAATTTAAATGACTTGTACCTGAGGTAGTATAAAAAGTGACCAGTCGCCAATCAGATTTTTACATCGCCGATGCCTAGTCCCGGGTAGACTAAATGGCGATATATCGCCTAAATTGACCACACTGGTCAGGCGGAGGCGGCCCAGGGGGTCTAGCTAAGATTCCAAACGCTAACGCTATCGCCAAATTTTGCTTTTGGGATCGTTCGGGATCCCAAAAGCTTCGGGCTAACTCCAAAATGTACTGGAATGACATTTCGGAAATCGCTCACTTTTGTGGAAAAGTAAGCGATTAATGTCATTTCAATACATTTTTGGAGATAGCGTTAGCATTTGGGATCTTTGCTAGACCCCCAGACAAAGCGGCAGGAATGGTAAGAGGGGAGAAGCGTCCGAGGAGCGCGTCGGATTTGTTGAAACATGCTGTACATTCAAAATATGTCTCGCTATACCATAATATATATTAATATACAATAATATAAAAATATACCATAATATATATTACGGTATAGGTTGGTCACAGAAATATATATTATAGCTGCGTGTGCGGTCCCTCGAGAATTTGTATAGAAAACATAAGGTAATATGTCTAGCTATAAATATATTAATATATATTATAGCTACGTGTGTGACGGGCTTTAAGTTGGTAAACCTCCGGCTCAATGCACAGAGTAAAACAAAATTACACCTGACTTATGTATTTGAAGTTGAAAGGTACAAGGTATACATATTCTATACTAACTGGAATAAGCTCATAGCATCGTAAATTATACAAAACTAAACTTTAATTTTAATGCCGTAAAATTGACATTAGACTATCGTGTTTGGAGAGAAACGTGGTCTGAGGAAGATAGTACGTTGTGTACCCATGGAGTAGTCTGTCTTTTTCTTATGCCTTATTATCGGAGGTAGTTAACCTGTTTTCATGGGAATACATGTAGGATTAAAAATCTGATAAAGTTTATGAACGGACAATCTAAATGTAAAAACGGTGTGAGAGTTTATGAACGAAGGAAGAAAGAGAGACCTGCAAGATGTGAATGGAAGACGTGAGAGTTTTTTTCTGCGGTGTTAATAATTAAAAATAGTTTTGTCGGAAAATATAGAAGACTTTGCTGCCTCAAGCCCCCCATCGTTTCATTTTCACGAGCACCAACCAGATAAACTCAACTAAACAATGCATAATAAACTCAACTTCGTAAATTCTCGATGAATGTAAAATAATGAAATTAGGTAAAATTGACTTACCTACTTACTTTTACTAAAACTGTACTAAAAAACAATACAGTAGTCAATCGCACAGAAATCATACTTTCTATGGGATAGCATAATACCGTTACTTCGTAAATTAATCAACTAAATTTTATCAGATTTAGTAAAATTAGAAGCTGTAGCATGCATGTACTAAACTGGGGGCGATCCATGTGGGGGCAACTGGGAATATACCACCTACCGGAGGAAGAGCTAGGCATGCCTTTAGCAGTCTATGTATGTAATGTACCTTTGTTGTTTGTATTCATAGCACATGCTGTTTAAGCACCCTATGCTACACACGGTTCTTATGTGATTGAAGAGATGAAACTGCGGGCCTACTACTTTATTTTAAACTCATTCATAACTCGAGACACAAAAAAAAACTTCTCGAAAAACTTATCGTTTCTGTTCGAAGTGCTTGTTCCAGTTAGTATGGAATATAAGTACTAATATAGAACTTCTTGGAGAGGTATCAATAGAACATTTTCAGCCAGTGTCAATTTAAAACTTATAAAACGTACATACCTAAAGCCGCCTCTACATGCTTGATGTTTGCCACAAACACCTAGTACCCCAAACACCGACCACAAATTACTCAACACATACACTGCATTCACAGGATAGTCAAAAGTGCTAGGTATAGATGGGCAAAAATGGCAGGCGACGAGCGTGTTAGGGCTGCCAACATTTTTTTTCGGAGAAATATATAGCATCTTTTTAATATAATAAAAAACAAAAGATAAACAAATATATTATTTATCAAATATTCATTTTTATAAACACTATCTAATGTCTTTTTTTAAATTAAAAGTATCATAAAATATGCATTAAGTAAAATCAAAAGGGATATTTATTACTATCTGTTTCTTTGTTCTCCGCGATTTTAAATTCATATCGGAATTTCCTTCGTGTGAATATGGCGGGAATAGAAAGCAGGAACGACATTACTTTAAGGGTCTTACTTATAAATGCCGCTTAAAGTTAGTCAGTGTTTTTCGCGTGACATTTCAAATCAGTCAAAAGTTGACAGAAGGTTTTAAGCAATGGCTAACTTTAGCGTTTATAAGTGAGGCCCTAAATGAAGAAGGTTATATTGACATAGCTACTGACCGCATGTTGAAACTTGGCAACAGGCAACTTGAAAGTGACGATGCGATCGAAGGAGTAGCATGCTAGCTATAGCTTATATTTTATGCTGGATACTGGAACACATAGGATACTGATTACCTCTTTTATTTAAGCCGCAGCGAATAATCTCAATTATTCGCGGGCAGTATTCGAAGAGATATATAGAACCTACTAGTTGCGCACAGCGTTTAGCACACAGCCTTGAAATATAATGCAGTTCTATATATTAATGTATGGTTAGCAACCCTACGCGCGTACTACTGTCAAACGTTTGAATACATCACAAATAGCTTTGTCGTTCGACAAACGTATTTGTCAAATCCTTAGAACTATGCACAATACCGACACTGATACCGATCAATGGTGTTTGCCAGTGATACATGTGTGTTTGCAAACAGGCAAACACCAAAATAAAAATACACACACCCATCCTCAAGTTCGTGTTTGCTATTTGATGTTCGCTGTTTGCCAAGTATGTGAAAGCCGCTTAAGGATCAACATGTCAAATTACCCCCGGGTTAAATATATAACGGGATAAGTGGTCAATTTTCTAACGTGCAAGATAAAATACAGAAATAATCCGAGTTAGGCGATTTATTCAGGTAACACGAGATTAGAGAGAACGCGCAAGTCGGCCTAAGTGGCGTTTATAAGTAAGGGTCCAAAAGTAATGTCGTTACTGCTTTCTGTTCCCGCCATATTCACACGAAGGAAATTTCGAGTTCTGAATTTAAAATGGCGGAGAACAAAGAAACAGATAGTTATAATTAGCCATTTTGATTTTAATTAATGCATATTTTATGATACTTTTATTTTAAACAAAGACATTAGAAGTTTAGTGTTTATAAAAATGAATATTTGATATATAATATATTTGTTTATCTTTTGGTTTTGGCTTTTGGTTTTGGTTGTTGAAAAGATGCTGTATATTTCCCCGAAAAAAATGTTGGCAGCCCTAGCACGCTCGTCGCCCGCCATTTTTGCCCATCCATACCTAGCATTTGTGACTTACCTATGGATGCAGTGTATGTGTTAAGTAATTTGTGGTCGGTGTTTGGGGGTACTGGGTGTTTGTGGCAAACATCAAGCATGTAGAGGCGGCTTTAGGTATGTACGTTTTATCAGTTTTAAATTGACACTGGCCGAAAATGTTCTATTGATACCTCTCCAAGAAGTTCTATAATATATGAATAGTACTTATATTCCATACTAACTGGAACAAGCACTTCGAACAGAAACGATAAGTTTTTCGAGACTTTTTTTTGTGTCTCGAGTTGTGAATGAGTTTAAAATAAAGTAGTAGGCCCGCAGTTTTATCTCTTCAATCTCATAAGAACAGTGTTTAATAATCCTATGCTACTGCATACATGCTATGAATAGGATTCTTAAGTACTTAACAAACAAAGCCTGTTGAAAGCCGCGGGGAGCCGATGGATGCAGGAGGCGAGCAGCCGCTCTAAGTGGCGCTCCCGGGGGGAGGCCTATGTTCAGCAGTGAACGTCTTCAGGCTGTTGATGATGAACAAACAAAGGTACATTACATACATAGACTGCTAAAGGCATGCGTAGCTCTTCCTCCGGTAGGTGGTATATTCCCAGTTGCCCCCACATGGATCGCCCCCAGTTCGGTACATTGTATACTACAGCTTCTAATTTTAGTAAATCTGATAAAATTCAGTTGAATAATTTACGAAGTAACGGTATTATGCTATCCCATAGAAAGTATTTCGCGCGATTAAACCATTTTGTGCGATGAACCACTGTATTGTTTTTATTACCTGTTTTTTAGTACAGTTTTAGTACAAGTAAGTAGGTAAGTCAATTTTACCTAATTTCATTACATTCGTCGAGAATTTACGAAGTTGAGTTTATTATGCATTCCCATGAAAACGGGTTACTACCTCCGATAATAAGGCATAAGAAAAAGACAGACTACTCCCTGGGTACACAACGTACTATCTTCCTCAGACCACGTTTCTCCCCTTATAGTCTAATGTCAATTTTACGGCCTTAAAATTAAAGTCTAGTTTTGTATAATTTACGATGCTATGAGCTTATTCCAGTTAGTATAGAATAGGTATACCTTGTTGTACCTTTCAACTTCAAAAACATAAGTCAGGTGTAATTTTGGTTTACTCTGTGCATTGAGCCGGAGGTTTACCATTTTAAAGCCCGTCACACACGTAGCTATAATATATATTAATATATTTATAGCTAGACATATCTTAATCTTAATCTTAATCTTAACAGATATATAAAGCTAAAAAACGGTGACAGATGATTTATTGACATGAATGTTTTCGTAAGAAGGAGCCATCGGACGACCTTACAATCTATGAGAGATATGTACGGAAAAATCCCGAGGCCAAAAATTAAATATGTCAGCATCAGAAAGTGGTACCAGGAAGAAGTTCCAGATGGGATCTCGGAAACGGTAAGAGATAAAGATAAACTAATTGAACAAAAATGTAGTAAACCTTGGGACGATTCTAAATAAACAATAAAAAAAAGGTACCTCTTATACAAAAAAACATATTTTTCATACAAAAACCGAAAAATACTTACTCAGAAAGTCATATATTCCTGTCCTGTCATCCAGTAAGAAACTCTATGGGCCCTTGAATAAGGTCGATAATCGTATGAAATAAGATGGCCGCATACGGCTAACTTCTGTTCGGTGCTGGTAAATAATAATGTGGTCTATGGTGGATGGAGTGCGACCACTTGGGCAGATTTCTGCCATTTGGGCAGATTTCAAATATACACTGTAATGATAAATAGTGTAAACGTATTAAAAAATGTGTCTAAATACTTAATAAGATATTTTATGGAAAAAATGATGATCCGCCATTTTGAAAAATGTTATTCATACAACTGAACCGTTATTACGCTGAAACCATTACATAATAATAATTCCTTGATTGAATCTTAGGTCATGATGTTTTTCCTGAATCTTGAATTAATAATGTGTATGGTATTAGTATGTAGTATTATGTATAACTGTAGTTATGTATTATTTTTAGTAGGTAAGAGTATAAATTTTTGTTTTATATTTACGCAATCATGCACTTTTTTATTTCATTGTTGTTCTTGGATGTAATTTGTAACTGTTGCAACACCACCCGTAATTTTTGTTTTAATTCCTGTCCATACAAAAGTAGCCTGGAAGAAATCGCTTAATGCGATAAGGCCGCCGTTCTACCATTCTTTTATAAATTTGTATCTGTGTGCATTCTTGTTTATTGGTGTTCAATAAAGTATTATTGTATTGTATTGTATTGTAATAAAATACCTGTTCTTGAAAAACTTCATGTCATAAAAAGTTTGGCAGATTTAGGCTAATTTGTGGCCTATATTTAAGGTTAGGATTGAGGAGTTTTTGCGGGAACGTGAAAAAGTTCACGTCGTTGCATTGTATTATTTCTCAAAACTTGTGCTTTTTCCAGTGTTAATGTTTAAAATTGGTGGCGTTTTACGCATTAAGTGCTGAATTACGAGCATGAGTGTGGTCAAGTGATATAATGTGGTTTTTTGTGTTGCTTCCAAAATTCCATAGAAGCTTCTTGTAAAGTTGCCACCACTTTACTTTGACTGGACTATGACCCGACTTAGACTGGACTATGACTAAGACTAGGACTTGACTACGTAAAATATTCTAAAACTCGATGAAAATATACAATACTTGACACTGGCTAAATACACTATGTGTGGAGCCAACATATAAAAAAAAAAAAAAGGTTATGGCAGAATCTGTAGTTTATAGATATAGTAATACAGATACAGATTTGTTTTGTTTTGTTACATTTGTGCTTTTCTTTTATTAATTTAAATTATCCATACAGTTTTTAGTATTTAATCCTCTAAGCCTGTCGGAGAAGCATTGTGAATAAAAGCTTAGTAAATTAGTAAGCGATGGAATGTACTTCCATGAAAGTACTATCATTATCAATGTGGAATTTATGACAATAAAAAGGAGCACCACAAACATTGAAATTGGGTGTGTGGTTCCGGTTGTGTGAGAATAGGCCAGCCCATCTCTTCCCATGGGTATCATTTGCATGTAACACGTAAGTCTTTTAAATGACCTACTATTTGAAAATCACCAACTAAGACATAGGTACTACTTTAACTAACATATTGTGAGAAACCGGAGTTACTATAGATACATTTTTTATTATTTAATCTTCTAAGTCTATGGGAAAACTGTGGATAATAGCTTAATAGAGATTTAGAGTGAGTATTTTCACCAATAGTTGAGGTAACCAATGGAAATGGTCAAAATTTGTTAGAGCTATTAACTGTTGGTTACGTTAGTAAGCTAAAAGTAGCCCAGCAAGCAGAACTAAAATGACCAGTTTAGTACTTAAGTTAGAATTGGCAGGTTGAAATAGCAACGGGCAGGTCATATTGCTTGTACAAATGAAAACTAACGGGGAAGATTATTTTTTTTATATAAACAAGTTACATACTTGTTTGGAAATAAACATCAAACTTGCAAATGGTATCATGGTATTTTACATAATATATGAATATTCAAAGGCCATTACAATGTTGTCACCAAATTATATTACACAAGAAAGAGATCAACTTAGGTGGACCGACCGGCGACCTGGTCCGAACCGTGGGGAGCTGATGGATGCAAGAGGCAAGCAGCCGCTCAAAGTGGCGCTCTTTGGGGGAGACCTATATTAAGCAGTGGACGTCTTCAGGCTGATGATGATGATGACACAAGAGAAACCAATCCCAAGATTTAATCCATAAAGCATACATTCTAACAAATACTTACTTCTATTTATTTTCAGGACCTAAAAAAGAGAGATATGGCTAAGCTCAGTGTAGTGTGTGCTACATGTTGAGCTGATGGATGCAGAAAGCAAGCAGCCTCTTAAAGTGGCGCTCTCACGGGAGGCCTGGACGTCTTCAGACTTATGATGAGACAAATGCAGTTATTATTCGAAGAAAGCGTACAAAATCAATTTTGTTATATAGGTATAAAAAAGTAGTCTGGAAGAGACCGCTTTAGTTTCCCTCAAAGTTGAGTTGAAGTCAAGTGAAGGATTATTGGTGAAATGTTTTGGAATACGGGGGTCAGTTTCAAGCTTGTGTGTATATTGATTATTTTTTTTATAAGTGTGGTGTTTCAATAAAGTGTTTTATCTATCTGTAAAATTATGAGGTGCTACCTACGTCATGTAAAGATAAGTTGCTCTTTTTTGTAAACTGTATCTTACCTAAATAAAGAAATGTATCTATGAGTTTTTTTTGTGTCCCAGTATAAGGTAATGGTGGTGGATCATCAACTGTTATATTATTCAAATTTAAAATCATTAGGGCAGGATTTATATATCTAGCTACCTAGAACTTTATTCATTTTGGTGGATTTTTCATACTATTATCTGAACCTGACTGAAAAAAATAGAGGATTTTTTTTATATCTTATATAGATAGGTAGGTACCTATAACTATTCCCACCATCAATGATACCTACCCAATTCATCAGTTCTGCAGCTATTTATTCTATCAGTTATCTGCTTCCCATACACACAGTGACACTTTTTTAAGAAATTCTTTGTTCTAATTGCTAAATATAACAATTTATTTGTCATCATAGGTGCCTACTTTATAAGCAATTCTTAAAAAAAAGGATATATAAAAGTGTTACACACAGTAATGTCAATTATTGTAATAAATCTACCTATTAACTCAATTCTATGGCCGGGGTTTACATCAGCAAGAATCTTTTGCAAGTAGTGTCTCAACTGTAGATAGTTTACATTGATTAACACTTGCAAGCTACAGTCTGATATATTGTGTTTAGATTCTTCTTGCAGGTGGAAACTCACCCTATGTAGGTAAACTTAACGAAAAAGTATTCTTGTCTTCTCATTCTCGAGGTAATGGTTGTTATTGTATGCAATTCAGTAGATAGGTAGGTATTTAAGGTATTCTTGTCTTACCTCTTACCCCTACCAAATGTATAAGAGCTAACTTTGTTTCAGAAACAGTGTAACCAGTAGCTTTTAGTACATAGTATAGTTTCTATTATTGTAGTAGTTTGAGGAATAAATATAAAAAATATAAGAGTTATATTGACATTTAATAAATAGAATACCTTTTTGCTAAGGTTGTATTTGGAACATCTGTGAATAAGTGAATTCTTCTGTGGTAGAAATAATTTTATTAATTGTTAATCCTGTTGCAGCTAAACTCTTTTGTGTTCACATCGGCGCAACAGCAAACAATGGAGGGCTGCAAATAGTCACATAAGTACACTTCACATAGTTTCAATATTGGTAGGTATATAGGATATAATTAGCTATGTTAAAAAGAATCTGTTGACTTGATGTGTATAAGTGACCTATTCAATGAGAATAAGTTTTATTAGGTCATGGCTGATTTCTGAAAGGGTAATTTTTTATTTATAGGTAGGTACTAAATATTGAATAGGTATTTGAAGTAAACCTCTTAGGAATTGGATAATAACTGTGTAATAATGGTTTGTTTGTATGAGTCCAACTTTTATTATTGTATAATATAACTTTTATCAAATCTTTTTAATGCATGGTTCTTCTGAGTCAGTAAATTTTATACCATCATATTGTTTGTCCTGGTGCTGAATTCTCCACTACAAACTCCAATCAGACTTTTACAGTCATGGCCATAACAGAAATGAACATACAGCATAAATGAAGTCTTCCTCATCTATAAAAAAATAGGTCTTAATATACTTGACACAGATGACAAGACTGAAGGGATCTAGCTATGAATCAGGACTATTTTACATCTTTCTACTATATATTTTGTTGTCACATAAAATTATAGCACATCAAACCAAGACTTTTAATATAGGTATTCAAACATAATAGCAGCTACATAGGTGAGGTGTGAATGCTGCGTTTTATATTATCTACTAAATCACTTAAACATCCACAGCTTCCTTATCTCACTGCTGGGTATTTAAATCTCTTGCACTTATGATAAATAAGATTGTACTCTAACATAAACAAGAAAGAAAATAAAGATAATATCATGGAGCTAATAAAAAAAGAGGAGGGAATTCCGTCTGATCCAAAACTGAAGCACCCATAGGAAGCCGGAACGCTTTGTACGTACGAGCGGGGCACGCACACACTCACATCATATGCAGCCGGTCGCCATACTTTCATCTGACACATCACCCCCATATTACGAGTCACGCTAAAATCGCTCATAACGCTCCCAGCGCTCACGTTGATTTTTCAGCGTTCCGATTAAGATATTGCGCTCAATGACTTTGACCGCTGTTAATGACTCGGGACAACCAATCACGGACGGCGATATCGCAAGATGGCGTCGGTCATGACGTTTGCAAGACATTTCATTGTCGCGCTCACGGCAATTCGGTACGCGTTTTTAGCGCGATAATGTCGATATTATCGATTTTAGCGTGAATCGGAATAGGGCCATGTAATATGTCCGCCATTTTGGGCTTCAGTTCTATGTCAATCAAAACTCAATCCTTTCTTTTTTTATTTCATCCATGGATAATATAATCACTTCGAAGATTTTGACATTTTTGACAATAGGTGTCTTTACTTTCAAACACAGAGGCGTTTTATTTAAAAAAAAAGGTTCCGCCACAGATTAGAGAAAAAAAAAATCTACTAGGTTCCGCTCTTTTTTTTTTTTCTTATATTTTGACTCCACACATAGTGTATTTAGCCAGTGTCAAGTATTGTAATTTTTCATCATGTTAATTGAATAGTCAAGTCTTAGTCATAGTCCAGTCTAAGTCAGGTAAGTGGTGGCAACTTTACTAGAAGCTTCTATGGAATATTGGAAGCAACACGAAAAATCACGTTTCATCACTTGCCCACACTCATGCTCGTAATTCAGCGCTTAATGCGTAAAACGCCACGAATTTTAAACATTAACACTGGAAAAAGCACAAGATTTGAGAAATAATACAATGCAACGACGTGAACTTTTCCGCGTTCCCGCAAAAACTGCAATATTTATTTTCCTGTCTGTCTGCCGTCAAGCGTTAGCGTATAATAGTCTGTGGCTCTTCTATCCACAGAGTAAGTATAGTAGATTTATTTTCTCTAATCTGTGCCTCTATCTTAGTTTGTGGTACTTTTTTCTTTAGGCCAAATTTAAGTAAAGAGTATATAGTTTACTAACTTCAACTCTTAGTTAAAGGCAAAGAGTATCACTTCGTTTTAGAAAAAGGTGGAGTGGAGTCTTTTTGTTTTCGACGCTGTTTAGCATTTTCTGCAAGTTTCAATGCCAATATCGAGCGGAGAAAATGACAGCTGATAACGGCATATTGTGCTGTCAAAGTCATTTGTTATCTGACAAATTATTTTGATATGAAATAATTGTACAAATGTATTTTTTATAAGACTTTTGACTTTTGACTCATCGACTAAACGCTACTTAACCGGTAGGTATCAAGTTAGGTACTTTTTAGGGTTCCGTACCCAAAGGGTAAAGCGGCAAAAATAACGATCTAATATTGTTTGGAGGCCGGAAGGGAAGATATCACAATTTTCTTTTTCAAAATCGAGGAAATTTTGGTCATGGCGGAAAAAAAAATCTCCGATCCGAATGAAAATTGATATCTGAATCAAATTTTGACATGCGCCATTTTTCAATAGGGTTTCCATACAAAGGTACTTTTATCAAAATATAAACTTTCCTTTATTACCCTCCTAATACGAATGTTATAGAAAAGCTGTTTCTGGGGATCGAGTAGAGATGTAGTAATGGACAAAACGAAATATTAATGACATCGATTATTTCAAGATGGCAGATATAAGCATATCGACATAGAGAAAAAGTGATTCGATCCGGATGGAAATTTATATCTGAGAATCCCCCTAGATACTCAGTAATAATATTGGAAAAAAATTTTGATCCCGCCATTTTGAAAAGATTCATACATACAACTGAACTTTTTTATGGATCTCCAATCCGTATGAAAATTGATATCTGAGTGTCCCCAAGGATACTGATTAACATGCTATGTCTTCTTTTAGACATCCACCGTTCTTCAAAATGGCTGCCCTACATACTGGCAAAGCCACCAACGCGAAGACGAGCGAAGCGGGAAGGAGCTTCAAACTACCCATCGCGACGACGAGCGGAGCGAGGAGGAGCTTCAAACTACCTACCGCGACGACGAGCGAAGCGAGGAGGAGCTTCAAACTACCTACCGCGACGACGAGCGAAGCGAGGAGGAGCTTTAAACTACCCATCGCGACGACGAGCGAAGCGAGAAGGAGCTTCAAACTACCTACCGCGACGACGAGCGAAGTGAGGAGGAGCTTCAAACTACCTAGCGCGACGACGAGCGAAGCGAGGAGGAGCTTCAAACTACCTACCGCGACGACGAGCGGAGCGAGGAGGAGCTTCAAACTACCTACCGCGACGACGAGCGAAGCGAGGAGGAGCTTCAAACTACCTACCGTGACGACGAGCGAAGCGAGGAGGAGCTTTAAACTACCCATCGCGACGACGAGCGAAGCGAGGAGGAGCTTCAAACTACCTACCGCGACGACGAGCGAAGTGAGGAGGAGCTTCAAACTACCTAGTGCGACGACGAGCGAAGCGAGGAGGAGCTTCAAACTACCTACCGCGACGACGAGCGAAGCGAGGCGGAGCTTCAAACTACCTCTTTGGAGAAATAAAACAAAATGGCCGCCATGCAAAATTAAAAGGCGCAACGGAGGCTTTCTAACAGTCTTAACATAATTCAAAGTTGGCGGATTCAAAATGGCGCCCGATTTTATAAGTAACTCAGATTCGGCTGATATTTTATATTTGGGAGTTTTAAAGGACGCTGATTTCAAATTTTGACCTTTTACTCGACTGACAGAATTTTTCAAGATGGCCGCCATGCAAAGTCAAGCGCATTATCATTTTCTTTGAAAAATACCGCTGTTTTGTACTTTTTCTTGCAAAATTTAAAGTTTAGCACCAAGTATAACATTTTTATAAATACAACAGCCACGAAAACGTCCTCGCGGGCCGCACGCGGCCCGCGCACGGAGCAAAATACTAGTCACTCTTATATAAAATTAAATACCCAGGAGATAGTGACTGACTGATGATGATTGACATCATTGTTCCCGGCCCTGTGAAGGTGGTCCGTCAAAAGTGAGTACGAGGCTGTATAGGGATCGGTCCCGTGACCCCGGGAAAAATATGACGTTACCAGAAAGTCGTCTCTGGGATGGAACAGGTCAACGGATCTCGGAAACTATGAGTCGGATGGGTGTCCCGTCTTAACTAAAGTTGGAGTAGACCCTGGGACGTTTACAGAGAAATGAAAAAAAATGGGGTTGCCATACGAAAAAATAAAAATCCCATACAAAATGGAAACGCTCATAAATCGAAAACGGTAAGAGATAAGCGGGTAGCGTTCGACCAAATGTCATAGCGGATGACAAGGGCTGTCAGTTGGTTGTCATGAAAATCCAAGATGGCGGATTCAAAATGGCGGCCATTTTGAAAGTTGGTCCGATCGGGGTGATTTTTTGCATGGGGGGGTTTTCGGGGCCGTAAATTCGATATTTGAAAAAATATTTTGGATTCCGCCATTTTTAAAGATGGCTGCCATACAATTTTTTTTTTCCATTTTTGACGGACTCTTTCTCGATGCCTATGGAAAATTTTGACCACTTTTATGGACATTCGTGTCAAGGTGTACCAGGTGTTTTTAGAAAAATTCACTACTTGGTCTTTTGACCTTCCGTCGTTGGGACGGTCAACGTCCTGGCTAAACGATACGAGATGGGTCATGTGCGTTTTAAGGAATGTCATAGCAAACCCTGGGACGATTTTAGAGCTGTCAAAAAAAAATCAAAATGGCGGAAAAAAAAATCCGTCATACAAATTTTAACCGCAAATGACGGCGAAACTACGTCACTTTAGTATAAAGAGCTCAAACTAATATTGTTTCGAGGCCGGCGGGAAAGATCGGCAAAAAATTTTTTTTTCAAAATGGCGGAAATTTCGGTCATTGCTGAAAAAAAAGTTTATCCGATCCGGATGAAAATCGATATCTGGGGGTCCCCGGGGATGCTGATCAACATTCTGTAATAAAATTTTGACATTTTTCATTTTTCAATGGTGCTGCCATACAAAGGTACTTTTATCGAAATACCAACTTTGCTTTTTTGCGCCTCCGTTACGAGAGCTTTAGAAATGTCGGTCCTGGGGATCCAGTATAGATGTTGTAAGGGTCAAAATGCAATAACAGCGAAATTGATATTTTTCAAGATGGCGGCTGTAGACGTACCGACTCATGGTAAAAGTTATCCGATCCGAATGAAAATCGATATCTGAAAATCCCCCGGTATACTTGGTAGGAATGTCTCAAAATTTTTTTGATACCGCCATTTTGAAAAATTGCATACATTCAATTTGACTTTTTTAGAATTTTTAATTAGCAATTATCGCTGAAACTGTGAGACTTTTGTAAGGGCGATTTGTTCTCATATTGTACGGTACTGAGAGGAGCAAACGGTGATCAAACATTTTTTTCAAAATGGCGGCCTATCAGTGCGTTCCGAAAAAAAAGGTGCTCCGATCGGAATAAAAATCGATATCTGGAGGTCCCAAAGGATGCTGATCAGCATGGGTTGGTAGAATTTGGACATCTGTCATTTTTCAATATTGCCGTCATGCATATTGGTGTTTTCCGTTCATCACCTACACCATAAGGCCAAGATATTGACAAATGCCAATTTGACAGATGTCAGATTGACAAATGACAAAGTCAAAATTTTGACAGGTGTCAAATGTCAATTTTGTGCCGCTTTCATTCTTCGCACGGTTCTAACACCACTATAAAGATTAAATGTCAAGTTTCTGACAGATGTCAAATGTCAAGTTTTTGACAGATGTCAAATGTCAAATTTTTTGACAGATGTCAAATGTCAAAAATAGTTCAAATGTCAAGTTTTTGACAGACGTCAAATTTTGTTAGATGACAAATGTCAAATTTTTTTTTCAACCTACAAAATGAGATGACGGGCTTAGCGAATTGTCGTTGTCAAGATAAGACAGATGTCAGATGTCAAATGTCAAATTTTTGACAGATGTCAAATTTTTGACACATGTCAAATGTCAATTTTTTTTCTACCTACAAAATGTGACGACGGTCTTAGCGAATTGCCGTTGGTATAAGTGGTCGGTCACGATCAACACTTGCAACTATACACTTGTACCGTATGCGGGCCGCGCACGGTGCAAGTGTGCCGCTTTCATTCTTCGCACGGTTCTAACACCACTATCAAGATTAAAGGTCAAGTTTTGGACAGGTGTCAAATGTTAAGTTTTTGACAGATGTCAAATGTCAAAAGTCAAGTTTTTGACAGATGTCAAATGTCAAATTTTTGACACATGTCAAATGTCAATTTTTTTCTACCTACAAAATGTGACGACGGTCTTAGCGAATTGTCGTTGGTATAAGTGGTCGGTCACGATCAACACTTGCAACTATACACTTGTACCGTATGCGGGCCGCTTGCGGGCCGCGCACGGTGCAAGTGTGCCGCTTCCATTCTTCGCACGGTTCTAACACCACTATCAAGATTAAATGTCAAGTTTTTGACAGGTGTCAAATGTCAAGTTTTTGACAGATGTCAAATGTCAAATTTTTGACAGATGTCAAATGTCAAATTTTTGACAGATGTCAAATGTCAAATTTTTGACAGATGTCAAATGTTTGACAGATGTCAAATTTTTGACACGTCAAATTTTTGTTAGATGTCAAATGTAATTTTTTTTTTTTTCGTCCTACAAAATGTGACGACGGTCTTAGCGAATTGTCGTTGGTATAAGTGGTCGGTCACGATCAACACTTGCAACTATACACTTGTACCGTGTGCGGGCCGCTTGCGGGCCTCGCACGGTGCAAATGTGCTACTTTCATCCTGCGCACGGTACAAATGAAGAAGATGGCCGCCATGCTAAAGTCAGTTCTATTATCATTTTCTATGAAAAATACCGCCGTTTTGTACTTGTACTTGCAAAATTTAAAGTTTAGCACCAAGTATAACATTAAAAAAAATACAACAGCCACGAAAACACCCACGCGGGCCGCTCGCGGCCCGCGCACAGAGCAAAATACTAGTTATCTTAATTATCTTAATCTTAACAGATATATAAAGCTAAAAAACGGTGACAGACGTTAATTGATCATTGACATGAATGTTCCCGAAAACTGGCCCATAGGATGATTTGGAAATGTACTAGAGATATGTTCGGAAAAATCCCAAGGCCAAAAATTAAATATGTAAGCATCAGAAAGTGGTACCAGGAAAAAGTTACAGATGGGATCTCGGAAACGGTAAGAGATAAAGATAAACTAATTGAACAAAAATGTAGTAAACCTTGGGACGATTCTAAATAAACAATAAAAAAAGGTACCTTTTATACAAAAAAACATATTTTTCATACAAAGTTTTTAAACTGAAACTAGATGGCGCTGTACGACTCTAAAACACGCAAGCGTTTTGTACCCGAAGTAAAGTGGTATGGAAATGAACAAAAATTAACTGCAAGAATAATTACTAAAATGCTTATTAATCGTAAACGGTAAGAGGTAAGTGGGGGTGTTCGACCAATATTTTCTAGACTGCAGCATCAGAAAGTCGTCTCCAAGTTGGAGAACTCCAGGGGATCTCAGAAACGGTAAGAGATAAAAAAAAAGTAATGGAATAAAAAATGTAGTAAACCTTGGGACGATTCTAGATCAATAATAAAAAAAGGTACCTTCTATCATTTTATAACTGAAGCTTATCAGAAAAGAAACTAGATGGCGTTGTACGACTCTAAAACACGCAAGCGTTTTATACCCGAAAACTACAGTGGTAGAGAAATGAACAAAAATAAATAGCATGAAAATGAAACGCTTATAAATAGTAAACGGTAAGAGGTAGGTGGGGGGAGCTCGGTTAAAATGTTATAGAGGACCATGGCTTTCGGATGGTCATGAAAATCCAAGATGGCGGCTCTTTTGAAAGTTGGTTCGATCCGGCTGATTTTATGCATCGGGGGGTTTTTGGGGCCCTTGATTCCATAGTTGAAAAAATATTTTGGATTCCGCCATTTATAAAGATGGCTGCCGTGCAATTTTTTTTTTCATTTTCGGCGCATTGTTTCTCTATACCTATGGGAAATTTTGATCCTTTTTTTTATAAATTTGTATGAAAAAGGACAATCGAAATTCAAAATAATTCATGACCTGGTCTTCCGACCTTCCATCATCGGGACCATCGACGGCCTGGCTAAGCTATATGAGATAGGTCATATGCGTTCTCAGGAATGTCATAGTAAACCCTGGAACGATTTTAGAGAACACAAAAAAATTCAAAATGGCAGGAAAAAAAACAACCATACTAATTTTGACTGGAAATGACGGCGAAACCATGACTTTTTAGTATAAAGAGCTCGAACTGATATTGTTTGGAGGCCGGAAGGGAAGATATTACAAAATTGTTTTTTTTTTAAATGGCGGAAATTTCGGTATTGGCGGAAAAAATGTTTCTCCGATCCGGATGAAAATCGATATCTAGGAGTCCCCAAGGATGCTGATCAACATTCTAAAATCAAATCATAGGGTTGCCATACAAAGGTGATTAACCCCAAGGGATCTCAGAAACGGTAACAGATAAAAAAAAACTAATGGAACAAAATATGTAGTAAAACTTGGGACGATTCTAAATCAGTCATAAAAATTGGTACCTCTCATACAAAAAACATGGTTTTCATACAAAGTTGTAACTAACTGAAGCTTATCAGAAAAGAAACTAGATGGCGTTGTACGACTCTAAAACACGCAAGCGTTTTATACCCGAACTACAGTGGTAGAGAAATGAACAAAATTAAACCGCAAGAATAATTATTGAAATGCTTATTTATCGAAAACGGTAAGAGGTAGGTGGGGGGTTAAAATGTTATAGAGGACCATGGCTTTCGGATGGTCACGAAAATCCAAGATGGCGGCCATTTTGAAAGTTGGTCTGATTCGGCTGATTTTATGCATCGGGGGATTTTTGGGGCCCTTGATTCCATAGTTGAAAAAATATTTTGGATTCCGCCATTTATAAAGATGGCTGCCATGCAATTTTTTTTTCCATTTTCGGCGCATTGTTTCTCTATACCTATGGGAAATTTTGATTGTTTTTTTTTATAAATTTGTATGAAAAAGGACAATCGAAATTCAAAATAATTCATGACCTGGTCCTCCGACCTTCCATCATCGTGACCATCGAAGGCCTGGCTAAGCTATATGAGATAGGTCATATGCGTTCTCAGGAATGTCATAGTAAACCCTGGAACGATTTTAGAGAACACAAAAAAATTCAAAATGACGGGAAAAAAAACAGCCATACTAATTTTGACTGGAAATGACGGCGAAACCATGACACTTTAGTAAAAAGAGCTCGAACTAATATTGTTTGGAGGCCGGAAGGGAAGATATTACAAAATATTTTTTTTTCAAAATGGCGGAAATTTCGGTCTTGGCGAAAAAAAAGTTTCTCCGATCCGGATGAAAATCGATATCTAGGAGTCTCCAAGGATGCTGATCAACATTCTAAAATCAAATTTTGACATGCGCCATTTTTCAATAGGGTTGTCATACAAAGGTGATTATATCGAAATATGAACTTTCCTTTTTTACGCCTCCAATATGAATGTAATAGATAAGTTGTTTCTTGGGATCGAGTAAAAATGTATAAAGAAACAAAACAGAACACTAATGAAATTGATTTTTTTCAAGATGGCGGATGGAGACGTATTGACTTACAGAAAAAGTTATCCGATCCGGATGAAAATCGATATTTGAGACTCCCCTTAGATACTTAGTAAGAATATGGGGAAAAATTTTTGATTCCGCCATTTTGAAAAATTTCATACATTTTACTGAACTTTTTTATGGATCTTCAATCCGTATGAAAATTGATATCTGAGTGTCCCCAAGGGCACTGATTAACATGCTTTAGCTTCTTTTAGACATCCACCGTTTTTCAAAATGGCTGCTATACATACTATCAAAACTACCAACGCGACGACAAACGAAGCGAGAAGGAGCTGCAAACTACCTACCGCGACGACGAGCGAAGCGAGGAGGAGCTTTAAACTACCTATCGCGACGACGAGCGAAGCGAGGAGGAGTTTTAAACTACCTACCGCGACGACGAGCGAAGCGAGGAGGAGCTTCAAACTACCTAACGCGACGACGAGCGAAGCGAGGAGGAGCCTCAAACTGCCTACCGCGACGACGAGCGAAGCGAGGAGGAGCTTCAAACTACCTAACGCGACGACGAGCGAAGCGAGGAGGAGCTTCAAACTACCTAACGCGACGACGAGCGAAGCGAGGAGGAGCTTCAAACTACCTAACGCGACGACGAGCGAAGCGAGGAGGAGCTTCAAACTACCTACCGCGACGACGAGCGAAGCGAGGAGGAGCTTCAAAGTACCTACCGCGACGACGAGCGAAGCGAGGAGGAGCTTCAAACTACCTAACGCGACGACGAGCGAAGCGAGGAGGAGCCTCAAACTGCCTTCCGCGACGACGAGCGAAGCGAGGAGGAGCTTCAAACTACCTAACGCGACGACGAGCGAAGCGAGGAGGAGCTTCAAACTACCTAACGCGACGACGAGCGAAGCGAGGAGGAGCTTCAAACTACCTAACGCGACGACGAGCGAAGCGAGGAGGAGCTTCAAACTACCTACCGCGACGACGAGCGAAGCGAGGAGGAGCTTCAAAGTACCTACCGCGACGACGAGCGAAGCGAGGAGGAGCTTCAAACTACCTCTTTGAAGAAATAAAACAAAATGGCCGCCATGCAAAATTAAAAGGCGCACACTATCTGAACTAATAGAGGCAAGCATAGCGTGTTTGGACTCATGTTAAAGAGAACAACGGAGGCTTTGTTACAGTCCTAAAATAATTCAAAGATGGCGGATTCAAAATGGCACCCGATTTTATAGTAACTCGGATTCGGCTGATATTTTATATTTGGGGGTTTTAAAGGATGCTGATTTCAAATTTTGACCTTTTACTTGACTGACAGCATTTTTCAAGATGGCCGCCATGCAAAAGTCAGATCAATTATCATTTTCTTTGAAAAATACCCCTGTTTTGTACTAATTCTTGCAAAATTACAAGTTTAAACACAAGTATAGCGTTTTGAAATAATGATACGCCACGAAAAAACACCCACGCGGCCCGCATGCGGGCCGCGAACAGAGCACCCTAGTCTTAACAGATATATAAAGCTAAAAAACGGTGACAGATCATGTTGACATGAATGTTTAGATAAGAAGGAGCCATCGGATGACCTTACAATCTATGAGAGATTTGTGCGGAAAAATCCCGAGGCAAAGAATTAAATATGTCAGCATCAGAAAATGGTACCAGGAAGAAGTTCCAGATGGGATCTCGGAAACGGTAAGAGATAAAGATAAACTAATTGAACAAAAATGTAGTAAACCTTGGGACGATTCTAATTAAACAATAAAAAAAGGTACCTCTTATACAAAAAAACATATTTTTCATACAAAAACCGAAAAATACTTACTCAGAAAGTCATATATTCCTGTCCTGTCATCCAGTAAGAAACTCTATAGGCCCTTGAATAAGGTCGATAATCGTATGAAATAAGATGGCCGCATACGGCTAATCTGTTCGGTGCTGGTAAATAATAATGTGGTCTATGGACTATGGTGGATGGAGTGCGACCACTTGGGCAGATTTCTGCCATTTGGGCAGATTTCAAATAAATAGTGTAAACGTATTAAAAAATGTATCTAAATACTTAATAAGATATTTTATGGAAAAAATGATGATCCGCCATTTTGAAAAATGTTATTCATACAACTGAACCGTTATTACGCTGAAACCATTACATAATAATAATTCCTTGATTGAATCTTAGGTCATGGTGTTTTTCCTGAATCTTGAATTAATAATGTGTATGGTATTAGTATGTAGTATTATGTATAACTGTAGTTATGTATTATTTTTAGGAGGTAAGAGTATAAATTTTTGTTTTATATTTACGCAATCATGCACTTTTTTATTTCATTGTTGTTCTTGGATGTAATTTGTAACTGTTGCAACACCTTCCTGTCCATACAAAAGTAGCTTGGAAGAAATCGCTTAATGCGATAAGGCCGCCGTTCTACCATTCTTTTATAAATTTGTACCTGTGTGCATTCTTGTTTATTGGTGTTCAATAATGTATTATTGTATTGTAATAAAATACCTGTTCTTGAAAAACTTCATGTCATAAAAAGTTTGTGGCCTATATTTAAGGTTAGGATTGAGGAGTTTTTGCGGGAACGTGAAAAAGTTCACGTCGTTGCATTGTATTATTTCTCAAAACTTGTGCTTTTTCCAGTGTTAATGTTTAAAATTGGTGGCGTTTTACGCATTAAGTGCTGAATTACGAGCATGAGTGTGGTCAAGTGATATAATGTGGTTTTTTGTGTAGCTTCTTGTAAAGTTGCCACCACTTTACTTTGACTGGACTATGACCCGACTTAGACTGGACTATGACTATGCCTAAAACTTGACTACGTAAAATATTCTAAAACTCGATGAAAATATACAATACTTGACACTGGCTAAATACACTATGTGTGGAGCAAACATATAAAAAAAAAAAAAAAAAAGGTTAGGGCAGAATCTGTAGTTTATAGATATAGTAATACAGATACAGATTTGTTTTGTTTTGTTACATTTGTGCTTTTCTTTTATTAATTTAAATTATCCATACAGTTTTTAGTATTTAATCCTCTAAGCCTGTCGGAGAAGCATTGTGAATAAGAGCTTAGTAAATTAGTAAGCAATGGAATGTACTTCCATGAAAGTACTATCATTATCAATGTGGAATTTATGACAATAAAAAGGAGCACCACAAACATTGAGATTCGTGTGTGGTTCCGGTTGTGTGAGAATAAGCTAGCCAACCCATCTCTTCCCGTGGGTATCATTTGCATGTAACACGTAAGTCTTTTAATAATAATGATAAATAACACAAAATTGACTATGAAAGTTATCCAAGTACTTCCGAAATGTATTACATAAAAGCATACTACCTTATGAGCAGAAGAAAATTATATAAAATGCTCTATCTTTATTCACCCAGAACACACAAATATTCTATTCTTGACAGTCATCTGTTTGTGCATGCATTATACATTTATTAGTAGGTACCCATTATACATAAGAAGAAAGATTACTCCATATCCATAATGTATTGATATCTACCTTGTCCCATTTTCAGAGTACCTACCTATAAGAGATTCAAACCAACAAGAGCTCAGTGTAGGATGTTTATTATGACAGGAAAAACAGAGGAGTTTGGTTTGTATGGGTCCTAACCAGCAATTAGAATTCAACCATCAATCATCAGGTAAATAAATGCATCATATTTAATAATAAAATAAATAAATATGTGTGGACATTTCACACAGCACCATCTAGCCCCAAACTAAGCATAGCTTGTACTATGGGAACCAGATAACTGATACAATACTTATATACTTTTTTTTGTAAATACATACATATAATACAATATAACACCCAAACATCTATGTTCATCACACAAATGTTTGTCCTGGGTAGGAATCGAACCCACAGCCCTCAGTTCAGAAGGCAGGGATACTACCAACTGCGCTATCGGGCCCGTCAAATAACACCCAGACGTACAAATAGTTTACATATGTACAAATAGTTTACCTTTTTGGTAGCCTATACTTATATTTATTCTGTGGCTATGTGGTATGCTACCTTAAAAGAATAATTTTTAATTTGAATTTGCCGTGCAAACTTTTACATCTATATACTTAATTTTACCATTTTTAATCTGAAATGAGGAGATATTCAGGAGGAATTTCATGTACAATGACAACAAGAAAACCCAGGTAATATTGACATGATATGTTCACTACATTTCTATGAATGTATCAAGAACAAAGAACACACAAAAATCATGTGATGATTGGTAGTAATTTTACATTTATTACACAAGAAAGAGATCAATCTAAGTGGACTGACCGACAACCTGGTCAGAACCGTGGGGAGCCGATGGATGCAAGAGACAAGCAGCCGCTCAAAGTGGCGCTCTTTGGAGGAGACCTATGTTCAGCAGTGGACATCTTCAGGCTGATGATGATGATGACTTTAATCCATAAAGCATACATTTCATTCTAACAAATACCGACTTCTATTTATTTTCAGGACCTAAAAAAGAGAGATATGGCAACAGCTCAGTGTAGTGTGTGCTACATGTTGAGCTGATGGATGCAGGAGGCAAGCAGCCTCTTAAAGTGACGCTCTCACGGGAGTTACTCCACTCGAATTAACCTCATTTTCGTGTTTTGGTATGTTTTTTGACAATTAAATTGACATTTCCGCATCCATTTTTCTCAAAAGAGGGAAGCAAAGCAACTCAACTCAACTTAAAATATTAAAGGGGCGCTCATGCAACGGATGTTGTTTTTATTTTAAAGATAATGTGGTATTTTCATTTCTTTCTAGGACAGTGGATTTGAGAACAACACCGGCAGCGGGGCCAAAAAGAAACACAAAGAAACAATGGCTATCATTATCGTCAGGCGGAAGATGACTGTCTAGATGTAATAGAAGAAAGTAATAAGTAATGTGAAATATCTATGTATCTTGTGTGTGTGTGTGTGTATGTATCTTATTTAATTAATTAATGTAATAAATGTATAGATAAAAACCATTGTTTCTTAGTATTTATAGTTATAGCAGCAATAGAAATAGACATAGGTACATCATCTGTGAAAATTTCAACCATCACGGTTCATGGGACAGATATCAGATGGACAAACAGACAGACAGCCGGGCCTTTCGTAATTTCTACAGATTCCTATATCTGCAGATTCCCATATCTACAGACTTCCAATTGGATTTCTGTAAAATTGGGAATCCATTCACTTAAGGATCTGTAAAATTAAGTATATGTAGAGAGAGGAATCTGTAATGAAAATTTGTAGAATTGGGAATAATCCATTTTAAGGACTACAAATAATATACTTATATACTTAGGTATAAAAAAGTAGTCTGGAAGAGACCGCTTTAGTTTCCCTCAAAGTTGAGTTGAAGTCAAGTGAAGGATTATTGGTGAAATGTTTTGGAATACGGGCGTCAGTTTCAAGCTTGTGTGTATATTGATTATTTTTTTTATAAGTGTGGTGTTTCAATAAAGTGTTTTATCTATCTGTAAAATTATGAGGTGCTACCTACGTCATGTAAAGATAAGTTGCTCTTTTTTGTAAACTGTATCTTACCTAAATAAAGAAATGTATCTATGAGTTTTTTTTGTGTCCCAGTATAAGGTAATGGTGGTGGATCATCAACTGTTATATTATTCAAATTTAAAATCATTAGGGCAGGATTTATATATCTAGCTACCTAGAACTTTATTCATTTTGGTGGATTTTTCATACTATTATCTGAACCTGACTGAAAAAAATAGAGGATTTTTTTTATATATAGATAGGTAGGTACCTATAACTATTCCCACCATCAATGATACCTACCCAATTCATCAGTTCTGCAGCTATTAATTCTATCAGTTATCTGCTTCCCATACCACAGTGACACTTTTTAAGAAATTCTTTGTTCTAATTGCTAAATATAACAATTTATTTGTCATCATAGGTGCCTACTTTACAAGCAATTCTTAAAAAAAAGGATATATAAAAGTGTTACACACAGTAATGTCAATTATTGTAATAAATCTACCTATTAACTCAATTCTATGGCCGGGGTTTACATCAGCAAGAATCTTTTGCAAGTAGTGTCTCAACTGTAGGTAGTTTACATTGATTAACACTTGCAAGCTACAGTCTGATATATTGTGTTTAGATTCTTCTTGCAGGTGGAAACTCACCCTATGTAGGTAAACTTAACGAAAAAGTATTCTTGTCTTCTCATTCTCGAGGTAATGGTTGTTATTGTATGCAATTCAGTAGATAGGTAGGTATTTAAGGTATTCTTGTCTTACCTCTTACCCCTACCAAATGTATAAGAGCTAACTTTGTTTCAGAAACAGTGTAACCAGTAGTTTTTGTACATAGTATAGTTTCTATTATTGTAGTAGTTTGAGGAATAAATATAAAAAATATAAGAGTTATATTGACATTTAATAAATAGAA
Organism: Ennomos erosarius; assembly: GCA_963580505.1. NCBI lineage: Eukaryota > Metazoa > Arthropoda > Insecta > Lepidoptera > Geometridae > Ennomos > Ennomos erosarius. The sequence goes on from OY756987.1 coordinate 12,966,359, forward strand.
TACCATTTTTGCTAAGGTTGTATTTGGAACATCTGTGAATAAGTGAATTCTTCTGTGGTAGAAATAATTTTATTAATTGTTAATCCTGTTGCAGCTAAACTCTTTTGTGTTCACATCGGCGCAACAGCAAACAATGGAGAGCTGCAAATAGTCACATAAGTACACTTCACATAGTTTCAATATTGGTAGGTATATAGGATATAATTAGCTATGTTAAAAAGAATCTGTTGACTTGATGTGTATAAGTGACCTATTCAATGAGAATAAGTTTTATTAGGTCATGGCTGATTTCTGAAAGGGTAATTTTTTATTTATAGGTAGGTACTAAATATTGAATAGGTATTTGAAGTAAACCTCTTAGGAATTGGATAATAACTGTGTAATAATGGTTTGTTTGTATGAGTCCAACTTTTATTATTGTATAATATAACTTTTATCAAATCTTCACATGTATCCAACTTTTTAATGCATGGTTCTTCTGAGTCAGTAAATTTTATACCATCATATTGTTTGTCCTGGTGCTGAATTCTCCACTACAAACTCCAATCAGACTTTTACAGTCATGGCCATAACAGAAATGAACATACAGCATAAATGAAGTCTTTCTCATCTATAAAAAAATAGGTCTTAATATACTTGACACAGATGACAAGACTGAAGGGATCTAGCCATGAATCAGGACTATTTTACATCTTTCTACTATATATTTTGTTGTCACATAAAATTATAGCACATCAAACCAAGACTTTTAATATAGGTATTCAAACATAATAGCAGCTACATAGGTGAGGTGTGAATGCTGCGTTTTATATTATCTACTAAATCACTTAAACATCCACAGCTTCCTTATCTCACTGCTGGGTATTTAAATCTCTTGCACTTATGATAAATAAGATTGTACTCAAACATAAACAAGAAAGAAAACAAAGATAATATCATGGAGCTAATAAAAAAAGAGGAGGGAATTCCGTCTGATCCAAAACTGAAGCACCCATAGGAAGCCGGAACGCTTTGTACGTACGAGCGGGGCACGCACACACTCACATCATATGCAGCCGGTCGCCATACTTTCATCTGACACATCACCCCCGTATTACGAGTCACGCTAAAATCGCTCATAACGCTCCCAGCGCTCACTTGATTTTTCAGCGTTCCGATTAAGATATTGCGCTCAATGACTTTGTCCGCTGTTAATGACTCGGGACAACCAATCACGGACGGCGATATCGCAAGATGGCGTCGGTCATGACGTTTGCAAGAGATTTCATTGTCGCGCTCACGGCAATTCGGTACGCGTTTTTAGCGCGATAATGTCGATATTATCGATTTTAGCGTGAATCGGAATAGGGCCATGTAATATGTCCGCCATTTTGGGCTTCAGTTCTATGTCAATCAAAACTCAATCCTTTCTTTTTTTATTTCATCCATGGATAATATAATCACTTCGAAGATTTTGACATTTTTGACAATAGGTGTCTTTACTTTCAAACACAGAGGCGTTTTATTTAAAAAAAAGGTTCCGCCACAGATTAGAGAAAAAAAAATCTACTAGGTTCCGCTCATTTTTTTTTCTTATATTTTGACTCCACACATAGTGTATTTAGCCAGTGTCAAGTATTGTAATTTTTCATCATGTTAATTGAATAGTCAAGTCTTAGTCATAGTCCAGTCTAAGTCAGGTAAGTGGTGGCAACTTTACTAGAAGCTTCTATGGAATTTTGGAAGCAACACGAAAAATCACGTTTCATCACTTGCCCACACTCATGCTCGTAATTCAGCGCTTAATGCGTAAAACGCCACGAATTTTAAACATTAACACTGGAAAAAGCACAAGATTTGAGAAATAATACAATGCAACGACGTGAACTTTTCCGCGTTCCCGCAAAAACTGCAATATTTATTTTCTTGTCTGTCTTCAAGCGTTAGCGTATAATAGTCTGTGGCTCCTCTATCCACAGAATAAGTATAGTAGATTTATTTTCTCTAATCTGTGCCTCTATCTTAGTTTGTGGTACTTTTTTCTTTAGGCCAAATTTAAGTAAAGAGTATATAGTTTACTAACCTCAACTCTTAGTTAAAAGCAAAGAGTATCAATTCGTTTTAGAAAAAGGTGGAGTGGAGTCTTTTTGTTTTCGACGCTGTTTAGCATTTTCTGCAAGTTTCAATGCCAATATCGAGCGGAGAAAATGACAGCTGATAACGGCATATTGTGCTGTCAAAGTCATTTGTTATCTGACAAATTATTTTGATATGAAATAATTGTATAAATGTATTTTTTTTAAGACTTTTGACTTTTGACTCATCGACTAAACGCTACTTAACCGGTAGGTATCAAGTTAGGTACTTTTTAGGGTTCCGTACCCAAAGGGTAAAGCGGCAAAAATAACGATCTAATATTGTTTGGAGGCCGGAAGGGAAGATATCACAATTTTCTTTTTCAAAATCGAGGAAATTTTGGTCATGGCGGAAAAAAAAATCTCCGATCCGAATGAAAATTGATATCTGGGGGTCCTCAAGAATGTTGATCAACATTCTAAAATCAAATTTTGACATGCGCCATTTTTCAATAGGGTTTCCATACAAAGGTACTTTTATCAAAATATAAACTTTCCTTTATTACCCTCCTAATACGAATGTAATAGAAAAGCTGTTTCTGGGGATCGAGTAGAGATGTAGTAATGGACAAAACGAAATATTAATGACATCGATTATTTCAAGATGGCAGATATAAGCATATCGACATAGAGAAAAAGTGATTCGATCCGGATGAAAATTTATATCTGAGAATCCCCCTAGATACTCAGTAATAATATTGGAAAAAAATTTTGATCCCGCCATTTTGAAAAGATTCATACATACAACTGAACTTTTTTATGGATCTCCAATCCGTATGAAAATTGATATCTGAGTGTCCCCAAGGATACTGATTAACATGCTATGTCTTCTTTTAGACATCCACCGTTTTTCAAAATGGCTGCCTTACATACTGGCAAAGCCACCAACGCGAAGACGAGCGAAGCGGGAAGGAGCTTCAAACTACCTATCGCGACGACGAGCGGAGCGAGGAGGAGCTTCAAACTACCTACCGCGATGACGAGCCAAGCGAGGAGGAGCTTCAAACTACCTACCGCGACGACGAGCGAAGCGAGGAGGAGCTTTAAACCACCCATCGCGACGACGAGCGAAGCGAGGAGGAGCTTCAAACTACCTACCGCGACGACGAGCGAAGCGAGGAGGAGCTTCAAACTACCTAGCGCGACGACGAGCGAAGCGAGGAGGAGCTTCAAACTACCTACCGCGACGACGAGCGGAGCGAGGAGGAGCTTCAAACTACCTACCGCGACGACGAGCGAAGCGAGGAGGAGCTTCAAACTACCTACCGCGACGACGAGCGAAGCGAGGAGGAGCTTTAAACTACCCATCGCGACGACGAGCGAAGCGAGGAGGAGCTTCAAACTACCTACCGCGACGACGAGCGAAGCGAGGAGGAGCTTCAAACTACCTACCGCGACGACGAGCGAAGCGAGGCGGAGCTTCAAACTACCTCTTTGGAGAAATAAAACAAAATGGCCGCCATGCAAAATTAAAAGGCGCAACGGAGGCTTTCTAACAGTCTTAACATAATTCAAAGTTGGCGGATTCAAAATGGCGCCCGATTTTATAAGTAACTCAGATTCGGCTGATATTTTATATTTGGGAGTTTTAAAGGACGCTGATTTCAAATTTTGACCTTTTACTCGACTGACAGCATTTTTCAAGATGGCCGCCATGCAAAGTCAAGCGCATTATCATTTTCTTTGAAAAATACCGCTGTTTTGTACTTTTTCTTGCAAAATTTAAAGTTTAGCACCAAGTATAAGACTTTTATAAATACAACAGCCACGATAACGTCCTCGCGGGCCGCACGCGGCCCGCGCACAGAGCAAAATACTAGTTATAATATATAAAGTTCGTTACCCACTGACTCACTCACTCACTTATGATTGACATTTTTGTTCCCGAACTCCTGGAAGTGGTGGAGAAAAACCGAGTATGAGGTTGTATAGAGATCGGTCACGTGACAACCAGAAAAATCTGACATCAGCAAAAAGTCGTCTCCTTGATGGAACCGGTCAACGGCTCTCGGAAACTACAAGTCGGATGGGTGACCTGTTTTAACTAAAGTTGTAGTAAACCTTGGGACGCTTGGAGAGAAATAAAAAAAAATGGGGGTTGCCATACAAAAAAATAAAAATTCCATGCAAAATTGAAACGCTTATAAATCGGAAACGGTAAGAGGTAGGTGGGGTGTGTTCGACCAAATGTCATAGAGGAGGATGGGCGCTTTTGGATGGTCGTCATGAAAATCCAAGATGGCGGATCCAAGATGGCGGCCATTTTGAAAGTTGGTCCGATCGGGCTGATTTTTTGCATCGGGGGGTTTTTGGGGTCCCTGATTCGATATTTGAAAAAATATTTTGGATCCCGCCATTTTTAAAGATGGCTGCCATACAAATTTTTTTTTTCATTTTTGGCTCATTGTTTCTCGATACCTATGGGAAATTTTGATACTTTTTTTATTGGTTCGTATAAAAATAGACGTTCTTAATTCAAAATATTTGATGACCTGGTCTTCCGACCTTCCATCATCGTGACCATCAACGGCCTGGCTAAACGATGTGAGATGGGTCATATGCGTTCTCAGGAATGTCATAGCAAACCCTGGGACGATTTTAGAGAAAATAAAAAAAATTCAAAATGGCGGAAAAAAAAATCTTCCATACAAATTTAAACCGGAAATGACGTCGAAACCATAATACTTTAGTATAAAGAGCTCGAACTAATATTGTTTGGAGGCCGAAAGGGAAAAGAACACCAAATTTTTTTTTTCAAAATGGCGGAAATTTTGGTCGTGGCGGAAAAAAAAAATTCTCCGATCGGGATCAAAATCGATATCTGATGGTCCCCAAGGATGCTGATCAACATTCTAAAATCAAATTTTGACATGCGCCATTTTTCAATAGGGTTGCCATACAAAGGTGATTTTAACGAAATATGAACTTTCCTTTTTTACGCCTCCAATATGAATGTAATAGAAAAGTTGTTTCTGGGGATCGAGTTAAGATGTATAAAGGAACAAAACAGAACACAAATGAAATTGATTTTTTCAAGATGGCGGATGGAGACATATCGACTTATAGAAAAAGTTATCCGATCCGGATGAAAATCGATATCTAAGACTCCCCCTAGATACTTAGCAAGAATATGGGGAAAAAATTTTGATTCCGCCATTTTGAAAAATTTCATTCATTTTACCGAACTATTTTATGGATCTCCAATCCGTATGAAAATTGATATCTGAGTGTCCCCAAGGATACTGATTAACATGCTTTAGCTTCTTTTAGACATCCACCGTTTTTCAAAATGGCTGCCATACATATTTTCAAAACCACCAATGCGACGACGAGCGAAGCGAGGAGGAGCTTCAAACTACCTATCGCGACGACGAGCGAAGCGAGGAGGAGCTTCAAACTACCTACCGCGACGACGAGCGAAGCGAGGAGGAGCTTTAAACTACCTACCGCGACGACGAGCGAAGCGAGGAGGAGCTTCAAACTACCTACCGCGACGACGAGCGAAGCGAGGAGGAGCTTCAAACTACCTACCGCGACGACGAGCGAAGCGAGGAGGAGCTTCAAACTACCTACCGCGACGACGAGCGTAGCGAGGAGGAGCTTCAAACTACCTATCGCGACGACGAGCGAAGCGAGGAGGAGCTACAAACTACCTATTGCGATGACGAGTGAAGCGAGGAGGAGCTTCAAACTACCTATGGCGAATAAACATAACAAAATGGCCGCCATGCAAAATTAAAAGGCGCACACTATCGAAACTAATAGAGGCAAGCATAGCGTGTTTGGACTCATGTTACAGAGAACAACGGAGGCTTTCTTACAGTCTTAAAATAATTCAAAGATGGCGGATTCAAAATGGCGCGCGATTTTATAGTAACTCGGATTCGGCTGATATTTTATATTTGGGGGTTTTAAAGGATGCTGATTTCAAATTTTGACCTTTTACTTGACTGACAGCATTTTCAAGATGGCCGCCATGCAAAGTCAAGCGCATTATCATTTTCTTTGAAAAATACCGTCGTTTTGTACTTGTACTTGCAAAATTTAAAGTTTAGCACAAAGTATAAGACTTTTATAAATACAACAGCCACGATAACGTCCTCGCGGGCCGCACGCGGCCCGCGCACGGAGGAAAATACTAGTCTTAATCTTATCTTAATCTTATCTTAACAGATATATAAAGCTAAAAAACGGTGACAGATGATTTATTGACATGAATGTTTTCGTAAGAAGGAGCCATCGGACGACCTTACAATCTATGAGAGATATGTACGGAAAAATCCCGAGGCCAAAAATTAAATATGTCAGCATCAGAAAGTGGTACCAGGAAGAAGTTCCAGATGGGATCTCGGAAACGGTAAGAGATAAAGATAAACTAATTGAACAAAAATGTAGTAAACCTTGGGACGATTCTAAATAAACAATAAAAAAAGGTACCTCTTATACAAAAAAACATATTTTTCATACAAAAACCGAAAAATACTTACTCAGAAAGTCATATATTCCTGTCCTGTCATCCAGTAAGAAACTCTATAGACCCTTGAATAAGGTCGATAATCGTATGAAATAAGATGGCCGCATACGGCTAACTTCTGTTCGGTGCTGGTAAATAATAATGTGATCTATGGTCTATGGTGGATGGAGTGCGACCACTTGGGCAGATTTCTGCCATTTGGGCAGATTTCAAATTTACACTGTAATGATAAATAAAAAGTGTATACGTTTTAAAAATGTGTTGTTATGAGCATACATACATAAGATATTATGAGAAAAAATGTAGAATCCGCCATTTTGAAAATTTCATTCGTTAAACAGCTGATCTTCCTTATTACGCTGAAACTACATTAGTATTAGATATTACACACAGTATTAGATATTTTGAGCTTACGTATGTTGTGGTAGTAATAGAAATTTCAGGTTATATTGGAAAAAAAGTTTCTTCGCTCCGAATGAAAATCGATTACAACATATTTTAGTCAATTTTGACATCCACCGTTTCCCAAAATGGTTGCCATACGTTGTACTGTTGATGTGACTACCAAACGCGACGACGAGCGAAGCGAGGAGGAGCTTCAAACTATCTACCGCGACGACGAGCGAAGCGAGGAGGAGCTTCAAACTACTTACCGCGACGACGAGCGAAGCGAGGAGGAGCTTCAAACTACATACTGCGACGACGAGCGAAGCGAGGAGGAGCTTCAAACTACTTACCGCGACGACGAGCGAAGCGAGGAGGAGCTTCAAACTACCTATCGCGACGACGAGCGAAGCGAGAAGGAGCTTCAAACTATCTACCGCGACGACGAGCGAAGCGAGGAGGAGCTTCAAACTACTTACCGCGACGACGAGCGAAGCGAGGAGGAGCTTCAAACTACTTACCGCGACGACGAGCGAAGCGAGGAGGAGCTTCAAACTACCTACCGCGACGACGAGCGAAGCGAGGAGGAGCTTCAAACTACCTACCGCGACGACGAGCGAAGCGAGGAGGAGCTTCAAACTACCTCTTTGAAGAAATAAAACAAAATTGCCGCCATGCAAAATTAAAAGGCGCACACTATCGGAACTAATAGAGACAAGCATAGCGTGTTTGGGCTCATGTTAAAGAGAACAACGGAGGCTTTCTTACAGTCTTAAAATAATTAAATAAAAGACTAGACCCCACGGTGAATTGTTGTCAAATGTATATCCATTTTTACATTATTGACAGAAAAAGCGACTGGCTGATTTGGGCAGAATTTATATGCCTTTTTAAGGTTAGGGCAGAATTTGTAGTTTTTACATATGGTCACACATTTATTTTGTTTCGGGCGATTTGCTTTGTTCTCAGATTAAAGAAGTTTGTTTTGCTAAATATTGTATATTATACTGTGAATCATATTTCGGTTGTGTGGTAAGTTCTTCGGCATTAAAGTAAATCTTCTGAAGTAGGTAAGTTTTATATATATAGAAGACTATATATTTCACGAATTGTTGAGATAACTATAAGGTGATATATAAATAAATGTTTTAAATGAGATTGCCATGGCTAGGTAAATACATCATTCCTAACCTATCAACAGAAAAGAACAGTACCTATGCAAAGGAACAATGACTGACAATTAAATAAAAAAATGACCTACTATTTGAAAATCACTAACTAGGTACTAAGACATAGGTTAACTACTTAAGTTACTAACATATTGTGAGAAACAAGAGATTAAAAAACTACCTAAAACGTTTATTTTATCACCCTATCTGCTCCTTCAGTCTACCTATGAAAATAAAGCATGTAACTCTGCCGCTGGAACTTAGGAAGTGATTCCAATAGTGGTATAGATCCTGTAAGTACTATTAAAAGGACTGAATGTTCAAGAGTCCATGAATGTACTTACTTTTATACCATAAGATGGTATTGTTATTTTAATATTATAATTTGGATTTGGACTTGGATTGGAATATTAGAATAAAACCTAATCAGACACAAACAAACCTCCTATTACTATTATAAGTGGAAAGAGTTAAAAATATATTATTTTCTTTTCAGTTTTACAACCCCATACTGGACTGACAGCTCAGTTGGTAACCATAGAATCCATGGATTGTGGTTTTGATTCCCACCCAGGACAAACATTTGTGTCTGGGTGTTATATTGTACTTTATTTGTGTATGTATTTACATTTCTATCAGTTATTTGCTTCCCATGGTAAAAAAAAAACAAACTATGCTTAGCTCACAGAATTCGCCCTATTACATAGGTTACTTGAGGCTAGATTGATTGCACTGTGTGAAATGTCCAGACATTTAGGGAAAGGATGTATGGAGGCAGGTATTCATCCTTTTTAGGGTTCAGTACCCAAACAGTAAAGCGAACCCTATAATAACTAATACATTCTCCCTTCTCTTTCCCATAGTACAGGACAGAAGCGGTTTTGGATCACATGTATTTCTGTTTCTGTTGCCACTATAACAATAAATACATACTAAAAGCAGAATAAAATAAATATTAAAGGGGCTCCCATGCAACGGATGTTGTTTTTATTTTTATAGATAATGTGGTATTTTCATTTCTTTCTAGGACAGTGGATTTGAGATCAACACCGGCAGCGGAACCAAAAAGAAACACAAAGAAACAATGGCTAACATTATCGTCAGGCGGAAGATGACTGTCTAGATGACAAATACATTTTGTAACATTATTATCTTTATCATTTTCAGGTTACAAAAGAAGAGAAAGAGTCAAAAAAACTGCCCAAAACCTAGATTTTTACCATATAAGCATGTAACTGTGCTGCTGGAACTTAGGAAATGATTCCAATAGTGGTAAAGATCCTGTAAGAACTATTAAAAATGTAAGATAAGAAGAATCTAAATGTAATATCCTGAAGGACTGAAACAGTGTTTGTGAATTAATGTGGTAGAATAATAATTAGAAAATGGTGTCTCCAAGTTTCTTTGGTCCCTTGATTTTTTTTATAACACCGATTTGCTATGTTCAAGAGTCCATGAAAGTACTATCACAATATACCTACCTAATTTCATTAAGATCATAGAATGACGATAAATAATTTCAAATGTAAGAGTATCAATATTTTATTATAATTTGGACTTGGATTGCATTATTAAATTAAAGGTAATCAATCAGACACAAACCAATTTTATTTATTTATTTATCTAAGATTCACAGCGTAGGCAGACCACCCACTAAGTGGACCGATGACCTGGTGAAAACTGTGGCAAGCCGATGGATGCAGAAGGTGAGCAGCCGCTCAAAGTGGCACTCTCTGGGGGAGGCCTATGTTCAGCAGTGGATTATGATGAACTATGATGAACCATCAGCTCCTCGCAGTAGGTACTGACCAGATCAATAATTACTATTAGGTACCAGGTTTAAACATAAATTTAGATATGCCTTGCATGAGACCAGTAGGTAAGTACAATCTATGTATGTATTTTTAGCTAACAGGCAATTTACTAATATTATTTCCCTTCACTTGAAACTACCTACATACATTGAAAAACTAAATAAAATACCATTAACTTTGCTAAGGTTGTATTTGGAACATCTGTGAATAAATGGATTCTATAATTAATTGTTCACCTGTTGCAACTGAAATCATTAAATTCATTATGTGTCCCACGGGCAGCTGTGCGCTGTCTGCCTGCATAGACATGGCAAGTTATACTATAAAAAAAATGGGAGGTAAATTCTATGGCTGTCTGTCAAACAACCTATACAATATAACCTTTTCTATTTCTGAATTAATAACACTAAAAAAAGTATATTAATAAATAATAATGTTTTGTTACAATCACCAGATCAATTCGTTTTTTAAATTTAGAGGATAAGTAGGTATCTACCTAATTAGATATGCTGTATAGGTACCTAAGTGTAAATGAATGGTATATCTAAGTAAGTAAAAGAAATGTATTGTGTCTTTTCTTTTCCTTATTCCTGGTCAGAGCGAATAGCATGAGATATTAGCTGTCCATTTTGACAGATTTACCCTAATTACTGAACCCGACTGAAAAAAACATCATGAGTTCTCATTAAGATAGATAGGTACCTACTAAGTGGATATTTTTAACAAACCCACACTAATCCAGGGTAAAGTTGTTTAAATAAATAAACTAAGTATAGTTACTTTAAGTGTGTGGACATTTCACACAGCCCCATCTAGCTCCAAACTAATAGTCTTATTACACCTGCCGCAATTAGGGTATAAGCATAGCTTGTACTATGGGAGCCAGATAACTCATATAATACATAGATACATTTTTGTTTGTAACTACATATATAGAATACAATATAACACCCAGATACGGAACAAACATCTAACTTCATCACACAAATGTTTGTCTCTGGTAGGAATCGAACCCACAGCCCTCGGTTCAGAAGGCAGGGCTACTACCAGCTGAGCCATCGGGCCTATCGATAATATAGCTAAGTTTAGGACACACAGTATGTCGTTGCTTGGATGTGGTTGACATTCCATGTAGGCGCCCGCGCGTCCTAAACTGAGCTTTATTTCCATGCATTTTGAATGGAATAGGAAGCCGTCTGTGCCATGTCGGCGCCCGACGCCATTTATGTGTGGCCTGCGCTAAGGTAGCAGAGGAATAGTTATTTTGTTTTTTGTTTCTCTCTGTAGTAGAAATAGGCTAAGATAAAACACTGAGTAGCTATTTCACTGTGGCCCAACTGCCATGAAATTATGCCCAATTGTACAGCAGCTGTTACAAACTTTCATATATTGACTAAACAGGGGTATACTTACAGTATATTATACATATCAATCAAGTATATTACTATATTTTTTTAATATAAGTAACTAACTTTCTACAAACAAAGAGGTGGTGTAAAGTAAGTGCGCATCACATTGTCACCATGGGCAAGAAGAAATACCCATGGTCTACCCAGGTGAACTCTGGTGGACCATGGATTGAATCTTGCTATAGATTGACACTTGACAAGCACTTCATATATTTTATTGTAAATAAGGTATTGTGATGTATTGTAATCTGTAAAAATAACGCTGTTTCCTTATTAGTTTTCATGGACCTAATAAGAAACCTTTGATTGAGACCTAAAACCTTTTTTTATTTCATCCATGTTAGTTTCATTAAAAATGTCTGTTTCATATGGTACATAATGGGATTGATTTAATCATTGTTTCCACTGCTGAACACAGGCATCCCATTAACACCCCACTTGGATGCTTATCATAGAGGGGTTTGCCATAAGCACCCATAGAGGTTTAAATATGTACTAGAAGTCTTTGTAACCACCACACTTGGCTTGGTGATCGGCTGAACGCAGACGATTCTAATGTGCCGAGGAGAATGTTGCTGTCTATTTTCTGGATATTCCATTCCAGACCACAAAACAAAAATCAGGATTCTACAAGTTGAGTTGGAAAAACTTCTTGATTTTGAGCTCTGCGACGGAATAATGTCGCAATTTTGCCAGTGTTCTCACGTACCATGGACCACGTACTGTAAGACAAGACAAGTGACGGGAATAATCTCAAGAATACTATCAGAATAATCTGTCTGGACAACTCGCAGGTACCTACGGATTTTTATCTTCATTCTACAACAAAAATATAAAATTATAAATAAACATTCTTTTTTTTTCTAATTCAAAGCGCTGAAACTGACAAAGACAACTTATAAATGGCATTGACATTTAACAGCACTTTTTTTTGTTATATTTTGGCTCCACACATAGTGTATTTAGCCAGTGTCAAGTATTGTCATTTTTCATCATGTTTAATGTTAATAGAATATTACACGTAAAGTCAAGTCTTAGTCATAGTCATAGTCCAGTCTAAGTCAGGTAGTTATAGTCCAGTCTAAGTCATGCTCCAGTAAAGTGGTGGCAACTTTACTAGAAGCTTCTATGGCATTTTGGAAGCAACACGAAAAATCACGTTCCACCACATTATATCACTTGCCTACACTCATGCTCGTAATTCAGCACTTAATGCGTAAAACGCCACCAATTTTAAACATTGAAAACACTGGAAATAGCACAAGTTTTGAGAAATAATACAATGAATGACGTGAACATTTCCGCGTTCCCGCCAAAAACTTTGTAATATTTATTTACCTGTCTGTCTGCCGTCAAGCGTTAGCGTATAATAGTCTGCGCCCGTCTTGTACTTTTATCACAGATTACTTATACGTAGCATGACTTTTATCAAAGACTTTTTTTTATCCTATATCCACAGAGTAACTTAACCCAATTTCTTTACTTGGCAAGGTATATGTCGCTATGAATGTTGCAATGAACCTTACACACTCTTGTTCGTAAAAGTCAAACTTTGCTCCATCATATAGTGGTAGTTCATCTGAGTGTATAGTAGATTTGTTTTTCTCTAATCTGTGGCTCTGTCTTAGTTTGTGGTACTTTTTTCTTTGGGCCAACTATTTTTTTTTTCTCTAATCTGTAGGGCAGTCTTCAACTAAAGAGTATATAATTTACTAACTTCAACTCTTCCTTATAGGCAAAGAAAGAGTATCAAATCGTTTTAGAAAAAGGTGGAGTTGAGCCTTTTTATTTTTGACGCTGTTTAGCATTTTCTGCAAGTGTCAATGCCAATGTCGAGCGGAGAAAATGACAGCTGATAACGGCATATTGTGCTATCAAAGTCATTTGTTATCTGACAATTTTTTATTTTTTTATTTTTGTTATATTTTGGCTCCACACATAGTGTATTTAGCCAGCGAAATGTATTAAACAAATTATTTTGATATGACATAACTGTACAAATGTATTTTTTTTAAGTTTGACTCATCGACTAAACGCTACTTAGCCGGTAGGTATCAAGTTCGGTACTTACATAATCTAATAACTTCAACACTAACCTATTTTTACCTAACAACTGAATACTTTCGGGAACCTTGATAAAAATTGACACTCTTTGAAGAAACAAAACAAAATGGCCGCCATGCAAAATTAAAAGGCGCACACTATCGGAACTTATGGGGGCAAGCATAGCGTGTTTGGACTCATGACAAAGAGAACAACGGAGGCTTTCTTACAGTCTTAAAATAATTTAAATATGGCGGATTCAAAATGGCGCCCGATTTTTTAGTAACTCAGATTCGGCTGATATTTTATATTTGGGGGTTTTAAAGGATGCTGATTTCAAATTTTGACCTTTTACTTGACTGACAGCATTTTTCAAGAAGGCCGCCATGCAAAGTCAAGCGCATTATCATTTTCTTTGAAAAATACCCCTGTTTTGTACTAATTCTTGCAAAATTTAAAGTTTAGCACAAAGTATAAGACTTTTATAAATACAACAGCCACGAAAACGTCCTCGCGGGCCGCACGCGGCCCGCGCACGGAGCAAAATACTAGTCATAATATATAAAGTTCGTTACCCACTCACTCACTCACTCACTCACTGACTGACATTTTTGATCTCAGCTCCTGGAAGTGGTGGAAAAAAACCGAGTATGAGGTTGTATAGAGATGGGTCACGTGACCACCAGAAAAAGCTGACATCAGCAAAAAGTCGTCTCCTTGATGGAACTGGTCAACGGCTCTCGGAAACTATAAGTCGGATGGGTGACCTGTTCTAACTAAAGTTGTAGTAAACCTTGGGACGCTTGGAGAGAAATAAAAAAAAATGGGGGTTGCCACAAAAAAATAAAAATTCCATACAAAATTGAAACGCTTATAAATCGGAAACGGTAAGAGGTAGATGGGGTGTGTTCGACCAAATGTCATAGAGGAGGATGGGCGCTTTCGGATGGTCGTCATGAAAATCCAAGATGGCGGATCCAAGATGGCGGCCATTTTGAAAGTTGGTCCGATCGGGCTGATTTTTTGCATCGGGGGGTTTTTGGGGTCCCTGATTCGATATTTGAAAAAATATTTTGGATCCCGCCATTTTTAAAGCTGGCTGCCATACAAATTTTTTTTTTCATTTTTGGCTCATTGTTTCTCGAAATCTATGGGAAATTTTGAACTTTTTTTTTTAAATTTGTATGAAAGTGGACAGTCGAAATTCAAAACATTTCATGACCTGGTCTTCCGACCTTCCATCATCGTAACCATCAACGGCCTGGCTAAACGATATGAGATGGGTCATATGCGTTCTCAGGAATGTCATAGCAAACCCTGGGACGATTTTAGAGAAAATAAAAAAAATTCAAAATGGCGGAAAAAAAAATCGCCCATACAAATTTAAACCGGAAATGACGCCGAAACCATGATACTTTAGTATAAAGAGCTCGAACTAATATTGTTTGGAGGCCGGAAGGGAAGATATAGCAAAAATGTTTTTTTCAAAATGGCGGAAATTTTGGTCTAGGCGGAAAAAAAAGTTTCTCCGATCCGGATGAAAATCGATATCTGAGGGTCCCCAGGGATGCTGATCAACATTCTAAAATCAAATTTTGACATGCGCAATTTTTCAATAGGGTTGCCATACAAAGGTGATTTTAACAAAATATAAACTTTCCTTTTTTACGCCTCCAATATGAATGTAATAGAAAAGTTGTTTCTAGGGATAGAGTAACGATGTACAAAGGAACAAAACAGTATACTAATGAAATTGATTTTTTTCAAGATGGCGGATGGAGACGTATCGACTTACAAAAAAAGTTATCCGATCAGGATCAAAATCGATATCTAAGACTCCCCCTAGATACTTAGTAAGAATATGAGGAAAAATTTTTGATTCCGCCATTTTGAAAAATTTCATACTTTTTACTGAACTTTGTTATGGATCTCCAATCCGTATGAAAATTGATATCTGAGTATCCGCAAGGATACTGATTAACATGCTTTAGCTTCTTTTAGACATCCACCGTTTTTCAAAATGGCTGCCATACATACTGTCAAAATCACCAACGCGACGACGAGCGAAGCGAGGAGGAGCTTCAAACTACCTATCGCGACGACGAGCGAAGCGAGGAGCTTCAAACTACCTATAGCGACGACGAGCGAAGCGAGGAGGAGCTTCAAACCACCCATCGCGACGACGAGCGAAGCGAGGAGGAGCTTCAAACTACCAACCGCGACGACGAGCGGAGCGAGGAGGAGCTTCAAACTATCTACCGCGACGACGAGCGAAGCGAGGAGGAGCTTCAAACTACCTAACGCGACGACGAGCGAAGCGAGGAGGAGCTTCAAACTACCTATTGCGACGACGAGCGAAGCGAGGAGGAGCTTCAAACTACTTACCGCGACGACGAGCGAAGCGAGGAGGAGCTTCAAACTACCTATCGCGACGACGAGCGAAGCGAGGAGGAGCTTCAAACTATCGACCGCGACGACGAGCGAAGCGAGGAGGAGCTTCAAACTACCTAACGCGACGACGAGCGAAGCGAGGAGGAGCTTCAAACTACCTATTGCGACGACGAGCGAAGCGAGGAGGAGCTTCAAACTACTTACCGCGACGACGAGCGAAGCGAGGAGGAGCTTCAAACTACCTATCGCGACGACGAGCGAAGCGAGGAGGAGCTTCAAACTATCGACCGCGACGACGAGCGAAGCGAGGAGGAGCTTCAAACTATCTACCGCGACGACGAGCGAAGCGAGGAGGAGCTTCAAACTACCCATCGCTACATTTACAATGTTTTACTAATGCGACCTTTTTAATTGATTTTAGCTTATCTAACTAACCTGTCTTACCTAAGATCTAAATATTTTCAGGATCCTTGATTCAAATTGACATATAATTGATAAACAAAACAAAATGACCGCCATACAAAATTAAAACACGCACACAATCGGAACTTATAGAAGCCGACAAGGCGTGTTTGGTCTCATAACAAAGGTACAACGGAGGCTTTCTCATAGACTTAAAATAATTCCAAGATGGCAGATTCAAAATGGCGTCCGATTTTATAGTAACTCAGATCCGGCTGATATCTTATATTTGGGGATTTTAAAAGAGGCTTATTTCAAATTTTGACCTTTTACATGACTGACAGCATTTTTCAAGATGGCCGCCATGCAAAAGTCAGATCAATTATCATTTTCTTTGAAAAATACCGCTGTTTTGTACTAATTCTTGCAAAATTACAAGTTTAAACTAAAGTATAACATTTTTATACATACAACAGCCACGAAAACGTCCTCGCGGGCCGCACGCGGCCCGCGCACGGAGGAAAATACTAGTCATAATATATAAAGTTCGTCACCCACTCACTCACTCACTCACTCACTCACTCACTCACTCACTCACTCACTGACTGACATTTTTGTTCCCGAGCTTCTGGAAGTGGTGGAGAAAAACCGAGTATGAGGTTGTATAGAGATTGGTCACGTGACAACCAGAAAAATCTGACATCAGCAAAAAATCGTCTCCTTGATGGAACCGGTCAACGGCTCTCGGAAACTACAAGTCGGATGGTGACCTGTTCTAACTAAAGTTGTAGTAAACCTTGGGACGCTTGGAGAGAAATAAAAAAAAATAGGGGTTGCCATACAAAAAAATAAAAATTCCATACAAAATTGAAACGCTAATAAATCGGAAACGGTAAGAGGTAGGTGGGGTGTGTTCGACCAAATATCATAGAGGAGGATGGGCGCTTTCGGATGGTCGTCATGAAAATCCAAGATGGCGGATCCAAGATGGCGGCCATTTTGAAAGTTGGTCCGATCGGGCTGATTTTTTGCATCGGGGGGTTTTTGAGGTCCCTGATTCGATATTTGAAAAAATATTTTGGATCCCGCCATTTTTAAAGATGGCTGCCATACAAATTTTTTTTTTCATTTTTGGCTCATTGTTTCTCGATACCTATGGGAAATTTTGATCATATTTTTATAAATTTGTATGCAAATGGACAATCGAAATTCAAAACATTTGATGACCTGGTCTTCCGACCTTCCATCATAGTGACCATCAACGGCCTGGCTAAACGATGTGAGATGGGTCATATGCGTTCTCAGGAATGTCATAGCAAACCCTGGGACGATTTTAGAGAAAATAAAAAAAATCCAAAATGGCGGAAAAAAAAATCTTCCATACAAATTTAAACCGGAAATGACGTCGAAACCATGATACTTTAGTATAAAGAGCTCGAACTAATATTGTTTGGAGGCCAAAAGGGAAAAAATCACCAAATTTTTTTTTTCAAAATGGCGGAAATTTTGGACATGGCGGAAAAAAAAAATTCTCCGATCCGGATCAAAATCGATATCTGACGGTCCCCAAGGATGCTGATCAACATTCTAAAATCAAATTTTGACATGCGCCATTTTTCAATAGGGTTGCCATACAAAGGTGATTTTAACGAAATATGAACTTTCCTTTTTTACGCCTCCAATATGAATGTAATAGAAAAGTTGTTTCTGGGGATCGAGTAAAGATGTATAAAGGAACAAAACAGAACACAAATGAAATTGATTTTTTCAAGATGGCGGATGGAGACGTATCGACTTATAGAAAAAGTTATCCGATCCGGATGAAAATCGATATCTAAGACTCCCCCTAGATACTTAGCAAGAATATGGGGAAAAAATTTTGATACCGCCATTTTGAAAAATTTCATTCATTTTACCGAACTTTTTTATGGATCTCCAATCCGTATGAAAATTGATATCTGAGTGTCCCCAAGGATACTGATTAACATGCTTTAGCTTCTTTTAGACATCCACCGTTTTTCAAAATGGCTGCCATACATATTTTCAAAACCACCAATGCGACGACGAGCGAAGCGAGGAGGAGCTTCAAACTACCTACCGCGACGACGAGCGAAGCGAGGAGGAGCTTCAAACTACCTACCGCGACGACGAGCGAAGCGAGGAGGAGCTTCAAACTACCTACCGCGACGACGAGCGAAGCGAGGAGGAGCTTCAAACTACCTACCGCGACGACGAGCGTAGCGAGGAGGAGCTTCAAACTACCTATCGCGACGACGAGCGAAGCGAGGAGGAGCTACAAACTACCTATTGCGATGACGAGTGAAGCGAGGAGGAGCTTCAAACTACCTATCGCGACGACGATCAAACTACCCATTGCTACGTTTACAATGTTTTACTAATGCGACGTTTTTTAATTGGCTTTAGCTAATCTAACCTAACTTCAACACCACTAACCTTTTTTTACCTAACAACTGAATATTTTCGGGAACCTTGAATAAAATAGACACTCTTTGAAGAAACATAACAAAATGGCCGCCATGCAAAGTTAAAAGGCGCACACTATCGAAACTAATAGAGGCAAGCATAGCGTGTTTGGACTCATGTTACAGAGAACAACGGAGGCTTTCTTACAGTCTTAAAATAATTCAAAGATGGCGGATTCAAAATGGCGCCCGATTTTATAGTAACTCGGATTCGGCTGATATTTTATATTTGGGGGTTTTAAAGGATGCTGATTTCAAATTTTGACCTTTTACTTGACTGACAGCATTTTTCAAGATGGCCGCCATGCAAAGTCAAGCGCATTATCATTTTCTTTGAAAAATACCGTCGATTTGTACTTGTACTTGCAAAATTTAAAATTTAGCACAAAGTATAAGACTTTAATAAATACAACAGCCACGATAACGTCCTCGCGGGCCGCACGCGGCCCGCGCACAGAGCAAAATACTAGTTACCATATATTTTCTATACAAATTGAGGGATCTCACACGCAGGTATAATATATATTTCTGTGACGTCACCAACCTATACCGTAATATATATTATGGTATATTTTTATATTAATGTATATTGTACCTATTTTTAGTTGTTTTAGTTGTTTTCTTATATCAATAAATGACTATGACTATGACTATTAATATATATTATGGTATAACGAGACATATTTTGAATGTACTGCACGTTTCAACATATCCGACGCGCTCGTCGGACGTTTCTCCCCTCTTACCATTCCTGCCGCTTTGCCTGGGGGTCTAGCAAAGATCCCAAATGCTAACGCTATCTCCAAAAATGTATTGAAATGACATTAATCGCTTACTTTTCCACAAAAGTAAGCGATTTCCGAAATGTCATTCCAGTACATTTTGGAGTTAGCCCGAAGCAAACGATCCCAAAAGCAAAATTTGGCGATAACGTTAACGTTTGGAATCATAGCTAGACCCGCTGGGCCGCCGCCGCCCGTCCAGTGTGGTCAATTTAGGCATCGGCGATGTAAAAATCTGATTGGCGACTGGTCACTTTTTATACTACCTCAGGTACAAGTCATTTAAATTAGCCACCTTATTAGGAATGTGTGATATTAATCGAAATGGTCGTCTGAAGAACTGTCAATTAAATCCAATAATGCACTTCTTGTTGAATTCATAATTACCTACTGTGTTTTGAAATCACTCTTTATTATAAACCACGTGTAAACGCTAGGCCGACCATCAATGAAATGAAGATGAAGGAAAATATATATTATAGCATCGTCTCCATGTGTGGTAGCTTGCTATAATATATATTATAGTACGGTATATTAATATATATTATTGCTACGTGTGTGACGGGCTTAACCTCTGTCAATATTCCGAATGTGCAAGAGAAAATGTCTGGATATTTCTGTTTACCAACTTAACTCGAGTTACTAGCTGTGGGTTATAATTTTAACCCGAGAACGTGCAAGTGGGCCTTAAAGTTCATCTACCTCTATTGTTTTTTTTAGAAGTGTGTAAGTATAGACATGAAATCTTATACTACTCATAGACAGTGTAAAGCTACCTCCCAAAAAAAGGTATCATGCCAGTCTGGTAGTTTACTCAAGTGAATGAACCTCTCACCTCCTAAATGTGCATCTCTGCTGGTGTACTCTATGGTTCCATTGTGGGCAGATTTGGGGTCCGGCATAAACTCCTTGTCGTTCATCCTCGATGCCAGCCCAAAGTCTACAAGGTACGCCTGGTTCTCAGAGCCTTTCTTCAGCCCCAAAAGGATGTTGGCGCCTTTAATGTCTGCATGCACATAGCCTCTGCTGTGGATGTATTCTAGTACATCTAGCTGGAAAAAAATAGACAATGGTACTTATATCAAAGCAGTGGAAGTTGTTTTTAGGTACACATAGATTATTTCATTAATAGGAACTAGCCTGGCTGCTATAATTATACTGAACAGTGCTTGGTTTAGTAGTATCTTGCCAGGCCAGCATATAATTTATAGGCAGACTACCTAAAAAGACTCATTGTGAACTAGACCGCACCAAGATCAAGTATAATTTGTAGTGCAATTAAGTTATGCGTGAAATGTAAAACTATGTAATTTACAAATCGCGAGAATCTAAGAAATACTAGTATAATTTTGAATTGAACCGAATTGATGGATGTGAGTTAAAATCTGTTTGTGATTCACATTTTTCCTTTACAAATTGAAAAATAGGTATTTCCCCAAGATTAAAGTATTTCTAGTGAATTACTGATGCAGTAATTTCCTCAGTTTATATCACCTATTATAATCTTCTATGTCTTGAGACTTTCGGGTCTAGCCTGGACATTTGGAAGGCATTTC
This sequence comes from Ennomos erosarius, assembly GCA_963580505.1. Taxonomy (NCBI): domain Eukaryota; kingdom Metazoa; phylum Arthropoda; class Insecta; order Lepidoptera; family Geometridae; genus Ennomos; species Ennomos erosarius. The sequence goes on from OY756987.1 coordinate 12,987,380, forward strand.
ATTTCACTTATTATTATTGTTGTGTTCACAGAAAAAGTATCAATCCTGGAAAATGTTAGTTTTCAGAATTACTTAAATACATTGTCTATGTACAAAACGTACCATAGACAACATTTATAGCCCCACAGCATGGTGGCTATAAATGTTGCTGTAGCGTAATATTGCTGTGTATTATTGCTGGCTATAACATGGTCATTGTGCCAATGAGTTCTCTAAGCAAATAAAACAATTGAATTGAATTTAAGCTACTATGCAATAATACACAAAGTTGATTAATTTAATGTGTAACAATTACAAAATAATGTAGGTAACATCTGTCATCATCAATATTAACAAACTGTAAGTCATAAGCTAGATATTCAGATTATTAAGCGTAACATCTGTTAGCTCTTACCATCTGCACGCCAAGCTGGAATACAGTTGGTGCGGGGAATGATCTACCATTTTCCATGAATATCTTCCAAATATCCTTGCCATACTTCTCCAGTACTAGGTACCGTAACTTCTCTCCTTTATACACATAGGAGCCACTGCCATAAAATGTTGGCATTCCGAAACTTGACAGCTTCTTGGCTTTCATAAAATCTGCAACTGAAATTGGCAGGATAAAACAATTGTAATAAGGTATTCTAATAATGAATAAAAATATTAGTGGATAGATAATTAATTATGAAAGTAAACAGTAAATTTATATAAAAATTTAAACAAAAGGAATTAATTTGACAGAACAAAAGTCACTGTCCTCATCAACATAGGCCTTCCTTACAGAGCTCTCAATCAAACTTAGGATTTTGTATGTTTGTGTGGCTTTGAACAAAAACTGCTGAACATATTTGGATGAAATTTTAAGGATTGCTCCCACCTAAAAAATGCACAAATTGCTTACAGTACATACTGAGATGAGTTCCTTTGGTTTTTGCATACTTACTATGTTGTTTATTAGCATTTCTGATGTAGAAATGCATCTCAACAAACAAAGGTCCATTTTCTCGTGGCTCCTGAGGATAGATAGCTTATTTTTAATGATTATGGAAATAGTAATATATATACTTTATATACTTAGTAGTATCAGAATAACAGTAAATATTAGTAGTACCAGTATCTAGTAGTAGTATTACTATTAGTGATAGTGGTTTTTCTTCTCTTCTTTTCAGTTTCTCTCCCTGGGCTGAATTGAATACCCAGTAGGTATCTGGGAGATGTAAACTACATCATAAGTAGGAACTTATGATGTAGTTTACATCTAGTACTAATTTGCTTAAATATTAAGGGTTTGTGTGAATTTTAATAACTTGCTAAATTGTTTCATGCTAGATCCTATTAAAAATAAAGATAATTCATCATCATCATCATTATAATATAAGCTTATTGCTTAGCTTTTTATCACACCTTAATTATCATTGTAATATTCCAATAGAGGCAAGCAGCTGTTCAAAGTTGCGCTCCCTGGGAGAGGCCTATGTTGTCTTCAGGCTGTTAATGACGATTCCCATATCAGATTTAGGTTATTCCCATTTATGCACCTAGGTATGCTAGTAGGGGTAAAAAGTAGTAATATGATTTTCCTAGTTATTTTCCCGACAGGCAGTCTATGGATGGGAATACCACAAAAATTAATAGTCACTTGATTACATATGTCATCACATTTGTGCATGTGGGTGATTTACTAGAAATTTCTGATTACTTTCTTACACAGTAATTAATTAAAGGCAATTTGTAACACTTACTATTTTGATAACATAAGGATAGCTAGACCCCTTTTTAGGCGAAGTTTCATGATCGCATGCTAAGTAAATCTCTCCGAAGCCACCGACGCCTATTGAAGGCCCAATCCGCCACGATCTCTTCAAAATAGTATCGTGGATCACTTCGCCTGGAGGGATAGGTGGTGGCATCTTGTATGCATTTACTAGCTTCTTTGGAGCACCAGCCTTTTTACGTCTCCCGGGCATTTTGATGATCTTCAATTCAACCTTATACCAACAATTCAATACGTTGATTGTTTTAAATCTGCAGGCACTTAACTTGTTCTGTGGGCTGTGACTTCACAGGTTATAATTTAGATTAATATTATTTTTACAATACAATGCAATATTGCATGCATTTGATAAAATAAAACACAGATTAAGTATGAATGAATATGAAATAAAATTTGATTGATCAGATATAGGCCGTATTCCGAGACACGCTTAAATCGATAATATCGATATTATCGCGCTAAAAATGAGTACCGAATGGCCGTACACACCACTTTGGGTGTGATTGATTCTCAGCTGTCAAAATCAGTCGTTACTTGGGTGTGCTTATGAATACATACCAAAAAAATGCCGTCTTGCGTGATAAAACTGTGCCGAAATCACTCGAGGCATGAGTCACAGAAGCACACGATCACATTTCACTTGTAAGTGGCCTTAATCATGTATTTTTATAAGATTATTTTAATTATTTCTATTTGACGAAGAGTTAGAACCATTTTATAATAAAAAGTTGACATATCAAAGTGCCGTGTGGTCCCGGTTGTGCCGTGTGGTCCCGGTTACGAATAGGACCACCCCATCTCTTCCCGTGGGTGCCGTAAAAGTCGGCTAAGGGAACATCCAGGGAATGGGCTGCAGCATTCTCCTTGGTCTCCACCATCATAATCCACTGCGATCACCAAGCCGCCTGCCAAGCGTGGTGATTATGGCAAACCCCCCCCCCCCTAATGACAAGCACAAACAATAACGGCCCCCAGTCCCCGGCGGCTCTGCTATCCCGTGGCTCCGGTAGCGGTCACGGTAACGGCAGGGCAGGGGGTGCGAAGAATCACCGGAAGACGCCCGGCTACCAACCCCACCAAACACGATCCCTGGCCCTGGCAACTTATAACGTGCGCACGTTGAGGGCTGACGAAAGGATGGTCGAATTGGAGGAGGAGATGAGTAAGTTACGCTGGGATGTAATGGGATTGTCAGAAGTCCGAAGACAGGGACAGGACACGATAATCCTAAATTCCGGTAACTTATTCTTCTACCGGGAGGGACCCCAACTTTCCCAAGGTGGTGTCGGGTTCCTCGTCCGCAAGTCTCTCGTCAACAACGTGATCAAAGTCGACAGTGTGTCGACCAGGGTAGCGTACCTGACACTCAGAATAACCAAACGGTATTCGTTGAAGGTCATCCAGGTATACGCACCGACCTCGGCACACTCCGACGATGAAGTAGAAGCTATGTATGAGGATATATCCGAAGCCATGCATACTTCCGAAACATACTTCACCGTTGTGATGGGAGACTTTAATGCGAAGTTGGGCACAAGGAATGGCGATGAGCTGAGAGTGGGGCCATTTGGATACGGGCAGCGGAACCCTCGGGGACAAAGGCTGGCTGACTTCATGGAGAAGGAGGGCCTCTTTATGATGAACTCCTTCTACAAGAAGCGGCCATCCAGGAAGTGGACGTGGATAAGCCCCGACGGTTCCACGAAAAATGAGATAGACTTCATGATGACGACCAAGAAGCGAATATTCGATGATGTCTCTGTGATCAGCAAGGTGAAAACCGGTAGCGATCACCGTATTGTAAGAGGCACATTGAATATCAATGTCAAGCTTGAAAGGTCGCGTCTGGTGAGGTCTACGCTCCGTCCAAACCCTGTCCAAATCCAAAACCCCGAAGGCTTTCAGCTGGAACTCCAAAATCGCTTCCAGTGCCTTGCCGATTGCAACACAGTGGACGAGTTGAACAACGGGTTGGTGGAAACTGTCCAAGCTGTTGGAGCTGAGTTCTTCAAGACCCAACGCCGAAAGAGGACTCAGAAACTCTCAGGAAACACTCTTAAATTAATGGCAGACCGGAGCGAAATGAAACTACAGTCTTCAGTTGATATGTCAGCCTACGGTGAACTCAATAGACGTATCTGGAGTTCCATGCGACACGACATGCGTGCTTTTAGTACTTCACGTATTGAGGCCGCAATTGAGCGGAACCAAGGCTCTAAGGTGTTCGCAAAAGATTCGTCTATTGGGCAAAGCTAAATGACAAAACTGAAGACCGAGAATGGTAGTGTCATTTCATCCAAGCCTGAGATCCTGAGAGAGATTGAGAACTTCTATGGACAGTTATACACATCGACACGTGAGCCCGCTACTAACACAGCTAAGGACACCAGAGCCAAGTTAGTCCGACACTATACCGAAGATATCCCGGACGTCAGCCTGTACGAGATTAGAATGGCCCTCAAACAGCTTAAAAACAACAAGGCGCCAGGTGAGGATGGAATTACGACCGAACTTCTGAGAGCGGGTGGTAGACCGGTACTTATAGTCCTCCAGAAGTTATTCAATTCTGTCATCCTTGAAGGTACAACGCCGGAGGCATGGCACAAGAGCGTGGTGGTGCTCTTCTTCAAAAAAGGTGATAACACCTTATTGAAGAACTATAGGCCCATCTCGCTCTTGAGTCATGTGTATAAGCTGTTTTCGAGGGTCATTACGAATCGTCTCGCACGCAGGTTTGATGAATTCCAGCCTCCCGAACAAGCCGGTTTCCGAAAAGGCTTTAGCACCATAGACCACATCCATACGCTACGCCAGATTATACAGAAGACCGAAGAGTATAATCGGCCGCTATGCCTAGCGTTTGTGGACTATGAGAAAGCCTTCGATTCAATCGAGACTTGGGCGGTGCTGCAGTCCTTACAGCGATGCCAAATTGACTATAGGTATATCGAAGTGTTGAAGTGTTTGTACAGTAAGGCCACTATGTCAGTCCGACTACAGGACCAGAGTACGGAACAGATCCCATTGCAGAGAGGCGTGAGACAGGGAGACGTTATTTCTCCGAAACTGTTCACAAACGCATTGGAGGATGTTTTCAAGCTCTTGGAGTGGAAAAGATGTGGCATCAACATAAATGGCGAGTATATCACTAACCTTCGTTTTGCCGATGATATAGTCATAATGGCGGAGTCGCTCGATGATCTCAGCACCATGCTCAACGACCTCAGTAGAGTCTCCCGACAGGTTGGTCTTAAGATGAACATGGACAAGACGAAAATCATGTCAAATGCCCATGTTCCACCTATACCGGTAATTGTCGGGAACGATACTCTCGAAGTTGTCGACAAATACGTCTATCTAGGGCAGACTGTCCAATTGGGTAGGTCCAACTTCGACAAAGAGGTCGCCCGAAGAATCCAACTCGGCTGGGCAGCGTTCGGGAAGCTTCGACCTATCTTTTCGTCCAAAATACCACAAAGCCTGAAAACAAAAGTTTTCAATCAATGTGTGTTGCCAGTGATGACTTATGGAACTGAGACGTGGTCTCTAACTGTTGGCCTCATTACCAAGCTCAAAGTCGCGCAACGAGCTATGGAGAGAGCAATGCTCGGTGTTTCCCTGCGAGATAGGATCCGAAATGAGGAGATCCGCAGGAGAACTAAAGTGACCGATGTAGCTCTTAGGATTGGCAAGTTGAAATGGCAATGGGCAGGCCACATCGCTCGTAGAACTGACAACCGATGGGGAAGAAAGGTTCTCGAGTGGCGACCACGAACTGGAAGACGCAGCGTAGGCCGGCCCCCCACTAGGTGGACCGACGACCTGGTGAAAGCCGCGGGGAGCCGATGGATGCAGGAGGCGAGCAGCCGCTCTAAGTGGCGCTCCCTGGGGGAGGCCTATGTTCAGCAGTGGACGTCTTCAGGCTGTTAATGATGATGATGATGATGATGATATCAAAATCAGTATTGCCACACGACATCTGAATAATTACCCGATTTCTTTTGTATAGATTTCCAACAGATCCATGTCTAGCTGATCGTTGGATAAAAGTAGTTTGAAAAAGTCAAAATGAAGATTGGTGGAAACCTAATACTCGCTCAACAATATGTTCAGCGCATTTCTATAGTAAAGATAAATATCTGACAAACATGCCAGGCCACCATAAAATAAAACAAGGAGCTACCTTCAAGGGTAACACAGTTGTTACTTTTAGTATCATGTAAAGAGTGACTATGGTATTTCATGATTTCAGTAGACTATCATGTAGTAAGTAGTAGTAGAATTTTAAAATTTTAAAATAATAGGTATAATTTGGTAATGTGTTTGTGTTAAAGAACAACAGTTATGTAGGTACAGGGCGTACCTACATAACTATTGTTCTTTAATCCCTTTAACTTGGTAATATTGAAAAACTCGTGAGTTATTAAAAGAAATTTTGAATAAACTGCTGCTTATACTTAATTTGAATCCTTTTTATTAAAAGATTGCATGATAGACCTTTTTCTTGTCTATAGATAGTAGTATGATGGTAATTAATTTTATTATTTTATATTTTTTAATGTAGGCGTTATATAATTTTTATTATTTACATTTTACATCTAGCTAGATTTTTATTTAGGTACCCGACTAAATCGGGTAATACTATTTATATGGTATGTTGAAAGAGGAACTGACATTAGAAGAAAAAAAAATGTGCTCTATGGTTTGATAATTGATTCATGTTCAAACAAGGTTAAGTATGGAGACTTCGGTTCTGGACCTATGTAATAGGGGTAATTCTGTGTTTGAATGTGATCGTTTTTGGCGTTATTGGCGTTCTTGGCATTTATTTATTATAATAAGAACGGCAATATGCCAATTACACTTATTATTAAATTCTGTGCGATTAGCGTATTTACCCCACGGGCTGATGTACTATAATACGACGCTTAGGTGTAATGTAACAAGGTAAACGTACCCACTCACTGTATGTTCCGTATAATCATTTTTAAAAGGTTATTAATATGACCTTTTTCATTTCAATCATTTTCATTTCATTTCATTTCATTTCATTTCATTTCATTTCATTTCATTTCATTTCATTTCATTTCATTTCATTTCATTTCATTTCATTCCATTCCATTCCATTCCATTCCATTCCATTCCATTCCATTCAGGACCATATCAGGGACCGTAAGCTGCGGCTCTTAGCGCGATTCAATAGGTATTAAGTACTTACATCTTTATACAGGCTTTATTATAATTTTTAGGTCTCGCGGTCCGATGGGCCTCTCACTTCATAGGTTTATGCATTACGAACTTATTACAAAGCCACGAACGTGGAGCAAAAACTTATGCTCTAAGCCATTTGGTCGTACTGCTCTCCCTCACTAGTCAAAAAACCCAGGAATATACATTCAATTCAATGAGACGTTTTATTTAAAAAAGAAACTAGTTCCGCTCCTGTTACTTACTAGATGGCGTAGTAACGACGTATTTCAAACATGGTCGTAGTTCCAAACCACGGAGTACAAGGAAAAGTCAAATTCAGTTGAGTGGATCACAGAGTACGTTGTCGATTTGTCGATAGAAAGCCATTAAAGTATATACCTTCCATAAAATAAGATATAATACTAAAATCGATACATAATTATCTTAACAATGACAGAACGTAAAACCCCCATTTTAACGCCATCTATCGGATCTTTATAAAATTACAGCTTTTTTTTAATAAAACGCCTCATTCAGAATTCAGATGCACTTGGCCTCAAGGGCTTTTATAGGCAACGCACTGAGGCTGTATAAAATATCGTAGGTACCTACCTACCTACTACTGAGATTCCCCACCTGCCCTTTCTTAACCAATGTTATTTTTTTAAATCTCTGTGTTTATAAGGTGGCATAAAAGATCATTATTAATCGGTATAAGCTAGCTAGGCTAGCTAGCCTGTAATGATTAATGACTGATGTTTGGGTGCCAAATAATCTACGCCAGAATAAGCAATGCCCTTCAGTGGGTCGCGTAGGTATGTCTTGTATGGTTATTATGAAAGTCTAGCAAACTGTGTAAATGGTTTTATTGTGTCAAGCAAGTCTCATCTCAGTGTACAGCGGGTGTTCGTGGTGGCAACACTAACGTCAGCGACTCAGTCGTTTTCCCACCGGAATTCCGGCGGCAATTAATTAATTTGTGCTGTGATTTGGCGAAAGAAGAGCTATAGCTTCTTGCCTGTACCTGCTCGGTGTTTCATTTGTGTTCATAAGGTTTGTGATTTATCATCTATATAATTTAATAAAAAGATTTGCAAAAGCTACTGAAATTGATTTGGAATTTAGGCGATATTCCAACTAATGTAAAAAACAAAAGATAATCTACATCTAAGCCAAATTAATAAAAAATAATACGCAACTTGTACTTACAACACCATAAAACAAATGACGACAAAACAGAAAGGCCCATTTAGTTCTAGTGATCATTCATTGCACTGCCTATACAGCCGCTGCTTAGAACTTATTTAATAAATAAGTTCCCAGCAGCAGCTGATAATCTGTGAATTCTGTGTCTAGGTATACCTACCTAGGTACTCCCTTTAAAGCAGCAAAGACTGCGACAATTGCATTTATTAAGTCTGATTATTTATTTATACTTAAGCTACTTAAGCAGAGCTCATTATTTTTACATCCACCCGTGGTTACACCCGTCACGTCGGCGTCGCTTGAAACTTGAATTTTACATAGAAATAAACAAACGAACAGATTACGTTTCACTTTATATTAGTAGAAGAGATATGTTCTATATCATTCGTTGATTAACTATTATGGTCCTTCGAGCTCAAAGTTGAAACACCGAAAATGGAAATATTATATCTGCTCCATACAGCTGCTCTAGTAAGTACCTACGTTACTTAATCTCTTTGGTCGTGTAGCACGAATCGTGTCAATCGTGCTAAAGGATATATCCTCGGGTTACCCAGACTTAATTTTGGCACGGTGGGACCTAGACTGACCTTGTACCCACATTGGGCAGATTCTACAGTTAACTTTATTCGTTACTTTGTTCAAAGTGGTCAAAAGTATGCTTTTCATCTGTGTAATGCACAATGTACAATGCACAAATATTATTAAGTAAGTAGTAGCTGTTCAATGTGCACAATCCGCCAAGAAGGCGTGGTTGCACCGCGCGCGACCAAAAAATCCCTACTTACACCGTATCGATTTCCCAATATTAGACAAGGTAACGTTGGACCATACCAGTGATAATTTAACACAAGATGAAGCCATACGCTACGCCTGGATTCAGAACTGCCTTTTAAGTGAAAATTATCTTTCGTTCATGAACAAAGGTAATTTTTATAGCCATTTTAGATTTATGGTTTTTATAGCAGTATCGCCTGCTCAGCGTAATCTACCTACAGATTAATTTGTAAAGGAAAAATTAGAATCACGAGCGGGACTTGAATCCGCATCCATCCATCCATCCCTCAAGCCGGGATAATGCTCGTGATTCAAACTTTTTCTTTGCAAATTAATCTATAGATAATTTTTTTGTAAGCTCTGTTTTATAACAGACCTTCCGCCAACCAACCCTTGCCGATATATCGTAATTACTAGGTAGGTAGGTGCCTATATAGGTACACCTGTGTCGGGGGCTACGTCATATGTAGCGCGGTCTAGTCTTCAATCCTCCCACGAGCCATCCAGGCGCCCATAACCCATCAGACATAACGTGTCTAATTCATGATACGTCTCGTAGACGTACCCTCGAGGAACGTCAGGTATCCAGCGCTAGACGTCAGTACGACTCCATTCATAAGATCCACACTCCGCACCTCCACACCTGGCGAATGACTAACCAGGGGGATCACCACAATCTCTTATAGCATTATTACTTCAATCATACATTGACAAATGACATAAAAGTAAGAATACTTTAATGTTGCAGAGCCAGAGCCGTTTTGATGACGTCACGTTAAATCGTTCACTCAAATACAACTGTCATGTCATACCTTTACATCATGTTGACACTGACGTGCGACAGTGATAACGCCATATAAAAATGTAGACGTCTCGTTCACACGCTGGAATACTTTATAAGTTCATGGTACGATTACGAACAATATTATTTTTTATTTTTATTTTATTTTATTAATGTTTAAGAGAAACAAACAGTACAATATTTAGCTTAATTAACTGATCTTTCTTACACTTAAACCAATAAAGTCTCTACATATTAATCAAACTTGAATGAAAAAAACACATTGTAACCTTGAAATAATAATGCCTTGAAACATGATGGTTTTGTATTAGCTTGTGGTAGCCCAGCAGCGGGTTTCCGAGCAAATGCGCGTGGGTAATTGCGATATGTTTGTAGTACCTACCTATGTGATAGTGGACTAGAAATTGTAAAAATCAAATCTAGAGATGTCAGATCGTCTGATGTTTAATAGTTGTTAAGAAATATTTAAAAATTACAATTTGTAAGTACCTAATACTGCGGCTCTTGCGGTGCATCTAGATGCACGCACTTCCGCCAAACATCTAAACGACCAAATGCTTGTCATTTCGCAAAACTTTGGAATAAGCGGCCGAGCTACATTTTACCAAAACTGTCTGAAACCTGTAGCAGTCACCTTAACGAGCAAACTTTCAAAATGGTGGTTCATGTCTTGTTTCATCATTTTTTACCATTATGAGCTACATTTGCGGAGGTCCTAAAACAAGCCAAGTTTACGTTTCCCTATTGTAAAATAGCCGAAGCCGGCGGCAACCGTCGGTGCGCCATAAATAACAGCAAGACTGGGTAGGCACAACACAGCGCTTCCGATTATACCTCCAGAGTCCAAATTATAAACATCTGTGATTAATTCACAGTTTGTTTGACATTCGGGACGGGTTCGCGGAAAACAATCTCTGCTTATTGAATAACTCTCAAATTGAGCTCGACTTGGTAACAAGGAACTGACGAGTTCAGAGTTCTGACGAGTTGGATGCTTGAGGTTGAGATGGAGGGAGGTACGTAGGATAGGTACGTATATTATCAGTTTTTCTCTACGTTACACGAGTAGGTTCATCATAATCATCATTACCAGCCTGAAGACGTCCACTGCAGAACATTGGCCTCCCCCAGAAAGAGCCACTTTGAGCGGCTGCTCGCCTTCTGTATCCATCGGCTCCCCGCGGCTTTCCCCAGATCTTTGGTCCACCTAGTGGAGGCTACGCTGCGTCTACCGGTTCGCGGTCGCCACTCGAGAACCTTTCTTCCCCATCGGTTGTCAGTTCTACGAGCGATGTGGCCTGCTGGGTTCCTAGGTAGTTAATAATTTTCCATTCCCCTGTCATTTGATATTTGACGCTACACTGAGGTTTACAAAACCTGATATACCTTCTGCCACTGCCAGCACCAGACACTAAACATTTCCGAATGCGCGGTGTAGGTATTTAACGCACGGATTGGCAACCATTCAACGTCAAATTTTGATTTAAAATTAACGTAGTTTCAGTGTTGAGATAACCGAAAAATGTCTGTCTGCGATACATAAAGCGAGAGTTAAAGCATTTAATGAAATCTTTGTATAAACAGTGTCTCTGAGGGTAAGTAGTAGTAGTAGGTACCTATATACCTACATATATCATAAGTAGTGTACGCATATTTTTTAATTATAGTCCTCAAAATTACTATAGATATCGCCACGAACGGCTTAGTCGGTAAACACGTACGGCCTTAGTTAAAGTAGTCAATGTTTAAAATGGCCCGTCTCACTTTCGCGCGTGACATTTCAAATCAATCACAATCATAACTTTAAAAGAAGATTTTAAGATTTTATTGTTTGATTGATTTGAAGATTTTAAGCATCGGCTAACTTTAAGCAGTGTTTATAAGTAACGCCCATAGTCCTTAAGATTTTCGCAGTTAGCGGTCGGGTGATCATAGCTCAGTGGTAGACCGTCCAATCCGGTGAGTTGGAGCGCGCGGGTTCAAATCCCGCTGGTTGCTAAATTTTGAGGACTATAATATATTTAATCTATTATTATGTTGTTGTAAGTTCTAAAACGTGAACTAATAGCTGAAGATTTTATGATCCGTCATTGGAAAAGTGATTACATTACCTTCTTAGGTGGTTTATACCTACATCAAACATACTTCCCCATAAAACATCACTTTACCATACTGGGTTGCCATAATCACCACCACGCCTGGCCAGTCGTCTTTGGTGAGCATAGAAGAAACTAATGTATATATATATATACATGTAAGTACTTACTGAGGCGAGAAGCTGCTGCCCAACAATGAGCAAAAAGAAACAGTTAGCCGCCTTAGTAGTCAGTAGTTTCTAATTTCTATAGGATCTGTGTCAGTAGTAGCGTCAAAATTATGAAAAATAAAATTGGTGTTTAATTTTTCAACAAGAGGTTTGAAGCAGAAATTTTCAAAGGTTTAAGAATAATTATGTGGCAAACAAAAAGCAAATAGTTCTTAACTGGAAAGCTTTTAGAGTTTTCCTTATAACAGCTCGTAAATATCCCCAGAGGAAGGTATGTACAGGACGCCATGAGCACATTATGATGGGCGGTGGCTGTAGCTATCTCTTTGTTCTGCACTACTTTACGATATTTACAGCATCGTAAACTGAACACCCTGTGATGTTCAAATTTGCCAGTTAAAAGCTTGTTGCGAAAGAACGGTAAATGTTTCATCAGGTCTCAATGGTAAAGAGCATGTAATCAACTAATGGGTTCGACTCCTTAGGTCAAACTCGCTGTAAGTCAAGTTGTTATTACGTCAAGTCCTTTTTTCGACAAATTACAATCGGTTTAGATAAATCTACATAGGTACATAGTTCAATACTCGTTTTATTAGATAACCATCCCTCTGAAACAATGGTGTATCACATAGGTCAAATAACTGACTGTTTTCTTGACTTTTTTCCACGGGGGTTTTAACAAACACTGTCAATAATTCTAATTTTACGATTTCCTAGAGTCGTAGTAAGTGCTGGAATAATGCGCTCGTATTTTGGCACATTGTGTGAAACCAAAATATCATGTCCCACATGCATTTGCATCACGACATTTCGTAACGCACCGTTTCTGTGAATTATAATAATATACGTAGAATTATAATATACGTAGGTACCTAATACCTAGTTACATATACATTCTGCTGTTTTTTTATCGTCCAGGAACATCCAGAAATTATCTTTTTCCCATCGTGATCTTTTGTGCCTGTCACAGACACTGGGTACCACATAGTAGGTAGGTAGGTAGATACTGTACCTACCTAACTACTAGACCTAATTTTGAAGGCTTAGGTTGACAGTATTAAAAATACTAAAAATATATCCGTCTCTTACATTCCCATCTGTTTGACAAGAACAGCAACAGTTGTAGTAGTTTTAGATCTGTCAGCTAAAGCCTTTAAAATTCATCCTAAAAATAAGTAATAAGAAATATTGGTTGTAGATGAATTTTTTTTATACCTAAATCTAATAAACCGAGCTGATGATGGCGATACTGTTGCTGATTCTACCGGTATATCCCAGTCGCCCCACATGGATCCACAATCCCACAGATCTCATTTGAATTTACAAAAGTCGATCTGTAGCCGTCACCCTCATCCGTCGGCCAGTACTTACAAGAAAGAAAAATAAACACCCCGTCAAGATAAATATGATTTCATCGTAACAATCCCAACATGTGGAGTTAGCCCACGCTTTGCTTAAACCGCTTGAGTCAGCGTTTCACAAGGCGCCCTAATTCTTATTAAAAACTTTAGTAAACACGCATCATTTTAATTGTATTTCCTGGATTCGAACGCGGATTCCGTGTCAGAAGTGTGATACAATCTCAGACGGGAACAGATTGTTTTCACTTTTACTTCAGAGTGTTTAAAGCTCGGGAGCTCGGAGCAGACTTGTTTTTTCGGTTTGGTCCGTTTTCGTAATTGAGTTTCGTAACTAGCTACGAAAGATGATTTAATTTTCTCTTGTGAATACAAAATGTAGTCAAATTGATCACATAAAATCGGAATAATATACCTGTGACCTATGTTTAGTGGAGTGACAGCAAGTTATAGACCAGGTCGTGTGAATTTGAAAAACCTTAAAATATTTCAAGGTATTCGAACAGTAAGATTGGTATGCTACTGATAAGTAAGAGTTTCAGAGGTTCACATGTTTGGAATTCCTTCAACTCGGAGTGAGTTGAAGGAATACCTGACCAAGTGTGAGTTGGACTCGCGCACGAAGGGTTTCGTACCATGAACTATCAAGAGTAAAAAATCGCGTTTGTTGTATGGGAACCTCCTTAAATATTTATTTTATTCTAATTTTTAGTATTTGTAGCTAAAGCAGCAACTGAAATACATCATCTGAGAAAATTTAACTGTCTAACTATTACGGTTCATGAGATAAGTACAGCTTGGTGACAGAAGGACATACAGGCAGTCGGACACCGGTGCCTTAGTAATAGAGTTCGCCACCACTTAAGCATTTTAAACATTCCACATTTTCCTAATGATGGGACATCTTGGTGAAGCAGGTGGAACTAGCTATAGTTCCAGGTATAGCAAAGCTAGCGAGCATTGTCAGCCCCCTTACAGAATACGGCACAGTTAGTGCAACTCCAACACGATTAGCGACGCACAGCTGCGGTCCATTATCGCCCGATTCTCGTCCCGAATTAAACCAACGTCTTTGTTTCAGACTGAGACCACGCTCACTTCGAGATGAACAAGAAAAATCATAAAAAGAAGGTGAGTTTTAATTTATTTTATTACTCGTTTTAGATTTAAGTATAAAGAACTATAATGTAGCTTAATAGTTGTAAGTAGTTGAGTAGTTAGTGGAACTTAACGAGTTGCATGAATCAATTACAATAAAAACACCTAATACACACGAGACCGAGTAGAATAAGTAGATAACTTATAACATGATAAGTAGGTATGCATAATTATATTGAAGATCAATAAATAATGTCCAAGATCGAACGCATATGCATATTATTATTTAGGTGATAGGTACCAAAGAGTACCAAAGCCGGCTTTCATTTTCCTCACAGGTTAAAGAGCAATATGAAGCGCCATTGTTCTCTGTAATTTAACAGTATTATCAATCAGTGCATGCCTCCCTCGGTGACTCTGCCAATGGCGGTGGATGCCAAGATGCCGGCAGTTTCTGGCATACTTATTGGCAAGGGGCAAATCCCGCGTCGTGTCTACTGTTTGTTTATTTTGGCTGTATGTTGTGCAAATATCGCTTAATTACTATAATCCCTTCATCATTGTCGGCCGGAAGACGTTCTATAAACATAGGCCTTCCCCATACAAGCACAAACGGCTCCCTGCAGTTTTATCTTTGATCTATCCATCTAGTGTGGGTCTGTAATGGCCAAAAATTTAGCCTACGCTATTTCTCCAGTTCGCGGTCGCTTATGAGAACCTATCTAATATCTTCACCATCGGTTGTTAGTTCTGCAAGCCATGTAATCAGACCATTACCATTTCACATTGCTAGTTTTGAGAGTTGTGCCGGTGACTGTACCTATACTACAGACTTTACAGACAGATGTGGTCCGTAGAAATCACCTCTGTCCCCATTTTGTCACGCAAGAAACCCCAGAGCATAGTCCTCGCCTTAGCTCGTGATTGAGGTCAACTATGAGACTACGCCGTTTCACTGACATAATTATAGGTAAGTCATCAACATACGTGTAAAAAGAACCTCTTTCTTAGTAGTCTGTGCGTGTAAACACCAAGGAAAAAGGAGCTGATTATGCTAGCACTGGTGTAAGAATACCGTGAAGTATCCTGGACAAATGAAAATTTCTGGAAATCTGCGATGCGTCGTAGACATATAATAAATACAATTTATGGGATTTTGCTGGGCAGCGGACGTTGTTTAGGTATGGGACATTTCCTTAAAGATGTGAGAGTTTATTAGACACAATACTTGACTGCTAAAAAGGAACATCAAATTAAGTACCTACCTACCTAAATAACTACGTAGACAGTCAACACGTAAGTTTTGGCCTGTGGACAGAAAGCAAAAACCAACTAAAAGCAGAAATTGAGAAAATGTGACAAATGACTACGGTCATGAATGTCCTGCTGTAATCCAGCGACAAGACATAACATCGCAAATTAAATCTAATGACACACGACAGACAGTCATTAGTCATAATTAGGCTGAAAAACATAGCAAAGTATAGCGGGGAAATTATTCGGCCCTTGAGATAGAGTAGAAAATTAGAGATATAGCAAGATCATCTAAATATAAGCTGAACGCAAAGTTGGCAATGCACCTAGTATGTGCAATTAGGCACGACTACTGCGTGGAGTGACTATTCAGGGATGACCTCAGATAAAATGAGAGAAAGATCAACTTTGAAAGTGTCTGTCTTCCTTTTACTTATATTGTATAGTAAGGGAGCAGTTTTAGAGGGCAAATGACTGAATTATCAAAGATTGTACAAAAATGTGGCTGACACCGCTGGCTGCCTATTATCATTAACAGCCTGAAGACGGCCACTGCTTTATACAGGCCTCGAAAGTGAATGTGGCGCTCTGTGCGCACCACATAGCGCAACTTTGAGAGGCTGCTCACCTCCTGCATCGGCTCCCCGCGGGTTTGATCAAATGACAGCCTCCGTGGTGTGGTGGTTGAACAGGTCGGCTCAGAACCCGGAGGCGGTGGGTTCGATACCCGCGACAGGATAAGTATTTGTGCACAGAAAAAAAGGGCAAATACTTGTTCTGTGTCTGGGCGTTGTGGGACCATGGTCTTCGTAGTTCCTGGGTCCCTAGATACAAGGAATTCTAATTAGGGTTCAGGATCTATGCGTGTGATCGTTGGGCGTTATAAAAAAAAGTCTTTGGTCCATCTAGTGAGGGGCAGCCTACGCTGCGTCTTCCAGTTCTCCGTCGCCACTCGAGAATCTTTCTTTCCCATCGGTTGTCAGTTCTACGAGCGATGTGGCCTGCCCATTGCCATTTCAAATGGCTAATCCTAAGAGCTATCGGTCACTTCAGTTCCCCTCCTCTACCTCTGCTACCTCTACTTATTGGTTATATTTACGGCAGGTAACAGTTACCAATTTGCTTCAAGTATTGCTTTTAATCTTCATTACAATACAGTACAGAATTGCATGGCTGCTCTGGCTTGCACACTTACTCTTTTCGAAAAACTTTGTTCAAGGTTATGTTTCCCTATTTAAGGGTTGCATTTACCTAATATCTTTATTAATATTCATCTACCTTAGCGTTTATGAAGTACCTAAGTAATTTTTCATTGGTAGTAGGTACTTATTCATCTGTTTTGGAGACCACAGCAACCGAATTCTAATTTCGTTGCGTGACGCAAATTGGGGTTTACTTTAGAGCTCACATCACATCATTACGTCACGATGCGATCTTGTACTTTACATCCACTTTTCAAATTTTTTGATGTTTTCATCTTATCTTAATTTAAATTCATTGCAGTCGTAATTATTATGCAGGATAAAAGAAGATTATATAGCGCGTTTATTGTCGGGAATGTCGCCCATCCGACCGCAGGACGTCACGTCAGGACGTGCGGGCCGCGTGCCAAGCAGATCGGATTTATGATGGGTTGTCGCGATGCATTATATAGGTAACTAAACTGGTTTAATGGTAATAATAACTAATCTCTACAGAGGATAGTCTATTACTACAGTGTACGAATAAGCTGTGATATTATAATATGATGCTGAAAGACAAAGGAACAAACATTGTACGTTTGCTTTTGATGTCTAGATTGAAAAGAATTTTTGGGAACAGTGGCACGATAATGAACGCACATTTGACTGAGCGGACGCAATGTCTACTTTTACACATGATAATAAATAATTATAACACTCATGCATAGACACTTATAATTTATAATAGCTTTAGAACGGCGGCGAAATAAATAAGAAATTGAGATAAAGACTTCATGGTTATTTTGTTGCTGCTGCTGATGTTACTAGGAGCCCGACCAAAGAATGGCAGTAATGTTGATACTATTTTCTTCTCTCTAGACAATCGTTCGTAGTTGTTACATTGTGACGGAGTGCGTCGAAGCTGTGTCGTAGCCAACAATGTTCGTAGTAGAGACAGTATTATTAGAACGATGGCCAAGCGCGAGCGGCCTGTCGATAGACCCTGGCGCTGGATGGCGATGACAAGCCGCCGAAAGAAAAACTTGCTTGCCTACAAGATAAAAGGTGCACGAAATTGAATACATAATTATAAAATAATATAGACCTACTTTAAACTAGTGATGACCGTAATTTCTGTTATAATACTTCACACTTCACTGGTAGGGGGTATATGTAGGTATCAACTGTATGTGCGTTATGATATGAACATTGTAAATCAATCATATCGCAGGAAGTTTCGCTATAAAACAAATTTGCGAGTTTTATGAAATAAGAATCACATTGGCCCATTCCATAATTTTAAAATTACGTCGTAACTCATAGCTAGTTACGTTTTCAGAGGGTTTCAAGGAATGTTAGCTACAGATCGCTTGTGTTGTAAAACTCGTTGTTAACACTTGGCGTGTAAAACAAGCAATGAACGGTGAAATCACAGTAACACGTAGCCATTATGAAAAACGCGCAGCTGATACATAATTAGACTGTCAGTGGGCATTTTGTATTTACCAAACTTTATGGATAGTGAAAGGGCGTTTACGATGTAACGGAAGATATTAATAATGGCGCTTTGAACGGGGAGTATAATCTCGTGCCAAGTTATTCAGTTATAAAAGATAAAAATTTAGATGAATAAAACTTGTGTGACAGTAATTTTGAAGTCCATTAAAATAAGTGGGGGCTATCACATATATCAAAAAGACAAAATATAGATCCTCAAACATCATAAATGTTGAGCTACAGATGTAATTTTAAGAAGAAAGCATACAGAAATAATAAAATAACACTCATTATGCCACATATCCATATTCGCCATGAACTGGTTGCAAATATGAATAACAATATTGGTTAAACCAGAATACCAAGATAGATAGGAATGATGTAAAGTTATTTAAATGGGTTAGTTATGAAACAAAACCTGTATAAACAAAGATAAAAACCTTGAAAACAGATTACTGTACGATAATTCTTACAAAACACAATTTGATCCCAGTCCAACTAGGAGAACAATAAACTAGCGATTACAGAATCTCTCTGGGTTATCTTATAACGTCGGTAAATGAGAACAAATCAATGCCAACGATAATAATAGTGCAGACATTGTCATAGCAGAAATAACTATTGCAGAGACTAGGATTTTGATGCGTGTATTTTTTGTCAGATACTAAAATAAAAATAGCTCAGTTGCTTGGAACATCTTGACGGAATGAAACTAACTGTGAAATAAAATAAACATTTTGAAACGTGGATTCAATCAACCAAAATAAATTAAAAGATCGTAAATGATGACAAGCTCTCATGAAATATATGCATGCATCTTGGAATGTTCTTTGATCGCAGTAGTGTTTCATTTATCAATCGCAAAGATGTTTTTTAATTACTTATTATCTATTATTAACTACCAGGTAAGTTTATAAATCTAGAAGAGGAAAATGTTAAATGGATTAAAACGTGCTTTGATAATAATGAAACCTTGCAACAAAGTAAGTAGATCTCCGTTATTTTTGTACACATTTCAATAAACTACAAAAGTTTTATAGATCGTGACGTGACTGTAATACCTAGACTACTAATGTATGGATTAAAATAAAACCGACTAGAAAATGTTCTATTCTATTTGCCCATAGTTATTTTGATATGTCATCATAGATTGCAGAGTATGCAACATACGATGACATGTAAAATAAAAATATGAACTCGCCGAGCTGCTATCCTATGTTCTATTCCAGTCTGTACCTACTTCAGAAGCATTGTTTATTCCGTTGATAATTTGGTTAGTATTACAACTCCGGTTTTATTTCTCTGGGAGCGTTTCTCGAGCCGGCTAATGGTTAGTAGTCTCCGTTGACCTCAATGGATTCCTCAGCACTGACGGCTCCCAGATTACGTGCTTGATAGAAATAATAATACCTTTTAACTACATACAGTAAATAGAACCGTTCGTCTTCACCTTATGCTTCCCCAAGGTTCGTGCGAGTAAATGATCACCTACATATAAACTGTTTATGATTGAGTATTCGCTGGAGTGGGATTGTGGGATCGGCTGCTACGAAACAGTGGCAAACGATCATAAAATAATTGGCATTTTGATATGAATTTAATAAAGCTAGGGATAAACTATTTACAGAATGTTGGCAAGATACCTTTTAACGATTATGTCTACGCAACGCTACATAATAAATTCAAAGTATGAGTGTTTTCGATTCCCGATAACTGTTATGATAGCGAATCCATTGCTTGATATATGTTTCCATAAAGCATGCAATGAGCAATGTTGTCGATACAGATCATGTTAGTAAATGAGAGCTTACTAAGAACTAGAGAGATGAGTCACTTGGACGTATAAAAAGGGTCGCACATAAAAATGCTCATCATTATCCGACGCCAATGTGCTCAAGCCTTAACTTATACCGTATCTCAATTCACGGTCGTATAAATCATTGGCAGGGTTATGAAACGGATTTTTACATCGAGCCATTGGCACGGCGAGTCAAGTGGCGCACAGAAATACTTCTAGACACCGGCACCGCCTACCTACCAACTGAAACATCCATTCATAATAATTCACACGTCACCTCAGTATTCATTTCCCGTTTATTCGGAAGAGGCGTCTCCCCATTCATAAAAAAAACTGTCTCCGAGGTGGTTTCCAGGCACGTGCGAGGGGAAGCCAATGTTGCGATGTATATTTTGTGTAAGCTTCATTTCTCAACTCTCTGTTTTGAAACATCTTGGATATTAGAGATATTTAAAGTGAGTGATGAAAATATTATTTGTTTAAAGCAAAAGAAAAAAGGAAAGGGGGAAGCTGGGCGCAACAAAGAGAACATCATTGATGATGCACCGGAAGTCAAGGAAGGGAATGAAGTTCCGGTTCCGGAAAAGGAGAAGAAACTTTGTTACGAAGTGAAGCACTCTGATGTTATGGGCAGGTGAGTTATATTAACTTCATCATCATCATCACCAGTACGTAACGTAAGGTTTCCACTGCTGAACACAGGCCTCCCCATAGATCGGCTAGGTAACTTTGAGAACCATGTCTATGACTTTTCGGTATCTCAAATGTAATATTTTTCACTCCCACTTGCTTATTTTCAGCAAAAATAGCTTTAAAAACATTGACCATCAACTAGTACCTATGTTAATTTCATTTTATTGCTTTTGATGCAACAGTTCTCACTGCTCACTTTAGATATTTAGTCGCAGCCCGAGACATCCGAGCGGGCGAGGTGATAGTGGAGGAGCCGGCGATTGCTGTGGGGCCTTGCACTGGCTGCGGCCTCATCTGTCTGGGCTGCTATAGGGAGCTGGACGAGAATAGCTTGTTCAAGTAAGTTTACATCTTTGTGCCCTTAGATATAGTGTATTTAGAATGTCTGAAAAACCCAAGACCAGCTAAAATCAGCAGATTTTCAACGGGACCATGATACAGATTTCATAATGACGCCCAACGATCACATATATACCCTGGATCCTAAATAGAATTCCCTGTATCTAGGCAAGGCACCCAGGAACTACGAGGACCATGAGCCCACAAGACACAGAGCAAATATTTGCGCTTGTTTTCCTGTCTACTTGTTTTCCTGGTTATGAGCCGACCTGCTCAACCACCACACCACAGAATCTGTCATAACGAAAAAAAAAAATCAAAAATCTGACGCTTTCGCTGATAAAAACCAGAAAGAAACGCTTCAAACTAAAATATAATTATAAAGTTAAAAAATAATTTACTTTGGGATCTTAGTCCTGACTATCTTTATAACTGTTTCCAGATGTTCCGGGTGCAAATGGCCAATATGCAGCGCCTCGTGCCCAGGACAAGGCAAGTCCACCGGCCACTCGAAGCAGGAGTGTGACACGCTGAAAAGCATCCCGCCTGACTATTCCAACCTGGAAGACTTGAGAGACTCGTACCAAGCATTGATGCCTTTAAGGTGAGCTTATGCTGTTTTGAAGTTTTTCTCATACAAAGCAGTAACAATAGGGTGGCAGAGTGGGCAAAATGCCACGGGTCCCGGCCCTAGCCCACTCCGAGTGGCCGTGAGCACCGGAGGAACCTAACATTTATTTATGGAATCAACCCAATTAATCATAATTTTTTGAATATTATTTATTGGAAACGTGTTTGTTATTTACGCAGGAATACCACAATCTACCCGGTATCTGTGGTAGATGTTGTTGTTTTTTTCCGTGGTTGCTCTGCTCGCTCACCCGAAAGCGGCCCACGATTGAAGCCACCTATATAAAAAATAATATTTTCACGTGTGATGTTTTACGCGGGCGAAGCCGCGAGTACAAGCTAGTTCTGATGAAATGAACGCTCAGTGAGGATTTGTAATTTTCCGAGAATTGCTTACGGACGTTATTAGATTTCTTAACCAAAAATAGAAATGGCAATAGATTTATCTCCCTTCTAACAACACTGTATGTATCGTTAGATTGAGACATGTTTACGTTCACCACTACCAGCGGTTTATTAACTTTGTTGCTACTACGTTAAATACTATCAAAACAAACCGTGGAATCCATGCTTGTATTGCGTATTCAGCCCATAAATCTCAGTTTGTATCGTATTATCCTTAAAATACCATGATATAAGCGTATGTTGTTTTAAGAACACAATGAGAAAAAGCATGAGGCCCGAAAAAATATGGAGATCATAAAAAAAAGCTCATTCAAACAGAATATTTGAAACTACAGTAACCAATGGAGATTTTCGTTTAACAACAATATTATTGACCAATAATGTAAAATCCCAGATGCCTCCTCCTGAAGAAGTCCAGTCCGGAGAAATGGGCCGTATTATTGGGCATGGAGGCGCACAATGAGATGCGACGAGCGCGCGGCGACATCTGGCCGATGAACGACCGACACGTGGTGCAGAGGATGAAAAGGTGGAACTTGGAGTACGAACCTGAGGAGATACACACGGTTTGCGGGATCTTAGAGGTAAATCGGATGTGGGGTGTTTGTGATATTTGGGAATATCGATTTAATGGTTCAAGAAATAGGGATGTTATATAGGTCACCGAAAGATTGGCGTTTACTTTGTGGTATGGGAAGGTTGCGTTGTGTTGTAGGTATTTCTAAGTAAGTGTATCTTTTGTAGTTGTAGGAAGGGGGAGTCTATTTGGAGTTCCGTACTCGATATCAAGCCCCATTTGATGGGTTCTTGGGCTTTAGATCTAACCTCCGCTCTATTTTAATATGCAGCCCACGATTGCCTCAATCCCATAAACGTCCTAGTTACCACTGCCCCATAGGTTATGTGGTCAGCTTCTCACGATGAGTAATGTGACTTGCCTATTAAGTGCTACTTTACCTTATGCTACGCTCGTGTCTTTTATTTGGGATAGAAAGGTTCTCGAGTAGGCCGGCCGCCTCTAGGTAGACCGGCGACCTGGTCAAAACCGCGCTGGATGCAAGAGGCAAGCTATGAAGCTACCGCTCAAGGTAGCGCGCTATGGTCTACGTTCAACAGCGGACGCGTTCAGGCCGTTGATTATGATGATAACAAGTCAACACCATCAGTAGCTAACCAAACTTCTGAAATGGCTTCGTCCGATTCTAACGGTTAGCATCAAAGAAGACAAAGCCGTCAAGAAGCGATAGCGAATCGACAAAGCGGTTTCCTCAGTGTTCTCGATGAGCATACGTCCGTGGTGTCCAGGTGAACGCGTTCGAGGTGGGCGGCGGCGGCGCCCGCGCGCGCGCGCTGTACGGGCGCGCGAGCCTGCTGGCGCACGCCTGCGCGCCCAGCACCACGCACACGGAGTGCGCGCGCGCGCCCGCCCGCCCGCTCGCCGTGCGCGCCGCCGTGCCGCACCGCCGGGGGGACCTCATCTCGCTCTGCTACGCCTACACGCTGCAGGTGCACGCCGCACCGCCGCGCGCACCTTCCTCCTCCTACTGTGGCCGCACCGGAGGCTAACTGATCCAGATGTAGCCTGTGTAGATTATGCGAGAGTTGGGACGTTTACTGCAGCATCATGTAGTAAAGGATCTTAAAATCTAGAGTACAATCTAGATCTTAAGATCCTGTACTCCATGATGCTGCGGTAAATGTCACTGCCCTTGCAAAATCCACACATGCTGCACCAGAATCTGTGAACCTCCGGTGCCACAATGTTGGGGCTGTGTGCTGGTTGGAGGGTGTACAACAGTATTTTGGCGATATGTTAAAATATTGCTTGTCCATGCAGTTCCGTGCTTCAATAAAATATTAGCATGACTGTAAGCATGCATGCTCTCGAATTTGGCATTACATAACGTTAGCTCTGTGAGTAGGTAGTTTTAAGTAAATTTAAGACGATCAAAGCTTCTTAACCAGAATGAAAAGCACGTTTCTTCAGGCAATATTAGCTTATGAAAATAAAAAAGCCCATACAGCCAATCTCCATTTTTATATTGACCGTACAACCGTGTGAATCTTTTAGAAGACAAAAGAAAAGGCCAACCATTCGTTTCAATTTCCAGGGTACCCTCAAACGGCGCGAGCATATCCAACACAGCAAGTTCTTCGAGTGCAGCTGCAAGCGTTGCTCCGACCCCACGGAGCTGGGAACGTACGCCAGCGCCTTCCGCTGTCCCAAGTGTGCCGGCCGAGTGCTGTCCACTGCGCCGCTGGATCCTAGTGCTGTGTGGAAGTGTGTCGACAACGGGTGTCTGTATACCATGCCGGCAACTGCAGTACAGCTGCTATTGAAGAGGTAAGACTACAGGATGTCTTCGATTGTACTGATACAGTGCTACGGCTATTCAGCGCTATCAAAGTTGCTGTGGTCGATATTGGAGCTTAAAATCGTCTGTATTGATGTCTACAGCACTGAGCTGCTGCGTAAACTGCGTTATTTTTATGTCAGACGTCTTCCTTATCTTCCAGCAGTTTCATTCATACCGGCATGCTCTCAACCATATGTCCAATATTGATTCAATTATATCGAGATAATTATCTGTCATATTTTGATCTTTCCACGACATAACCTTTTATGTACTTAGTATGTAAATTGAGCGAATATAGTTCTGTGTTATTGTGCTTAGAATTACGAATGATGAATAAGTAAGGCCACATTTCGAAAACCTGCACCTCGATTCCCAACCCATCGAAAACGTTTCGGTTCGAAATCTACACACTCCGTCTCCTTCATCCTGAATGTAAACGAACGAGACGAAGAGCGTACATTTCCAATCAAAACTTCGATGGGTTGGGAATCGAGGTGCAGGTTAGATTAATCTTACGATGCCCTTACGATTCTATAATAGACCCGGAACACGAGCAAAACCACTAGTCAGGAGTTGACCACATGTCAAGACAAGACAAGACAAGACACAGGTGGTCTGGTGCACCTAATCCCAAGCCACGCACCATTGAACCCATCCCACGACATAGTATATCAACCGCTACAATCTCTTTACTTCCAGGTTAACCGAGGAATACGACCAGATAGACGCGAACGACGTCCCCGGGTTCGAGTCGTTCCTGCACAAGTACCGCAACGTGTTGCACGGCAGCCACTACCTGTGCCTCTCCGCCAAGCACTCGCTCAGCCAGCTGTACGGGAAGGTGCCGCGCTACATGATCCACGAGATGCCGGACCACCAGCTGCACAGGAAGGTCGACATCTGCCGCGACCTCATGCGGGTCTTCGATGTCATCGAGCCGGGGTACTCCAGGCTCCGGGGTGAGAGGCTCTCATCATCATTATCATCATCATCATTAACAGCCTGAAGACGTTCACTGCTGATGATAGGCCTCCCCCAGAAAGCGCCACCTTGAATGGCTGCTCGCCTCCTGCATTCATCGGCTCGCCACTATTTTCACCAGATCGTCTGTTCACCTAGTGGGGGCTGACTTACGCTTCGTCTTGGTTCGTAGTCGCCACTCGAGAACCGTTCTTCACATCGCCTGTCAGTTCTGCGAACGATGTGGCCTTTCCATTGCCTTAAAACTTGCTAATTCTAATACTACTTCACTACTAATTGTAAACAACTCATATCAGTCATTTCAAGGGGAACACAATGGTGTTTTGCTTTGCTATCTTATTCTCTTGGTCATGTCAGCTGGTCACTAGAGGAATAATAGGCGCTTTGCATGCCTTCATTATTCCCGTCATTAAACTTTTTATTGTTCTTCCACAGTTACATTTTTCAGTATAAGTTGAATTTGGTTTTTATACAGTGAGCTGTAGACTAGCCATGGTTTGAAATTTTAGGCCATATTAATGCATTATTTTTAGCGAATACTAAGGTTTTAGAATGAGAAGCAAATCTTCTTACCTCAGCATTAAATGCATTTGTATTCTGTTCCAGGAGTGACATTATACGAGCTGCACGCTCCGCTGATGATCCTGACGACGCGGGACTTCGAGAAGAAAGCTATATCTAAAGACAACTTGCGGACAAGGCTCAAAGAGGTATATATCCTTCATAGTCTACCTTAGTTTTATAATTTATTCATCTGATTCAAGATTCGCTATTTTTGTCAGTCTGCAGCGGAATGTCAGGAAGCAGTACTCGGTTCGATACCTATTTCTCACAAACTCTGTGTAACTTTTTGCTTGGCAAACACTTTCAATAATAAATTTATTGTCACAAACAAGTATTGGGACTCTGGTTTCGTCCAACCATAAACTGTTACAAACTGAGCTGGCTCTTGAATTTTAAAAAGGAGTTAACTCCTCGACTCAAAACTATAGTGGTTAAAATTCGAAATGGCGCTGAAAACTTCCAAGGTCACGTGCATAGATGAACATCATCATCATCAAAATCAGTCGGTAAAAACACATATTCCTTAAGATTTTCGCAGCTAGCGGTCGGGTTACCATAGCTCAGTGGTAGGGTGTCCAATCCGGTGAGTTGGAGAGCGCGGGTTCAAATCTTGTTGGTTGCTAAAACTTTGAGGGCTATCTTTATTGACACCATCATCAACAGCCTGAAGACGTCGACTGCTGACCATAGGCCTCACCAGAGCGCCTCATTGCGCGACTTTCAGCTTACTAATGAAGCCAACAGATGGCGATAGATGAACATTGAACACTATTAAAGCTGACTTAATTGACTCAATAAAAAAGTCTTATAAATGAAGAACTTATCACAATATTTCCAGATCGTAAGTTACCTGACCGAGGCAGCCCTGATCCTAGGGTTCGAGCCCCAGCAGTCCTCCGAAGGTCTCATGGCGTCCGCGGCTCGGGAGGCGCTTCGCAAGATCCGGACCTGGGAGCAGATCATTGGGAAGATATCATGATGAGGACCCTCGCAGACGGAGGGTTTGGGCATTGAGGATCATGATTTTCCTTATGATTTTGATTTTTAGAAGTTTCAGGTCGAAAAAAGGGTGATTGTTTATGAAATGGAATGGTAAAAGCTTGCCTTTTTCGTTGTTATTTCCCGATTGCCGAAAGGGTTGTGTATGTACCTTTACAGAGTTAAAATGTTTTCTTGGTTAAATGGTTTTTTTGTCGGTAACCCGATCAATGTCGTTTATATTTCAATTGTTTTAGTAAGTTTACATGTGTATTTAACATATCAATTTTGTAAAAGTTTAGAAAAACGCATCATTATTTATTTGTCTTTTTGTATTGCCGAAACTAAAGATTTGGTTCTCTTTAGCATAGAGACTTTTATTTACTTAGTGAAATGTATATTTTATTGGATCGAATCTTAATTAGTTGCTTCTGCGGCGATTTGTATATTTTATGGAAGTTTAAAATATCTTTAACGTATTTTATTACTCACTGTTTCTGAGGCTCTTTTTGTGATTTTACTAATCATTACTACTTGTATTAACTTTTATTATCATGTTAATTTTAAAATTATTATACGTTTTCCTTTTTGTCCGTCTTCCCTTAGAACTCTTTTAAGTAATACTAACCTAATTGTACTCTTCAAGATCTATTATCGTTATTTATTCATTCCTTTCACTAAAAGACAAATGTGGCGTTCATTATTTTTGTATTGACTTTATTAAATTAATAATACCTAATAAGTATTTATAAAACTAATTTTATTAAAAAATATCCATACCTACCTATCACTTTGTTTTATTTTATTTTAGTAGATTAGGTACCTTACGATAACACAAAAATATTTATTTAACTAATATAGGTAGGATTATAATTAAGGTAGGTACATTCTAATACCTACTTTAATGCTGGAAGGAACATCAGTAAGCCATTAGGTAATTATTATTAATGGCGAAATGGTTCTGCTTTAGTATATCCTCTAAGGTTCTTTATGTCTGTTACCTATGTAGGTACTGTGTTATCAAACTACTTTACAAACTACAAACTAGTGGCGCCTGTTAAAATTATTATTTTCCTAATATTTAAAACTGAGCTCCTAGAAGAGTATGAATAGCAATATTACTGACAGTAATGTCAAAACTCAGCGCATCGGGAAATCGTATAAAGTTTCAGCGTTTCATGCCGCATGCGCAGAGGCTTCGGTTATTTTTACACCGAAACGTGCGCCCGCGCCGGCTCGGCAGTCGTCCCGAATATTCATGATTGTTTGAGATAATTCAGGGATTTTAAAAGTATTTCTTGAAAATTTAGTGCTCAAAGTTCAGTTTTAGTTACGTGGTGAGTTCCTTTTACTTTAAATGACTAATTGAATAAGAATAAGTATAGATTATTATTATTATTTAGCTCATTCCGATGTTTCATCAGATTTATTCAATACTTAGGTAGATATCAGTGGTAGGTAAGTAAATAATAGCTAAACGCAACGTATCATCAGAATGTTGTAATTATTTTGTAATTCATCACATGATTGTTAAGATTACATAAATGCGCATTTGCACTCTGCAACATCTTAAGATTTAAGTTTTACCTAAGGAGGTGCCTATATACTCAACCAATTACTCTATGATGTATTATTTACCATAATGGTTGTACCTCTGCAAGTAGTTCATGATCATCATCAGTAGGAAGACCTCCATGCTGAACATAGGTCGGGTATACTTGCCTCTTGCATCCAACAATTCACGCGCTTCTACTAGATCATCAGTTTAACTAGTGGGGGGCCTATACGCTGTACTTTCCGGCTCGCAATAGCCCCTCTAGTACCTTTTTCCCCATCAGTTTTCAGTTCTACTGTTTCAATTGATACTTAAACGGCCAGAATTAACAATTTGAGATTCCCATTCTTAATTCCTTTCCAGATCTACTTTACACAATGCCAGAGCAGAGCATCTGCGCAATATGTCTGGCGCCCGCAATACAGAAGTGCTCCGGCTGCCAGACGGTGCACTACTGCTCTAAAGAGCACCAGAAACAACATTGGAAACAGCACAAACATGCTTGCGTGCCTGCAAAAATTAAGGACGATCCTCAGTTTGGCAGGTACCTCGAAGCCACAAGAGAGATCAAAGCTGGGGATATAATAATGAGGGAGAAACCTCTCATCACTGGTCCAGCACAGGTAGTTTATGATTTCTGCTTGTTTCTATTAGCGTGACTCTTTTAGCATATTCAAATGCCTTTTCTAATGTGTCAGGTGACTCCGCCAGTATGCCTGGGCTGCTACAAACTTCTCGAAGAAGGACAGGTGGTAGCTTGTGAGAAGTGTGGCTGGCCTTTCTGTTCTCAAGCCTGTACTACTAAGAACGAACATATCCCTGAATGTCACTATACACAGAAAAGAGGAGAAAAGGTAAAATGAAAAATGTAATGAAATCGAGGATCTCAATTCAGTTTTGAAGATCTGATTCTGATAAAGACGTTTCTGGAGAAAAGTTGACATAATTATTTTTGGAATAGTACACAATTCTGTCTCCCAGGTAAACATCACAACGTTCGGCACACCGCACCCAAGCTACCAAAGCATCACGGTGCTCCGCTGCCTCTACCAGCGCGACCACGATGAGACGCTCTGGACTAAACTCCAGGCGCTCCAGTCACATTGCGAAGACCGACGGAATACGGACAAGTGGAATAATGATAAGAAGATGATAGCAGAGTTCATCTGGAAGTTTTTCAAGCTGGCCGGGATCTTTAATGAGGAGGAAATTATGAGATGCTGTGGGATACTGCAGGTAAGAAGAACGCTGTATTTTGTGAAAGAGAAATTCAACTTTGTAACAGTAAGTCGAAGTTAGCCAAATTCGTTCATTACACCTATACAAAGCTCAGCGGAACTATTATTACGTTACTTTAAACTTCACATTCAGACATGTTTTTTCAATAAGGTTATTACAACATTTTTTAATTGAGATGTAATTTTTTCAGATAAACGCTCACGAAGTGCCATTGGTAGAGCCAGAATACATGGCCATTTTTGACCGCGTCTCGATGGTAGAGCACAACTGCAAAGCGAATTGCAACAAGAGTTTCACTTCCGATGGAGAAATTGTAAGTTCATAGAACCAGTTCAAAGATACACACCAGCAGTCACCACCGTGAGCACGATCACCACCCACCATACACATTTTCCATGTGTGATGTGTTTTTGTTTTAAAAAACTATTGATTGCCAATGCCAACCTCTCAACTGTGGCGCGGGAACTTCACACTGAAAACCTACACATTACCAAAAAATACTAGCATCTCTCTTTCAGAACTTCCTATGTTTAAAATGCTTACCTATGTTCTATGTTTTACTTCTTCATCCCTTTAGATCCTGTGCGCTGGGCTACCTATATCTCCTGGGTCGCACGTGTCGGTGTGCTACACGGACCCGCTGTGGGGCACGGAAGCGCGCCGCCACCACCTCGCCGACTCCAAGTTCTTCGAGTGCAGCTGCGAGCGGTGCACTGACGTCACCGAGTTCGGGACCATGTATAGTGCTGTTAAGTGTAAGAAGAAGTAAGTTGATAGCTCATCATTATCATCATCAATAGCCTGAAGGCGTCCACTACTAAGAATACCTCCCCCTGAGAGCGCCAACTCGAGCAGCTGCTCTCCTGCATCCATATCAGCTCAGCTCATTGTTCTTTAATAATTTTTCATCAGAAGATGTACTGGCAAAATTTCTTCAAAGTGTCAATAGTAAAATAAGAATTTCAGTTTCACGCTTGCAAAATGCGTCTTCAACTGGTCTACAATTAGAATACTTGGCAAAAGACCGAAACGATGATCAAAAGCCTCCAAAAAACCCGTAGGTACTGTTCATCCAGCTAGTGGGGGTTTAGTATTTAGCTTTTTTTATTCCTTCTTATTCATTTATGTGCGACCATAAATGAATGAATAAGGAAACCTTTCTTTATCAACCAAATGTTGTTTTCTCGCATTTATGTCTGTTTTAATGCTGTAAGGTCTCACAAAATTGAAAACTTAAAATGACAAAACCAACATTTCAGAAACTGCCGCGGCTACCTACTCCCTGAGACGTTCATGGTACCCATCCTCCACAAGACCAAGTCCCCGGACCCCGAGTCTCGCAACCTGGACGACAAGCTGTGGGCGTGCGGCGCCTGCAAGGACGCCGTGGCCGACGGCATCATACAGCAGCTGCTGCAGGATATTGGGAGAGAACTCAGCATCATGCCGAAGGAAGACGCTGATGCTTGTGAAAGGTAACTTACACGGGTAATTAGCTCATTGCCTAAAATGAAAGATGCCATTGACTGCAGAATAATCATCATCATCATCATCATCATCAACAGTCCGAAGTCGTCCACTGTTGAACACATGCCTCCCCCAGAGAGCACCACTTTGAGCGGCTTCATCCATCGGCTCCCCGCGGCTTTCAACAGGTCGTCGGTCCACCTAGTGGGGGGTCTGCCTACGCTGCTCCTTCCGGTTCGTGGAATAATAACTGACTAAAAAGTAGATCAATGCCTAAACTTTGCAATTGCTTAGAGATATTTCCTCGTTTGTAAATCGAAATTCACTTTGTTTCCGATGCCAAATATTAGAAATTGTTTTGTTGTAGCAGGCAGGCACACCACTGATCGTTGATTCTAGCATTGAAAATTCGGCAATATCAAACTCAATTGAAAGCTGCAATTAAATACCTATTAAGTTTTGCTCACAGAATTTCCCCGTTGTTGGCACTATTCACTTCTAATCCTAAAATTATTTCCGTTTGCATTCGATGTCATGTGTCAACCAAAGAAAGCATCTTCAGTTTACCTCGGAGGCCACCAGGTGTTTCAGGTGTCCACTATAGGGAACTTACCATCTGGCCGGTCATTTTCCCATGGTCATCAGCCTGAAATGTCCACTGCTGAACATAGGCCTCCCCCAGAGAGCTCCACTTTGACCAGTTACTCCTGCATCAATCGTTGTCCATAACTGAGTGTACCGGGCACAGGTTCATCTCCCACTGCAGCAGCTACCTGCACCCGTCGCACTACTACATGACGGACGTGTCGCTCGCGCTCGCGCAGTTAGTGGGGCAGGAGACGGCGCGCGGGCTCGCTGACGTCTCCGACGACCGTCTGCTGCTCAAGACGCAGCTCTGCAGGAAGATCGCAGACATGCTGGAGGTGCTGGCACCAGGTACTGTACGATACTATCCCCCTTATTCCCTTGTGCAGCAGGGGAAACGCGTTACTTAAGTACTATAATTATGATTTGTTTGCAAACATATAAAAAATCAGACAAACAGAAGATAGTGCACAGAGTTTCTGGGTTGTTTTCTATAACTATTTCCAGCTCTTACTTCAAAAAAATCAGCGGTTGTTATAAAAGCAATCGCATTACTGATACAATCATAATATAACGTGCACAAGAAATGGCCAGATTCAGAGATCTACGTATCAAGCGAGATGTTCTCTATAGGTAATCCCTAACCCGTATTGTTCCAGCGGAGAGCCGGCTGCGCGGTACATTGCTGTTCGAGCTGCACGCGGCGGTGGCGGAGTCCGGGCGGCGCCGCGCGCTCGACGAGGGGCCCGCTGTCATGCTCGGCTACCTCACGGTCGGTACACTTGTAACATCATAGCACCTGCCACTCTTCAACCCTTCCTACTCGTGTGGGCAAGTGGTTAGGATACCTACTGTCACTTTCGTGGACCGTTCTCATGATCGAGAAATCTTGCGGCTTTGAGAGTCAGTTTTCAGTGAGTGTAGCGTGCCGGCACATTTGGCCTTCATCATCAACAGCCTGAAGACGCCCACTGCTGAACATAGCTAGGCCATCACCAGAGTGCGTCATTTTGAGCAAATGCTTACCTCCATAAATCCATCCATAAAATGTATGAAATGTTTCGAAATCCATTGGTTCCCCGCGGTTTTCACCAAATTGTCAGTCCACCTAGTCTACTCATCATATTAAAAAAGTTTTTATAGTAACTACCTACACATTTTGAGTGTTTCTGTAAATGTGGTGTTTCAATAAAGAGTTTTATCTATCTATCTATTTATCTTTGAAAAATTAATTCGTTATTTACTTATTTGCTTTATGTAATTTAATTTTAATACATTTCCGAATTGATGCATAATCTTGCACTTCCATTTAATACTTACCTTTAAAAGTAGGCACCAGGCACCATTAACTTCTTCTAATTGTTTTTTTTTTTTCATAATATAATATAGAAATACTATGTATTGAATTGACCTACTCCCACACTGAATACTGACCGCATAAGATCCATCAAAGTCAACAAAATGCTCGCCTGCGATCACTCAAGTGGTCTACCTGCCTTTCTAGACATCATTGTTGTCTTGTGTAGAAAGGCAGACCCACGTCTCCGATAACAAATCAATTGCCTGCTAATGTATTCAATCTGAAATTCAAACATAGTTTTAAGAGACGGATGTTTAAGTCTAGCTGTGGAGTAGATTATTGACAATAACGATGTAGACTAGCTTTCTCTAAACAACAGGCTATGAATATTTGGGAACAAAATGTAAGCTCTTTCTGCGAGTCTCAGAAGAATCCGCTCCATGCATAAATTATTAGGTATAGGTATCCAAAAAACCGATGATTGGTGAAGAAAATGGTTTCATTTTCGTAGCAATAGTGTTATGACATTATCTAGCACTCGCCTGGCTAGGGACTGTTCTCATGATCGAGAAATCTTGCAGCCCCTTGAGAGGCAGTTCCCAATCCAAGTGTAGCGTAGCGGCACAATTATATGGCCTTCATCATCAACAGCGTGAAGACTACCTACTGTGTCTACTGCTGAATATAGGCCTCCCTCACAGAGCCCATTTTGAGCTGCTTTCCTTCTGCATCTATCAGCTCCCCGCGGTTTCAATCAGATCGTCGGTCCACCTAGTTGCTTTTACCCTTATATAACATCAATTGAGGTTGAGACATGGTTAAATTGTAGGCGGTACTTTATTAACAAGAATGTGTGTTGTCTTAAAACAAGTGTTGGTTGGTTTCCATCAAAGATTATAAAGCCCGTTGATAGCTCAATATAATGCGCGGGTGGGAGGCGTAAGTAACAAAACGAGACGAAGTTATACGAAAGTACAAAGAACAGAGCAGGGTGGAACAAAAGACACATTGGGTGTCCCGTTTCCTCGCAAAGGATTAGCAGTTGATATACACCAGTAATTTCATATGAGAGGAAGTATCATTGGTCAACTGGATTTATTTGTTTCCGTGCAGGAGTCCCGCAAGATCCTGTGGGAGTCGGCGCTGCTGCTGCGGCACGAGCCGCCGGAGCTGCCGGAGGGGCGCGTGTCGCGGCAGGCGCGCCGCAACCTGCTCGAGATGGACCAGCTCATACGCAGCCTGGCCGGCGCGCTGCCCTCGCCCATGTAGATCATAATACACTCACTTCGCACGTTGTAAACCGAGTTTTATTTCGAGGTCGATTTCCCGAGTTGTTCCGGTCTGTCCCTTCGAGGACAAAATAGAACAAAAAAGTTCTCTAGCCCCAGGGTTAGCACGGCCGGTAGACAAAATTATCTTTTCCCTGTTTTACTCAAGTTTTACTCCACTAGACAGGTTAGCAAGTATGAAGAAAGTGACATAAAACAGTGAAAGACAATCTAGTCTACCGGCCGTGCTAACCTCGCTGGATAGGACAAACAGTAATAAAAATTCCACTTTGACCTCATCCCTAACCCCTAATAGACATGTTTCGGTAAAATCTTTGTCGTGTTTCAATTACATATCAGTTAGCCCACGTTTTATTGGCCCCAGCATCAAAAATATGGATAACAGATAGAAGATCCTCTGTACGTCGTAGAAGGAAACAGAAAAAAAGCAGTCTCAGTAAAATGGCGACACAGGATTAATAAATTCCTGTTTTTCAATATTTTTAACACTCTAAACTTGTAAAGTCAACTTTTGAATAGGTACCTACCGAAGTAATAAGTGTAATTATGATATGTACTTAATTTAAATCCGTTGCTCCAATATTACAGATTATCTCTCTCTGATAAACCATTCGGCAAAAATATACCTAAACATGGAAAGAGCACAGAATTCGCCCAAATGACCAGGTCTTTGCCTCCATAGATCGTCAACGTAGTTTCTTTTAAAACTTCCTCCGAAACCTAGCAACATTTTCTCAATTAATCACAACATGAGGTCCGGTGGATCGGACCACAAGCCTGCGATTCCTCGAAGTCGTTCCAATAATCGCGACACAGATCCCTTTCTGTCACCTGTCGTCAAATCGAGCAGTACGACAGGAAAGTTCTATGGACCCAGATAATATAATACCTACCTACTATGTATAAGATGGGGTTTTTCATTCCTAAACCATAACCATTAATCCTTATCACGAACTACTTGAAAAAAGGAAAATATTCCGTCAGTGGTTAGACATTTCTACAATCTATGTGCTTATTTGAAATTACAAAATTGAAAAAAGAGATTCCTCCTACATTAAAATAGGTAAGGAAAATGGATATAGTAAAGAGATCTTATCGCGATTGTAATATTGAACATAACACGCATAACACCTTTCTTTATAGAGTTAGGAGATGCGACGATTTCAAGGAAGCTTTCTTCGCCGCACCAGATACAAACCTACACCTACCAATAATTACGGCTACTTTTTATCCCTGACATTGCACGCACTTGCGATTTTAACCCACTTTCACCGACCAACCATTAAGTATATTTTAGTTAAATCCATCAAGTTTATTTAAGGATACGATGCGACCAAACTAATATGTTAAAGATAGGATTTATTTCTATAAACTACTGTGTGTAAGTAAACCTGTATTATTTGTAACAGCCAAATTCAAGAATCAATCGTAAAAATAAATCTGCTGATGGAAGACGGGAAAAATCCTTCATTTCAGACACATTAGATACCTACAGAGGCAACGAATTGTGCAGAAGTTGCGAATATCTTTAAATAGACAAGTAAATCTTAGCTTCCAACAACACGTCTATACATTAGTGGTCTCCTTAGCACCGTAAACCATAACGCTTTCCTTCAAAGCACTGCGTGCAACAATAACAATCGTTTCTACTATGTTCGGAGTTCTCCTTGCTGACCTCACACGTTTTACTAACACTTTGCCTATCTTAGTATATCTACTTAGCGTAGATACCTATCTACAAAAACGAAGCAGTAAGGATGAAATGTGACCGACGGCTGACGAAGCTGCGCGCAAAAGCTAGTTTTGGACACCTAGGCACAGGCACGTAAATCGTGACGACATGTGTAAACAAAATTTAGGTTCAATAGAGAAAAAGCGAATCTCCAACCTAACATAAGCTCTACATATACTACGTAGGGTGAAAATCCTTAAATAAACAGATTAAAGTAGGTATGGATACGAGCAGATTGCAAAAGGATTTATTTTTCATTAACGGATTATAATGGATCTTGATGATTGCTGAAACAACCGAGAGCGTCATGGGTGTGAAATTTTTTATACAATTGCGGGAGAGTCAATATTCTCACGCAATATTCCGACATTATGACGTAAAATTATCTAAATGAGTTGAAAGTTTGACTATTCACTGATTACGATGGTAAATTAAGATGAGTAGGTACTGAAATAATTACGTCAGCTACAGCTACCTACTAGTTATCTCGATTCTAAACTCCTTTTGCCACTTTTTGGAAAATATTTTCAAAAATCAGTGTCATCAAGGGGTTACCTTCATCAACATAGAATGGTTACCTCCTACCCACATTATTTACTTTATTACATAATATAATATGATTATTACACAGAATGTGAACATTTGATTGTATCACAGTAGTGCGGGGGGTCATATAATAATCATTTGCAATCACTCATCACATCAACGTAAGCGATATACTAACTAACTAAATCCCAAAAAAGGGGATTAGAAAAGCTATTCCAACATTATAATTCATACAACTATCATTTTCCGTCATTTAGCGCCCATGTCACCCACCTGGGACCAAAGTCTGCTATTTTGCGTCATGTGTAATTGTGTCATAATAGTTCATGAATGGTGCCATAATGACAGATTTTGACACTAATGTTAGTCTACAAACCATAAGGCTGAGTTGCACCAGCTTACTTTAACGCTAACTTTAACCCTAACTATAACCATTCCACGCTTCGCGGGGCGGGCTAATGTCAAAATTTGACCGTAACTTTAACCGTGACTATGGTGCAACTCAGCCTAAGTAGACTACCATTAGTGTCACAATCTATTATGATGGCAGATTTTGACACTAATAGTAGTCTACAAACCATAATTAGACTACCCTTAATTTCAAAATCTGTTATTATGGCACTATTCATGAACCATTATGGCACAATTGCAAACTTCGGGCCCAGTCAGGGTGATGCTATTGCAGACGACCGTAGATTTGGCTACTCATCAGGTCATCACAATATGCTTTGGTTGTCAGGGCGGAACACAATGATTCTGAGTTCTACTTAAGTATAAGCAGAAACTATCTTGCAAGTGGATCAAGGTGCAGGTTTTCAATTGAAACTTTTGAAAGAGTAAATGCCATTACTTATATCCGAATGATAACGTCTGCTAAATAAATAAATAAATGATGTAGAGTAAAGCAAGCGTAAGGAAGTGCCCTACTAAAAGAAAGTACCCACCTACAGAGTAGTCAATGAGAGTAGATATAAGTATCATCATCATCATCATCTGCCTACTTCAGTTCACATTCTTAATCACCTTTTTAAAGACTTGTGGTTGATATGTAAAAAACTTAGGTTTTATACTTGGTTTTAGTGTAGTAGATATAATAAATGCTGACGTCACCAGCTTCAAACTTGACCGATATGGCACTTCCTCAAACTGCCTCCATTTGTCCTAGACAAGCATCCTCATAAGTCTCTCGGCGTGATGCCATGTTATCACACCTAGTTATCATTTGCAAATATCATCCGACCCGACCAATGGCAGCTCCGCGAAAACCTTCGCCAATCGCCGCCGGAGTCTTCGTTGAGGCTTCACGCGAAACTTACGGTTTTGCAGGTTCATTGTGTCTTGACTCTATATATTCAAGTTTTTCGAGTGATTTGATGACTTAAATATACTTGGTAACTTTATATAATTTAGCTTTGGTGGGTTTGGTGGTGTGTGATGTGAAATGGCGTCAGTGGTGTCGTTAATCCGACGAGGAGTGTTTGCCTTAGTGATTAGCATACTCTAAGAGGCAGTACATTCGGCAGATCATTGCAGCTGGCGTCATAAGGTTAGTTTACTCTTCGCCGTTACATACCATCTATGCAAACGTAAAGTCTATGTTTTATAGGCTTCCAGTACCTACTGTCCGTATACTAAGTATCTTTTGTTTAATATCAATTACAAAGCAATGTAAGTACTATTTTATTGCGTTTGTTGTAATGGTGTAAGGAAGCCTTGCGTTGCCATGAAGTGATGTATAATGCGTAGGTATTGTATGTGAGTACTAAACATTCTTCTATACATAATAATTAGAAAATTCATTAGATTAATAGAACGTTTTAGATAGGTACCTACTAGATAATGAATGACTAGATTGACTAGTGGGAATGGGATAGACGGGTTTTGAGGTACGCGATACGTACAATTTCGGATACCTATGTAATGTGCCTATGTGTGTTACATTAAATACCTATGTAGTTAGGTTATATTCCAAGTAACTTGAATATGAAAAAAGATAATTATTTTTATAAAAACAGATTTCTTATCAGATGTCTTCTAATTGTTCGGTCAAAGATAACAGTATCTCAACATAACAATGATTTTGCGACACCTACGTCGTGTAGTGTTCAACTCGAAAGGTTTTGAGTCCTACCTTAATGCAAATTTTGGCCAACTTTGTCTATTTCTTAAATGGCAGGAGAACCGCCATTATGTACCTACCTACATAAGCTGTGTTAAATACGTATTAAAACTTCTCTTCAATGAAGAACTTACAAATTCGTTCCAATCTTCCAATATGATCAAACATGTGCTAAATTCTAAAGAAAAATCACCTACAAACGTTGACAAAAATAGCCAACATTTCTGCGCTAAGCAGGATCTACTCATTTCCAAATCAGACTAATGTCGAAAATGCTTCACTTTTTTCTCGCATAGGTACTTCTATTATCATGATGTTGATAATTATCTACTCCAACAGTTGGTGCGAAATTACACCTAGAATCATCCTATTCGATTTTACACGTGTAGTGTACACACTACACGGAGACACCTAGCCAGTTTAAATTATGTAAAGCACTAACTTGCAGATTCTATCGCACGACGCACACATTACCTATACACCTACATAACATAAGATACAACTTATGTGTAAACAGATAATTAACGTAAATGTAAACTTATAACTGGTAAGTTAATAGGCACTATAAGCAAGGAAATAAGTTCTAAAACGACGGATAGATGATAAAGGAAGAAAAAGATACGCAGCGAGCAGCGTATGAATGAAGATACGCTACGCCAACACCACCTCACACCTGAATAGGATAGAATAGGTTAAGCAGATGATGAAGAATCGTATGAGAGTAGCTACCTAAGCAGCAAAGGAGTGGAACGAACTCCCGGCATGAGTCTTCCTTGTCAGGCTGTCACATAGAATACAATCTAGTTCTAGACGTTTTAAAAAACAGGGTAAATATCTA
This sequence comes from Ennomos erosarius, assembly GCA_963580505.1. NCBI lineage: Eukaryota > Metazoa > Arthropoda > Insecta > Lepidoptera > Geometridae > Ennomos > Ennomos erosarius. Next base: position 13,027,183 of record OY756987.1, read on the forward strand.
CGTAGGTACCTACAGTCTTGTCGTCTTCGACCTCATCTTCACTTATTTTATGTCCGCTGAATAAAGTAAAATTGAGAAAATATTCTAGCTAAACGTTTATCCTCTGAAAACATCATACAATAACAAGATTGGTCGCATTTCGCAGTTGCCACTTGCCATTGAAGCTGAAGCCGTGTTGGACTAATTATGACGCAGCTTGTGTAGCTATAGTTTACGTTACAGATTACAGGCCCTTATCACTTCTAACTATATTTCTATGATAGATTAACATAGAGATAACAGATTTGGTTTGCATCGCGCATTCTTTCCTCGTCATTAGGTAGGTACCGTTAAAATATTGTTATTCTTATTACGGCTTAGTAGCCACGATTTCATCAAATTCGTTTTTGGTCAAATTCTGGTTTCCCTACCGTAGGTAGTTTATTGAAATTACTCTTTGAAAGTAGCTTTTAGGCAACGAACAAACTTTTTTATTATCTAAAAAATATTTACTTAAGGCTCTGTGTAGATGGACCACGAAGAAATCGTTAGTTTGATATTACAACATCTTCTGTCTCTATTCCAGAGCTATCTAAAGTATGCTGGTTTCCCGCTACCTATGGCTGCTTTTGTGCTACGCTCAGTACGCTCGCTCTAACTTCGTCCAGGAGTACGAGGAGCTGTCCAACCTGCTCATGTACCCTCGCGACGAGCAGAGCGAGCCGCTGCCCATAGAACTGGGCAAGGATAGGATTTCAGGGTGCATATGCAGAGCCAGTGTCAACCACAAAGTGGTGGTGTGCTTCGGGAACTACGAATGCAGGAAATTCCCTAGGGTAGGTTATTGGTTTTGTTACGTTCTAAAAAATTACATCATTTTGTTGTGCGACATAGCACAGACAAGCTATTATTTTCAGGCGCACCATATGCTTTTCATTGCTCTACCTACACGCAACCGCAGAATTACTGCCGCCGCGCCGCAACGTTGTCTATGCGATAACTGAAAACACCACCAAAACCTTGAACCTACGGAATACTATGCTGAATTAAATGTACTTAGTGGCTAAAATTATGCTCAAATTCAAAGCAAATTTTCTCTAGCCTTGCATATTATTTATTTCATGTTATGCATCTTACATCAGTTACTGTTTTAATGACACAGTTTTTGAACTGTTATCATCACATAACACGCAGGGACCTTCCTACGGAAAAGAGAACCTAATCAAAATACAAACAGTACAGATCTTTAAACAATCATAGTAGTAGATATAATTTTACGTAGATAGATAGGTAGGTACCACAAGTGTGACTTGCATTTGCGTTTGATAACGTAGTGCCTAACATAGTAGAGATATATTGCGTACTAGCTTTTGCCCGCGGCTTCGCACGCTTGTGTTATGTTATTTTTACGTTATCATCTAATAATAGATAATGCATTTCGTACCAAACAACAAAATCCACTAAATCTTTTCCAAGCTGAGCACAGTAACCTGTATTAGCATAGGTATAGGTATAACGCAAGCATAGCCGTGAGTGGAAGCTATTTAAGCCATTGCCTAAATTTAAATGTTTTGAGTCTAATATAGATTTATAACAGTAAAAGAAGTTTCAAACAAAAAACTACAATTTTATAAGTACCTCTTCAAATCTCTTTAAATATTTCTTCATATTACAACAAAAAGAAATCATCATCACTTCACTCAGGTCTTTAACAGAAGTTTCAGTAAATTTTGTTTAGGTAGTAGTTACCTAAGCAGTCAGGTACGGTTTAGAAAAATATGGAAGAATCACACACGGTGATTCTTAAGTTTGGCTCCATACGAATTGAGTACCTACACTTAGCCAGTGTCCATAATAAGTTTATAAATTGCTGGAGATATGCATTTACCTGTACGATGCGTACATAATTAATTTTCTTAATACTAATTACGAATTACTAATACTAAACCACCACTCCTTAAAGAATCGACAGTTATAATTATTATTATGTCCACTATTTTCCACGCTGTCTCATTCCCACTGCACTTTCAACGTACCTACCTAGTGATGAAAGTGAGGAAGTAGGTAAAATCGTCATTACAAAGATAGTTACTTACCTACTATAACTATCTAACCTTCTTGAAGTAACTGAGTAATGGCTTCGAATTCCGTGGTTGTACAATACAGGTCGTGCAATACTGGTTGTACATTATTTGGTTGCGCATTCCTGGCTGTACAATACAGAGACTCATCAATAATTTTTTGCTCCCGTGGTGTATTGAAAAGCCCACAGATCTAAAATATTTTAACTATTTTTTTTTTATTTATTTTTTTATATTTATTCACTACACTTTACACTACATATTAAAAACTTATTTCAACATGCAAGAAGAAGAAGAAGAACAAATAAAAAAAACAGTCAAAAACGAACGTTACGCGCCATTTTGTTGTTAATTCGAGGATACAATTGCCATAACGAATACCTACATATTATTATATCTAAGTACCTACCCATAAACATTTTTCATAAAATATTTCGTATCGTTCGTATATATATTGGCTAAATACAAATATCGCACTTACTTTATTGTAAAATAAAAAAAGGTTTTAAAATGCGTAGCAATGGTAAGGGTCTATAACTTAAGTAGCTATAAGTACTACAGGGGGTCTAGCTAAGATACCAACCACTAACGCTAACGCCAAACGCCAACTCCAAAACTGTATTGAAATGACATTAGCTGTGGAAAAGTAAGCGATTTCCGAAATGTCATTCTAGTACATTTTGGAGTTAGAGTTTGGCGTTAGCGTTAGTGGTTGGTTTCTTTGTTAGACCCTCAGGTACCTTAAAACTTCCTTGGGGTCGATCAAGAATGTAGCAGTAGCACAAAAATAATTTTATCTACCTAATTAGATCGGTAACGTCTACACGTTAAGTTTATGTAAATAATACATTTGACCAGATCGCCAATAAAGAACATTGCTCCCGCCAAAACGCTATAAATCGAAAACTTGAATAAAAATGTAAGCTTCAATATTGGCTAAGTATGATAAACGCGTGATGCCTTATGAATAATTATAAAAAGTCTAAGTACCTACCCTTTTAAACAGTTTTCATAAAATACTTCCTATCATTGGCTAAATACAAATTTTGTCTTATGCCAAAATAAAAAAGGTTTTACAATGCGTAGCAAAAGCTAGGGTCAATAAATGAAGAACCTATAGGCACAGATTACTGAATATGTTACTACTATAGGTTAAGCTATAGGTACTATAAATACAATTTTAAATACTTAGTTATTTCGAATGGTAACGCGTAGTAGATTTTTGAAAACTTTTACATAATACCAGATCGCCAATAAAGAATTTTGCCCTCGCCAGAACCCGTTAAATCGAAAACATGAATAATAATTTTAGTTATGTTTCAATATTGGCTAAATATGATATCGCGTGAAGCCTTATAACTTATAATAAAAAGTCTAAGAAGTTTTTAGTTTTCGAAATTCCTTGTTCTCTGTGTCGTGCTCATATTTAAGAAGGTTCTCATACCTATCCTATTTTTAGTTTGGACCACAGATCAACGAAAAAACTTATCTATATGCAATACATATGACTTCCTTGGGTATAGGTACTTACATAATGAACACATTGATTTTCTCTAATCTGCATTGCATCGAGCGCAGACGAAGTTATCGCGCGATGTATTTCGCCGTAGCCCGAAAAGTATGATGCACTCATGATACACTGCCGGTAATGCAGGCGCGCCAATTGTTATTTACTGTTTTTTGTTTTTTATGTTATAAATACAAACATGCATTACATTACTTCCTTATTGCTTAGTGCAGTGGGGATTGTTCAGAATGAAATAAAAATGATTGGGGTTCCGTACTCAAAGGGTAAATCCTTATTACTAAACCTCCGCTGTCCGTCTGTCTGTCTGTCTGTCCATCAGACACCAGGATGTACTCATGAATCGTGATAGTTAGACAGTTGAATTTTTCACAGATGATATATTTCTGTTGCCACTATAACAACCGTGATCCGTATTCAAAAGGACAGATAATATAATAATTGCATATAATATTCTCACAGTTAGTAAAACATATTTATACGCCGACATGCAATATAACGCTACTGCTTCCTCCATTTTATTTAGCCCACGTCGGTCGCGCAGCAGGCAAACAAATTGACTGTGTGTCCGGGTTGGGGCGCTACAAAAACATCGAAGATAGTCAACAGAGATGTTTTTGAGCGCCAACTCAATAGCGAAGGTTCGGGCGTATATGAAGCCGCGCCATAATAGTAACAGAGTTTTGTTTTTTTAATCTGTGCATCCGGATAAACCCGAGATAAAATTACCGTCAGTAGCACAGAGCACATTTTTTTTGTCTCATCTATGATTAGTAGCTAAAATAAAACATACCTTTTGACACTGGCAAAATACCTACACTATGTGTGGACCAAAATATAAGAAAAAAAACTTACCTTGAAGCCTTGAAGCGGCCATCTTGTTAAAATCCCGTTCCGTTTCATAATGAAATCTTAATCATTTTCACCAAAAAAAATAATTACATTATTTAAAATTTAATATATCCTATGTTGTGCACCGGGTTTTTCTAAGCTTATTAGTGAAAACCGCATGAAAATCCGTTCAGTATTTTCGGAGTTGTGCCGTAACAAACAAACAAACAAACAAACAAACAAACAAACAAACAAACAGACAAAATGTCTAAAAAGTAGTTTAACGTGATAAGCGAAAAATTTCAAGCCAACCTTTGTCATTTTTTTTTCGATATCTTGCATTTACAGATTTTTTTATCTCTACAGTTTTATTATATGTATAGATAGATTAGCGACGATAAACGCCGTTGTATTAATTTTAGAGCTGCCCATAAACCAAGTTCGCATAATAATGTAAGTTTTCTAATTTTCAGGTTAAATTTCGCAGCGACAGACTCAGGGTGAGGACAACAGTGATAGATAAAATCCTTAAAGGAGAACTGGATGCGTACTACTACCTAAAAGTATTAGAAATAGAAGCTAATCACAAACTTCAGTACTTGGAGCCAGGAGTCTTTAAGAATTTAAGTAATTTAGAGCAGCTCTCCATTTCATACAACACGCTACTGAATGGAATACATCACAATACATTCGAAGGATTGGTCAATCTTCACAATCTTACTTTGGTAAATAACGGTTTCACAAGCGTGAGGCACCTTACTCCGGCGTTCCAGCCTAGCATTCTGCCATCGTTGAGAGGATTGGATCTATCGGAGAATGCTTTCGAAACTATACCAGAGAACACATTTGAACCAATGCAGGGTACAACGTTGAAAAAATTAGATATTAATCTCTGTAGACTGGACTATATTCACCCAAATAGCTTCCTTGTTTTCAAGAATTTACGGGAGCTGAATATTGGAGACAACGACTTAAATGTGACAATAATAGGAAGTTTCTTGTCAACAATGATAAATGCAAGAATCAACTTATTATTTCTCGATCTAGCTGGAATGGGATTTCGTAAGCAACCACCAAGAGAACTGATGAATATCATTGCTAACAGTACTATAAAGAGGTTGATTCTGTCTAGGAACCAATTTGAAATTATAAATGATGATGCATTTCCACGAATGGAGAACATCGAGTTAATCGATTTAAGAAAAGTCCTTGCAATTGCTATAGGGCCAAACGTATTTGCACCTCAAAAGTTTCCAAATCTCAAAGTTCTGCTTTTAAGTAGAAATAATCTACCGGGAATTCACAGGACTCCTTTATCTAGTCAGCTTTTGCTCCTAGATCTATCAGATAACAAAGGTAGTGTATCAAACCCAATGTACTATGAAATTGATAGAGATACGTTTATTGCAAGTAAGGAATTGAGGATATTGAATATTGCTTTCAACAGAATAAGATCCATATTTGACTACACTTTCAGAGGCTTAGATAACCTGAAGATATTGAACATGGAAAATGGAACAATATATCATATTGGAGATGGCAGCTTCAAGCATCTTAAAAGGCTAGAAGTGTTAAATTTGGCTAACAATCCTCTGGAAGCCAACGAAAATCTAACTACCGCTCAGTTTGAAGGGCTCAATGAATTAAAATGTCTGACGTTAGAAAATTGTGGCATTAGAAAATTTTATGACGACGATAACATCTTCGAGACTATGCCCAATCTGACACATTTAATACTAAAAAATAATCAGCTCCTTTATATAACAGCTGAAACAATCAAACCATTAAAACTTTTACAAGTTTTGGATCTGAGTGAAAACTTACTGATATCATGGTGGAAACCGCTGTTCCTGGAGTCAGGAGTGAAACCACTTCACATTTACCTAACAAACAATAAGATTTCCCATTTTTCTCTTACCATGATTCAAGACATCAGTTATTTGTTGGAAAATAGAACCAATGGAATCGATATTAATTTGATGGATAATATTTTTATCTGTGATTGTAGCGCTATGTATAAAACTTACCGCTGGCTGCAAGTTAATGGAACGGAGAGCCTGAAACGTTTTTTTTACACATCTAAATTTCAGTGCAGCAGCCCTGACCTATGGGAAGACAGAAGAGTAGCTGACTATCTTGCGTCCATAAAAACTGTACATTGTCTCATGTACGAGAAGATATCCAGCGTTATGGTTCTCGTATGGACGGCGCCTTCTTTAATTACAATAGCTCTAGTTCTAATCGTAGTGATGGTAATTTATAAATACAGAATGTACATAAGATATTGGATGTTTTTAGCTAAACTAGCATTAGGTAGAAGTACAAAAAAGAAGGCTGCTGAACAGAAAGAAGCAGAATTGAAGGGGTACAAGTATGATGCCTTTGTTTCCTATTGTAATGAAGATAGTGAGTTTGTTTCAAGTTTGATTGCTCAATTAGAAAACCATCCACCTTATTTGAAACTGTGCGTTTACGAAAGGGATTTCGAAATAGGATCATTTATATCTGATGCGGTGCAAAAAAGTATTAATGAAAGTAAATACGTAGTTTTAATTATTAGTAATAACTTTGCGAAATCTCAGTGGTGTCGATGGGAGACACAACTAGCAGAATATCATAGAATATTTTTAGAAGACGGAACGTCCTACGATCCGCTAGTATTAATAAGAGTGGGTGAAGTTCATAATAAGTACTTAACGACAACCTTAAAATATTTGTTGAAAACTAAAATATATCACACTTGGGATGAGAGGAACCAAGACGAGTTTTGGAGGAAACTCCGAAATGTTTTAATCAAGAACAATTGAGTTAAATAAACTGTTTTTTTAAAGAACTTTCTCATTTCTGGTCACGAAGACTCAAAGTGGAAAACGTGTTTGGTATGTTAAGCATCAGCAAACTACGTAAATGAATGCAATGGATTCAATCACTCAATTTGCTTCGTTTCTTAGCTTGTGTATTCGTGACCTAATTACCTAATTCCTAAATAAATATTCTATGGAAAGCTGGGAAAAAGCTCAGGATTGTGTAGGTACTGCTAACTAGTTAACTATTTCTAACAATAACTATGCATAGGTACGCTGATAAGAATGATGACGATTTCTGAAATGCTTGTCCTACTTTAAAACTAGTCGGCTACTATTCAAAACACAGATCTGTACAAGTAACGCTGTTGTTATTGAAATAGCAGTCAATAAGTGTATTTACACGGTGTCAAAACACAGGTTTACAGCAGTGCGTGCGACGACGGGGCGGGGCAAGAAGTAGGTACCTATACTTACATTTACAAACGAAGTTTACGTGTCCACAAGTGCTTAATTAATATTAAGCAATGGAAAATAGATCCAAAATGTAATATCGAGCAAACATAATACGCTGTTTTTTTGACTGAATTTAACTACAAGAATAAAGAGGAGCATTCATGCATGATCGATTTGATAGTATTTTGGGAATAGACCCCTCTCTAGATATTTATTTAAGGTAAATGATTAACAGTAGTAGTAGTCTTTACTTATGAACATTAGTTAATAGCGAAGATAAATCACCGCCAATCCCAAGCTTACCGAACACCTGGAGCCTTTCAAAATACACAGAGATATTGGATCACTTTGTATATTTTACCGTATTTACAATGGGGAATGCTATGAAGAATTATTCGACCTGTTCGACCTGATACCGGCATCGCGTTTTTACCATCGCACCTCTCGCCACCGTGAAAAAGCTCATCCACACATTATTGAGTCGTGGAAGTCGCATACGACTCGGTTTATGCGCGCTTTCTTACCGTACACCTGCAAGATGTGGAATGAGCTTCCACCAGCGGTCTTTCCCCAGAGCTACAACATGCAGCAATTTAAAGGGAGGGTCAAAAGAGTAATACACAGGGAAAGCAACGCATCAGTGGCACGTCTAGTGTTACAGATGTCCATAGGCTACGGTGACCTCTTCCCATCAGGAGGGCCGTATGCTTGCTTGCTACCTATAGCATAAAAAAAAGAAAGAAGGTTTTAACTGTGCAGTGCAGTGCAGTGGTTATTAGTATGGGGTTTTAGTGAATACTTAATATTAGCAAATGGCAAAGGTTATTTGTAAAGTTAGCCGTTTCGCAAAATACGGTAATACTGTAATAAACCTATGGAACTCTGTCTTCGACTCTTCCTCTTACTCTAAAACAGTCGCGGTCTGAAATAATAATCATAAGGCAGAAATGTAAATAGAAAATAGCACTGTAGCGGTTGTCAATGTTGTCGTGGGGAGAAACGGAATTGCATTCTAAAAAGTTAAAATCTAGCTAGACCGCAAACCTAAAGTTATATACTTACTTCGAAGGGGTTTATTTAAAACCTATGATAGCAAGCTGGCGTCTACCACGAAACTACAAGACAGGATGAAAGTTAGGTAGGTAACTTTACGTTCTAATTCTAATGTCTTTCTTTATACGGAATATTTAACAACCACATTTTCCTCATCACCCACTCAGTTTCGCAAGCTCTTATCAAAGTTGCGTTGAAAGTTGCTATATTTCTTTGAAAAATTTAAGTATCGCAAAACGAAAGTGCATATAAGTAGTTAATATTTACTTCAAGCTGGTTTCACCGAGACTTTCTAGAGGACATTAAGAAGGGAAACTGTCATAAACTTTTGTAAGATGCTGCCAAGTTACCACATAAATACGCAGTATGGAATGCAATAGAGAATAGAGATAGATCTAATATCGAAACGAGCACTAATAAGATGCCTTGCTTGATATCTTCAGAATTATTCTCGGTAAAGTCAATTTAACTATTGGTAGGTGCTTAGGTCTGTAGATGATGCACCATAAAGTAAAAGTAGATTTGTGTAATATGTACTTCATACATTCATTCTATTGAGTGTACCTAAGCTCCTCCTTGTTGAATGATGTAACTATCATTATGTGATCCAATCATTTTTCCCAAGTAGATGTAGGTACATGTATAGTTATTTCGTAACGGTTGTGATGCTTGTCACAAGGTCAGTTTACGCATCTAAGCTACCTCTATGATATTTGCATAGCTCTAGGTTAAAACCTGAACAAAATTAACAAATTTTATGGCTGACCGCAGAGGATGCTTGTTGGGAAAACATTTCGATGCTGGCTTTGTAAATACAGTTTACGCCCTTGTTGACTATGCTAAAGAAAATCACATCTGAAGTGGTTCTAACATAATTGGTAACCTATTTCTGGCTGATTGCATTCACGACACAAAACTAATATTCTATGATTACCTGACATTCATTTTTTGAAAGCCATTTTATTATTACTAGTCGCCAGCGCCACTCAACCAGTTATTTCAGTACCTAGTCAAAAGACATATTTTTCTCCTTTCAAACCGTAACATGTAAAGGTTTTTTTGGATAAGCTTGCTGATGATAACGACCAGATAAAGAACGATGGGTTACATCTTTCCGCTCTACTAAATAAGTGTGCATGTGCCATCAATATTAACATTCAAAACTTACAACGATGCCCTTCTAAAGCATCACCCAGTACAACGAAAGCATACAAAGCCCATGAATCGAATGAAATGAAGACAATTAGCTTAATTAACGAGCCTTTCGATTTTAAAGTGGCAGGTCGATTTGCGCGGGCGCCATTGTTTTGGCACGGGAGAAAACACCTTCTTCATTCAAGATATCGCCGCGGATAACGGTGCGGTCGCACTCGGACTCTCCCCGTCCCGCTCCGATGTACAAGCCGTTCAAACCGAAGAGTGAGATGGATGCAGACGGCGGTCGGCAACCGATTACTCGACTGACCTACTCAATGGCACACACTCTTTCTTCGCGTCGAGCGGAACCTAATTTTTATATCGTGTGAATTTGCAATGCGATGCTCTCGTGGTAATAGCGTGAAATAACTGAAATTATAATGATTGATGAGCAGCCACAGCGGATTCTTGAACGCAACCGAGACTAGCTGTTTCTATAAATAAAACGCGTCTAGATTTTTCACGACGAAATTGGCATGATGAATGGCATGGTTGATTAAATTGTAGTCATTATCAAGAAGTTCGACAAATTGGAAATTACTCTTATGATTCATTATGGAAGAGCTTTATGCATCTGGAGGTTGAGGAAGTAACTTCTTTTATTTTAGTAAAACACCCACCCACTGCATCAGTTACGGTTAATAAAGAAGTTCTAGAATTAGGTAAGTACTCCTAAACCATACAGGTGCTTAATGATGAAGCATCAAAAGCATTATGAAAACTTTTTAATACACCAACACCTTGAGGCACACCCGAATTTATTCACCGAAACAGTTTGAAAAATAGAGCTTCTGCCTGACAATAGTAACGCCGCTTCTCAGAAAGTAACTAAACTATAATATGCCACTTCCAAACCTAGACAGAATTCCAATCAACGCGTACAGTAATGATCCAAATAGCGACAATTACCTTCATCCGAAGCACCGGTAACTTTTCCTTTAGGGTGCGTGTGATCTGAACAAAAAGTGCATCAGATTGCACCGGCCAGTCCTCGCGAAAGTCAGTGCCATTGCCAAGTTTGCGAACGGGGAAGCGAGGCCGCTAGTGGCGAGGCAGTAGCAGTAGGCCCCCGATCGCGGCGCAACGCAGGCGCACCACGATGTTCTCTACAAGTCCGCGCACAGTGAAAGTTCGTTAGCGATGCTCGCAATCACGTTTATGTTTGTGGTGAGTGCTAATCACGTTAAAAGTGTTAATAGAGGGTGCTCCCTCTCAAGTTTTGCTGTTCGTGAATTTAGGGACTTTTTTGAGGACTATGGATACCTACAGGTTGTATAATTTAATTAACTATTTGATGAACTGTCGGCACCATACAATCTTAAAAAATATTCGCAAACAGGAACGCTTAATTAAAGCTTTCATAGAGAATTCTCCCATAAGTTCAAGAGATAAGAATAAGCCCATTGTTTAAGGTCTACCGAGAATGGGGGTCAGCGAACCCATGATATTAGAATACCTATTGTCAAATGACATACGGTACAAATGAGTTACGAGCGTTTGTAATGTGTTGGGCTATTAGGAATTGGAAGCTATAATTAACATGTAAACATAGGAGCTAGAGACGTCTCTTTCTACAGAGCAAAAGATGGAGACAATGGCCTCATTGTACCGATAAAAATTCAACGCAATGAGCGTAATAGCTAAAAATTTGATTTACGTGTAATAAGAAAATATAAGAATAGAATAATTAGGTTGATGGCCAATCATAGTTTATATTAGATTTTTTAAAGGAGAGTTAAACTATGATGCAGCAGTTACTGCAAATTCTTTATTTAGACCTAATATTTTAACATCATTAGTACTTACCTACTCACGATAATCCTAAACAGCAAGATATGAAAACTATAGAGCTCAGCTATTTCAAACGATTAAAGGCCGAGCACATTTGACTAACATACAAATTTCAAAGATATAAATCAAAATCAAGTGTTCTGAATCAAATAGAGACATAAGTAAAAACTAGACTGAACCAAAGACAGAATTGGAGCAAGCGGTACCAACAGCAGCGACACCGGCAGCGTGGGAAGCGGGTCGCGCACTTTACCCACTTTTAATTAATTTTCATGTAGACCTCCTGAAAAATCAGGAACAAAATCAGCTAAAACCTGACTGCACTGGTCAATAACACAATCATAGAATATCATTACAAAGATAGATAGAAGAAATCCAAGTATAAAAGATGAAAATGGTAAAAAATGAAACTGGTTAAATTAATGATTAGAATCGACCTTTGTTGAATGAGGCAGAAATCTATTAAAAATATTAAGAAAACTTCAAAAAAGGTCTAAGAGAAAAATTCATTACTGTTTGATATTTTATTATGTAAAATAAGCGCAAAAATCTAGGAATAGATTTAAAATGAACATTTAAATAAAACTGATTCTAATCTTAGCATAACAAAAGTAGACAATCAACAATCAAAATTAGGTAGAACTGGAAATGAGTGTGATAGCTTGATAAACGATCGAGTTTTTTAGTTTATGAAGGTATGTCTGTGTAATGTACGTGTGTACTGTTGTGGTTTATGAATTGTTAGTAGTTTTAGCCACCTTATCAGGAAAAGTAGAGAAAAGAAGAAGTCCATCAGAAATACTTACACTATCCAAAATAAAATAGAGTCATCAAAGTCGTAGAGCTGCTGCAGTACTCAAAGCAACAAGAAATGCCCTAGATCTTATATGAATGAACATGTACGCTGTCAAGCATAATTTTAACTAGTGACCTGGTGACATTGTAATATGCGAATTTGATACCGGTTTAAAGAGTTGCAGAGTATTGTAACAACACCTACGAAAGATAAGTCCAAATACGTGTTTGAAGACTTTGAAACCCAAACGCAGTCGCAAGCAAAAGCTTATCTAATTATATGATAAAAACCAACTTCAACATCAGTTAAAGAGTTCATTAAATCTAATTTCAAGGGCTGTGTTTACAAAATATGACATAACTTGTGCATAACCGCAGTGTGAGATAGGAAAAACGTGATTTACATCACAGCTGGTGTCGGAGCCCTAGTTCGGAGCGAAAGTTTGGCTGCGGCGGGTTGATTTCACCGCGGCATGGCATCGCCTCGGGTATCACCTATACCTACCTTGAGTAATAACCTCCTTCACCGACGGACTACTCAAGCACTAAGTTTGATAGCGTACCTATAAAATGTTTAGTGCTAGAGGAGTCTTGTTTGATAGCTTGACACTAATTTAAGAGGCAGCGCGAAATAACAACATTTTATTTCCATCTGATAATTATGTCCATGATATGTCCATGTTCAGACTGAGGAGGCTAATCTGTCACCAATTCATCATAGTGGAGCAGATGACGATGATAATAATCTGAAGAATAAAAAGGGTGGATCTTTTCACGTCCAGTGACTCCAGAATAATCTTTTCAAGGATAGTGCCGTCTACTGGAACTTACAGTAACTCTTTGTTTATTCTAGCCTGGTTAGTGCTTTATCATGAGACTGGACTGTATTTGAATACAGATATCCACAAGCACGAATGCATGAAGTTCCCGCGGTTTGCGGCAAATGCTAGGTAAACGATATTATAATTTAGCTAATCCAAAGACTATCTGAATCTCAAGTGTGGATTCCCAAGTCTCAAGAAACAAAAATTAACAAAATAAGCGCATTTAGTGTCTAATCAGTTCTTCTGTCGTGATTGCGTTTGCAACGTGTCGACAGACGATTAGCTTTCTATAGTGCCTCTTTGGTAACTATTCGAATATAAACGAGAAGGAATACGCGAACTATAAAAATCCTTCCTCAAAAAGAATACTTAGTAAAATATGAAAGTAGTAGGTACTTGGTTCTGAGCTAAGTCTACGGACAATACTAATGTTTATGTCAGCCTTTTCAGGCGTACTCAGTAAGTCAATATAGTATATCGTACGTAGGCAGGATTACTTCACGAGCGGACGCGACCTCTGTGAAAACTTGATTTCCACCTTACATCACTTGGCCAATAGCATTAACAATCAGATGATTATCATCTGACGTCACACCTGCTCCCCAAACACGCCATCAGTCACTTTCACTTGCATGCCTGTCCGTCTGTCCGTCGACACTCGGAACTAATCATATATGGCAGTTTTGTTTTGTTTCTCGACGACCTGCTGGGGACGGGCTGGGATTGTTACTTTCATTTCGTCAGATTGATAAATTAACTTGAAACTAAATACAATGTTCAGTATTAATTGTTGCAGTTAAGCTTATACAAATGGTTTCTGGTTATTCAGAACAAATGGTGTGACATTTGTAATATGTGCAAATGCAAACAGATTATTTAAACAGCATAGTAAGATACGGAAGCCGACAAAGTATTACCAAGATTATGTAGTTAAAATGCTGTGAATATACCTTTATTAAATAAATATTGTGTACGTGTGATGTTGTGTGTGGTAGCTGGAAGCAACTGGATTAGAAAGACTAATAGAGCTAAGAACTCAGTGGCTGGTTTTGGTTAGCAAAATATTATCCAGCAGTGTCTAGAAAATGATTACTTACAGCAATGATGATATCATTATTATAAAAGGATTGTAAAGTTTATGAATACGAAAGTTTATTAAATTAGCAGAGACTATTCGGCACTATATTCGTAACAAAATTGAATTGATCTTTTACAGTAATCTGAAGTCTACTTAGTATTTCTTTATTGCAGCCCAAGATGTTTTGGCAAGAGATACGAGTATGAACATGTTTGCAGAACCAGTTGTATGGTTTACAACATTGATGATAAGATTTTCTTTAAAATATGCCTCCATTATGAACTGTCTAAATAAAAACTACTGGGCACTTTCAAAACCATCGCATGTAAGTAATAAATAATAATAATAATAATAAATATGTGTGGACATTCCACACAGCGCCATCTAGCCACAAACTAAGCATAGTTTGTACTATGGGAACCATATAATGGATATAATACTTAGATACTTTTTTGTAAATACATACATAGAATACAATATAACACCCAGACTAGACACAGAACAAACATCTATAGTAATTGTAAACTATTGACTATGTCAATGATAATGATAAAATTAAGATGTAATAGCCATAGCCATTAGCTAACACAATTTAATGAATAAATCAAAACCACCTGCGCACTGACAAAACCATAAATCATGCATCTCTAGAGACACAAGGCAATAAACGTCTCACTTAACATAGTAGTTCTGGTATTGTAACCAATCCCAGTAACCCTATCCCAAAACATTTGATAACGGTACCCAAGTGCCCACACGTGCACTTTTGGTCATGACCACGTTATAAACATCTCCGTTTGAGACCTTGAAACGTGAGGATGTCGTTATTTGTGTCAGTGGTTGGCGGTCGCAATCTCGTATGTAAAGCTTATGACTTTGTCAAACTGTTCCAAAGTTGTTCAAATTATCACACACTTAAAAAGGGATAGTCGTTACGCAACGTGAGGCTCCAGATCCAGATACCAGACGGATGACACACTCCGGAAAAGAAGACGGTAATGATAATGATACTCCGGGGTGATAGAGATCGCCAAAGATAGAGACAAATGGAAGGAAACGGGGGAGACCTTTGCCCAGCATAAGTGGAATATAAGTATTGAAGGTTATAAAAACATATGGCCAAATGTGGGATAATTCAAAATACAGTGAACGTACATTTTTGAAACATTCAATCGCGCCGTTAGGTTAAACTCTACCTCTATGAAGAAAACAGTCCACATCCTTATTCCTTAGTCAATAAGACACGTGCTTGGCTATAATAATGACATTCATTTATTCATTTATAAGCAATTATGCTGTACCTACTACGCCGTAGGCGTAAATAGAACCACTCCTAGATGTTCGGAGTTCATGAGTTAGCTAGACTTAGGTTAGGTACTGTTATTTTTTGCATTACTTCAAATCGAATATATGTATCGTCGTATCGTCCCATAATTGCTTTCGCTGTGTTCTGCTCTGTATTCATGCTAAAAACAGCCTTACAAATACATTCATCTAGCTTTAGTTATCAAAATTGGTTGCTCCAAATGTCATAAAATACAAGCATGTCCAAACCTGCACACATAACATATGCAAATTAATTTCGCCGATTACTCACACACCCATAAACGCGGTCCATAATCCTGCCCAAGCTGCGTTTGCGCAACACAACTAGTCAAGTATCAACCTACGTGGCTTCCGCAAGGAGAGTAGAAAGTACCTACTAAAAGTGAAAACTGTCCTGGCAATGCAACCTTTTCGTAATTGATCTTGTCTTCTCGGATAACGTATAGTTTAAATCTATTCGAAGACAGATTGATTTTCGATTCAGTACAATGAAAAGGTTGAGAAGCTTAAAATTATTTCGGACTAAGTACCTACTTGTAAATTGACTTCGAGGTTATTTATGTGACAGTGAGATGAAATTAACAATTGGACATTGGAGCGTTGCTTCAGTGAGAGGCATTTTAACTAAAAGGCTTGCTAACTTTTGTTAGTAAGACGACATTTTATATAATCCTCGAACACAACTAGCATTTCAAAATAAAAAAGATGGCGTATCTACCCGTGACAAAAAATTTTGATATTATGTTTTGAGAGTCAGTAGGTAGAGGTATCTAATTATGTGCCTAATATTTTGTTCAGAAATTACCTTGAGTACTAGATTCCAGAGAATTTTATTTTGTGCACTCTAGGCTCAGCTACAAAAAGGGACAAAAATTCAATTATGGCTCTGTTGTTTAGTAGTTTATGACATTAGTCTTAATGTTTGTTTATTTTGCATTGCATCAGGCGACGTTTTCTCGCGACAAGGAGAGTAGAAAGTTAGTAAAAGTGAAACCGCGAGGATCTGCCGAAGCCACCTCGAGGCGCAAACACCAGCCACCACGCCCATTGGTCACGCGCTCGGATGGAGCGAATGCGATTGTTTAAGTAACTCTATATTGTACGATATGTAACTTGTATGTTACTATTGAAAATTATTTCAAACGTGTATTAGACGAAAACGATTATGCAATTTGCGGCAAAATGTGGGACATTTGGTCTAGAATAAGTCAAATGAAATAATCCGATAAGGACATTATTTACAAAATTAGGTAGGTAAGTGAAGAAATATTTAACAATGTGGAACAGACATATGAACGGAATAGAAAGACTGAAGGAGTGAATCGATGGTGTAAATGCAGTTATGAATGAAAATAAAGCTAATATGAATAAAACAATGACGGCTGGCGGACGGAGTCGAAAGATACACTAACTGCACTAACCCCAAATAAAAGGGGACTAGGCTTAGAGCATCTATAAATGGAGATGTATATAATCCGCAAGCACCATTTTTCTGCCATTTTCTACGGGGGACGAGGTAGACAGAGACACGTACAGCACACGCGCAAACGGCGCGTGTAAACGCACGCCGCACACCATCTTAAAACACGCACACCGTTATATAAACTAGCGTAGTTACGCAGTGTCTACACGCACATTATGATATTATAGATGACCAAGTAGCGCCATATGACCGGCAGAGGGGAACGCCTTGCCTTGCCACCTCCTTTTTTAAATGCTCTAAGGGGACTAGGGCAAAAAGGTAAAGAAGACTTAATGTACAAATACGCCTTTGACGATTGGAAGACTTGACCAAAAGAGAATTTGGCGAAAACTGCAATTTGTCGAAAAAGAGATTTGACGTAATAACAACTTGTCTTACAGCTAGTTTGACCTAAGGAATCGAACCCACGCTTTTCTTTAAAAGTGTTCGAACACTTAGTTCCAATAATGCAATGGGTTAATAAGTAGATAAGATTATGCAGCAGGCAAGTGGCAACAAAGATTTGTATAAGAATGTAAATGATTCCATGTGCTAGTCTACTCGGTACATGGTTGGTGGGCCGTTTCCTGCAATGTTTGTGCGAAATCATGCATATTGGATCCAAGTTGCAGACTATGGCGGTAAACTAGACCAGTTTAATTCATGGCAAAGCATACAAATTGTTTGTTTAGTTGTTTTTATAGCTTAATTATTGTTTTGGTATGCCCTGTCGTATATATTATAAGTTATAACACAATAACCTTTTGATGCTTTACATCTGATGCTGCAATCAATCACTGGCCCATATGCGCTTAGGTGAAATGGAAATATGGTTATTTAAAATCGTATTTCCTTTTATATTATGTCCAATAGCTGACGGCAACGAATGACAATAATCTTCTTTTTACACGACTGTCTTCTAAGAAACTTACGCCAATTTAGTTAATTAAGTCATTATCGATAAACACCTATGCAAACTACGGTGGCAGTGGCAGGTAGACGTTACTTTCATTGAGCAGAGTTCAGAAACGAGACAGCGCAGGTGGCCGGTACCGCTTACCATCCGTCCAACAGATCAATTGCCCCACTTCCGAGCCGCCGCGATTCGTCGGGGAAATTAAGATGGATTCGATGACTTTATAGCCGCAGTAAAACAAAATTACTGACTAATGACACGCAGTTTATGAACTTGTCGAAGAAGTTGGTAGCGAATGGCACGGATTGCGCGCGAACTGGCTATTTATGGAGCTTTATATCCAGGTAGCGATTAACTTTGTTGCAATCGATAACAATTAACGTTTTATAAACAATCAATCAGTAATCGGATCTACGTGATAGATTATTTATCGATAAATAATTTTAACTTGTGGTTCAAATGAATTATCGGCAACGAAATTAATGTTTATTTTTATTTATTTTGGGCAGAATTACATTATATATTCAGATAGATTCAGATTGATTAGATTAAGATTTCTATAATTCCGCGAAGCCTATCTAGTAGTCGGTTGTGGTAGTAATAGTCAGTCAGCACTAACATCCCTGTGTTTTCCGCAAGTAGGTGGCATGTAGCGGCACGCGCGGGTTCGACCACGCGTCCTCGTGCGCGCGCACGCAGCGGGCGAGCCGCGCGCGCGCCCCGCTCGCCGCGCCCTGCGACCTCACCCGCCACTCCTACTGCAACACGCCCGGCACGCACTACCCCTGGCACGCCATCAGGAGGTTCGTCAAGGAGAACCAGGTTAGACAACAACAACTTACAATCCAAAACTAAACATAGGTACTTTTTCCTAGGCAGCAGCGATCAGTAACGTATGATATCTGACTTATGAAACTCATTTCAGGGTCTTATGAGGAGGATGTACGGCAACGAGCGTCACATATCAGTGCTGAAGGCAGAGCTCGACAACTACATAGAACAGGAGGATGAAGACATTATGAAGGCAACCCTTATGTACACCAAAGCCAGCCAGGCACGTGCCATGAAGGATAGGCCACACTTTAGACCTATCCAAGATAAAAATAAAAATAACGACACTCTGAAAGTCAAGCCTTTACAAAATACTAATCAAACTAAAGTAAACAACACGGATAACCGCAATGTCACAGAAATGAGCAATGAAACTCTAAACGACAAGAGTATAACATACAAAACTAAGTTAGAAAGCATTGCAAACATTGAAATCAACCACCTTGACCCAGACGTGATCACACTTGACGCCGTTATTAAGCAAAGTATTGAAACGAACAGTATCTATCCCAAATCCGGTGACGCGAAAATAGAGGCAAAGGTAGATAGTAAGGACAACGGCACTTTAGCTGCAAACAAGGTGACGACGACAACAGCAACAACAACGGAGACTATCAATGGTACTGAAACTACAACCGACAGTTCTGATGCGACCACAGAGGCTGGGAAGGAAGCCTGGAAACCAAGCGACTCATCAACGCTGCCACCGTCGCTTCTATTCTCGGAACATGAAAAATCAAACATTGATAGGGTCGACACGGCGCCACCGCCAAAAGTCAATGAAAAGAAAGAGGAATTCTATCAGAAGCCTCATCATCAAGAGTCGCAACGGCCGTCAGTGATAAAACTAAGTGGCGCGTAAGTTTCTGGTCAATTTTTAAGTAATTAGTTTCAGTTATAAATTACAATACATTACAATACAACAACTTTTTATTGCACACCAAATTAGGAAATAAAAGACAATAACAAAAAATATTAAAATTTAGTACAATGGGCGGTCTTATCGCTATACCGCGATCTCTTCCAGACAACCTTGATTAGTAAAGGAGGGCCCTTATTACTACATTAGCTTGTCTCATACTTTGGGTAACGATATCGAGTGCAACTAGGACGCGGCGCTCTACACAGTCTATCGAACGCTGTAGAGACCTCTGCTATCAGAGTCATCAGCGCAATGCAAACCAAAATTAGTTTAATGAAATAAAATGAAGAAAAAATTAGGAAGGAACACTAACCTAATTCTAATTCTACATGGGGGTGCTAAGTCCTGCACTGACGTCCCGCTTGGGGTGTATTGTGCATTTCCCCCTCTGCCAGCATCTACCCGAGCCACCCCAACTCCTTAAAGTAACGGAGTGTGGCTCTAGGCTGCTGGCACAACTGCTCCAGTGGTGCTGAAGCTGATGTTGGGTGTTGTATTGATGCAGATGAGGCATTCAAACAATCTTGAGTAGTATGCTGTGCGTCCACTCGTGTCAGCATTCCTGATGTGTATCTGGCTTCCACTAACCTATTATCCTTTACCGCATGTATTCCAGAAACGCGTGCGAGTCCCGTGAGATCATCGACGCGCCGTTCTGGGCGAACAGCACGCGAGGCGAAGTGCTGGTGCTGTTGAACATGTGGCCCTATGAGCAGTTCATCCACCAGGAGATGTGCGTTCACGAGCGCAAGCAGATGTACTGCAGGGAGGGTTGCAGGTACGTTACTTGGCTGTACTAGTTACATTTCTGATTAAAGGCTTATCCTTCTCGTTTCGATACCCTATCGATTACCTTACAAGATAATTACATATACGCGACTATCTGGCTCTAGCTCTAGTGTCAGATATAGGGAAGTTGAAAGATTATTATATCCTCTAGTGTCAAATCACTATGAAATCCAAGGATTTAATTGCAATGCTTACCTATCTAATCATTTTGATTTTTCGAACGGGAAGGGAATAATTCCGTGTCATGTCTCAGGATGACGTGCGCAGTGCAGTGTCACGCGAAACTTTTATTTTAAGGTTCCGAGTGACACTGCAATTGTTATGGGCAGCCGTGTCGCTTAACACCAGGTGAACGACTAGCTCGTCACGTCAGCAATTCTCATTAAAACCAAAATATCCCTTCCCCCTTCTTTCCTTCACTCCCGCTCCCATCCAGCTTCCATGGAGGGGGGAAGATGTAATGTCACCAATAAAAAAAACGCGGTTATTTATAAACGGTCGATTTATTGTAAACGGGCAATGTGTCTCACAATAAAACAGTAGATATTTCGGTTCATAATTAATCAACATCACTTCGTTTTTTCGTAAATGGTACTTCTAGTGTGGTCAAAACTAACCTAACACCCTCTCGCTTCGCTCGTCGTCGTAACCTACTGGTTAGCCACTAATGACTCTAAAAAACAATAAAATACAGCAAAAATTAGTGCATTAAAACGGGTTTGTTCACAATTAAACGCTACTACCCGTTTTTTTATAAACTCACCGCTAGGCACCGACTGTGTGTGTGATTGTTGTTGTTTGTTGTGTTTTGTTTAATCGAAATATCGTTATTGTAAGACACATCTTCTGTTTGCAATAAATCGACAGTTTATAAATATAGTTTTACGTTTCACACAGGACTTAATCGCGCTAAAAACATTATTTAAATAGCCAGTTTTAAATTCGTTTTTTATAAACAAACGGTTTTTACACTAAGCCGGTGACATAATACAATAGCATCGAACCCCCACAATTGGCATAACTCCATCCCCCTAAAAACAACTGTAGCAGTAGATAACCCACGTTGCAGATGCGAGCAGCAGTACCGCCTGCACCGGCTGCTGGCGTACGACCCCCGCAACGAGTGCCGCGGCATCTTCGCGGACTGGTTCCGGTTCCCGGCGTGCTGCACGTGCCGCTGCTACGACGTGCCCATCGAGTTCCGCGCGCGCAGCCCTCGGATACTGCGCCCGCAATACGATGACGATATCAAGAGGTGATCTTTCAACTTTCTTGGTATTAAAGAAACAACTTGAAGTGGCAGTGGGCGGGCCACATCGTAGAACAGACAACCGATGAGGGAGAAAGGTTCTCGAGTGGCAACCACGAACTGGAAGACGCAGCGTAGGCCGCCCACCACTAGGTGAACCGACGACCTGAGGCCGTACTGTGAGCTCTTAATGCGATTCAAAACGGAGCCTGTCTTGGATCGCTTTGTTTTTTTTGTATGAAGATTTTGACAAGCTATCCAATATACGCTCTGTTTTGGATCGCGCTAAGAGCTCACAGTACGGCCCCTGGTCAGAACCGTATGGAACCGATGGATGCAAGAGGCAAGCAGCCGCTCAAATGGCGCTCTTTGAGGGAGGCCTATGTTCAGCAGTGGACGTCTTCAGGCTGATGATGATGAAAGTAACTTCTGTTGTAGGCTAGTGGTCAGCCCAAAGGCTTCTGACTTGGCTTAACGTGCCCTCCGAAGCACGTTTTAAGTTTTAGGAGTTTTAGGGAGTCTGATTTTAGTCTAATTTTAATAGTCTTAGTTGCAATATCTCCAATAACCAGGGGCGTCTGGTATGTGGTGATGATGTGTAGGCGTGGGGCCTAACGGGAACATAACCCTCTACATTTACTAATACTTTCATCAATTTAGATTAAGTAGACAGAGTCTTTTTCGTGGCTCCGCCCGCGGATGCTCGGACGATGCGACGATTACCTATCTCCTGCCGTGATCATTCATGTAATAAGCGATGATTTTTGAGCCTAACAAAAATTTACATACAGACTACAAAAAATATTATC
Source organism: Ennomos erosarius (assembly GCA_963580505.1). Taxonomy (NCBI): domain Eukaryota; kingdom Metazoa; phylum Arthropoda; class Insecta; order Lepidoptera; family Geometridae; genus Ennomos; species Ennomos erosarius. The sequence goes on from OY756987.1 coordinate 13,049,901, forward strand.
ATGCATGGAAAAAATGTCTACCTAATTAAATTCATCAGATACTTAAACATACATAGCTGCAACGCCATGATCCAGAAGACTCCTCGCGCAGTCCGCCCATAGTCCAAGACAGGTGTGATATGACCCTGTGAAGATGAGAAATTGACATAGCATCGCATCGCCATCCGTATAAATGACTCCCTCTTCTACTCTGCCTTGCCACTGAGCGATTACCTGGAATGGATACAAACTTGCATAATTATTTATATCGGATTATTTGATACTGTATAATTATAAGTAATGCTCGGTGTTTCCCTGCGAGATAAGATCCGAAATGAAGAGATCCGCAGGAGAACTAAAGTGACCGATGTAGCTCTTAGAATTAGCAAGTTGAAATGGCAATGGGCAGGCCACATCGCTCGTAGAACTGACAACCGATGGACAGACGATCTGGTGAAGGCCGCGGGGAGCCAAGGATGCAGAAGGCGAGCAGCCTCTCCAAGTGGCGTTCCTAGATACAGGGAATCCTAGTTAGGAAACAGTATCTGTTGGGCGTTATTTATTTATTTACATTAAAAAAACTTACCTGTACCCCTAGTACGAGTTTTCCAATACGTGAATACGCGCGAATGCATGTAAAATTTGTACTGCCATTTTTAGTTCATCAACGTGTCCGCTAGGGGCGCTGCAGAGAAATGTATGGGAGAAAAGGGAGAAAACGTAAACGAATCAAGTTTTAGTAAACTATCGAAACTCGTACCTAGGGGTACAGTTATTACAGTATACAATACGTTAGGATTATTAAATTTTAATCCATAAGCTTAGATAAGTGGGTTAGGTAGGTACTTACTTTAAGTTCTGTTCCTAATTTTTTTATTTTTTACAGAATAATATATGAAGATGTGGCGAGAGATTGGTACGCGATGTCAGCTTTCAACGAAGAGGACGACGACTTGTTTTGAAATTTTTACGTTATCATTATCACTAGTGGGCCGTAACCGAAAGTTTCAGCACCAGATATGAATTACATTCATAATTGTATAAAAAATGTGTAGAAAGCAGGCAGTAGGGATAAGCAGCAGGGACATTATTTGCTAAAATCCATAGATTTATATATGCAATATCTGTCAATGCTAAAAACAATGATTTGAAAGGAAGAGTAGCATAACGACACTACCAGCCGCACTACCAGCGTTAAATAACTTATTATCAGTACCCCCAGTACGAGTTTTCCAATAAGTGAATACGCGCGAATCCATTTAAAATTTGTACTGCCATTTTTAGTCCATAAACGTGTTCGCTAGGGGCGAGAGAAAGAGACTAGAGAAATGTATGGGAGAAAACGTAAACGAAGCTAGTTTTCGTAAACTATCGAAACTCGTACTAGGGGTCCAGGCTCAGATGGGTACAGGTCTTATTGTGCTCTTTGCAATCATCTGATTCATAAATTCAATTGTCATTATGTATGGTTTCGTAACAAAAATGTAAGGAATTTTGGAAAGTGTTAGGAATGAACCCATATGTTATACGTAATTTTTTTTTATCAGGAACATGTTTATCATTATTATTGCTGAACCCACCAGAACAATGAACATTCTATAAAATAATATTAGGTAGATATTTAAAAAAAACTAGATTTTATGTAAACCTGGTTATATAGCAGATTATTTTACTAACATTCTAAAAATAAATAACTATCAATGTATATAATATCAGTAATTAGGTATTTACGGAACAACAGGTCTGTTTGTAACATAAAATATATTTAGTTTATTAATTACTTACTGTTTAATTTAAGGCTAGTGAAGTTTGAAAAATTATTATTAAGTAACTTAATTCAATGTTGATTTTTTAAGAGATTTAAATAAAAGTTTGTGTATGTTTTATATTTCTTTTTAGACTCTACTTAATTAGGCAAGAGGTCAAACCTGGATGTCAAACACAGGTGAACAACTAGCTCGTCACAACATTCATTCTCATAAAAATAAATATAAAGCCATTCCAAAGTTTCTGACTTGGCTTAACAACTCTAAGCACCGACCGAAGACCGAATGACTTAATGCTCCAGGTACTTACATGAGTTTAACAAGTCATTTTAACAGATAATGACTTCTGTTATTACACTATAAGGTGCAGTAAAGCATGCACAGAGCTACAAGTCAGTCTTTGAAAATAGATCCAATGGGAAAATATAATCTCACTAGATCCATCATGGATCTGACCCATGGATCTACTGAGAATGAATCCCCTATTCAGGTGCCTCACCTTCTATTACTATACTGGGTGTAATTGAATTCATTGGCATCCTTTGAAACTAAGTACCTACTCCTGATACCGGTTACGTCTGGACCAAAATTTTTGAATTCTAACACATCGGTTTAGTAATAATAATAACTCCAAAAAATGGAATAACTTACTTAATCAAATTCTACAATACAAAATATAATAAAAATATTGTAGTACTGTTTTTAATTAGTACATACAAGGTATAAAAACGTTTAGATGTATCAAAATCATCCGTGCCAACCGCGTAAGGCGCCGCAGCAACCTTCATAATTTTTAATAAAAATATTTTCATTTACACTCTTTTACTCTTTAATAATCTATAAATGATGTACTATCATGGGCTCAATTCATGCTAATGAATTAAATTACATCCTGTATAAAGTGTTGTGTAACATACCACTCCCAGTATAATGCTTGAAGCTTTGTGCGTAAAGTTCAGAACTCACCAGGCCTGCTGTAAGTAACATGTTGACATAGTAACTTGATCCCAATTAGTTTTATTTAAAACTAAAATAAGGTAGGTACACCTTCAAATGTCCTTAATTTAAAACACAAATATGGGAAGAGGGTTTAGCTATTAAAACTTGCTAATATTTGAATAAAAAGTTAGTATATTGATTATATTCAGTTTATGACACAGCTACATCATATTTAAGTATTACCAAGTTATAACATGCACAATACATATACTTGGCACAATACATAGCATAATAAAAAATAAATTATTGATTATTTCTAATCCACTGATAAAATCAAAAAATAATTGCCTATAATATTATTATAAATTAGTTAATAGCCTACACAACTTTATCATAACCTGGTGAAAACCGCGGGGAGCCAATGGATGCAGGAGGCGAGCAGCTGTTCAAAGTGGCACTCTCTGGGGGAGGCCTAAGTTCAGCCGTGCATGTCTACGGGCTGTTGATGATGATGATGATGATGACTATATAATGATAGTCATGTAGATTTTAATTGGTGTTTATTACTTTAGTAAATTTCATACAAAATTATTAATAATATAAACAAACCCACACCAATATTGTGTAAACCTAACAACCGTTAGTCCTTTATATAACAATTTAAGGCACAGCAAAGATGTTCTACAATATCATAGTTACAATTACTTGATACTGTTTCTAACAATGTATAATTGTTTTTATGTATACTCAATATTGTCATTGTTACATCCATAGGTCACAAGTCATAGTTGTAGTAGTTGTGTCTCCTTTCCAGATCCCTGATTTCTACAATATCAGCCTTGAGCCTTAGTTTAAGGATCTCGCGCCAAATGGCTTCACGGTGTTCTTTATTACTAATCCCCATTCGGAGAAGCGTGTTGTCATTAATTCGAACTAGCGCTCTGCCCGTTATATCATGCTGAAAAGTAAACACGCATAAATAGACGACTACCCTTTACAATATTTATTTAATTATAGAGATACTTGAATATATTCGGAAAACAATAAAATTACCGATAAGTATTATAAACTAGATATAATATTTAAATAAAACATAAAGATCATTGAAACACTATACCTAGAGTCCAAGGGTTTTCTATGGTAACAACATGAAACATCTCACAATAGGAAAGTGTAATACTATTCTGCAGTTCAATATTACCTAGTTGAATAACTTATCTATCACAGGGAGTAACATTATCACGAAAGAAGTAAAAGTGAACACACTACATACCTCATGAAATCTTTCCCAATACAAGTTGTAGTAATCGCTGCAGTGTCTTCGAAGCCATTTCTGAACGTCCGCTTCTGTCCACAGGTATACTGGCTTCGGACGAGCGGTTTTAGTCTGGAAACAGTAATAATAACTTAATAAGTATTCATTTATTTTCATTGTCCTTGTGATACCTACTGTGAATCTCTAAAAGACAAGCAACTGTACTTGTACCTTTGGTTTATTAGAACTGCTAGACTCTTCAACCATTTTGAGACTGTTTCGAGTTTGTTTGTGTTGTGTGCTTTTTATTATAGAGACCTATTTAAATCTAACAAACACTAACTAACAACAATTGCAACAATAAAATCATCACAAACAAAGAGTATATAATTTACTTGCAGGATCACAGAGTCAGAGTTTTCAGTTTTTTTTGGTACTGTGTGCAATGCTCTCTGACCACACACCACTATAGTTATATCCTCTTTGCCACACACTGTGTGGTCAGAGTGCATTGCATATAGGGATGTTAAAAAATAATCGATTATTAAAAAAAATATTTTTGATATTTAATGGAATAATATCAATAATTGGCCAAATGCAAGTGCAAACTGGCTATTTGTTCTGGTTTTTAGTATTTATTTATAGTGGCACCAACCAGAAAAACATCATCTGGGAAAATTTCAACTGTCTTACTATCACGGTTCATGAGATACAGCCAGGTGACAGACGGACAGCGGAGCCTCAGTAATAGGGTTGGCTTTACCCTTTGGGTTTTTGTTTGATACCTGCTTTATTTTTTTTTTTTTTTTGTAATTTTATAATAAATTTGAATAATAATAATTCTACTTCAAAGTTTTTAGGTACAATCATTTGATTTCCGCAGCTGCAACACTGCTTTAATATACTGTAAATTTTCAAAATTTGGATCGTTTAAAGAATATTTTCGCACTAGCTTTGCTTGTTTGTTATGATATTTTTGTGTTAAGTCAAAATTACTACCAAACTTTACAAATTTATTTTCACGCTAACTTTACTCACTTTTCAAGTTTATACCCCTGTCCTTCTATTGCAGTGGCATTTATTTCGCTGTTTTCTCATTTCTACAGGTCCTAACGCTCTGGTTTTTTGCGCTCACTGCGCTCGCATCGTCGTTTTATAACATTGCCTATTTTTCTGATTGAGCAAAATTACTATCCATTTCAAGCTTATTATTCTGAAATCTGTCTTTGTATTTACACTGAACACCCATGAATTTGGTAGCGATGTTTACTTATTATTTATAATACTAATAGAAAATAATCGAAACCGAAATAAAATATCGATATTTAAATAATCGTATAATATTAAACGATTTTTAACAAAAGTAATCGTTTATTTAATAATCGATTATTTTTTACATCCCTACTAACTACCAATTCCAATTCAAAGCAAAGAGTATGTAACGCTTTGTTCCAATTATTTTATTCTATTCAGTATTTCATTATTTTATTTCTTGGCAAGATTCTTGCTTTTGTGGGCTGTAGAAAAGCAGAAAAGAAAAAGCATTGTGGACCAAACCAACCAACAACACCTTTGAAACCTTATATACATTATTTTCTATAAAATGCCACTTTGAACCACAAACTCATTATGTCGCAGAATTTACAGAAAAAGCCCTCTAAGGGTATACTAAAGACGTCGCGCAGCATTGAAGGACCGGAGCCGGCGCCTTCTACGAGTAAGCGGCCGAAAGAGCAGAGGTTTGACGAGATGAACATAATTGAGACTTTCCACCCGGCTGACAAAGATTACGGGCATATGAAAGTGGACGAGCCAAAAACGCCCTATTCAGAGTCTGCTGATGGTGACTTGGAGCCCACAGATGAGTTAGATGCTAATATTTTAGCTGCGAAGCTGGCAGCGAGCATGAACAAGCCCCCTAAGTGCACGGAGTCGTGCAGTAGCGACGAAGACCTGGATGAGAGCGAGGAGGCTCGTCAGAGGCGGATTGAGTTTGAGAAAAAGCGTAAAATGCATTACAACGAGTTCCAGGTATGTCTCAACATGTTCCAGGTCTGTCAACATGATTCATTGTTAGAGTATATAGAGGTAGTGGCATAAATCAATGCCGAAATTACCTACAGGTATGCTATTTGTAGCCTTGTAGGGCAAAATGTACTGGTTCACTGGAGCTTGGTGTTGCTTATATTTTATGTACATGTTTCATTTTCTAAATTCATTGTTTCTCTAGTAGAGCTTCGTTTTCAAACATAGCCATACATAATCTATGTTGTGGTTGTAAAACAAATGTTAAATTACTTATTGCAATAATGCATAAACATCATTAAATGTGTTTTAGTGATTCATTAACAATATAATGTTTTGATAATGATGCCTTTTGTCCATCTAATGTAAGAATGTGTTTGACAGCTACAATGAAATGGTCAAAAAAACTGTATTAAAACATTTAAATGTTTCATTATAGCTAATGTATAATCCACTACCACCCAACCGCTATTGGTCATTATTAGCAAAAATGATCCAAATTTTTGGTTCTCATTCAGATTTTTACTATTTCATTATAGGTGTCAAACACATTCTTACAACATATAAAATTCAATATCTTTGAAGGTATAATTGTAGGCTACTATGGGTGTATCATGTAGTAGCATCTGTTTAACCATACTTCCCCATGGTCATTAACCATTTGTGCATATTCCAGGCTCTACAACTAGCGAGACAACTAATGGCACAAGAAGAAGAAGAGGAAGAGGAAAACACAGGAGAAAAGTCATAGTGACTTGTGGATGTGTGTAACGGTACCCATAGGTTCAGTGGTGACTGGCCACAGAGTAAAGCAAGATGTATTGACCAGACATTGTATGAGATACTAGACATACTAGTACCTCTCTACCTCTCTGCCACTGCCAACCAAGTTACCTTAAAACCAAGTTGTTGAACAAAGTTCGAGGTATAAGTGATGTTGCTTACTAAAGTTGCTGTCAGTGTTCAAAGCTTACCAATTATATTAGTAGTGATTAATAAGGCTGCTATAGATTGACGTAATAAAGAAATCAGTATAGTATTAAAACATATTTTATTAATTGCTTCGGTTTTAGCAAATAGACAAATACTTACAAATAGCGACAGTAACATATTTTAAAGCTCATAAGTACCGGTATAATAAGCCTTAAACAAGAAATATACTAAAGTTTATATAAAAAAAAAACTGGACAAGCGTTTTTGTACATTATGTTTACAGTTTCCTTCCTTTGTTGAATAAATTTTTTGAATATTAGGTAGACTTGTATTTGATGTGATGATTGCAGATGGTTGCAGGATACTGACATCTTTGGGTAAAATATTAAGTGGATCATAGACTAAAAACAGTTTGACTATAACTGCTATGTTGAAATGTATATTGTAATGTTCCACACCACACCACAATCTTAAAATGCTTGGTCATCAGAATATCTTTGCCTATAAGTTTTTTTAATGATAATGTTGGTATATGCAATCCTAAAAATAAATCCATCAACCATGCCAACCAATTAATTGTGTCCCTGAAATTGGCTGTACACTTACAAGATATGTAGATGTAAATTATCACATTTATCAAGGTTTTTGCACCAAAGTGTTCTAAACGATTTTTTTTCAATACATTGCTGTTCTTACTAACAATTATCACCTTCAAGACAAGGCGATAAAATCAGTGAATAATGTACATATTTAATAAGATGCCATACACTTTGGTTTGAAGACAATTTAATTATTTTTATATATATTCACTAGTGCTTTTAATATTATAGATTTTTATTCAATATTTGTAATATATTGTTTAGGGTATGAATTTTCATTTACCATCACTAAAAATAAATACATAAATCGTAATTAATACTTACACAATTCACTAGAATTTTTTCCTATCTAGAAAAATATTGTAGAAGTTAGACAGACTAACTAAAAGTACCATTATGTCTAGCACTTTTATGTATGTACGTACTGCAACAGTGCATGATAATGATAGGTATCTGCAAAGTTGACAACATAGCAATATATATATATATATATATATATGATTATTATACAACCACTGATCTAACAATCATTTTATCATCAGTGTTAAATTTGATGTAACTTGTAATCTATATATAGAACCTTTTATCATTCTTACTCAACTCAACATGTTTGTGGCACCACAATAATAAAATTATGTTAATAATTACTACAAAATTATTTAATCCTTCAGGTTTTTTAAACTAGCAAAAATAATCACCTACATACACAGCTTTGCTTTATTTCACATTGTATTTTTAATTATAGTGCAATTAAAATAATAACTTTATATTAATTTACTTGACTTCCATTTATACTTATTGCATTTGACTGTTTGAAGTTTTGAATTTGCATAGTACGTGCCAATATTAATGTATATGTTGCACTAATATGAATAATATTCTAACTAAACTAAACGATGAACTTGCGAGAGAAGTTATAAACTATTTAAAGATTATTTATTGTATTGATAGCTCTATCATAATATTATAGTATGTATAGTAAAAAGTTATGAACGTGAAAAGCTGTAGTGTGATGTCTTATTTTTGATAAATTAATTGAAAAGTTATAAATGTTTTAATTAAAATACAATTATTGTAAGTTTCTGCATCATTTAGATGGAAAATATTTTTGTCCCTAGGGAACATAAAATGTGCAACTGAGTTGATAATAGGGCAATAATTATGAGACACATATACCATAGCAAGAACATGAGATGGTGAGACAAGTGGTATGGTAAATAATCAGTGATTATTCATATTCAGCATAGTTTTTTCATGATCGGTATTCACGAAATATGATTTTGAACGGAATGACATCTATGTGTGGGTATGTAGTAACTTACTTATAGGTATAACCCCAAACTTTGCTGTGTTTTCGTTCAGGAGCCATCAAGCCATGATCAAATAATAATTGTGAATTTTTTATTTTTCATTTTAAACACGTACATATGAATTATGACTGACTTGACTAAAAAGTCCTTTGGTAAGGGAATAATACTAAAGTCAGAGTTAATTTCTTTATGACGGTAAGTAAATTATTTACTTGACAGTTAGTTATTTGAGGTTTACAATAAACTATAAATATTATGACATTATTAAATTCATTTATCAATGACGGTAATCTTTATATTATATCCAATGTGTATTTATGGCTGGCCATACTGATGGCCGGTCTAGTGCCTGTACTTATACATATAAGATGATCATGGTTACTTTCTTATACCTATGTGTTATTATTAGCTCTATTAGTTAAGCTACTTATAAAATTAGTAGGTACAGTTGCCGCTGCTGTGGTTGTTGTTGCTGGGCTGGAGGTCTAGCAAAGATACCTACCCAAAATGTATGGGAACGATATGATATTACCCGCGGAATAGTGACGTCACCCAGTAATGTCATTTCCATGCATTTTGTGTTATCGTGTCGTTAACGCATGGAAAGGGAACAGACAAACGGTCAACGGAGCCTTAGTAATAGGATTCCCTTTACCCTTTGGATACGGAACCCTAATAAAACGATAATAACGTAACCAACTGCTTGTTATTGAAGAAAATAAAATTAAGGAAACCGTTTCCTTAAATGTGCAAATCTTACACGTTAGTATGAAATGGTAGTGTTATACCTACGTACTCCGTAGGTGCATTGGCAGATTGGCTTTTTGTGTGAATTACTTAGTGGCTAAACTACGTGACGTGAGAGCCACTCCTGTAATAATGACACCAATTAAAATCTAAGGCCCGGTTTCATTCACCTGCAAGAAGTGTCCGACCTTCTATCAGATTAACTTATGCTAGGTACTAGCTTATACTACAAGTTTAGCCTATAGCCTAAATAACTGTTATGACAACTAATGGCGCCCTCTGCCTTTCGCCATTGAATAATCAGGAAACGAAATTCTAGCTCTGTGGAAGAATCAATATTCATTAACATTGTAGTACATACTTCGTATGAAGTATGAAGCATAATGATATTATGTAGTCTTGTTCCTAATAAGAAAGGGATGTCTAGTCTTCCAAGATGCAGTCAATCCGCTGCCGCTGCTTTAGGTACCTATCTATTTAGTGTATAATATAAGTACCGTTTTCATTTGTTTCGTTATGGAAATAGCTTTATTACACCGGTAACTGATAATTAAATTGATTACCTACCATTATCATAAGATTATCAAGATGTTTATCTAAGATTTCTTGGAGAATGCTTATTGCTATAGGTATTGTACCTACCTATACCACATGCCTATATCTACCTACTTGTATACCTACTTAAGATTATCGATCACATAATTATTCAAAGAAGGCTCAGCTACAGTACGGTCATAGATTAGATACCTACCTAAACTTTGGTTTGATGATTAATTTGTAGGTAATGGAAAAAATAAATCATAAATATTGATTTGGGAAGCGTTATCTTTACAATATTTGTGTTGATGTTGCTTGACCATCAAGAGTTACCCAATATATGGCGCTACCAACCCCGTAAGTTGGTTGTAAAAGGTGAAGAGGGAAAAAAACAGGGGAAAAGGATCCTCTATTTTTTTACCTTTCTCTTCTATCTTCCCTTCGACAGGATGAGAATAAAAAAAAATTATATTTATTTTGTTTTTTTTTTTATTGAAATAAGAATTGATAAACAAATATTATACCTATGCCATCTAAATCTTGAATATAGAAAACAAAAAGTATCCTAAATGTTATTCTGCATAATCAGCTATAACTATACCAAAATCCGTTCAGTAGTTCGCAGATGCATGCCAAGGGACAGACCAAAAAATTCGAAAAAATTGGTTATTTTTTGTATATCGTTATCAACTTAGAAGTGTAAAGCAGTCAAAATTCCAAAAAATATTCAATGTACAGATTTATCCAAGTTACAGTTTAATTTTATTAGTATAGTATTGAAATCATCAACATAGAATCATAAATTGAAATCGTCTAAAACACCAAAAAAGTAGCCTACGTTTTGAGACGGGGTTTGTTTGGTAGCTTACCTTCTGTAGGTGTTTAGACTTATTCTATGTCTTAATTAGGTAGCACCTAATGCAATACCTATGTACCTACGTCAATTCGATGCAGGTAGGTAACTAAAGCCATAATCAATATTGTATGCTCAGAATAACTGCGAAACTGTTTAAGTACCTACCTATTTACTTAATTACATGATTGTTTGTCACTAATCACCAAACATTGGCCTTATTCGGAATTAAGTTGTTGCTAGACGATGTACCTACAAATAAAAGCGGCTTTTCCTAAATGAATGTGTAAATAATGAATTATACCTAATAAAGATTATAAATTATCTTGATTTAATACACGTGGTTTATTGTCTAAATTCCATAATTACCTAAGTGAAACTAGTCTAACTTAGAAAGGATTTGTAATATTCTGAGTCTGAGAACTGCTTTTATGACTGTTAGCTAATTCTCTAACTCCCAGCGACCCGATATAGTACACATGCATTGTTATTCAATTGTCATCTTTAATGATGGGATTCTACCCCTAGTACGAGTTTGGATAGTTTACTAAAACTTGATTCGTTTAAATTTTCTCCCATACATTTCTGTGCAGCGCCCCTAGCGGACACGTTGATGAACTAAAAATGGCAGTACAAATTTTAAATGCATTCGCGCGTATTCACGTATTGGAAAACTCGTACTAGGGGTACAGAGGCAGTCCTCACTGATGATGGATACTGATGATGATGATGCAAGCAAGCAAAGTTCTCTGTGATGCAAGCGCACGCTGGAAAAAAATTCTAGATCTGCGCTGCATGACGAGGGCTCTATGTAATAGAATATTTTGTATATATATAGGTAGGTATATTCATCCATTCCTATTATACAAACTTCGCTATTTATAGTTTTCTTTATACACACATCAACAAAGTCTAGGGATATTCAACATTTTATTGATTATCTCAAAAACTATAAAAAAAATGTTATGAATGTAAATATTCAATTCAATTCAATTGTTTATTTGCATTCCACAATGTTGTTTAAAGATGTTCGTTTACGTAGTTACAGCTCATCATGAAAAATAAAAAGAAATAAATAAATAAATAGAAGAATTATAGGTAATTTCATGGCGATTTTTTTATTAATAAACGTGTTAAATTATTAAAGTCATAGAAAATTACTAACCAAGCAAAAACTCTTTTCCTTTTAAATTAGTTTAATTAAATTAAATCGGGCCCGTGGTCCACCTGCTTAGTCCACCTGGGTGGACCACGGGAAGTTTTTTTTTCCCCTGGTCCACCTCAAAATGTCTGGGTGTACTACGGGTAATTATTTTTTCCCGTAGTCCACCTTAGTTCACCTGGGTGTACCACGGAAAATTCTTACTTCCCGTGGTCCACCTGTATTATAATTAATTATATACCTACCTAAGTGCCTTGCAGAATATTTACTCTACTACTTAGGCTGAGTTGCACCAGTTTACTTTAACGCTAACTATAACCGTTTCACGCATTGCGGGGCGGGCTTTAGTCAAATTTGACCGTAACTTTAACCGTGATTATGGTGCAACTCAGCCTTAATGTTAACTGGTAGCTGGTGTAACTTTGGTACCTCATTTTGACAGCAGATGTCATTTTTGACAGCAGACGTCATTTTTGACAGCAGACGTCATTTTGGACAGATATTACATTTTGGTCAGGGGTATCATTTTTGACAGCAGACGTCATTTTTTTTGTCTGCTGACAAAAATGATATCTCCTGAGAAAAAATGACTTTGACTTGACATAACCGTACAAATTTTACTCACTTGACATTGGCAGAATTATTGCAAAACAGCGATAGAAAGCCATTAAAGAAGAAAAAGAAGAAATGTAACATCTGTCAAAAATGACGTCTGCTAACAAAAATGACGTCTGCTGTCAAAAATGACATCTGCTGTCAAAAATGATATCTCCTGACCAAAATGTAAAATCCATCAAAAATGACGTCTGCTGTCAAAAATGACATCTGCTGTCAAAATGAGGTACCAAAGTTACACCAGCTACCAGTTAACACTAAGGCGGAGTTCCACAATAATTACGGTTAAAGTTACGGTCAAATTTTGACTAAAGCCCGCCCCGCGATGCGTGAAACGGTTATCGTTAGCGTTAAAATAAGCTGGTGCAACTCAGCCTAAGTAGTAATTCTACAAGGCACTTAGGTAGGTATATAATATTTATAATACAGGTGGACCAGGGTAAATAAGTTTTTTTTTTAATATTTTGGCTCCACACATAGTGTATTTAGCCAGAGTCAAGTATTATATTTTCATCGTGTTATAAAATATTTCACGCAAAGTCATGTCCTAGTCATAGTCATCCCGCCAAAACTCCGAAATAAGAATTTCCCGTGGTACGCCCAGGTGAACTAAGCAGGTGGACCACGGGCAATACCCGAATTAAATTAATAAGAATCTTATCAAATCTGATAGCTAGTAATCGGTATTGCCTCCTCTGGCACTAATTACACAGAGGCAACGATTTTCTATACTTAAAATTAGGGTGTCAATGTCCTGTTGGGGTATGCGGTTGGGGTATTCGCCGATCCGTATTCCTGCCCACACCATGATTGTCCCGCCTTGGTAAGGGTGAAACTCCTGTGGATGTCGGAGACGGCTGACTCTGCTGAGTCAAATAACGGCGTGACATAACGCTAAAGAGCTTACACAATCAATGCATAAAAGCAAAAAAAAAACTTAAACCCAAAGACTTTTTATCCAGACCACTAATACGAAATTAAAGCAGGGCAAAACCGTACACACCACTTTGGGTGTGATTGATTCTCAGCTGTCAAAATCAAAATCAGTCGTTACTTGGGTGTGCTTTTGAATACATACCAAAAAATGCCGTCTTGCGTGAAAAAACTGTGCCGAAATCACTCCAGGCACGAATCACAGAAGCACACGATCACATTTCACTTGTAAGTGGCCTTAATCATGTATTTTTATAAGATTATTTTAATTATTTCTATTTGACGAAAAGTTAGAACCATTTTACAATAAAAAGTTGACATGTCAAAATCAGTATTGCCACACGACATCTGAATAATTACCCGATTTCTTTGTATGGATTTCCAACAGATCCATGTCTAGCTGATCGTTGGATAAAAATAGTTCGAAAAAGTCGAAATGAAGATTGGTGGAAACCTAATTGACAGCCTCCGTGGTGTGGTGGTTGAGCAGGTCGGCTCATAACCCGGAGGTGGCGGGTTCGATTACCGCAACAAGACAAGTATTTGTGCCCGAAAAAAAAAGCGCAAATACTTGTTCTGTGTCTGGGTGTTGTGGGACCGTGGTCCTCGTAGTTCCTGGGTCCCTAGATACAGGGAATCCTAGTTAGGGTCCAGGATCTATGTATGTGATCGTTGGGCGTTATTTATTATTATTATTATATTATTATTAATACTCGCTCAACAATATGTTCATGCGCATTTCTATAGTAAAGAACACACAGAACACAGAAGTGCAATTACTGATAATAGTTTTATTGTCAACTATAAACGTTCCATGCGCCCACTGTTTTTCCATTTTTAAGGTTATTTTCTTTAATCCTAAAATATGAAACATTATTTTGGTTGAGGCCCAGGGGGTCTAGCAAAGATCACAATCGCTAACACTAACGCCTCACGCTAACTCCAAAAATGTATCGAAATGACATTCGCTACGGAAAAGTTAGCGATTTCCGAAATGTCATTTCAGTACATTTTGGAGTTAGCCTTTGGCGTTAGCGTTAGTGGTTGGTATCTTTGCTAGACCTCCTGTACCTACATAACTGTTGTTCTTTAATCCCTTTAACTTGGTAATATTGAAAAACTCGTGAGTTATTAAAAGAATTGTTGGATAAACTGCTGGTTTTACTTAATTTGAATCCTTTTTATTAAAAGATTGCATGAGCTATCTATAGACCTTTTTCTTGTCTATAGATAGTATTATGATGGTAATTAATTTTATTATTTTATATATTTTTAATGTAGGCGTTATATAATTTTTATTATTTACATTTTACATCTAGCTAGATTTTTATTTAGGTACCCGACTAAATCGGGTAATACTATTTTATGGTATGTTGCAAGAGGAACTGACATTAGAAGAAAAAAAAATGTGCTCTATGGTTTGATTCATGTTCAAACAAGGTTAAGTATGGAGACTTCGGTTCTGGACCTATGTAATAGGGGAAATTCTGTGCTTAAACCGTTTATCCTAACTTAACACCTGAAAAAAATTCAATGCAACTTCTCGTAATGAAGGTATGCTTTATGTGTTTCCATTTGTTTCTCATTTTAATTGTTAAATTTCTTAAAAGGAATTTTTATGGTTTCAATCTGTATATAAACTTTTTAAGGAATTTAAATAGGTTATTAAGCTATGTTTGATTTCGAAATAACGTATCCCTAGACTTTGTTGATGTGTGTAATGCTGTGGTTGCTCGGGTCGATCGGTTACCAAATCTTCACCTGCATGTTTTTGATTATTTTTTTATGTTAAATCGTGAGATTTGTTTGTTTAGCCGCTAAACAAACAAATCAACAAATCAATGGAACAAGGGATGCGCTAAACTTACCATTACCACAGATTTTAACTATCTTCTAACTGCTTCTAACCCGTGACCGGAAATGATGTGGGTTCCGGCTAAATATGACAGCCGCGTGGTGCCAAAAAAAAAACTTGCTGACGTTGACTTTGAGGTTAGAAGCCAAGTTTATTTAGCACAAAGCACAACGGAATGTAAATAAAACAAGTTTTTTTTTTCTCTGATCTGTGAACATAGCACATTGTTCAGCTTGCGCCGTTTCAGCCTGTCGCATACGCATAAGTTCCTTGGTCGCCGCTCACAAATTATCCACATTTAGCGAATATAAGCTATGCTTCAACAATAGGAGCCTTATTTATAAAAATCTCGTGATCCCTAACTAGAGCGTGGTGCGTAGATTTTTTTTCTCTAATCTGCGATGGTGTCACACAAAAAATAAAACTTTTTGACATTGACACTGACAGCTTAAAATTTAGCAAAACGGAACGTATGTAAAAAAGCGATAGAATGCCATTTAGAGGTGGGTCGTACTAGGTAAATCGAGATACTAGGTGACTCTATGACTGTGACTCAGCCATAGCTGTGACAAATACCTGTGAATAAATACTAGCGAGTATTTTTTACTCGCGGCACAAGTTACGGTTACAGGATGTAGATATATAATAGGTGTGTCTTTCTCTGACGACTATGTGGAAAAAGGATGCACCTATTACGTTTGAATTGACGGCTGGCAAAACATGTCGCTGTCACAGCTCCTGTGAAAAAAATACTAGGTTTGTCCCTCTCTGGCACGCTACAGACGCCTTCGTGAGAAAAGGATGCACCTATTACTTTTGAATTGACGGCTGGCAAAACATGTCGCTGTCACAGCTCCTGTGAAAAAAATACTAGGTTTGTCCCTCTTTGGCACGCTACAGACGCCTTCGTGAGAAAAGTATGCACCTATTACTTTAGCACGCTCTCATAGATTCGCGCGCAAGTCACAGTGTCGCTGCTCCCGGAGGTATTTTGTCGTTGTGACTGACTGTGACTTTCTTTTATCAGTGACTTTTACCTGTGACGATAAATACGCCTCACGCCTAATGCCATTAAAGAAGAAACAAAACAAAAAAAAAATGGCTTGTGTTTTGTTTGAAATGTCGTCTTGACAACGAATTTTGTGTTTTTTGTATGAATTATTCGATTGATTTACTATGTGTTTATTAAATTATGGATGATCCCCACAACAGTTTTCCCCCAGCAGCAGAAGCAAAGGTACGGAAACCACATTTTATTAAAATCTTCGTCGTAATCAATCTCTTGGTTGTAAGATATATATTTATTCCATGCTACGTTATAAATAGTTTCTAAATGCATAGCTGCAACTCTTGTCCGCCCTAGGCGGAGATCACCTTCGCCCCACACATCGGTAACATCGCGTATGAACAAAAATTACATTCAAAATGTTTCAAATGTGCCCACCCAACGCGCGATATTTCCGCAATTCACGGGATTTACATATGGTTCTTTTATTTATTTTTAGAACATTCTTCCGGATGTCGTGCATTCTCAACAGATACCCGCGATAGGAGACGTTGTAACTGATGAAATAGAGGCAGGTACCTCCCCCGCCGCCATTCGAATCGAGGATGATGTTACTCAGGATGTCGAGGAGAGCCAGACCGAGTCTATATCGGAGCACATTCCTTCGAAAGCTGAGTACTCGACTGATTCTGAGGATGGTAGTAAAGATAAACTGGGACTTGTGGTGGAGCAGAAGAAAGATTCTGTAAATAATTCAGTAAACATTGTCGTACCACTCTCCCCAGGCAGTGACAACCCTGAAGCACATGATTACAGCAAACTCAGCACATCCTGGCCTCTAGATGTCAATGCAGAGTCAGACATACACATTAGTGAAGAAAGCCCAGTTAACTTAGTATTATTATCTGATATTTCCAAGGAAGCAACATTAGAAAAAGAGTTATTACAAGCAACATTCCCTGAACCAAATGAGCCTAATAAATCTCCTAGAAGCAGTGG
This sequence comes from Ennomos erosarius, assembly GCA_963580505.1. Lineage (NCBI taxonomy): Eukaryota > Metazoa > Arthropoda > Insecta > Lepidoptera > Geometridae > Ennomos > Ennomos erosarius. The sequence goes on from OY756987.1 coordinate 13,067,414, forward strand.
CCATCTGGATTCACTTGAGTCCAGTCAGAAGTCTGACATTTCACAAGAGTCAGCCGATAGGTCGGCCAGATCTGACAATAACAATGAATCTCTGTATAAAGATAGTTCAGAGTCTGAAGAAATAATTAAGCTAGATATTAGAGGCCAAGGTGCTCCAAAGCTTCCCTCTGCCAAAATAATCTTTGGACCACCTCCAGAAGGAAGTACAATCCTTGAGCCAAGTATGAAGCCAATTCCTGTATTTCCGAATTTGTTGTCACCTTTCCTTGTTGGCGCCAATGACAATGTCAAAGTGGAGGAGGTTTTCAATAAAGATGCTTCCCTAGAAAAATCTAATGATGCTTCTCCAGAGGCAACTTCAATAGATAAAATTGATTTAAGTCCTGAGGTTTCTGAAGTAAGTTTATCTGATATAATCAACCATAGCGGTGAAGTTACTCCTAAAGAAAGTGTGAGTGATAAAATTGAGCAAAATGATTTATTAGTAGAAGAGCTGACGGTTGATGAAGAGATGAAAGAAAAAGAGAATCAAGAAGAAACATCATTGCCTCATAAATCAATACCTCCAGAGGAGACTATGTCTTTTAGCACTATGACCACAGACTATAAGACTATTTGTGAGGAATACCATGCCAAGGTACTGTTTGCAAGTGTGGTGCTGTGCCTGTGCATGCTTTATGTCCTGCTTCTAATTTGCATAATAATATTGCTTTTGACACCAATGGCATGCTATATACTTATGTGTTATAGGCTGCACTTTCTTATATATGAGAAGATTTCTTCATATATATCTGAAGAGAATTGTTGAATGTATATATTGTGTCATGCGTTAACTTACTCATTGAGTTAATTTTTTCATTGTTAATAAATCTTACTTTATCAATGAAGTGTATACTTTAATTTGCTATTAGCCCAGATAATATAATACCTACAGTACAGATGCCTCATCCCATACAACGGAATAACGCGGGCTATTTTACGAAATTGTTTATTTCTGCATAACGCAAGATTATCAAGCGACAATTATTGCATGTTGGCAAAATATTGGGCCAAATGAATACACTGGACACTAACTAGTAACTCTCTAGACACGATTATTACATTTTTTTCACGTTCGGGCTATTTTTCGTTTGTACCTGATGGGACCCCGTGCTATTAGTTTGCTGTAGTTAAAACTTTGACAATGCTAGTTATTATAACTTTTTTGAATGATATAAAAAATACACTTAATTGATTGAATCAGGTGTGACCTCGCGGAAGTTCATCTTAAATACAAAATGAAACACGAATATCACACTACACATCTATTACACTAGAACCCTTGTTTCATTTTGTATTTAAACCACTTAACAATTGTTAATTCATTCAGTCTTCTCAATATAATTATTTTAACAAAATATTTTATTGCCTACGGATGAATTTATTTTATTATTAGTACTTTTAATACTTCAGTTTATGGCACACTTGCAGAACAGTAGCCTTGACTTATCACCATAACACTGACCATCACCACTGACCATCACCACTGACCATCTTGATGTTGGATTATTAAATGAATGGTTTAATAGATATTATAGATATCTAAAAAATATTATGAGAGCTTAGGAATAATTAGAAGTGAGGATATAGTAATAACAGCACAGAATAAAAAATGTTAATGTGTATTTAGCATAGTTTGCAATAATAGCTATAGGTTTAGACCCGAAAATATGTATTATTACAATACACCTAAATGGACCATTTATTTCAATAAAATTCTATTTAAAATCAAAGAATAACTATGATTAAAAAGTTGATTCAATAGTTATGTGTACCAATACTACCAATCATTCCTTTAATTTGGGCATTGCCTGTGGTCCACCTACTCGGTTCACCTGGGTGTACCATTGTTTCATTGTCATCATCATCATCCAATCATTTCGGTTTTTGGGAAATATAGCAGCTTAAAGTTAAAGGGGAAAAGGTGCCAAAAGTGAAATAATTATGCTATCAGCATTAAATAATCCTTTATTATGTTTTGAGTACTATGGTTAATTAAACTTTCTTTAAGTATTTAGCATGAAGCCACCCATTGTATGGATTTCATTGCACCTTATTATTATTTTTTGTATTGACTATTGCTTCAATTATCCTCAGCTGGTTTCTTCAATGGGGTCTTTCTATGTGATAGTTGGCAATGCTTCAGTGTTTGTATTTACGCCTTCCTGTCCTTTCAGCTTGTGCACTTGGAGGCAGCTATCATACAACGTGATGATCTAATTGAAGAACTGACCGTCTCCTTACAGCGATCGGTCCAGGAACGAGACAACCTCAGATATGAGAACGAGCATCTTACTACTGAAGTGTGCAACATGCAAAATATCATTGGGGAACACACCCCATCCGAGCATGACACCGTCAAGGCTCAGCTGTCCGACTTATTTAAGTATCAGAGCATGATCAAAGATGACAGCACCAAGTTCTACTCGGCTATCATGAGTGGAGGATCATCGTTGAAAAGCTCCAATGGAGAAAAAGACAATGACAGAGAGGAAATTACTGTCAACTACTCCAGATCTGATCTCAAATCTTCCGAGTGCTCTGAAGATTTCCAAACAGGGTTTGAGACTAAAATAGGGATGATCGTAAACAAGTTTGAAGAGTTTATTGAAGAGAATCTGAGGAATAAGCTCCGTGAAAGTTTGATTCAGGTTTTGTGTGATGAGATAGGGAAAATGAGGATAGAATTTGATACCGAAATCAAAGACTTGGAGATTCAACTGACGCAAGACAAACAATCGCACACTATAGAGACGAGGCGGCTGCGAGAGTTGCTGGCTTCTGTAAAAGCAGGCGATGCGAATATAGATGAGCTTAGAAACGAGCTAAGTGTCAAACATGAGAAGGAAATGGAGAACCTTAGGACTTATTTCGAAAAGAAATGCTCCGATATGGAAAGAAGGTAAAAGTAGCGTATTTCATAATTACTGTATTAATTCAATTCTAATTTCTAATTAAATTTATTTTTCTTTGCTAACAAGGCCAAAACAGATGTAAGTAAAGTATTTCGTATATGAGAAGTTTTTTTTACGTAAACGAATGACGTGGTGAGTTATAATCGTACGCCTGATGTTAAGCGTCACAGCTGCCCTCGTCTGAGATCAGATGATATCTCATTTGCCCAGTAATTTCACTGACTACAATGCCTTCAAACCTTCAGAACACAATAGTGATTGCACACTAATGGTTGGCGGCAGCAGAAATGGCAAACCGGTGGCGAACTTTGCAGAAAAGTCCTACCACCTAAGTCTACCACCTTGGAGTAGTGGTTTATAATAAATAAATGTGAATTTAGTAATAACAGATAGATAGAACTAGAAAGCGTGTGACCAATAAAAACGCCACAAAAGGTTTATGTCGTGATCTGCGTCATCGTCCATTGGTCAAACGCTTACTCGAGAGAAGAGTATGTCTATTTGTACAGCTCATGGTAGAGCTGAGTTGCCTCTTCCCGCCGCACATTTAAATGTTGCTACTGCACAGCGTTTTGCGCCGACATCACAGCCGCCATTGCCCGTGGTGGTATAATCAGTAACTGTTGACATGCGACTTGTAGTTACTCGGAGGAGGTGTGGCGCGGGCGGTGCGCGGAGGGCGCGGGCTCGCTGTCCTCGCTGGAGGGGGACGCGGCCGGGGAGCCCGCGCGCCGCCGCGCCAGGAGCGCCGGCCTCCCCTCCCTGTCGCTCGAGGTACGTACATGCCGGGGAACTAGGGGTATCATAGACACACGATTTATATGATCCCCCCCTCTTTGAAATCCTCATAATATAATATAATAATAAATAATCGTTCTAAATATGTCCTCATTTTGGACTATTCTTGAAAAAAGTAAAGGTTTGCCCTATTCTGTACTACCGGAAAGAACATTACTACTATTGAAAGCAAAAAAATAAATAACTAAAAAATTAGTTTTTAAAGAATCAAGAAAAAATACTTATACTCTGAAATACTTTACAAAGTTAAATTTTTTCATCCGTTTGGTTCCAGTTGACACCCCTGGACCAGGCCGTGAAAACGATAGCGAAGAAGTACGAGCAACAAATAGAAGAGATGAGGACGGAACACGTCGCGTATGTGGAAGATCTGCAGGCCAGGCAGCGGGAGACTATCGTTACGATGGAAGAACAGGTCATTTGCAATTATTAATACTAGTTGTGATTTTTATAGCAGTATCGCCGGCTTAACGTAATCTACAGATTAATTTGTAAAAGAAAACGAATACTATAATTATTATCTTTTAAAAAAGAAACTAATGAACTGATATTATATTATTAAAATTTCTCAGAGATCTTAAAAATGTTTGCTGACTCTCAGTATAAATGAGTCATCTCTGAAGAATGGCAATTTAAAATGTCATTTTTAAATTTTTATTTATTTATCAAATACCATCATCATATCCCGTTAATTTAAGAATATTTACTTCAATATATAATAAAACGTACTTACGACATTAAAAAAAAATCTCTGCTCTTTGATCGTCAAACAATTTTAAGGTGGTTTTTCTGACCTGTGTTTTATTTAATTTTTCAGATAGCGCAGCTAAAAACGCACATACAAAACTCCGAGTCAAACGTTCTCTACCCTCAGGATATTGATTTGGAGTTAGAAAAGGTTAGTATTGTTTTATAATTAACTATACAATGGGGCAAATTTTAAACGCTTTAGTTGACAGATCTAAAACTACTAAAACTGTTGCTGATCTTATCAAACAGACGGGAGTGTAAGAGACGGATATATTTTTAGTATTTTAAATACTGCCAACTAAAGCCTTCAAAATTAGGCCTAATGTAAACTCCCACATAATATAAATATTAATAAATAGATGAAATTCCAAAATGCATTTGATAGAAATACGTTTTGATTGTTTTGACCTACAGTACCTAATATAGAACTGAATGTTTTATAGAACAGTTTGCACTTAATAAGCCTTTGATGTTGTGAAATTAACTGCCTGTGTTACAAGTATCAAATAACTGAGTGAACTGGATGACCGTTAATATGTTTCTAGCAATAGCTAAAAGATTCAAGTTCCGACTTATTGGATGCATCCTAAAAAAATATGATTCTAGAGGAAATATTCTTTTGTGAATAATGTAAAGGTGTTTAGGTATTATTTTAACAATAATTTATTTAGTTGGTGTGTACTTATACAATTATAATGTTAACAAAGCATGCAGGGGACGAGCTATCATCGTTGTAGCTTCACAATCAACATCAATAAGCTTGCGGTTGCTTGAAGTATTTGTATACTCTACATAATTATGGGCATCGGTTTGTAATATTCCTATGAACATTAAAGGATAAAGGTTTCCACTTTCGGCTATTCATATTTTCTAAGCATAAAAACTGTTAGTACAAAAATGAGGTAAAAAAATTGCGAGAGATTTGAAGCCTCCTTGTAATCGATTGCGAACCAAAATCTTCTCTGAACTATTATGTAAATATAATGATACATTTATCTCAGTCATACACAACCTTTAAAATACAGACACCTCTATGTCCCTCACAATAAAGCTCATTTTCTCAACGGCACCTGTAAATACCTGTCTAATACAAACCTCTCTCTCCTGCATGCATGGAATGCGACTAACACGCTCGTGTGTGACTAAACATGGCGGTGCGGACGTTTCAACATGGCGGCAATGACGTCACGACATGGCGACGATGACGTTACAACATGGCGCCCGTAGAAAATGGAAGTTAAACTCGAAGAGAGGTTGGAGGAAGTGAGAGAACAAGTCAGGCAAGATGTTGTCACCCACTTGCAAGAGCAGCTACAGGTATTTATGGTTTGGTTTTTGATTTTAATACTCATCTAGGATTGTCGTTGAGTGCTCAGAAACAAAAATATGAGACTGCCTAAAACTTACTTGCAAATGTGGCCTGCCAAGTAGTCAAACGAGATATGGTTGGCTTCATGCTAAAATGACTTAGTTGATCCACTATTTGATTCAACTATTGTTTGATCTACTATTATTTCATATTACACGAATAAAATCTTCTGCTTTCTTTGTCTCAAACTCATAATTACAACTACAAGCTTTGCTCGATGTAAATAATGTAAATATACCCGCGTTGTAACCCTCGCCTCATCAATATTATATTGCGCACTAAACGGACGCGAGAGTATTGCAATATGGGCCATTTAACCCGAATCTTTCGCTTTACGGTGAGAGGTTGTTGGATTTTATTAACTGTGTACAGTGTATTATATCCACATTATATCCGTCGATGACTGATGTTGACGTACGTATCTCTTGAACTGAATATGTTGGTAATGGGTTTCTTTGATGAATACATTTTGAATTTTAATGAATGGTTGGATGTATGTTCAGACAATTAGCGGGTTTCAGTTGAAACATTTTTTGGATTTTTCTACTACGTCAATGTGTGCTTGGAACGATCATATTATAACCTTGTCTGGGCAAAAAGTGGCATAATTCGGTGGCATTCTTGGCGTTTTTAGTATTACTGGAACACGCCAATTGCTGCAATTTGTTAAAATTTTTGTCCGATTTGTGCTCAATCAAAATCATTTCCGTTCAGTTGTTAAGTCTATGATCGTGCTCATGATACTCCGGAAACGGATCTACGTGTTACGACTTCACCTTGAGTTGTAAAATATAATATTTCTGGCGTCTAGTCACTAATATCGCCGGCCTTCACTGATTCCTCTAAAAATATTGAGTTACGCTTGGCATGAAAATTGCCCAGTAAAACTTTCATGAAAGTCAATCCAAAGTTTCCTAAACGACTCAGTTTACGCCACAAAAAAGATACATATAGTACTACGTATTTACGCCATAACTGCGTTTTTTTTTAATACGTACAATGATTATATCATCATCAGTACATTTTTTGAAAGCATGGGGACCCATCAGATACAAACAAAAAATAGCCCGAACTTGAGGTAGTAATCGTGTCTAGAAAGTTACTAGTTGGTGTCCAGTGTATTCATTTGGCCCAATTCTTCGCCAACACGCAATAAATGTCGCTTGATAATCTTGCGTTATGCAGAAATAAAATAATTCGTAAAATAGCCCGCGTTATTCCGTTGTATGGGATAAGGCATCTGTACTGTAGATATTATATTATCTGGGTTTGAAAGTAATTAGTTGCCAACTGCAGTTTTAAGGATTGAGTAAGCAAACTTATTGAGAAAGAAATGTTACGATCATTCATTCATATAAAGATTGCAGATTTTTGATGCCATCGATAAAAACACAAATAGATCAGTAAAAAAAATATAAACACTAGTATTAGCTTTTACGCACTCTCATTCAGAAATGAGGTTATAAACCGTACTAAAAGTAAACACGCTTACGATGCCGCCCGGTGTTGGCGCCGCGCCATCCTGCTAGTAAACCACTCTTCAGTGACAAGACTCCTCAATACTGTCTATGTGGTCCAAGGATCCGCACTGGTTCGTTACTCGTGTGCTTTTGAGGTTATATTGATAGTAAAGGAAATTTTGTGAAGTGTTTTGAGGTTGTGGTGAGACTGTAGTGTGTGGTCCAGGACATAATGTGAAAGGGATGCCGGATCGCAATCTTCTGCGTTTTTGTAGGCGTGCTGTAAGTTAATGTATTTTTTTTCATGGCAATACTGATATCGCGCACGCTCTTAAGGAAAAGACCTGCATAGATCTGGAATTTTGTTTAAATTTATGTTTTCTCATATCAAAGCGTAGGTTCCATGAACATGAAACTTGTAATATGAAATGAAATGAAATGAAATGAAATTTATTTCGGAAATACATAGGGACTACCTACTCAAACATCGTAGGTAAGTACTCACTATCCTTAAATATTTAGGTACCTAACCATATAATTTGTCCTTTCACGTAAACTTTTTAAGGGCATTCAAATTTGTAATACCATCAGGCGAAGTCCTATTTTGAAGATGACAGAGAGATGATATAATGCTTCGTTAGAATTAGCTTGAAAATTCAACTGGTAAACTTTATTACTCTCCCTAATTCCCAATACTGCGTAGTTAGATGGTCCTATCTCGTTTTCTTCCTTTCAATCCAATAACAGATTTTACTAATCAAGGATCATCAGAACAGAAACCGTCGGAGACGGCGACATGAACTCGATGCTTTTGATCGGTACCGGTCCTCAATACGAGACGCGTGGAAGTCATGGAGTGAGGTCTTTACAATGGGACGCCATTATCACATCATCAACCGGAAGACGTCCACATCTGCTGCCCTACCACAAAGTATACACAAACCATCATGTTTCGTGATAGTAATGCTTCAAGGTTACAATAATATTGTTCGAATTCGTACCATGAACGTATAAAGTATTCTTGCGCGAGAACGAGTCTACATTTTTATATAGCGTCATCACTGTCGCACGTCGGTGTCAACATGATTAACAGTATGACATGACAGTTGTATTTGAGTGAAAAATTTAACGTCACGTCATCAAAAATGCTCTGCGTCAACAACATTACAATATGCTATAAGACCTTGTGGTGCCTCTGAACCTCATAACACACCACTTTGGATGCTTAGGTACCATAGAGGGGGGTTTGCCATTATCACCACGCTTGGCAGGCGGCTTGGTGGAGAATTCTGTTGCCTATTCCCTGAATATTCCCTTAGTCTCTTACGGCACCCACGGGAAGAGATGGGGTTGTCCTATTCTCAAACTGGACAATACGGACATGCCAGGCTAAAAAAATAATATTGAATTATTTCTTTTTTAGTCAAAATGCCATAGTACGCCCGAATCGTTTGTATTAAAGTTTAAAGAAATATCAACCGACACGACCTTGTGTATATTATGTATTTTTAACCTCCCTGTTGTCAACCGGCACCGCAACGTGCATTCGAAGCTTTATAATCGAAATAGAATGAAAAAAGTCACTCACCACATCTAATTTTACGTAGTCATAGGACTGTGTCACACTAATTTATTGCTAAACCTTCTTCAATGCGCCAGTGATGTTTGTTTAAAGTGTCATTATGACTGGGTTCCAGCTTGTTAAGCTCATGGTGTCTGTACATTACAGTCACCCTGTGGGTTGAAATTTTCAAATATTACCGTTCGTCGGCTGGCTTTCCGCCAGCTTATAGGCGACATTTTTTTGCGGGTTTGACCCGGTTTTTGTGCTCCACGCAGTCTCGATGGATACTTTTTTTGCGCTTATTTAGGTCAATGATCTGTTGGTAAACTTAGATATAAGATTCGTATAAGAACTATAACTAAAGATGTTTAAGCAAAGCGTGGGCACAGAGTTATTAATCATCGTCGTAAATTAAACAGTTTAAAAGCTTGTTGCATTATCTACACTGGCTGTAAGAATGCATCTTCTATTTGGGTCAGTTAATGTGCAACTGTTAGTTTTCGTTTTAAATACGTATAGCTTGTTATCAGTTCTTAAATAAAAAAGCAGTAATGTCTTGCTTTTATTAAGCCAGTTTTCCCTTTCAATACTGAACTAATAACCGTTTAACCGTTATGATTGTAAGTATCTGATATTTCGACACAACTAATAATTGTATTTGAAATAAATGAAATGAAATTACTGATCGTTACTGTTTACTGAGTAAACTTTGCTAATTGTTAGTTTTTTGATTAATATAATGTGGACATTTCACACAGCGCCATCTAGCCCCAAACTAAGTATAGATAACTGATACAATACTCAGATACTTTTTTGTTTGTAAATACATACATAAACATAGCATAACACCCAGACACAGAACAAACACCTATGTCAATCACACAGATGTTTGTTCCGGGTTGGAATCGAATCCACAGCCTACGGTAACAGTTCAGAAGGCCGAGCTACTACCAACTGAGCTACCAGGCCAGTCCAGTTTCTTTTATTATTCTAGTTTCTAATTAAGGTTTGTGTCCGATATTGTTTACTATATCGTTTCTATCACCCATTAAATTTTAGGGTAAACATCATTATCATTACATAATGAGTATTACTCACTCAACAGCTTTATTATTATTTATAGTTGTGGACATAAAGTTCAGACGTAGTAGGGTATCAGCACAAAACAGATAGGTATAGTCAAAGATAAGGGTGGCTCGGGTCAATCTTTGCTATACATATTTTCCTTGATTTGAGTGTTGACTCTGTCGCATTGTGGTTATCTTCGTGCTCTGTGGAATGTTTTCATTTGTGATCGTATGTGAGAGACTTTAGTGAATGTTGTGATTGATTTTGAACGTTTTGGACATTGATTCCGTATCATGGGAGATCTTTACGTAAGTTTGTAATCAAACTCATAACCTTCCTTTTTGCAGTAGTCGAGTATCTTTGTTAACTATATAGGAAGTCGTGCATAATAGCTAGTTAGGTGGTACTGTTTTATGCTTTGTTGGCATTACTTTGCCAATGAAGATGATTATGTAGAAGGTTATTATGTACTCTACTACTATTTCGTAAAAGTAACCATTATTATAATAACGAGACAGTCGAACCAAAGCTGAACGCAATTTTTCCTTACTTTTTTAGTGCTTGCTTTTTAATAGGTACCCCAGGGAAGGTCAACACTTTATGTTTTAATAAACCGTAGTGCTTCTTGCCAGAGTATTTTGACATGTTCATAGAGTTTTATAAATAAACTAGCTTCAACCCCGTGGCTTCGCCCGCGTGGACTATCCTTCAGGAATCGTTTAGTTTGACCCGTTTAGGGGAATGAAATTAAAAAATTCCTGAGGCCCATATTTTTTATTTTGTATGTTCTTTACACATTCCAAATTTCAGTAAGTACGACATACTTAGAAAAAAATTTTGAAATTTCTATTTAAAGTTTAACTACAAAACTCACCCCTTTAGGGATTAATTTTCAAAAAACGTAGAAATATCATTAGAAATAGGTGAAATAGTCCATTTCATTTATTTTTATACTTGATTGTATGTACTAAGTTTCAAAACGATACGTTCCGAAATGTAGGTGTTTTATACAATTTTTATACCTTTTTCATCCTATCAGTGATTGCATTTTCAAAAATCCTTAGCACGCGCTAACGTCATAAAAGGATGCCACATTCCTTTCAAATGTTTTCGTTCAGCGGCTAGGGCTGTTTGTTGTCTGTCAGGGCAAAGCCTTTTATCACAGATTGTTTACGATCATGGTTGTGACTGTAGGTGCTGCTGTCGGACCCCGACGCGGAGGTGTCGAGCTGGCCGCTGGAGCTGGTGGCGCTGCGGGACAGGATCCACGGGGACACCAAGCTCGGGCAGGAGGTCAGTACACAACTACACATCGATCGCAGAACTGACAACCGATGGGGAAGAAAGGTTCTCGAGTGGCGACCGCGAACTGGAGGCAGCGTAGGCCGCCTACTAGGTGGACCGACGATCTGGTGAAAGGCGCGGGGAGAAGATGGATGCAGGAGGCGAACAGCTGCTCAAAGTGGCGCTTCTTGGGGGAGGCCTATGTTCAGCAGTGGACGTTATCATCATTAGCAGCCTTCATGATCATGATGATGATGATGATGAAGATGTTGTTGTAGTGTAGTTGACTGGATCTCATTTTCAAGTCAAGGGTATAAAATATATCTACTGTGTTATGGAGGATCTAGAGCCAAGATAATAAGATCTAGGTTACATAATATAACGGGCCCGATAGCTCAGTTGGTAGCATCCCTGCCTTCTGAACTGAGGGCTGTGGGTTCGATTCCTACCCAGGACAAAAATTTGTGTGATGAACATAGATGTTTGTTCTGCGTCTGGGTGTTATATTGCATTCTATGTATGTATTTACAAATAAAAAAGTATATAAGTATTGTATCAGTTATCTGGTTCCCATAGTACAAGCTATGCTTAGTTTGGGGCTAGATGGCGCTGTGTGAAATGTCCGCACATATTTATTTATTATAAATAAATAATACAAAGAATACAATATATATTATATTGTCTACTATATATTGTAGTCTTTAGGTATTTGTTTTTTTTTGTGGTACCAGGGTAAGGCCGTTTTATCACATGGTGGTAATGGTCTGGCTACATTATCGAGCGAATATTCGTTTTTGTGGCAAATAATGGAAAAAGGATATGGGCAGAGTTTTTTTGACAACCGTGTTATTACCAATCTCACATAAAAAGTGTTAATTAGTTTAAGCTGTGCATCTGGTCGCATTAATAACTTTAGTCTGTTATCGTAATTAAGTTCAATAACCTTTGTAATTAACATAATTAATAAACTACTAACGCTGGTGTTGGCGTGAAACACGTGTCAAGCGTGAGTATCGTAACCAACCGTCCTCCATTTATCTGTAGCATACGCATTCTGTGCGATTGTGAAAAAAATAACAAGTGCAGTATTGTCCAACTGGTCAGTATAGAACTCCTTTCGTTCGGCCAACAAAAAACATTAATAACACACACCAACACACAAACATCGAGAAGAAAAGCTCAGTTTTTCTAAGGCACAAAGGTGTATAATTATAAAATCCAAAATCTTCTAATTGTTCAGAGAGGAGCATGTTGGACACCCTCCGTTGGATCCGTTTGTCTCACACAGACATCTCACGCATATCTAAAATGAGCTTTTGGATTTTCTAATCACATCACAGCGTCACACTGACATAACTATCAACCTTTTAAGCCGTCACGAAGTAAGACCAAGGTGTTTATCCTGCCGTATATTATTAGACTGGAGGAGAGAACGTGGTCCTATTGTGACCCAGTTAGCCCGATTTGGTTCACTCAGATTCCGCTATCGTCAGAATACATTTTAGGCTGTCTCGTGGCTGAAGGCGGATTACTATGTGCCTTCAGTTTTTTACGATAAGACAGAAAACGTACCTACATTATTTAGGATTTTACCATTGTTAGTGCTCTTTACCCGGTTGGGTGGCGCGTGACCCTATCGCCAGAAACCTACAGGAAATCTTCAGAAAATGGTCGTTTTTAGCTGTTTTAACCATTTTGGGTGTCACTTACGCAAACATTAGTAGATGAGTCTCACTTGGCTGGTGCGTGCCACTGCGTCGGATGCTTTCGTAATATGGTAAACCAGGTTCCGGTATGCATTCGTCAGCAGTTTTGTGGGCACATTCATTGCGGGACTTACGGGATACTTTGATACTTCATTTATTACAAAACTTGCCATATGTTTATACACTTACTGCTCCAGCTTCCAAGTTTGAAACCACACACCTCATATAAAATAAATGAAGTATCTCTACGAAGAAAAATAAAAGTAGCGGGAAACTCGAATGTATAAAGTATCATTAGCGCTACAAACTGAAAGGAGAAGCTTTACAGTGAAAAGTAGGGATTGCCGAACCTAGGGATTGCTTGTAATCTCCGCCCTGGGAGGCTGTCCCGCCATCCGTGTATAATCCTGTGTAATGGTTGTCGTGCCGGAGTAGGAGACCGGAGTGGATCCCGGCAGTCATTACCAGGGGGGATCGGGGGCCCTTCCGTGCCCCATGCCAGGCAACCACAGTTCTATTTTTCTGCACTTTGTTCCATAGTTGCCTTTTTTGCTGCTTTGGGCAGATGATGTGATGTTTCGCCACCCCTCTATTTTACCCTTATGATGCCACACAACAAAAAGAGAAACGTTTATTCAGCGGTTCAACAATCCACTTTTCACGTTGACCTCTGTAATATCCGGGGCCTGCATGCTAATCTAAATGCCGTCCATTATCATCTCGAGACAGCAAAGCCTGCCCTGCTCTTTTTGACGGAGACTCAGATATCTAGCCCGGACGATACATCTTACTTGCATTACCCAGGATACAAACTGGAACCAGCCTTTGTACGTCGCGCTGGGGTTTGCTTGTTTGTTCGGGAGGATATCTGCTGTCGACGTCTCACCGGTTTTGAAGTAAGAGACCTGTCAAATCTGTGGGTACGTGTAGACTTAGGAGGTAAAACTCGGATCTACACGTGTCTATACAGGTCTCACAGCGGCGATGAGGAGACCACTCGCCTCTTTGAGCACATCTCTGAAGTATCGGACAAAGTTCTTGAGCAGTATCCCTCCGCAGAGTTAGTGATCCTCGGTGATTTTAACGCTCACCACCAGGAATGGTTGGGGTCCCGAGTTACTGATCATGCGGGGAATGCTGCTTTTGAGCTTGCCTTAACTCATGGTCTCACTCAAGTTGTAGCGAAACCAACTAGAGTGCCTGATATTGAGACCCATGCGCCCTCTTTGTTGGACCTCGTGCTGACTACCCATCCTAACTTCTATCAGGTGTCTGTTGAACCACCTCTAGGCTCTTCAGACCACTGTTTGGTGAGAACGGTTGTACCAATACAAAGGCTTATCCGCTCAAACCCTACTGGGAAGCGAAGAGTCTGGCACTTCCGGTCTGCGGATTGGGATGGCCTGCGCGAATTTTATTCGTCCTACCCTTGGAGGCAGCTATGTTTTTCCTCGAGTGATCCTTGCACTTGTGCTGACTCTGTAGCCGATGTTGTGCTGCAAGGCATGGAATGCTTCATTCCAAGCTCCGTAGTACATGTTGGCGGACGGAGTCAGCCATGGTATAACGGAGCCTGTGCTGATGCTGCCAGTTTTAAACTGGCCGCATATAAAGCCTGGGCGGCTGCCTGTGCGATTAAGGATCCAAGGACTTCCTCACTGAAGAAAAAGCTAAACGCTGCCTCCAGCTCTGCCAAGAGGGTCATTAATAAGGCAAGAAGTGACCACATCAGCAGGATTGGCAATCGACTCGCAAGTTACCCTTCTGGGAGTCGGGCGTTTTGGTCGCTTGCCAAGGCTGCTGAAGGAAACTTCTGCTTGTCTAATCTTCCTGCCCTTCGAAAGCCGGATAACACCCTGGCCCATAGTGCAAAAGAGAAAGCCGATCTCCTTGGTACTCTGTTTGCCTCCAACTCGACTCTCGACGATAGGGACTCTACACCACCTGTGCTGCCGCCTTGTGGAAGCTCCATGCCAGAAATACATTTCTCCCAGAGATTCGTACGGAAAGAGCTGCAGTCCCTTGATGTGCGAAAGTCGAGTGGGCCGGATGGGATTCCGGCAATCGTACTGAAAACCTGTGCTCCAGAGCTGTCCCCCATATTTGCGCAACTTTTCTCGCTTTCCTACGCTACCGGTAAAGTCCCATCTTCATGGAAGGTAGCCTTCGTCCACCCAGTTCCTAAGAAGGGTGACCGCACTGACCCTGCGAATTACAGGCCTATTGCGATCACTTCCTTGCTCTCTAAGGTGATGGAGCGAGTGATTAACGCTCAGCTTTTGAGGTATCTTGAGGCTCACCAGCTAATCAATGACCGCCAGTACGGGTTCCGTCATGGTCGATCAGCTGGTGATCTTCTTGTTTACCTCACTCACCGCTGGGCGGAAGCCATCGAGAGCAAGGGGGAGGCCTTAGCCGTTAGCCTCGACATCGCAAAGGCGTTCGACCGGGTCTGGCATAAGGCACTTCTTTCGAAACTACCATCTTATGGGCTTCCTGAGGGGCTATGCATGTGGATTGCAGATTTTTTGTCTGGTCGGAGCATCAAAGCCGTCGTTGACGGCTCCAGCTCTGAGACTATGACAATTAACGCTGGCGTGCCTCAAGGCTCTGTTCTATCACCGACACTGTTCATTCTGCATATCAACGATATGTTGCTAGTCAACAATATTCATTGTTATGCTGATGACAGTACCGGTGATGCACAATACACAGGCCGCATAAATGCCCCTCATCACGAAGTAGAGGAAAGCAGAAAACTACTTGTGTCCAAAATCGAGAGCTCCTTAGACCAAGTCTCGGAGTGGGGACGACTGAACTTGGTCGAGTTTAACCCCACAAAGACACAAGTCTGCGCATTTACTGCCAAAAAAGCCCCCTTTTCTGTAGCTCCACAGTTCCAGGGCATTCCTCTTACCACCTCGGTGAAACTTGGGATCTTAGGTGTCGACATTTCTAACGAGGTCCAGTTTAGGAGTCACCTCGAGAGTAAAGCTGGTCTCGCTTCTAAGAAGCTGGGTGTACTCAACAGAGCCAAGCGGTACTTCACGGCGGGCCAACGGCTTATGCTATATAAAGCACAAGTCAGGCCCCATATGGAGTACTGCTCTCACCTCTGGAACGGTGCGCCAAAGTACCAGCTTCAGCCTCTTGACTCCTTGCAGCGACGAGCCGTTAGACTCACCGACGATCCTGAGCTCACCAAAGATTTGGAACCATTGAGTTTGCGCCGAGACATCGGTTCCCTCTGTGTGTTCTACAAAATTTTCAATGGGGAATGCTCTGAAGAGCTGTTCAACATAATCCCAGCGTCGCGGTTTTATAATCGCACTGCTCGTTACCGTCAAAAAGCTCATCCACACCTCGTGGACCCATGGAAATCTCGCACGGTCCGTTTCTCGAGGTCATTTCTGCCACACACGTGCAAGTTGTGGAATGAGCTTCCCTCTGAGGTGTTTCCGCTGAGCTACAACATGGGGCACTTCAAACGACGGGTAAATAGAGTCCTCAAAGGTAGGCAACGCATCGGCAACGCCCCCGGTGATGCAGGTGTCTATAGGCGACGGTAACTGCTTTCCATCAGGCGGGCCGTCTGCTTGTTTGTCTGTCCATGTTATAAAAAAAAAAAAAAAAAAAAAAAAGTCTTTAAGAAGCCCTAAATTGAAATATGTCATACATCATATCGACCAAACTGCACTCCCAGAACTCCTCTCTAGAGTGAAATAGTCACAGCTCTAGTCAAGCGTGGGGTTTTAAAAGTAGGATCCCCTTTAATGGAGGAGCCGATGTTGAACGGTAAACGTTTTGTCTGATGATGACAGTGAATACGACGATGAACATGTTGCTTTTATATTTTATCCATTCTTTCATTCTCGTGTGGAGAAGTGGTTAGCCGGTGTCAGGATTCTTAAGCCGCCTATGAAGGCTTCTGAAGTTCTGACGTGCCGTTTCCGTTTAAAACATCTCGCACGGAACTTGTCCCTACAAATCAGAGATGACATTTAATTGCTCGGGGTACACGGCGCGCGGGCTAGTAAGTAAATGTTAATCACAGAATTAGACGGGTCAGTCACCCGCTCTGAATTGATACTGGTGCGAGGACGGTGCGTCCTGATTTTTGTTTGCAAACTATTCATTTGAATGCACTTATGGCACAGAATACATACATGATAGTACTAGTACTTACAGCCTATCATAATTTTATTATACTACGTAGTAAGACTGGAGCTACAAAGATGCTGAGTAAGGTGTTTATAATAATAACAGCAAGATCCAAGCCTGAATGGGCAATAGATATTTCCTAAGTCAACGCGTTAAATCTGTTGATTATTAATTATTATAGTAACAAATTAGCTCAAATGTGGCCAGTTAAGTACAAATATGAAAGGTGTGTTACGAACAGCTTAGGTATGGATATCAGAAAAAAATGCCATTGCCTACTCTTTTAAACTTTTCTTTTTTCCTCTTTGTAGCTCAGGGAGACTCAAATTAGTTTTACAGAAATAATTACAACAACATAAATAAATAAAGCCCAACGTTTAAAACGTTACATAGATCCTGGACCCTAACTGGGATTTAGAGATCCAGAAACTACGAGGACCATGATCCCGACACCCAGACACAAAAAATGTATTTGCGCTTTTTTCCTGTGTACAAATACATGTCCTGTCGCGGGAATCGAACCTACCGCCTCCGGGCTATGAGTCAACCTGCTCAACCATCACACCACGGCGGCTGTCTCTTCAAATATTGTGCGGTTTGTAATAAACATAATAAACACGACCAATAAACCCAAAATCCGCCCGCAGTTGCGCACGCGCACACTGCGCTGACTTAATTAAATCTTTCTCAGAAACTTATCCCATAGCGGGATACATCATGTACCTATTCTAAAACCCAAATGCAGCCATTCTGTTTACCAGGGAAATAAAATAAAAACGAAAACGCGATAGTTAGCGTCCGTTTCGGTTTACGAGGGAAATAAAGTAAAACGCTTAGATAAGAGTCATGCGAGGGGCATCCGAGGGTGGTATTTATAGGTGCAAGAGACGGTGGACTTATTTATCCTTTAGTGGATGCCATGGCTGCGAGATGGTTGTTGAATGAGACAGTGATTGGCGCCGCGCCGGTGAGTTACTGATATTCTGATCTATCGGAGTATCTGTCACTCCTCTAAAAGCTCGCACTTAAAATCTTTTTTTAATCGATATACAATCTTTTTTGAGCAAAGGGTTTTCTTCAGTCTTATATGCATTTTACTATGAGTGATTATAATAATATATGTGAAGCTAAAACATTTAATTTTTAGCCAGTAGAGTTTGCTTGCAGATTTAGAAGTCCTAAGTCTTAGCCAACCACCTTACGTACCAATTCGTTCGTTCTTATCCTGCACATCTCATTACAAAACAACAACAAAAATACCCCCCACAACCAAACAATCCTTGGTGGCAAAAAGATTTTCCCTTTTTACCTGTCAGTAATCCATATCTCGAAAGATTACGAATTCCTCAAATCTAAATCGGTCTGTCGCGTCAGGAATTTCCCAAACAATCCGAATCCCTTCCTAGTGGAAATTTAAGATATAACATATTGCACTGCCACCTACACTGCAAGCTTGCAACCGGAGCATATTCCACTTTATTTTTGAGATGATAAAGTTGGGTTTCGTAGTTTTGATGGGTTGCACTAGCTGTAAAGAGGTTATTGCGTATGTTTAGTGCACACGGTTTCTAGTTTATGTGTCTTCTGTTTGCATATAACAGCCGTCTTTTGTTAATTCTGGTAGTCTGGCGCTGTGGGCCACATTCTTGGGTTGAAATATCTTGTTGCTAAAGAACTATGGTAACACATGTTCAAGTTTCATTATATTGCCAGTTAAATGTTTGTTGAACCTTTAACTGACATTATACGTGTGCGTTGGCGTACGTACAAATTTTTTTTTGTCGTCTCGTCTCGTCCTTACTGAAATATCTGAGATTATCTGAAGGAACGAAAGGACGGGAATCGCAGATTTGTTCAAATCCAAATAAAGTGGGGTATGCACACAAATATCGGACAAAACACCAGCACATTTTGGCACTTTATTGTTAAACTAGGCCTCCATACTCCATAGTACACGGAAGCTTTCAGTTTCAATTGAACCATCCTCATCGAGAGTGAAGGCAGAGCAGACATCCTCGGCACGGTCCTCCACATTCCCGCTCCAGAATCCAGGCCAACATTTAACACAAACCTTATCGGATCCATTACCGCGAAATGTACTACGTAATGTGCAGTCAGCGACAAATGGTATGAACAGGCACCGGTTTATCAGCAAGGAATATTATAATAATGCTGTGTCAGCATGGTTTAAACGATTGTTGAGCAAACAATAGGCATATATTCTTTCACCTTTTGGCTCACCACACGTTTCGGTAACATAAAGCCAAGATTAACGGTTAAGAGACGAGACAGTTCAACGTATTCAGGAACAACGCTTTCCTTCAATTAACATCCTTGATTGCCTTTTTGTCTGACCAACTTCATGGTGGTCCCTACGGCTTAAAATTCAACACACAGCTATTCAAATTTGAAAGCTTGATTTAGCCGCTGACTGTACCCGTGGACCACTCGCTCTGGATGCGATTTGGTTGCGTAATTATTATGTGTAATATTATCGGTTGTTTTATCTGAATGGCGCATTGTAATGAGATTTTTGTCGAAGTCGACAGTCTGGGACTAAGACGTTACGGACTGCGTAAAAGCGAAAAATGTTGGTCGTTATTGAATGATTTCACAGTGAAAATAAGAGGGCAAGAATGTGAAACAGCACCCTGAGGGCTCTGATACCTCTTATAATATAAGCTAGGAGGGTCCGACGATAAAAAACTTATACTGTGGGGGGGACCCTCCTAGCTTATTAGAGGAAAAAATCGGGCACGTGGAAGCGAATGAAAAGCCATTTTTACAGCAAAAGAAACAATTTAAGCTGGATAAAAGGTTCGATCCTTTGACTGTCTGGTTGTAAGCCTGTCGTTCTCGTAGCCCTTTTCATCAAATTTACAAAAGGCTGAGGTCCCTCGTGGACGTCGGCTGTAGTTCTAAACCCTGGCAGACATCTGTTGCCATGGTAAACAGATTATTGTATCCGACGAAATATCCCCAAGTGTTCGAGTTGCCACTAAATATAAATTTAAAACGCTCCCGCAATACTTACATTATTCCTAGGATGCTTTTGCAATCGCGACCTAATAATATTAATCTCATAATCGCAAACAGCTTTTACTTCGGTTAATGCTAGCGAAAAAATACATTCGATTGTAGATATAGCTACTGAAGTACTGACTTTTGCTAGTGCTTGTTTTATGCGGCGATATAAGAATGAGTCGCACTATATTTTTTCATACAACAATCATAATTTATTCATTCATCGAACTAAGTAATATAAAAGTCACTTATCTTTTGTTTCATATACATTTTATACCTACTTAAATAATTTAATAAAACTGAAAAGTTGTCCCGTTTTGCGGTGCTAATATTTAAACGGAAAACCCTGAAGGCCACAGGTTACAGAACAACGCTCGGTCGTGAATCGGTGCTCAAACTGAGATTTCATTCGCAAATTGATCATTTTCACGAATCTCGACTTTCTTTCCGTTATATTAACAGCACGAAGATCACGTTTCAAGAAAAAGTTCAGGGTTGTGTGTTGTCACTAATTCCAGAGTATCGGTATAATAAATTGTATTAAAGTGAGCAGCCCATCATCTGTTCGAGTCAGGCTCTAATCAAACGTTATAATTAAACATTTATGGTAGCGTGTAAAGTTTTACCTACATGGGTTGTTTACGATGTTTATGCATACCAGACTTTTTTATCCAGCTGGTTGCATCTCTGTTCTCCTGGTTACGACCATGCGTATGCGCCGTCTTCCGTGTTGCTTTTGGACAGATATGATGCTAATGTGTCGAAACAATAAATATTTTGGGTCAATTTGTGCAATAGACACCTTTCACAAACACCCGTAACTGGAACAATTAATACTGTCGTACGGATAACATTCGAGAGCTTGAAGTTAACCGAGCATCTTACTCCACATCCCTCACTCAGCCACAGAACATACTGTACTATTGTCAAATACTGCTGATTAGTTGCAATTCTGTAAAGTTCAATTGTACATTTCTTAAAACATTTTATCTTTTCAATATATTTTAATGTCCAAAATATTCCATAAATAACTCAATCTGCGAAGGACCAACTGGTACCTATGGCCACCCTCTCAATATATTGTCTGTGCTCAATTTGAAGTGATCACCAGCACGTATCTATCATTATCCAATCACTGTTATTATTATATAAATAGCTACTATTTCCGATGCGTAGTTACTTATTTTTACACGCTGTCGGTCACTTTCAGTCGAACACCCCACCGTCTATCTTGTATCTACATTGCTTTGAGCGTGATTATTATTATTTTTTTAATTTTGACGTGTTATTCAACCTTCCATACATCAGCAGTGAGCAGGTGCATAAGTAGTGTCGTCAAACAGAAATATCTCGAGTCATACATAAATATGGTGGATCTGACGCGTGACTCCTGTAAGGCCGATGACTTGCCCAAAATTATTTCTTCAACACATCTTTGTGTGATTCGTAAAGTTTTTCAATGTATTCGATCCTATCCATTTTTATTTCAATTTTATTGACATGAGAATAAATAGAATACTAAAAAATGCATATATTTAAACCAATGGACAACAAGCCCATTTCACTACGCTAATCTTCCTTAGAGTACTTTTCATAATAGAACTTCGTTTACACTTTCCTTCCAATCTGTGAAAAGGTGAATTCATCGCGAACCCCGGTGACATAATTCTCGTCCTGTCGCTCGTAAACCGAGAGGGAACTAAATATAACTGGAGACATCCTGTCTTCCACAATTATGGTCAGTTTTTGATTTGGTAGACTGTAATTGGGCCTTAATAAAATATAAGAAATAAGTAGATTCGTGGAAGAAAGTTGTGAAGATATAGTCTAGTAAGCTTCCTACATAGACAGTGATGCTGTTGACAAGCTTGGAATAACATTTGATATGGCGTGCTGGCATCGTAGGGTTAAGCCAGAATCTAGTAGGAACTTCTTACAAACTAAGTTTGATCATTGTCTTAAAAGCATTCAACAATAATATCAAACAAGCCCAAATAGGTAAAGCGAGCCTATCAGAGGCTCCTTCACAGCTCTATTAGTCACAGGCGCCAAGAACATGAAATATTAAACCTACGCTACGTGACGATTTGCGGTAACGCATTATTTCCATTGCATCACCAATGTCATACATCTTGTAAGTACAATAGAAACCTAGTTGGTTACAAAAATGATATGTCTATACCAAGATCTAAAAGCCGTCCTAGATGTACCATTGATGGTACAATAATCCGAGTTCGTTTCGCTCGAAGTTTGACTGATAACCTGAATGTAAAAGGGTCGACATCTCGTGTGTATAGGTACTCATCCATATCCTATATGGCTCCATTAAAAAGCTCTGCTTTTATCAATAGGAGATAAACGTTACGGTTCAATCGGCCGCAGAATGTTGACCGTAAACAAAATTGTGTGACCCCCATGAAAGTAAGTAAGCTCAGCTTATTGGATTCAGTTTCAGTGCAGCATCGTTCGCGGTACTCAACGGACGTAAGCGCTCGTACGCGTGACGTCACGTTGCGTACTCCACACGTGCGCGGGAGATTTTACTCTCCATTTATAAGGACCAAAATCAGTGGTGCAGTTCATCTGCATTGTCAACCCTATAACAACGGAGCAAGAATTAATATGTGAAATGTAGTGTCGAAACGGAACCGTTAGTGCATTAGTTAGTGGATGATTGGTCGACTAATTGTTATTTTTCAAAAGTGACCGTTTTAGATTAAGCCCTATGTATTATTGTTATTTTGTATTGTGTTGCTGTCATTTCTATTTTCAGGCAGGCTATTTATATGTTTTGATTTTATTATGGTTGTTGTAACTTACGTTTGATGTGTCGGATAGGTACCTACTACTTCTGGGAAATAATGGAAGCATAATGAATGGACAGTAGGAACATGAATATTGATTACTAATAATGCAATTAGCATGCTTGTTTCATTGTGAACATGACTTTCAAATGTTTCAGTAACTTTGCAAGTGATTTTCTAAGTATCAAAATCATTTTCAGAAACTTTCAATGAAAGTTCTCATTCATTCCCATATTATTCTTCCAACTTGCTGCGTTCTATACATCCAGTTGTAGGGACTCTTTCTTCAATCTATAGTTAACCCAAATGCTGCCACGCACTCTCATTTCCACCAATATTTATCTTTCTCTGCATCCCATTCAGAAATCCATTTGTTTTGTTTGACTCTAGCGCGTTATAAATAAAAGTAGCGTCATCCATCTGCGACCTATTTCTTAGAATTGAGATCAAACAATATCTATTCGGAACATTTGTGGTTTTGTTCAAATCAGTACAAGCTCAAACAATACACAGCTGTATGTACTTGATTGGCCGAAGAAAAGAGAGCAGAAAATCGTTTTAGTTTTTGAAAATTTAAGTCCATACATTTATTTTAAGGATTGAAATAACTACGCTTTTGTTCCTTTGGTCTTTTATTTTAGACACATCGCGACGCGAGACAACGTTTTCGCGCATATTTGATTGCAATGTGAACCAAACCGCATACTGAAAGCCTGTATACTGCTGCTGCTTCTGTCGTTTTGGGGTGCTTCCCTGTTCCTCTGGGGGTTGTATCTAGATGTTATATATGTACATATTAGCCAAACACTAGGTATTTGATGCGATGACTAGTATCGCCAGATCCTTTTTGCAACACCTGCCATCTGCTATTAGTTTCAAGAAGTCTCACTATATTCTTTTGACTTGCATGCATCAACTCACGCGGCTTTCTTTCCTTAGGTAGTCTACATAACCCTTGGGTTATCATAACATTTATTTTCATAGCTAGTTCTCTGTTCGTCCTGCCTAGTGTATTTTAATAGCTAATTAATCTCTTGTCGGTGCTGAGAGGATTTCTTAGCCGTCTTGTTATCTTGGACAAGAACCCTTTGTCTGCTTTCTTTGATCTCAGTCGGTACTCTCTTCTAACGCTGTAATAATGTTACGGGTTTATTTATTAATATGAGCGTTAGCTGGAATGCGTAGTTTGTTTTATTTGTACCAAATACTTTTTCTTTTAATTCAATCTGTGCTAATACCTACCTAAAATACAAAGTTTCAGTCTTACAATGCGTAGCTAAAAAATGTTTGTTAGTCGTGAGTAAATACAAGAGTTAACTGTGCTAGATCATAGATTGCATAACATCAATTGATAAAATTAAACATAGTTTTAACCATCCTAAAAATTCATTTAGTCCCCTCTTCCCGATTCACAATGGCAAGGTTACACACACCATTAAACTTACCACGACGTAATAGTAAATCACAATCAAAACGCGACTCCCCTACCATTGATTGCATTTATTTATACATTTAAAACCCCAAACATACTATTAAGTTATCTGTGACACGGATTCTGTGTGTGAACAATAGAAAATCCATAGAATCTGAAATCAAATGTACAGTACTAAAATCAGGCATAATAACTACTTTTTTGTGTAATAACTATAACCGCATATGCATATAAATTCGTTTGATTGAACTTTATAGCGTTTATAATGTGTTTATGTTTATAAAAAATTTAACGCTAAGCTTGGGAAAATGAGGACGCCCATTCAATATGCGAAGAGATCTCCTATAGTTTTTACCCCCATTCTTGTCCCCTTCTATTGTAAAAATGGTTTTATTATATTTACCCTATGATAAAAACATCGCTCGCGCAAAGCTGATGTGTCGTTAGAACGATATTCTATACCAGCTTATGGTATGAATAACAGTAAAACGTTGTTGGTTTGTTTGTGCTTTCGTTTGAGTGCGTTTTCACACTGAAAGCGCTAAACCAATTTGGCTATGATTTTACACACAAATTGTTTAGGTTTTAGGTGCACTGGTAAGATCAACGGTTATATAGGGTACTTTTTATCCCGGAAAATTAACGAGTTTCGCGGAAAAACAGGTAAATAGCGGTTGGTGCCGGGGCGCAGCAACACAAGTTATCAAATGTAGGTAGTCAAATATTTATGTTAATGCAATCATTAGGCCGCGTTTAGGTACCTACACATGCAAGAAAACTCGTGGAAGTATTGCGCGATTTCAGCAATCACCAATAGGCATGATGACTACTATTAAAAATTAACAAGTAAATATTACTTTCATAAAGAAGATTAAAAATGAATGCAATAATTGAAAAAAATCAGCAAAATCGGTAAATAAATCACGGAGTAATAAGCTTTTAAAGTTTGTGTCTCTTTCTCGCGAAACAGAGGGCCCCCACAGTTACTATGAAAAATCTACTCGTGACGTCACATGCCAAAGAGATTAAAAAATAAATAAAATAAATGAAAAGCTACCACAGCTTAGTAACGAGGTCTATAACGACCTTCCTCTGACGTCACTGGCCGTTTGAGCGATCTCTTTCTATTTCGGTTTTTAAAATGCTTGTAATTTGGTCATTTTTTGAGATATTTAATTTTTGTTTTCACAAATGTTTCTTTTGAGAAAAATAACTAATTTATAAAAAAAAATTTTAGTCATCATGCCTATTACCATCTTCGATAATCTGTCGCCAGTGCACTGTTTACACACGCAAGCTGTTGTCTGATAGAGAGTTCGACACTTGAAGTTTTCTTGGCATGGAGCTTTGGAGTTACCTCTAAAAAATCCTTGTGCGTATTACATTGATAGTACCTACTTACTACGCTTACCCACAATCGCTTCAATATCGTTCTACTTCCACATAAAGTTTTATCAATGAAACGTACGTTGTAGCTCGTGAGTTTGTACTTGAACTAATGCAATGGTGTTTATGTGCCTACGGTTAAATTAATTTACTGTTCAGGGCCCGTTGAACTTGTGGCTAGGGTGGTAGCTACTCGTTATTCTGTGGCTCAAGTGTCGACAGATGCAGATGGAGAGACTGTCGACCTTTTGAACTGAATAAAAATTGTTCACCAAAAATTAAGATCGTTACACAAAAAGAAACGATTTTCTTTGCCTTTTATTAGAATTCGAATGTTTAGTTTAACTTTTTCTCAAATGTACATTGTTTTCAATCCTGAAAATAAACTAACCGTTCCGTCGACAAACATTCCAAGTGTAAATAACCCATCAATAAGAAACCCAAACGCATCCGACAATGCATTTCCCTATTTACTCGGCATATCCGTTATCACGAGCTTTCTGATCAACAGTGTTTTTATATTTCAGCACCTTCAGTACCATGTCACAATAATAAAGCACACGCGTTGCTTTGTACAGCGAACCAAAAGCAAGAACGTTTTCTGTGATATGGTACTAAAGTGACGAGTGGTATTTACTGATCTGCAACATACTCTTCAACAGTTGTTCTGGTATTGAACACTTGCACAGTCAACATTTCGCAAACGATAATAGTCATTATTCTCAACTCAATAAAGTTAAATGATAATGAACTTGCATGCGTTTACAGGGCTGCCACTGACGATGTCAACACATGTCAGGGATGTCACTCTGGTGTTCGTAACTGAATGCATTGTCAAGTATTGGTGTTGTCGACGCGACGTCAATGTTTTTTCATTATAACGAAAATAAAAGTGTGATAATTAAAACGTACGCGCACTAAAGTGCAAGATCATTCTATTCTATGAGTGCAAGGTGTTCCGTTCTATTGACATTACATTAAGCTTAAAAAAAAAGCTTTTTATTTATTAAATAAATCCTAATAAAACAGCTTTGTATTTATAATTTTTTCTGTTCAATTCCAGCAATATGTCTAATTCTTTCCACTTTAATTTCTTCAGTAATACAATATCATTAAAAGTGCTACAAGACATACGCCAGTCTTTGCCAAGTGCTCGGGGCCACACATGGTCTGAGCATTTTTTTC
The DNA here is from genome assembly GCA_963580505.1 of Ennomos erosarius. Classification (NCBI taxonomy): domain Eukaryota; kingdom Metazoa; phylum Arthropoda; class Insecta; order Lepidoptera; family Geometridae; genus Ennomos; species Ennomos erosarius. Next base: position 13,094,359 of record OY756987.1, read on the forward strand.
TGATTTATTTCTGAACGCAGCTGCATTTTGTTTTGTCTGCGTCTGCGCCTATGTGGGGTAGTTGATCGTGTTTTGTTTCGACGTTTCTAAGCCGCGTCAGGCAACGCCTCTTCGTTTACGTACTTTGTAGGAAGATTTGTTTAGTTTGAGATGGGAAAATAATATAGGGCAGTGAAGGATTCTGTTTCATGCAATAGACCAAGTGATGTGGTAAATTGGTACGTGTTTATTTACAGTTGCACTGTTTACTTAGTTTATTGGTAGTTTTTTATTGGATCCTTTATATAAAATACTAAAAAACATTTGAATTTGTAATATTTGAGCGAAATTTATATTTATTTAATTTCACTTTTTATTTATTTAACTGTAGTGACGTAACTAACTGCAATATGTGTAATCATTAGTCAATTTAGTAGACCAATCATCAAATAAAAAACATTGCCAATATATCAAAATGTGAGGGTAGATAAAAATGAAAGTGATACGTAGTACTGCGTTGATTCTACCGACTGTCGAACTGTTGTGTTATTGTAAGACATAGTGTTATTGTAAAATGTGACGTAAATATGGTGGTTCTACGGAGATTCATGGTATGTATTGTTGTAGTGGATATTGGAACAAATGATAAAGAAACTTCTTATCTGATATGATTGTTTATTTTAGTTTTGAATAGAATTTTTCAATAATGCCATTGATCGCTTCGTAACACTTACAATTATTATTCGTCAATCACGGTTTCTTACCAAAGTAATATTTTTATCCAACCCTGCCTTTATTACTTAAGCTATAGTAGTTAGCTTGAATCATCAATAAAACTAAACAAGCTACACTACCTACTACATATTTTTATGTTTTTACATATTATTGTCGGTCTAAGTCACTAACTCGTAGATATATCTATTTTTGTAGTGTGAAAGCACTGCACGATAATGAATTTAAGAAACTGTATGCCCGCCTGGGGATACTTTAAAACTACAGACTAAGACTAAATAGATGTTTGTCTAGACAAGTTGCTCTGCACAGACCACCTAGTCTTATGTGATGATGATATGAATTACAGACTCAATCTACTGTCATACAATTTTTAACTCATCCAGCCATCATGCTAGTCTTTTTGACCTTTGAATCCTTGTCCGTAGATATCGAGCCTCCGCGACGAGTTGTCGTCGGCTGGCGAGGACAAGTGGAAGCAGCGGCGGAACCTCAGTTTCGATCAGAACAGGCATCTCGATGAGGTCACCAAGGAGAGGTGATGCTTTGTGTATTGTTTTTGTGCTAGGGTGCGTAGGGTCGTAATTTCAAGCCAGATTTGAATGGAATAGAATAGTTATGTATTTCCCTTTGTGTTTTATATTTAAATGAAAACTAGGTATCCTGGACGTTTACTTTTTAATCGTTGCATCGGATGCCTTAATGTTTAGATATATTATGCACAGCGGTTAACTGGACAGCTGGATTAAACAAGCAAAAGAAAAACTTTAGAGACCAATGCCTAGCAGCCGTCTGTTACATGATAAGGTTGATTGGTATCACAATCATGTTAGGGAGAATTGAGCATTCTCTTTGCAGACTAATTAAATTACTGGCAAGCGTTAACCACAAGCCTGGTACCGTTCCAGGGACGAGCTGCGTCGCGTGGCGGTGAGCCTGCACGGCGTGGTGGGGCAGCTTGTGGCGTACTGTGCCAGCGCGGAGGACGAGCTCAACCGGACCGTGCTGGCCCAGCTGGTGGGCAAGCTGCAGCCGGCCCGCGACGGGTGAGTACCGCCCTACACTCCAGGCCGAGCCAACCGGACCGTGCTGGCCCAGCTGGTGGGCAAGCTGCAGCCGGCCCGCGACGCGTGAGTACCGCCCTACACTCCAGGCCGAGCCAACCGGACCGTGCTGGCCCAGCTGGTGGGCAAGCTGCAGCCGGCCCGCGACGCGTGAGTACCGCCCCTACACTCCAGGCCGAGCCAACCGGACCGTGCTGGCCCAGCTGGTGGGCAAGCTGCAGCCGGCCCGCGACGGGTGAGTACCGCCCTACACTCCAGGCCGAGCCAACCGGACCGTGCTGGCCCAGCTGGTGGGCAAGCTGCAGCCGGCCCGCGACGCGTGAGTACCGCCCCTACACTCCAGGCCGAGCCAACCGGACCGTGCTGGCCCAGCTGGTGGGCAAGCTGCAGCCGGCCCGCGACGGGTGAGTACCGCCCTACACTCCAGGCCGAGCCAACCGGACCGTGCTGGCCCAGCTGGTGGGCAAGCTGCAGCCGGCCCGCGACGGGTGAGTACCGCCCTACACTCCAGGCCGAGCCAACCGGACCGTGCTGGCCCAGCTGGTGGGCAAGCTGCAGCCAGCCCGCGACGCGTGAGTACCGCCCCTACACTCCAGGCCGAGCCAACCGGACCGTGCTGGCCCAGCTGGTGGGCAAGCTGCAGCCGGCCCGCGACGGGTGAGTACCGCCCTACACTCCAGGCCGAGCCAACCGGACCGTGCTGGCCCAGCTGGTGGGCAAGCTGCAGCCGGCCCGCGACGGGTGAGTACCGCCCTACACTCCAGGCCGAGCCAACCGGACCGTGCTGGCCCAGCTGGTGGGCAAGCTGCAGCCGGCCCGCGACGCGTGAGTACCGCCCCTACACTCCAGGCCGAGCCAACCGGACCGTGCTGGCCCAGCTGGTGGGCAAGCTGCAGCCGGCCCGCGACGGGTGAGTACCGCCCTACACTCCAGGCCGAGCCAACCGGACCGTGCTGGCCCAGCTGGTGGGCAAGCTGCAGCCGGCCCGCGACGCGTGAGTACCGCCCCTACACTCCAGGCCGAGCCAACCGGACCGTGCTGGCCCAGCTGGTGGGCAAGCTGCAGCCGGCCCGCGACGGGTGAGTACCGCCCTACACTCCAGGCCGAGCCAACCGGACCGTGCTGGCCCAGCTGGTGGGCAAGCTGCAGCCGGCCCGCGACGCGTGAGTACCGCCCCTACACTCCAGGCCGAGCCAACCGGACCGTGCTGGCCTAACTTTCTTACAAATAGGAAAACTAGGATTTTCGGAAAAAAAAATTGGCATAGAATTTATGCTTGCACTTTCCTTTACGTTGTCTTATTTTCGCAACACAGTGATCAAAACTGGCATTAAACTTCGAGAAAGAAAAAACTACCATGGTTTCACTGAACTTGACTTAAAAACTACTTATATACTTACCGTTTGGTTTACAGTTTACATCCTTCAAAGCGGAAATCCAAATTCGATACGATAGTTAACTTAGTCGCCCCTCCTTACCTTACAGTTAGTGTAACTAAATCAGCAGTTAAATAAACTACGCCTTCGACGCTTGGATTGTGGCCAAATTTCGTGGTGTTATGATATTAATATGCACTAATATTGTATCTGGAAGTGATGTTTTACGGATTAGTTGTAGATTTGTCGGTGGCAGGTGGAGTTTCCAAATTCAAATTAATATATGAGTAAAAAACCGAAATAAATACAGTCGTTCTAATAACATTATTCCATCTTTTGCGATATATCGATCGATCGTTCTATCGCGATTATAATGAGACTTGTCTAGCTTTAGTTTTCAGGCTTCGGTGTTCGTGTTTCTTAATTCTATATAGATTCAGGGAGAAAACGATTTGGTTGTAGACTCTTGATCTTCCGTGCGAACTTTTCGAAAAGATATATTTATGTATATAATCAGATTACTAGACTAAGATGAGGTCATAAAGTCTCATTTGCCCAGTAATTTCACTAACTACAATGCCCTTCAAATCGGAACATAGTAGTGCTTGCACACTACTGCTTGGCTGCAGAATAACTGGCAAAGCAGTGGTACCTACCTAGACGAACTTTGCAGAAAAGTCCTACCGCCTAGTAATATGAAGTGTCCAGTTTGCAGTTTAATATAGGTTGTTTCCGCTGGCGTTAAGGCACCGTATCGTATGTACTCCCCAGGAGCACAACCTGGTCGGATGAGTCGCTGGACGCGGGCGAGGGGTCCGTGGAGCTGAGCCCCGCCGCCGGCGAGAGGCACGTGCACTTCGCGCCCGACCTCGACGCTATACTCACCGACTTGGATGAGGTGAGTGCATGGGGTGCAGTTGTATCTTGTTGGAATCACATTTCAAATTGGGTTTTTATTTAGAATTTGCGTAATGCTATTTAAGTCTTTCTTTGTTTTTTCGTGTAGGCAAGTTATAATTTTTATACCGTCCGAAGGTTCCGGAATCTCTAAAGGAACATATTGGTTCATTGTTTCTCTGGCAGTCCTGTCAGTACAGTGATTATTAACAGCCAGACAACGTCTATTGCTGAAGAAGCGCTTTGAGCGGCTAGCCTCCTGCATTCTTAGACTCCCCGTGGCTCTGACTAAAACGTCGATCCACCAAGTGGCCTACACTGGGTCTACCGGTTCGTGGTCGCGACTCGAGGACTTGTCTTTCCCATCGTTTATCAGTTCAGTACTACTCATTCCCATTTCAACTTGCTAACCAGTACAGTGTTGAATTTAAATAATATTCAGTATCCTTATTGTAACTTATAAAGGAACTAAAAATAGCCTATTTAGAATTGATGATTGTAGTTCTGTTTGTTGTTGTGTGTCCAGTCGGCGGTGTGCCAGTTCCTGCAGCAGCAGCGCGACCTGAGCGCGGACATCAAGCGCTCCCTCGAGCGCTCCCTGCGGCGCCTGCGCACCGAGGCGCACGGCCTGCTCCACCTGTCCCAGCGACCGCACAGTAACTATCGCACGCGGCTCCCCTGTCCCGGCCGGTCCCTGCTCCACCTGTCCCAGCGACCGCACAGTAACTATCGCACGCGGCTCCCCTGTCCCGGCCGGTCCCTGCTCCACCTGTCCCAGCGACCGCACAGTAACTATCGCACGCGGCTCCCCTGTCCCGGCCGGTCCCTGCTCCACCTGTCCCAGCGACCGCACAGTAACTATCGCACGCGGCTCCCCTGTCCCGGCCGGTCCCTGCTCCACCTGTCCCAGCGACCGCACAGTAACTATCGCACGCGGCTCCCCTGTCCCGGCCGGTCCCTGCTCCACCTGTCCCAGCGACCGCACAGTAACTATCGCACGCGGCTCCCCTGTCCCGGCCGGTCCCTGCTCCACCTGTCCCAGCGACCGCACAGTAACTATCGCACGCGGCTCCCCTGTCCCGGCCGGTCCCTGCTCCACCTGTCCCAGCGACCGCACAGTAACTATCGCACGCGGCTCCCCTGTCCCGGCCGGTCCCTGCTCCACCTGTCCCAGCGACCGCACAGTAACTATCGCACGCGGCTCCCCTGTCCCGGCCGGTCCCTGCTCCACCTGTCCCAGCGACCGCACAGTAACTATCGCACGCGGCTCCCCTGTCCCGGCCGGTCCCTGCTCCACCTGTCCCAGCGACCGCACAGTAACTATCGCACGCGGCTCCCCTGTCCCGGCCGGTCCCTGCTCCACCTGTCCCAGCGACCGCACAGTAACTATCGCACGCGGCTCCCCTGTCCCGGCCGGCCCCTGCTCCACCTGTCCCAGCGACCGCACAGTAACTATCGCACGGGGCTCCCCTGTCCCGGCCGGCCCCTGCTCCACCTGTCCCAGCTGGCCCCTGCTCCACCTGTCCCAGCGACCGCACAGTAACTATCGCACGGGGCTCCCCGTGTCCCGAGCGATCCCTGGGCGGGTCACCATCGTTACATTCACTTGAAATTGATCCTTGCTCAGCCTAAATATTTTCCCAAATAATAACTTCTCTAAATAACCTACTAGACTACACGTTATCAAACTTTTTCATAATCTTATCGAAAAAACGTTTAATGACATTTCTGTTGTAATTTTCCAGAAAACGAAACAAAAATGCTGGAGTCGAGTATGCAAATAACAGAGTTGGTGCATGAAATGGAATCCAAACAGCAGTGCGACAGCTGCGAACATCGGAAGGTATTATTATTATTTTGCGTACTGACTAAGCAGTCTCGGCAACATCTATCTTAGTGATGAACTGATTACTTATGATAAGATTTTTCACGATATTATAATAGTTATTTTAATATGTGACAGAACATGGAGGAAGCGATGGCAGAATGTTTACAGCGCGAAGGCCTGCTTCGGGCGGACCTGGACGCGGCCAGGACCAAGATCGCGCAACTCATGACCAGCGCAGATGTTATCGCTGAAGGGTACGTTACCTACATTATGCTAGTCGGGGAGTCGGGTAATGATTTCTATTTTTATTAATAGGACTGACTTTTGAAGACTTGACAGTTCTTAAAATACTAAAAATATATCCGTTCTTCACAATGCCATCTATTTGACAAGACCGTCAACAGTTTTAGAAATTTTAGATTTGTCAACTAAAGTCTTCAAAATTGGCCCCATTGTCTGCTTCTGGTAAGCAACAGATAATTTTTTGTTCTAAAGGTTGGTTGGAACGAATACTGAACTAACGAATAGGCCGTCATTGTTTCTTCATAAGATAACAGGCATTTTATTTATTGAGATCAAAGTATTCGATGAAAATTGCTAAATAATAAAAATACACTGACATATTTAAATTACTGTATTATGTATCACCATTATCATCATCATCAACAGCCTGTAGACGTCCACTGCTGAACGTAGGCCTTTCCCAGAGAGCGCCACTTTGGCTACTAGTCTTCTGCAACCATTCCTCGTGCGTGCGTGGTGTACCGTATACGGGCAACACAGCGCCATTACAGGGCACACATTATATTGGTCCTTAAGATAGCAAATTATTGTTAAACATCTATAGTTTGTATTACATGTGAGCATAATAAACGAATATGAATATGAACACTCGTCTCCGTACCAGGTACGGCACGGGCACAGGGCTGCACTTGGTGGAGGGCGGGCGCCCCCCGCGCCGCGCCGGCCCCGAGCCCGGCCCCTCCCCCGGCCCCGGCTCCCCGCGCCCCGACCGCCGCCTGCTGCAGGACCTGGACGCGCTGCACAAGGAGAGGGACGACCTGCACCAACAGGTCAGTCGGACACTACCGCACTATCCTGGTCTCACCGGCACCAATTGTTACTTTTTCACACAGAGCCATTTAACTCCAAACTAAGCGAAGTTTGTGCAATGTGAATTAGTTAACTGATATGAATACTTGAATACTTTTTGTTCGTTAATTGCTAATGCGATTCGTCACACCTTCTCTGTCGTGTTGAGATGTTGTCTAAAGCTTCTAACCCGTAAATAATATAACACCCAGACACAGCACAAATCGACAGCATCCGTGGTATAGTCAGCTCATAACTCGGAGGCGACTGGTTCGATTCCCGCGTTAGGACAAGTGTTTGTGCTCAAGAAAAAAAAAACGCAAATTAATGTTCTATGTCTGAGTGTTGTGGGACCATGGTTCTTGTAGATCCCTAGATACAGGGAGTTATAATTAAGGTACAGGATCTATGTATGTGATCGTTGGGCGTTATTTATTTCATCACACAAATGTTGTGTAGTACAGATTAGATAACCCATTGTGCCTGCCAATGCACTTTCCATATTTGTATTATTAGTATTATAATATCGACGACACTTAGTCGTCAGCTTACGCGCGTGCTGTACACTTGTATCTATACCAAAAATCAAATAAACTAAAATATGTGCTATTAATCTAAATATTATTTCATGGTCACCACTAGCCCCTCACCATCTACCTATAGGACACGTATAGGTAATAGGCAAACCATGATCGCCGTTTCAGAGTATGTAAAATAAAAGATACACTAGAAAGAACATAACATTATTTATCATAGTATTAAAAAAAATAGCACCGTTGTGTTATATTATCATCACCTTATAAAAGCAATAGCACCATACACCAATATGTAGGCATGTAAAGAAAAACATCTTTTTACACTGTTCAACCCACGATTGAAAAACTATAATAAAATTATGTATGTATTAATAAATGATATATAATGTACGCCATTTATATGTGTATTATTTTGCACCGCACACGCCAGGTAAAAAGGATGACAGACTCGCCCGTGCATAACATATGCTGTGAGAAGGTAACTCTGCCACAGAACTATGTGCCTTATGTCGTCGTCGCATGGCTTATAATGAAGTGAAACTATTTTGTCTTCAATCTGAATTGACTAGGCACTCATTTGTTTGGTAGTTGTAATATATTTTTGTTGGTTTATTTGTCATGCTTGTTGTCTGTGTGAAATGTCTCGTGATCCTTGTTTCTATATGAAACTGATTAATTTTAATAGCTTGATAAGTTGATTTTTATTGTGATACTATTTACAGGCTGAAAGAAAACAGTGCGAAGAATGCATTTCCTATTGCTCACATTAATAACTTGTAACTACCACCCCCAACTATCATAAAAAGATATCAAAGTGTAAACCACACTTTGATTATATAAGGCATACCAGGGGGGGTCATCACCAGGACTTATAGCATTATCACTTCAATCATACTTTGAAAAATGACATAAAAGTAAGAATATTGTAATGTTGTTGACGCAGAGCAGTTTTAATGACGTCACGTTAAATCATTCACTCAAATACAACTGTCATATCATACCGTTAATCATGTTGACACCGACGTGCGACAGTGATAACGGTATATAAAAATGTAGAAGTCTCGTTCTCGCGCAAGAATACTTTATAAGTTCATGGTACGTTTTCGAACAATATTATTGTAACCTTGAAGCATTACTGTCATGAACCATAATGGTTTTGTTTTACCTTGTGGTAGGCCTGCAAGTACAATAGGTATATGTACAAATAGGTTATTTATTGTTCCTAAAAATCCCACTGGTTGGTACACTCTTAGGAACTATGAAAACGAATCACGTTGGCCACCAAAATAGATTCAATTATTGTTGATAATTTTAGCTATACAAAACTTTAACATATCTGAATCCAACCCTACAGCGTCACCAATACATTTTTGTCGGCTATGACTCCATGTATGACTATGACGCCGCCGCCCCGCCCCGCTGGCCGTGCCCCGCCCCGGACTAACTTACTCAAATATTCTCCCCTGTCACGCGCCATACGTTGGCTTAACTTAATCGCTCAGGGCGTAGACTTGTTTAGTTGCAACCTGGCGGAATCCACCGAAGTATCGATACGGTGTATCGAAAATAATAACTTGTATTAGGCTAGCATTTTTCAGATTAGTTCTAAGTATTGTTTTAACATCGCATTGGGTTACTGTAATGGTGTTAAAGTGAATAAATCAATCATCATCATCATCATCATCATTAACAGCCTGAAGACGTCCACTGCTGAACATAGGCCTCCCCCAGGGAGCGCCACTTAGAGCGGCTGCTCGCCTCCTGCATCCATCGGCTCCCCGCGGCTTTCACCAGGTCGTCGGTCCACCTAGTGGGGGGCCGGCCTACGCTGCGTCTTCCAGTTCGTGGTCGCCACTCGAGAACCTTTCTTCCCCATCGGTTGTCAGTTCTACGAGCGATGTGGCCTGCCCATTGCCATTTCAACTTGCCAATCCTAAGAGCTACATCGGTCACTTTAGTTCTCCTGCGGATCTCCTCATTTCGGATCCTATCTCGCAGGGAAACACCGAGCATTGCTCTCTCCATAGCTCGTTGCGCGACTTTGAGCTTAGTAATGAGGCCAACAGTTAGAGACCACGTCTCAGTTCCATAAGTCATCACTGGCAACACACATTGATTGAAAACTTTTGTTTTCAGGCTTTGTGGTATTTTGGACGAAAAGATAGGTCGAAGCTTCCCGAACGCTGCCCAGCCGAGTTGGATTCTTCGGGCGACCTCTTTGTCGAAGTTGGACCTACCCAATTGGACAGTCTGCCCTAGATAGACGTATTTGTCGACAACTTCGAGAGTATCGTTCCCGACAATTACCGGTATAGGTGGAACATGGGCATTTGACATGATTTTCGTCTTGTCCATGTTCATCCTAAGACCAACCTGTCGGGAGACTCTACTGAGGTCGTTGAGCATGGTGCTGAGATCATCGAGCGACTCCGCCATTATGACTATATCATCGGCAAAACGAAGGTTAGTGATATACTCGCCATTTATGTTGATGCCACATCTTTTCCACTCCAAGAGCTTGAAAACATCCTCCAATGCGTTCGTGAACAGTTTCGGAGAAATAACGTCTCCCTGTCTCACGCCTCTCTGCAATGGGATCTGTTCCGTACTCTGGTCTTGTAGTCGGACTGACATAGTGGCCTTACTGTACAAACACTTCAACACTTCGATATACCTATAGTCAATTTGGCATCGCTGTAAGGACTGCAGCACCGCCCAAGTCTCGATTGAATCGAAGGCTTTCTCATAGTCCACAAACGCTAGGCATAGCGGCCGATTATACTCTTCGGTCTTCTGTATAATCTGGCGTAGCGTATGGATGTGGTCTATGGTGCTAAAGCCTTTTCGGAAACCGGCTTGTTCGGGAGGCTGGAATTCATCAAACCTGCGTGCGAGACGATTCGTAATGACCCTCGAAAACAGCTTATACACATGACTCAAGAGCGAGATGGGCCTATAGTTCTTCAATAAGGTGTTATCACCTTTTTTGAAGAAGAGCACCACCACGCTCTTGTGTCATATTATAAATCAATAAATAAATAATAAAAAAATAGGACGAGTTAATGAATTATTTGTGTCGTGGCACTATTGCCGTCATTCCGTAGACCACCCTTTATTCTTAAGTTATAGGGGAGAATCTAAATAATGAATGATCAAAAGCTTACCAAGTGACGTTGGATGACAGTTAATATTTGAGCGGATTCATGAAATAATAAATAAAATATAATCTGGGAGTTTTTAGAGCTATGCTAGAGAGAACCGGGATCTTCTAGGCAACCGTGCTCCATCGTCGACCGCGTGATCTCTTACCGTCAGGTGAGACCGTGGGCAAATGTTAGCCTATCGATGATAAAAAATAATAATAAATATGTGTGGACATTTCATGCAGCGCCATCTAGCCCCGAACTAACACACACATCGCGTGTCATTAAAGAAACCAATTTGACGCAAACAGAAACTATTGATTTCTCTCTTCCACTATTGTGTTTAAGTGCAGAGGGAGTGAAACAGCAATAGAAATGTTTCCCATCAAAATCAATCCATTCTCTCGATTTATAATATTGTATTATGAACGTGTACTCCACTACAGCTGGAAGCCGCGAACCGGCAGCTGCGCTCCATCCGGCAGTTCGTGGACGAGCAGGTGAGCGAGCGGGAGAGCGAGCGGGACGAGTTCGCTCGCCGCCTGCAGGAACTCAAGGACGAGAAGGGCCAGCTCGCCACTAGACTGCAGAACAATGCTAGGATACTCAACGAGGTTAGTCTTTATACAAAGATACGCATAGAATTATGTTTTAAAGGTTTGCTTGTTTACTCCTTTATTAATAACGTGTTGTAAGAAAAATAACCTATTTGGAATATTTTATTAGACTTGACTTTTGATTTGAAGATATTTCGTATTTTGTTTCTTTCTATCAAGTTAAAAGCAAAGATAAAATGATATAAACACAACGAGTAGCTCATTCAACTGTTGTGCAGTGTTTATTAGGATATATTTATTTTGTTGTAATCATTAACTGCTAATTAAACTGTGACTAAACTATAAGCGGAATCTTAGAATAAACCACTTTTAATGTTGTACCTGTTGTGAGCTCTTTTAAAAGGTATTAGCGACGTGAAAAGTTATTCGAAAATTTCGTTTATAGTTTGACCCAAGTGTAGGTAATAACAATTATTGTGCTTGCTCTATAACACATTCACATGGCTTGTCTGTTTCACTGAACTGCAAAGTGAATTTTTGTGTGGTTGTGGTTTTATTTGTAGCGGCAACTTATCTATCTCAGAACAGATGATCTAACTGTTAATTCAGTAGACATTAATGTACGTTTACTGTTGTGGAAAATTCTAGTCGAATTCTTAGTTGGCATTTTCAAAAAAATTGTCATCTCTTACACATACATGAAAATAACAAGGAAAGTGATTGTGTGAAATGTCAATATAAGTTTAGAATTGTATACTTCAGAATGAACATTAGAAATGAGTTAGAGATGTGGCCGCAAATATTGTTGTTATTGTTTTACTATGCTAACAACTTAATGTTGCTAATTTTAAAAGCTTTAGTTGACAGATCTAAAATTGCTAAAACTGTTGCTGTTCTTGTCAAATATACGGCAATGTAAGAGATGGATATATATTATTTTCATTAAGTTAAGGACTGTCAATTAAAGCCTTAAAATTGGGTTTTATAATGCACATAATTTTAATTTTCTTTTGCACTATGCACTGTCTTTTGTGTTTAAGGGAACTAACGCACAGTTTGCTCACACTATTCGTATCTATCCATTGTTTAAAAAAAATAACTCTGACTTTGAATATGGATCCCTTTTGGATTTATCTTTTCCCCTTCTTCTCCCGAATAGGGCCATTGAGAAAACCTAGCAAATAATACCCTCGTATAGATTTCCACCATTTGATCGACTATCCAATTCTTCTGTGCCACTCTTCTTCTCAGCGAGTAGTTGGCACAGATTAGTAGACAGAGTTATATTCTTTACATTTTCAAAAGCTGATGATATTCCTCTTAATGTTTTCTGCTTAACTACGAGAGGAGTCTCAAGAAAGTGTTAAAGAGTCTTCACTAAAGGTAGAAAACGCACCGACAATGCCCTCGGTGTTGCAGATGTCTATAGGCTTATTTGCCACATAGAAAACTTAGAAAATCCGTCCGCGTTCTTAGTGTGTTTCTATTTAAAGTGTGCGTTAGTGCCCCTGCTTCCCCCCTTCACTAAGCACTAACCCGGCGGCGTGTGACGTCACAGATGAGCTGCCTGCGCCTCCCCCACTGCAACTGTCGCGAGCACGACGCACATGTAAGTGTACGCTTGCTTGCTGGCTCCTGGACTATGTACATGTTACACTTCTATACTATAATATTTATGCTCAGAAGTACTAGCATGCGCACTGCGAGAAATCTTGTCGTCGCTGTTAGAGTGACACGCACTTAAGTGCTATCATAGGCTGTCACCGTCTCTCATGAGATAAGGTGTTTAGAAAATGTTGCCACGGTGCGCATTCTAGAAGGTCCAGTTGTCCAGTATTTAGAAAAAAATGTTTTGTGGTAATTTAACTATTATGTAGTCTATGTTTAATTTTCTTTGCAACCTTTAAACTTTCTGGTATTCACATTTTAATAGCATGTTTCAGCACTTGCATAATATTGAAATTACGTATAAAAAGTAATGTAATACTGATAATAATAATTGTAGTGTTTTATTATTAACCTTAAAACCTTACTAACGGCTATAGATCGAAAATAAAAGTTTAGTAAAACCTTTACTTCAGTCTAGTCAAGCAAACTCTAAGCTCATTGAAAACACCATCACAGGTCGAACAGCTGGAATCCCAAACTCGCGAGATGAACCAAATAATCGCGGAACTAGAAACCAAGAAAGCTTCCACCGACGACGAACTCAAAGCGACGGAAGAGAAAATAATCATTCTCCGTGACATCATCGCCAACCTGGAGAGCCAACTGGAACAAAAGACAAGCCACGAGAAAGAGATACTGGAGAAGTTGGAGCAAATGAAGCAGACGATTGAAGACAGGGATAGCAAGATGCGGTCGTTGGTTGGGGAGCTGGAGGCGTTGAGGAGTGAGAGAGTAGACCAGAGTGAGGTGATGTGCGACAAGTGTAGCCAGGAGGAAGACAGGGTGGGGGAACTGACGGAGAAGTTCAAGGAACAGGTGAGGATGTTTCTGTTTGATTTTCTTGTTGCCAGGGTTCAATTATTTGGAATAGATTTATATCGATGTCTTTATTAAACCAGTAAAAGTCTACCTTCGTTTTTCAATTATATTTTTGTGATTAGAGATACAAAAATAATGCCCTAAGAAAGGAAACAGTCCTTTCTATTCTATGCATTTCAGGGTCGTTCGGCTCCGCACCAATGGTGAACATCAATACATAGATCCATCATTCGTTTGCTGAACCAATTTATGACGGAGTAGTCTTTTTCTGATTCACTTAATAAGGTGTAATGTGGAGTTTGATAATCTCTCCAGTGTCAGTACCTGGAGGAATCGATCCACCGCCGCACTCGTCGCTTGGAGCGAAGTCATGAGGTCTGCTCGACCAGCTGCAGCGAGCCTAGTGAGGATGTCTCGCTCAGGGAGGCTCGCGGGGACCTGCAGGTGAGGACACTATACACACGAGGTTGGCTCGACCAGCTGCAGCGAGCCTAGTGAGGATGTCTCGCTCAGGGAGGCTCGCGGGGACCTGCAGGTGAGGACACTATACACACGAGGTTGGCTCGACCAGCTGCAGCGAGCCTAGTGAGGATGTCTCGCTCAGGGAGGCTCGCGGGGACCTGCAGGTGAGGACACTATACACACGAGGTTGGCTCGACCAGCTGCAGCGAGCCTAGTGAGGATGTCTCGCTCAGGGAGGCTCGCGGGGACCTGCAGGTGAGGACACTATACACACGAGGTTGGCTCGACCAGCTGCAGCGAGCCTAGTGAGGATGTCTCGCTCAGGGAGGCTCGCGGGGACCTGCAGGTGAGGACACTATACACACGAGGTTGGCTAGATGTACTATTTATGCCTGTTACGAAGCAAGGTGTTAGTAATACTAACATGTGAGTAATGATGTCCTGTCAATTAAGGACAGTAATTTCTAAATGAGGCTAGCTAGATGGTTAATACGAAAATGAGATTGACCTACTCCCAATTCGGCGTTGATCTAATCATGGCACTCTCGTTCCAAAACCTAGTACGTTATTTTATCAAATTCATATATTATAGTTTAAAACTATAATTGCAAATTTTTGTCTTCTAATGAATTGATCTGTGGTTATAATTTGCTGAACCGATTCTCATTTAATTCTAATAGCATGATAATAGCATGAGTTTTGTCTATTCAATTTTTGGCCATGGGATTGTAAACGAAAAAAGTTGTTCAGTTTTTAGCTATGTAAAGCCAGACTCACCGGATCCTCAGCTCCCCGAGCCACTAGTATATAACAGTAACCCCTCAGAGCGAGTCCCCCCCGGCGGGGTCCCCGCGCGCCCCCCCGGGGGAGCTGGCGGGGTCCCCGCGCGCCCCCCCGGGGGAGCTGGCGGGGGCGCGCGCCGCGCTGCACGCGCTGACGCGGGCGCAGGACGCCACACTCAAGCGGGTCGCCGACCTCGAGATGCAACGGAACGCACTGAAGGATGTCGCCCAGGTAACTATCTCACTTGTTCGCTATTGTACTCCTTAGTATATATGCTACAAGCTTTCTGACTTGGCGATGTAAGGGTTGGGTATCTACCTCGCTTGTTTACTACTCCTAAGTAAATCTGCTAGGAGATTTCTGAATTGGGGATGTAAGGCAAGTATCTCCCTGACTTGTTTACTATCCTGGGGCCGAACTGTGAACTCTTAGTGCGCAGAAAGCAGACACTATATTGGATCGCTTGTCAAAAACGAAAAAAAAAAAAACAAAATGAACCAATATAGGGTCTGTTTGGAATCTCGCTTAAAGTTCACAGTACCTTTCTCGCAATGTTAATGTTCGCTTTCTTAGTGTAAATCCCCGAAGATACTCACTTGCAATCCAAGGGATGGTTTTTTTCATTTTACTGTTTGGAGGACTTATATTTCATTATTCGCGGGTTTTGCAGCAATTTCACCACAATTTCGCCATAAATTCGCTGGTGGAAATGAGATGATGATGGTGTGGTGACTTTTACACTGAAACAAATCAGAGATAAGGATTTATATTTACATGCAGCGTTTGTATTAATGTAATTTAAGTTGGGCTGATTCTTAAATCACTCAAGAGATGGCAGTGCCTATTCCTATTTAGTGGAGTATGTCCCGATTATAAAAACAGGTCGGCGAAGATTCGGTACCCATGCGTGGTTCAAAAACATGCAACCGTTGCAAAGTCTAGCCTACAAGAGAGGCCTTAGCCAGTACATCTTCAACTAAGATAGTTATCTATATGAGCGCTAAAGTAAAAAATAGCTACAGCTGTACTTTACAAGAATCAGAAAGCAGTACAATAAATCTTTCTAACTACAATAATGTCATCCCCGGCTTCTACAACGTATTATTTACCGAGTTACAATATATTTCCTGGAGCTAGATGGGACCTTGCCTGCGCTCGGCGCGGCTGGCGGCCGGCCAGAGCCGACGTTTATTTTGATAGCCGACCCGCGTCACGCTTTCACAATCTCTGTCACACAACAAACACATCATAGTTTTCTGACTGATACGATTTAGATTGACCGAAGCTGTTGATCTTTTGACCGTGAGCTAACTAGAAAGTAGAAGGAAATCGGTGTCTAGTAGTAGTGTGGCTAGTAACGTTTAATAGTAGTTGGTATTTATTTATTGTAGTTAGTTTAAAGCATAAATAAATATGTGTGGACATTTCACACAACGCCATCTAGCCCCAAACTGAGCATAGCTTGTAGGGAACCAGATAACTGATACAATACTTATATACTTTTTTGTTTGTAAATACATACATAGAATACAATATAACACCCAGCCGCAGAACAAACATCTATGTTTATCACACAAATGTTTGTCCCGGGCAGGAATCGAACCCACAGCTCTCAGTTCAGAAGGCAGGGCTACTACCAACTAAGTTATCGGGCCCGTTGTCAAATGCGCCGGTGTCTTTGGTTACACGAATGATTTGCTGCTGTTTTTTTTTTTTATTTAATACTCGATAGCATACGGTGTGGCTACGGCTACGGTACAAATGGCATTGTAGCGACCCACTTTAGGTCTTCAGTTGAATCGCGCTAAGAGGTTACAGAAAGACCCAGAGCCTTTATTGGAGCTTTTTTTAAGATTGTCAATAGTCTTTGCGATGCTACAATAAATTGAAACAGCAGAATCATAGTTGCGAATTCGAATTTAATTATACGTGGTGTCCTCTCTTATGCAAGTTTTCTTGACTGTATTAAATCCCGTCCCAGGTTGTTGTAATACTTACATTTTGAACCTTCACTATTTCCATACAAACACATTGCCATTCTATGGTCTGGCTCTTAATCATTCTATCTACAATAATAACCTAAACTTACTCACGCCTATATTTCTGTCTATTGCCAAGTGAACATCATTACCACGTTTTCATGTTTTCATTGTCATGGCATGTAAAAAACATTGCGGCAAAAATAGTGTATGAGCAGTACGGATTGGATGTACCGATACTAGATATTACTTGCGATTTAAAATTGCGATGATCTCATATGAAATGCTGAGTTGCGAAAGAAAATAGACGGAAAAACATATTCGGCCGCTTACTCAGAATTTACGGCCTACGAATACTTGCCTGCTCATAATTTCTCTGTGAATGATAACCTGCTGTCGTTTATAGTTGCATTTAAATCTTTGCAGATTTTTTTATGTGTTGTGTTATAATATTATCAAAGGCAATAATGGTTGTAAATGGATTCTGTAAATAAGTAACTGAAACATAATACAAAACTTGTACCAAACCGCACATTCCTGCTGCACCAAAATAACAATCAGTATTTATTTTTAAGCTAACAATAACTTCGAAGCTTATCGGAATTATTTAGTGGTAGAGGCCATAACATCTCGATTTATTAGTGTAATCCATCCATCATTAGATTTACCAGAATCGTATAAGTTATTCCGAATTGATGCTAAACCAACATTTAGCAATATTTGCAAGCGGCTCGTGAGTACATCCTTTGTTTACGAACGATCTATTACCGAGCGCAGAGGGATTTGTACACTTAATTATGATTTCTATAGAAAAGCTAGCGATATTCACGAACGTGTTATACAAACGGCGATATATTAGTCAAACTCATGTCAGGGTGTTGTTCCATATCTCTTCAAAGCGATTGCCTTTTTGTATTATTAATTAATATAAACTTAGCTAGTAACCTTTAGACAATCAAGCTATTACAAAGTATGCTTGAAAATGCTCCACCGCCATGTATGATTCGGTTTTAAAATTTCTATCACTAATAATAAATTGGCAATGTTTTACCCGCGCTGATAAAAAAATATGTTTATACAATACGGGAGGATTTCATACAGCTCCAAACTAAGCAAAGCTATTTGGGAACCGGATAACTAATATAATACTTAGGTATGTACTTATTGTTCATACATAGAATACCTATATAACACGAGTACTGAACGAAACTAAATGGCGTAGTTCGAATGTATATGTATAATATAGTGTAAAGTAGTAGTCGTACCATTCACGTTTCTTTTGGCAACAGTTCCTTCCTAGAAACGTTATGTGACACGTGCCAACTGTGATCTTCATAATGTTAACTTATTATTACATCTTCGCTGTTTAACATTTTATTATGTACATTTCATTAGGGTTCCGTACCCAAAGAGTAAAGCGTACCCTATTACTAAGGCTCCACTGTCCCTCTGTCTGTCTGTCCGTTTGTCGACAGGCTGAACTGTGGGACAGTTGAAATTTTCACAGATGCAATAGTATAAAAAATGGCGTCAAGGAAAATGGGAAATTCTGAATAACTGCTCTCTGTGAAACATTGGCAGTTAATTTTGACAGTACGGTTAACCTCTGCAATGAGTCATCGGTCTAGGCTAGGACCTCTCGACAGTAGGTGTGTAATTTGCGACGACCCTAATGCGTAATGAACTCTCTCTGCTCTCCAATTTGTATTATGGACTTTTATTAGCCTTGCACGTAGGGTTGCTACTTTACACGCATCTATTATTATGAAAACTGAAATATATTTTATCTGCGATGGATGAGTTTGTTAGAGTTGAATGAAATATGTACAATAGGAAATGTTTATTAATATTCTGGAATTCATATTTCAAACATTTTACGATCAGTTAAATTCGTCAAATCATTAAGCACAGTTTTAATGAAAAAAATGCAACCGTTTGAAAACATCTCATATGATGTTTCTTCTTTTCACTTTCTTCTCATTTGTTGGTTTCTACTCCCAATATCGAATGCTTTTATTGTCATTATCCATTAGTTTGTTTCGCTCCCATCATAGAGCCATAGATCTGTAAGAACGAACGCGTAATTAATATTGCCAGTTGTGAGTTGACACACGCAAAACTTACGCAACGACATTTACAGCTGTAGCTTTCCAATCGCCAATAAAAAAGTTACAACTTCACGCGTCTCCAGTGCACAATAAAACAACGCGTAACCTATTTACTATGCAATTAACCCCCGGTTTCACAAGCGGAAGATAAACAAGCATAGAACAGAAATAGATCAGTGCCAACCCTACATGTCACACGCTACTCACTACGTGTGTGTGAGGGGATTGTCATTGTGTGTGGAACGGGGATAAATATAGGGATATTGAAATGAAGAGTCTGGAATGCGTGGAGGCGGCAATTGATGGTAGAATGTTATTAATTAATCAATTAAGCTTTGACATCAGTGTGTCAATATATCTTGTATTTGGTGTGAATTCTGCATTGACAATGAATGCTGTTCAGCAGGTACATTTTGGTCGCTATTTCAAGCAGATCTTACATTTACAATTAAACAACTTTTCATTTATATTTGATGACTTTTTATATTGAAGTTGCATAGGACTGTAGACATTTTTATGGTGTCAACCCGAAGAACTTTAGTTTGAGTCTAGCCTTTATTTATTTTTTGATTTATCTAAATAAACTTTATATTATAATTTTAATGCATGACCAGACAAGCGAATAGCTCCCGGAGTCAGTGTGAACGTAGACGTAGTCTGCACTCTATCGTTCAACGTACTCTATCACTAATAGAACAGAAAGGTTAATGTTCGCACATATTACTCCACAATTTGCCACGTCCGTTCCCGCCCAGACTGACCGCCCACACTTCGCACATCCATGTTTTCATACATCATCTGTGCCGGGAGAGATTGCGCTCACGCTCAGTCCGCGCTGATGCTTCAAAGCGTGATTTGCTGTCGCAAGGTGTTTTACATGTCCCCTTGCATTCCTACAAATTTCATTATCCATCCAATTTTTCGTTATTTATCATCAAAATGTAATTATTCCATGTAGTGAACCCATGTAGGGATTGTGTGTGTGTTAAGTGTCGATGTGTGATGTTTGTGTGGAGTTTTTTTAGGAGGCACTTGAGTATGGGCCTGCCGGACTTGACGGTGAGTTTGTTGTTGTCATTGTATTAGCCGAGAATCTGTTGTCTTTTGAGTAGTTTAACATGTTTGGGCTGGTTGCCAACATTTACATGTATAAAGCATATTTTTTGGATGGATTTGGATAATATTTTATGTGTTAAAGCATTCCGGCTTAAATGAGAATTAAAAATAAAAAGTAACTTTGGATATCAGCTGTAACTCTTTGGATAACGAATCAGCATTTTATGTATATGTCTATCATTTTGGATTTCAGTTGTTAATATTAATCGCAAATATGTATTTACAGACATCACTGGTTGTGTTATAAATAGATAGTTATAATTGAGGACAGTTACAGTTAATTGTTGAAATGTATTGTTTAATTATTAGACTACAATTTTCCTTCTACCTAAAATTTAAATAAATGTCGACTGATAATGTTATTTGGGGAACAAACAAAATGATGAAATGTACTTTACTATCACATCTTCAGCTTCTGTGAACCTACTGTGTTCCCGTCTTGACAAACAATGTTATTAACCGACTGACTGTTTGTTTATTTGTGTAAACAGCGACAATCGGTACTAGACGCTTCGACATCATTCACAAAGGTTGCCAAGTGCGCCAGACCACTTGTCTTTATTCAGCTAGTGCAATGTCATTTCGCACATTCAATTTCGAGTTATTTGCTGCTGTTACGCCCAATTGACTCTCGTTGAAAATATTACCGACTGTAGAGCTCAATTGACACTTTTATTTGCTTTTATCAACTTTATATGACGGGAATTGCTAGGATCAAAGTCTAGACGCTATTATTCTAAATTGTACAGTTACTTTGTTTTGACTTAGTAATTTATAATCAAATCTCCTCTACTAGACACATACATGATGGACGATACATTACAGTTGCACTGAGTTAGAGTGCACCGGTATTTATGTAGTATTTGATGCCCGCGGGGTCACCGGAGTTCTGAAATACAATCATCATACAATCTTTGACAGCCCGTTTCTTACGGGTTGGATTTTCAAATGCCGGTCACTCAGGACAAAGACTTTTATTATGTGTGTCTAGTCATCTAGCCTCAAAATAAGTATAGCTTGCACTATGGAAAGCAGATAACTGATAGAATACTTAGGTACTTGTTTTTGTAAATACATACATAGAATACAATATAACACCCAGACACAGAACAAAACACCTACCTATTAATGTAGATTGTAAGCACATGCATAGCTGGAATCTAAGGACAGGGTCCTGTTTCAACTTTGTTGTGGACAATCCAACTACCGTAACAAAATACACATATCAGAGTGCGATAACATTTGCATTTCACTCTGCCATGGCATGGCGGATACCAAAAAACATTATTACACCTCTTGGTACACATCAGGTAAATTTTGGTACCTATCTTATATCAGTCATAAGACTGGTATTAGTTACGTTGTACTTTAAAACCATTGACTTCGTATACTTGCATGTTTAAGTAGATTGTTTTTCAGTAGAGTTTCGAAAACTAAATATACACTTGGGTGCAAAAAATTCGCACATGTATAAATTTTCATCAAATTTTCAAAAATAAAAAAAAACATGTTTGTTTTTATTTTTTTGGTATCTAATATTAAAGTTTATTTCAAAACCTATCCAGCAGTACCTTTTTTGTCCTTATACCACGTCTACTTAGTGAGTTTTGGGTAAATGTCTGAAGTACCTGTTTTTTGTGTATTTATAACATAAAAGTTAAGGGTTGAAATTAAATTAAAAACATGAAAATCAGCATAAAAACTTTTTTATTAATAAGGGGTGTTCCCTCCCCTAGCCCGAATGACTGCTTCCATGCGTTTTTTCATTGACTGAACTAAAGTTTTTATAAAATCTTGCGGTATGGTCTCCCATTCTTCTTCAATCGCATGTTGCAGCTCCTGGAGACTCGTTGGGGCAGTGTCTCTGGCCCGAACTCGTTTTTTTAGCTCGTCCCATAAATGTTCAATCGGATTGAGGTCCGGGCTGCGAGCTGGCCACTCCATGACAGGCACCGCAACCTCTTCAAGGTACTGGTACACAATACGAGCCGTATGCGGTCTTGCATTATCTTGCATGAAGATGAAGTGTTCTCCAATATATCCCGCAAATGGTACAACGTGGTCCTGGAGTACTTCCTCAATGTACCTTTGAGAAGTGAATTCTCTTGATCGGCGGCCAGGATTCGCTCCGGAGATGAAAATAAGTTCAGTCTTTGTCTCCAGTGATATGCCTCCCCAGAACATGCATGATCCACCGCCGTAAGAGACTCGTTCTTCGATGCAGCATTGTTGAAATCGCTCGCCTGGCCTTCGGTAGACTCTTCCTCTTCCATCGTTGCCATGTAGGCACATCCTGCACTCGTCAGAGAACAGAACTGCGCTCCATTGGTCTTCAGTCCATTCCAAATGCTCTCGAGCGAATTGAAGGCGGGTTTGTCGGTGGGCTGGGGTCAGTTTCGGTCCATTTGCTGGTCTGTGCGCAGTCAGATTCCCTTCCCGTAGTCGTCTTCTAACTGTCCATCGGCTGACATCGACTTCCCGTGTTTCTTGGAGACGCTGTCCCAATTGAACTGCATTCAAACGATTGCGCAATGCAGCCGTCACAATAAAGCGGTCGTCACGCCTTGTTGTGGCACGGGGTCGGCCAGATCCTTGGCGCCGTTTGAAGCCGCCAGTCTCTCGATACCTCTGCCATACTCGACGGACAGAGAACCGGCTTAGATTCAGTTGTCTTGCCACTTCAATTTGGTTTTTCCCTGCTTGAAGTAGGGCCACCACTTGAGCGGCTATTTCTGGTGTGGTACTCATTTTTTAATTTTGGGTTACGATGTTATCAATTGACGACTGTTCAAAGAAAAGGTTGATGTGCGAATGAGGTCACTACCCTTAAAATGCACCATTTTATACCTGTGACAAGTAGTGCGAGCGTCTCTACCTGTAACGAGCGATTTCGGGTTATGCTATTGTATTGTTGTTATTGTATTGTTTATAGAGGTTGATGGTCACTCGATGTGTCACTCAAAAGCCTACGTGTGCATTTTGTTTTAATGGTAGTAACATATTGCAGTACCGTTAAAATCGCAAAAATAAAAATGCAGCGAAAGTCAAAATGTTGCATACGTGCGAATTTTTTGCACCCTAGTGTACTTCCTCTGGTTCAGTTCAACCGCGAATCCTCTGAACTCAGATAAACCAAACAACAGTCAACAAGTGACCTAGTGATCTTAACAGGCCTCCTATCTAACGGGGCCGCGCGTTATAAATACTCGTTTGACTAATGCACGAACTTTCAGATGCGAATACATTAATTGTAATCAGTGGTCACAAATGTGTTTGTAAACGATAGGAGGGCAATTAGTTTTACACGCTCTTTGACCAGAGAGGTTAGAAAGCGGGAGGAATGATCTTGACCTCTTTTTTTGTTCAGATGTCTAATAAATGGGTTTTCGGAAAATCCCATCAGTTATTTCGTTTTCTAAACACAAATTGCCATTGAATTTTCGGTGTCCGCATATTTTGATATCAAAGCATTCTAACTAACCCATGAGCAATGACTTACGTTCTTCAACAACCACAGTTGACTGTTGACGATTTACGTGTACTTCGAAAAGGAAAAAACCATTTATGTTCAGGAGCAATCGTACATGATACTCCCACCCAATCGAATACTAACCGTCCTAAACATTCAATCTTTTAAAATGACTAAAAGCCACTGAAGCGACCCCGTCAGCGTCAGTAAATGTAATTGTTTCGTTGTGCAGGAGGTGCGCGCAGAACGCGATGTGTTACAAGCGCGCATGTCGGAGCAAGCGCTCAAGATATCGTCGCTGTCGGCGCGGCTGCAGCAGCAGCGGAACGACGCCGAGGCGCTGTCCCACCAGGCCACCAGCCAGCTCAGTGTGCAGCTGCACGACGCACTAGCTGAGGTAACTCACGTGCTGTCTCCGACATAATGGTCGTTGGCGCTGTCGGAGCGGTTGCAGCAGTGGAAATGGTCGGAAGACGTCCACTGCTGAACATTGGCTTCCCTCACAGAGCGCCACTATGAACGACTAATTGCCTGATACATCCAATAGTTTTCCCCGGTTTGACCAGATCATCGGTCCACCTAGTGAGGAGCCTACCTACGCTGCGTCTTCCACTTCGCGGTTGCCACTCGGAAACCTTTCTTCCCCATCGCTTGTCGGTGGCTCGTTGGCTACATTAGTAAGCTCAAAGTCGCGCAATGAACTATGGAGAGGGCTCTGTTTGAGGTTTCCTTGCGTGATAAAATCGGAAATGTGTTAGTTGTCAACCTATAGTTATTAGCGTAGAATCGTAGATGTTGATGTTTTGTACTAATTACGAATTTTTATACCTCTGACTAATTAGATAATTATTCAATGTTTTTTATAGTTTTTACACAGGTGTCTTACGTGGTTACTTTCCTGCTTAAAACCACCGTTTTGTCAACAATAACCGATTACCCGGAGTGAATAATCTTAGCCAGTAGTTTTTTTATTGGTTATAACTGTAACAAATGAGTTGTATTGTAAAAACGGGTTTTCTTTCTACAGGTTCAGAGGTTAAAGGAAGATTTGGAATCGAAAGACAAACAACTGATTAGATTGAAACAGAATTTGGAGGAAAAGGAGAAACTGAATGAACAACATAATAAAGCGTATGGAAACTCTTGTAAGTCTTTAAATTTTATTATACAGTATTCTGCAAAAACATTTTCACGAAATAGCAGAAAGAATAACCGATTGGGATTGTGGTATCACAAACGCTTAATCTTTCTGCTAACATGCATATTTTATAGTGATTGTATAGATTAATTTCACAGAATCTGGCCGGACTATGTTTATTCACACCCTTCACTTTTGGAACTGTATTGCCTTTTAATGTTTTTGTAGTTTCATAAATATAATTTTGGATAATATATCTGACAGTTGTGTGTCGGCAATCGGGATGTAAAATTAAAGTCCTATGATGCCTTTAATGTAAACAAATTGGGTATGACCTTGAACCCAAATAATTATCCTACATATTCCAAATGTATAATTAAAGTTAAAATTGTATCGTACAGGTAATCCGAAAGACAAGGTGTTGATACTAGAACGGGAGCTATCCTCGGCGCAGTCCCGCATCGTGCAGCTGGAACAGCTGGCTCTCGTGCTGGAGGCCGACAAGTGCTCGCTGCAGGCCGCCGGCCGGGACCTGCGCCGCGCGCTCGCCGAGCGGGACCTGCGCCTGCAGGACCTGTGCGGTATGTTCGCGTATACTGCACCTGGAGGCGAGGGCTCGCTGCAGGCCGCCGGCCGGGACCTGCGCCTGCAGGACCTGTGCGGTATGTTCGCGTATACTGCACCTGGAGGCGAGGGCTCGCTGCAGGCCGCCGGCCGGGACCTGCGCCTGCAGGACCTGTGCGGTATGTTCGCGTATACTGCACCTGGAGGCGAGGGCTCGCTGCAGGCCGCCGGCCGGGACCTGCGCCTGCAGGACCTGTGCGGTATGTTCGCGTATACTGCACCTGGAGGCGAGGGCTCGCTGCAGGCCGCCGGCCGGGACCTGCGCCTGCAGGACCTGTGCGGTATGTTCGCGTATACTGCACCTGGAGGCGAGGGCTCGCTGCAGGCCGCCGGCCGGGACCTGCGCCTGCAGGACCTGTGCGGTATGTTCGCGTATACTGCACCTGGAGGCGAGGGCTCGCTGCAGGCCGCCGGCCGGGACCTGCGCCTGCAGGACCTGTGCGGTATGTTCGCGTATACTGCACCTGGAGGCGAGGGCTCGCTGCAGGCCGCCGGCCGGGACCTGCGCCTGCAGGACCTGTGCGGTATGTTCGCGTATACTGCACCTGGAGGCGAGGGCTCGCTGCAGGCCGCCGGCCGGGACCTGCGCCTGCAGGACCTGTGCGGTATGTTCGCGTATACTGCACCTGGAGGCGAGGGCTCGCTGCAGGCCGCCGGCCGGGACCTGCGCCTGCAGGACCTGTGCGGTATGTTCGCGTATACTGCACCTGGAGGCGAGGGCTCGCTGCAGGCCGCCGGCCGGGACCTGCGCCTGCAGGACCTGTGCGGTATGTTCGCGTATACTGCACCTGGAGGCGAGGGCTCGCTGCAGGCCGCCGGCCGGGACCGGCACCTGCAGGACCTGTGCGGTATGTTCGCGTATACTGCACCTGGAGGCGAGGGCTCGCTGCAGGCCGCCGGCCGGGACCTGCGCCTGCAGGACCTGTGCGGTATGTTCGCGTATACTGCACCTGGAGGCGAGGGCTCGCTGCAGGCCGCCGGCCGGGACCTGCGCCTGCAGGACCTGTGCGGTATGTTCGCGTATACTGCACCTGGAGGCGAGGGCTCGCTGCAGGCCGCCGGCCGGGACCTGCGCCTGCAGGACCTGTGCGGTATGTTCGCGTATACTGCACCTGGAGGCGAGGGCTCGCTGCAGGCCGCCGGCCGGGACCTGCGCCTGCAGGACCTGTGCGGTATGTTCGCGTATACTGCACCTGGAGGCGAGGGCTCGCTGCAGGCCGCCGGCCGGGACCTGCGCCTGCAGGACCTGTGCGGTATGTTCGCGTATACTGCACCTGGAGGCGAGGGCTCGCTGCAGGCCGCCGGCCGGGACCTGCGCCTGCAGGACCTGTGCGGTATGTTCGCGTATACTGCACCTGGAGGCGAGGGCTCGCTGCAGGCCGCCGGCCGGGACCGGCACCTGCAGGACCTGTGCGGTATGTTCGCGTATACTGCACCTGGAGGCGAGGGCTCGCTGCAGGCCGCCGGCCGGGACCTGCGCCTGCAGGACCTGTGCGGTATGTTCGCGTATACTGCACCTGGAGGCGAGGGCTCGCTGCAGGCCGCCGGCCGGGACCGGCGCCTGCAGGACCTGTGCGGTATGTTCGCGTATACTGCACCTGGAGGCGAGGGCTCGCTGCAGGCCGCCGGCCGGGACCTGCGCCTGCAGGACCTGTGCGGTATGTTCGCGTATACTGCACCTGGAGCTGGCCCGAGGGCTGGACTATGTTCTACTTGTAATTGGTGTGTTCTGGTAGTACGGAGCTAACCATCTTTTGGGCCTTACATTGCTATTTTTAGGACATTAGCATCTACTGCTTAATGTAGAATTGGCGCCACGATTGGTGTCTTGGTGCTCGCTACATTATAATGCAGACCGAGGAGAATGCTGCTGCATGTCCTGCATATTTACTGCATATTTTGGCTCTTATGGCACCCACTAGAAGATATAAGGTTGTCCCATTCATACGCCGGGACCACACGGCATGGTCTATTTTGAGTATTGGATCATTTTTTATAATAGGTTAACAAAAACATCAAAAACGATTCATTTTGCGGTAGGTTATGTGATTAATTTGATGCCTTAGATAGATCTCGGTTTGATTTTAATTTTTCAGTTACTTCTTGATACGGGCGTTGAAAAATATTTCTAGATTATAGGCAGAGAATCAAAAAACTGTGAACTGCGTGAACTGTTTCTACGCTGCGGATAATTTTCAGCATGCTTCTAGCTAGTTAAATATATTGAACTAAGTTTATCGTGCCCCAGTTTATGCGCTCTATTGTTTCAAGGCAGGTTGTTGACTAAACACTAGTTTTGAGTCCTATCATCACCGTCTAGACATAGACTTGGAATACATCCAACTTCCCGCCGTTAATGTAGGCTACACGACAGATCCGTGCTAGAAGCGCCCGCTTATGATTCATACCTATTTTCCCCGCAGCCCTAAAACTCGAAGACGACAACAAGGATGAAAAAAGCGAGTTATACGAAGGGAAAGCGTCTGCACGAACGCTCAGCGATATAGTTTCCATATCCGACTTCGATGAACAAGACTTGCAAATGCGAAGAGCCGAATTGAAATCTCAAAATATAAGCGCGCCCTTCGTTACTGAAACCCGAGATAAGACTCATCTAAACAATACTCTACCGCCGGATGTGCAGAGACATAACATGAGTTCATTAAACATAGAATACGTGGATCACTTTGATCTGCCCAACTATTCGCCGCGAGCCGACTCGCTCCCCGCGCATTTAACTTCTACCCAGAACAGGGATGTGCTCAAGGAGTACAAGAGAAACGTCAACGAAACAACCATGTTCGGAGCTCTAGACAAACTCGGGGAGAAAATCTCAACTGCTCAAAAAATACCAGACAATTGCTCAATGTATCCCAATAGAGACGTCAACGAAAGCAAAGATAACAGCGTCGAACCAAAGAAAATTAATTTCTCGCTGGAACCCACCATAGACAACAAGAGTAACGACGAGGAGTTCACATCTCTGAGGGAATTAGGCATTACGCTAGATATAAAACAAGAAAACTATCCTGATATACTGACGCAGTTGAAACATGAGATCAAGAAGTCGAGAACAGAACTGCGGAGCTGTAAGTCCGAGCTCAAGAACGCCGAGGAACAGCTATGTGAATTCCCAGCGTTGAAAGAAGAGGTGGAAGAACTAAAGAGTGTTTTGGAAAACACGATGGCTGCAATGGAAAATGACAAGAAGTTCTATGAAAACCAACTGGAGAATTTTTCATCAAATAAAAAATTACTCGAACAGAGATTGACGGAACTGACGCAAGAAGTTAACGACAAATCCAAAGACTTACATTTGCTCAAGGAAGACATTTTAAGAAGAGAAAATATGATATTAGAATTAGCTAAAGAAAAGCGTAACTTGACTAATAAAATGGCAGAATTAGAAGTTAAAATTGACGAGCTGCAGAGCAGAAATAATAATTTAGAAAAATGTGAATCAGAAAATAACCAATTGAGAGAAAAAGTTTCAGAATTAAACAGACTAGAACAATTAGTGACTGAAAAGAATCAGCAAATCGATAGTTTGAATCAACATTTAGATAGACTGGATGACTTGCAACGGTGCCTTAACGACAAAACTGAGGAGTATGACAATTTAAAGGAAGCTTTCGAGGAAAAGTCAAATGAACTATTCCAACTACAAGACACAGTCGTCGCACTCAATCGTGACATCGCCAAACTAAACCAAGACAACGATAACGTAAACTCTACTAACCAGGAATTAAAGCTCAAACTTACAAAACTAGAAAAGGAGCAAGAGAATGCTTCGCTTAAATTACAAAACAGCGAAAGCGAAATAGAGAGAGTAAATTCTCTGAATACTGAATTAACATTAAAGATTGAGGAGCTGAAAATCCTAACAGACAAACTCAAAGACAAGGAGACGGAGATTGAAATTCTCCACGAGGACATAAACTCCTTCCACGAGGAGATAGCATCTCTGAAGGAACAGTTGAAAATGGTGTCCCGCAGTCCATCGCCGCGGAGTAAGGACGGAGACGACCGGAAGGCCGCGGACCGACCAGTTAGTGGGGACAAGAAGCAGCTGGTCAAGATCAGGAAGCAGATATCCTTGCTGCAGCATGAGTTGGACTTTAACAAGAAGGAACTTAATGACCAGGTAATTTTTATGATAATCATTATAAATCTAGTGTCCTAATGTTGGCCTTTTTGCCTTTTTGTTTGCTCTATTACAAAGTTTGTTTTTTCATAATTTTGTTTTAGTATTTAAAACTAAATGCTTTTACATTTCATGAGTGTACAGTTTGTGTAAAGAATAGCGGGGCGAGGAGTAGTTTAATCTAATGAAAAGAAATGTTGCGAGGTCTTGCTGAAAGTCCGCCAATATGTTGCTTTCAATGGGATTAAGTATTTGCTCAAAGTTCAGTTGTTACTGTGACTAAATTATTTCCGAATATAATAATACATGAGTCTGCTATATGAGCGATTGGGCATGGCATATGTTAGCGGTGGTGTTTAGGCTGATGATATTGTAGTTCTCATAACTTCTTTCAACAACCTCGTTGAACCAGCCAGTCAGTAACTGGACAACGGACCATCCGCAGGCGTTCGAGCTCGCGAAGGCGAAGCTGGACGTGACGGAGCTGCGGAACAGCTTGAGTCAGGCCAGCAAGCTGGCGGGCGACCGCCACGCCGAGTGCGCCGAGCTGGCGGCGGGGCGGCTGCAGGCGGCGCGGCGGGGCCGGCGGGACCTGCGCGCGCGGCTGCAGGCCGTGGCCGGCAGGTGGGGGGGGGGATTTATTTTAGGAAAAAGTGTTGTTTACTTAGATAGCTGTTGATTACGCTGAGCAGGCGATATTGCTGTAAATCATAGATTTTGAACTGGAACAGATGCAGGAGTGGCTGATTCTTCAACTAGGCAGGAGTAGCTGGTTTAATCACATGGAATGGTCACATTTTTAACCTTAACATACGGAATATCATGAAAATCTCTATCGATTTCCGGTTCCGAAGTTGTTAATCAATGATCTTAATTTTCTTTTCCAGATTACGCGAAGAAACAAATGTATCGGAGTTGAAGGCCAAGCTGACGCATCAGGTGGAGCGGTGCCAAGAGTTGGAAGAAGAACTTGAGAACATGAGGGAGCTTGTCGACAGGTACCTCATTAATTTGCATGACGAAATCATTTTTGCTGTAATGGGGATTGCTCATTTTTATTAGTTGTACTTAAATTAAAAATACCGCGCCCCTTAACCCGAGAGCCCTTAAAAACGGAGGTTGAGAAATTTTAGACATCCCCCATAATCATCAGTCTGAAAATGTCCACTGTTGAACATAGGCATCCCCCAAAGAGCGCCACTCTGACAGGCTGCTTGTCTCCTGCATCCACCGGCTCCCCGCTGTTGTGGCCACTTCAACTTTGTTCTAAATCACATTCATAATAAAAATTCTAAAAGCTATATGGATGACTTAGTCCCCATCACCCACGTTTGATAGCAAATAGATCTATATTCCAAGCGTTATAAGGTTGTAACTATCGTGTTTGGTCCCACCCAGCCGGCGGCGGGAGCCCCGCTCGGGGGCGCGGTCCCCGACGGCGGAGCTGGAGCGGGCCGTGCGGGACCAGCTGCACTACTCGCACACGCTGGACGCGGGCATCATGGACCAGGTGAGTGGGACCGGGCCGGCCGTGCGGGACCAGCTGCACTACTCGCACACGCTGGACGCGGGCATCATGGACCAGGTGAGTGGGACCGGGCCGGCCGTGCGGGACCAGCTGCACTACTCGCACACGCTGGACGCGGGCATCATGGACCAGGTGAGTGGGACCGGGCCGGCCGTGCGGGACCAGCTGCACTACTCGCACACGCTGGACGCGGGCATCATGGACCAGGTGAGTGGGACCGGGCCGGCCGTGCGGGACCAGCTGCACTACTCGCACACGCTGGACGCGGGCATCATGGACCAGGTGAGTGGGACCGGGCCGGCCGTGCGGGACCAGCTGCACTACTCGCACACGCTGGACGCGGGCATCATGGACCAGGTGAGTGGGACCGGGCCGGCCGTGCGGGACCAGCTGCACTACTCGCACACGCTGGACGCGGGCATCATGGACCAGGTGAGTGGGACCGGGCCGGCCGTGCGGGACCAGCTGCACTACTCGCACACGCTGGACGCGGGCATCATGGACCAGGTGAGTGGGACCGGGCCGGCCGTGCGGGACCAGCTGCACTACTCGCACACGCTGGACGCGGGCATCATGGACCAGGTGAGTGGGACCGGGCCGGCCGTGCGGGACCAGCTGCACTACTCGCACACGCTGGACGCGGGCATCATGGACCAGGTGAGTGGGACCGGGCCGGCCGTGCGGGACCAGCTGCACTACTCGCACACGCTGGACGCGGGCATCATGGACCAGGTGAGTGGGACCGGGCCGGCCGTGCGGGACCAGCTGCACTACTCGCACACGCTGGACGCGGGCATCATGGACCAGGTGAGTGGGACCGGGCCGGCCGTGCGGGACCAGCTGCACTACTCGCACACGCTGGACGCGGGCATCATGGACCAGGTGAGTGGGACCGGGCCGGCCGTGCGGGACCAGCTGCACTACTCGCACACGCTGGACGCGGGCATCATGGACCAGGTGAGTGGGACCGGGCCGGCCGTGCGGGACCAGCTGCACTACTCGCACACGCTGGACGCGGGCATCAATGCTTCGAAGTAAGTTCTAATAATTCTACATAATATTACTAAAACTGTACCGGTTAATGGCGCCCCATAAAACTTCCCCCCTTGTTCAGGGAAATATACTGCCAATTGAAAATGGCTGGCTACAACAAATTCTATGAAACAGAGACTGCTCGCTTAGCCAATAAACACCAACTCTTATTCTACTCAAGCCTGTACTATTAGGTATTCTGTGCCGAAACGCTATTATTCTGTAATCAAGCGTTATTTCATGACATCCGATATATTTCTGCGCCCGTCTGATTATATCGGCATGCTGTTTACAGATCCTGTCGGCGAGCAGCGATGAAATGGAAGACATTCCTCGCCTTGCTTTGAACACTTCAAAGTGAGTACTCGTCAATCGCATTCGCTTCAATCTGCAATATCTCTGCAGACCATATTTTTAGATATTATTTTGTCTGCCTAATGAATATTTTTTGCTTTGGAGCTTTGACTATAACATGGTTCAAGCTTTGGAGGCTTATCTAGCTGTCAAACGCCATTTGGCGCATTAATATTGATTGTTATAGAAACAAACTAGTAGAAGATATTAACTACATTGTACTTTCGCTAATAAGACGTCAGATTTCATGTCCTAAACTATACGACAGTGTATCAGAATGTTTGGCCTGATCTGACACCGTTATTCCTAGTGAACATTTGGTTCCAGGTCATCCAGCTCTATCCATTCATCCTCCTCGGAACGCATCCACCGACTGCGGTCAGACAACGAGAAACTGCAGCTGCAGGTCAACAACTTGGAGCTGAGGCTCAAGGATAAGGACGCGCTTATTACAGAACTGAACAGGTCATTTGTGAATCCATGTTTATGTTCAAATGTTTACTTTTTAACTTATGAACTACTCAGCACACAAATTCACAATCCATCCAGTTTCCGATTCGAAATGTACATTCTTGCCTCCTTTATCTACTTCTGAGATGGAGAACTGGTGCAGTTGGCGTCAAACATCAAACATGTTTGAACTGGTTACATTTTGGTTTATATACTCTTTGTACTGCAATTTTTATTTTAATGCTACAAAATTTGTATTGGAAATCATAACCATCTATCTACTGTCCCTGCAGAGTCCGTGACAAGTTGGTGCAGGACTGGCAGACCAGCAAGCTGCGGTACGAAGCCGAGAGAGACAACTGTAGCCGGCTGCAGCTGCTGCTCGATACACATAAAGAAACGTCCCAGAGTTTACAGGTGAAAAGCTATCTGTAGGGCGATTATGTAACTTTTATTTCAATCAGTTTCATTAAGAAATATGTATTTATTATAGTTTTGCGATTATGTACGATATTCTGTATCAATCAAAGTCAATAAAAGTTCGATTGCAACAAGTTTGCTACAGAAAAGGATTTGACAGAACAAAAATTTCATCGATATGAACATTTGCGATTACGTACATAGATTTCAGCCGAAATGACGGCAGAAATTACATTCTCCATAGAAACAGGCTAGAGGTTGTTTCTTGCGAACTTTTATTGTTGTTTTTCTTCACATTGAGCATCTTCAAGCAATATAAACGCATAAGTAGTAAATCATAAAATACTTACTTACTATATCCAGTGTGACCATCTAAATTGCAGATTCTGCCCTAAATAGGCTAGAAATCTTCCTCAACAAAGAAATATGCCTCAAGTCTTTTATAATATATTGCTAGTTGACCCAACCCGGCTTGCGCGGGTTAATAATTTTTACGTCTTACCTAACCCTGTTTAAGCGGCTTCAATATTGATCGATTGTTCGTGTTACGTTGGCGCGCAAAAACGTCGTTGGCTGTACGCGATTATCAATAGTTATGTATCCTCCTCTCTTCTAATTTTTGCGTGCCCGACAGGGCCCATGACGTTTATGTTTATGTTTCAGCCCTTTGGGGGCTGACCAATGAATAAAAAAGTAATCATATGCAATTTTTATTTATATCTTAAAAGACAAATAACAGTCAATTAGCGCGCCAGTTTACCGGCAGTAGGATATTGATCGGATGAAAACTATCTTAGTTACATGGTTGCTAGTGAGGCGCTCCCTCTAGTCCGCACGGCAGGTATGGTATTTAGTTTCTTCTAGTTTCAGTGAGGAAGTCTGATGAATGAATTACAAATTAACATTATTAAGTTATTAAAACTAATAAAGAGCTGCAGCTATGAGACCTCCGATTTTTAATTCAAAATATCAATAACCCCCATATCTGCCGAAAGATGCCACGTTTTTAAAATAGTAAACTTGAGAGCTAGTTCTGCCAAATGGCAGAAATCTGCCACAAATGGTCACAATTATTATAACTCTATTTTTTCATTGACAATGACAATGACATTTCCTGTTTCAACAAAAACATAGGCCAAAGAACCGTATAATGCAGCCAAATAAAAATGATTAGTCATTTCAACACGTTTTCTATATAAACCTTGCTTTTTAAATTGGTTGGGTTGGCTGCAACTTCACTTTGGTTGTTATCGATAAAAACCGATTGAAATAGAAATAAAAACCCTTACGTAATCGCAAATTATCGATACACACATGTAGCTATTTCAAATGTGTTTCAATCAACCCAGTGTTTGTAACAGCTTTACATAATCGCTCTACTGATCTCGTTACAAATGGAAGCGTTGTTTCTTTTAAATTTCTTCTAAAACATGAGCAGTAATTGCGATCATCATTATTATCATCATCATCATTAATAGCCTGAAGATGTCCATTGTTGAACATAGGACTCCCATGTAAGCATAAGAATAGGTAAACGTGATAGGTTCGTTTAATACTATTTACTCTTTCCAGGACCAAGACACGAACATGATCCAGATCCTGAAGAAGCGGCTGGAGAGTTCGATGCAGTCGGAGCTGGAGTTACAGCGCAGGGAGCAGGAGCAGGCTGCCCGCGCTGCACTCCTCCAGCGGGAACTGCTGGGGGGCGAGGGGTCAGGGGACCCGGGGGGATACAGGGAACAGTTGCAGCTGCAGGTAGGGGGGACAGGAGTAGCAGCAGGCCGCGCGCGCCGCGCTCCTCCAGCGGGAACTGCTGGGGGGCCGGGGGTCAGGGGACCCGGGGGGATCCAGGGAATATTTGCAGCTGCAGGAAACAGGAAACAGTACAGATGGGCACAAGTGTTTCTGATATTAAAATGAAGGTCTAAGTGGTATGTAGTGGTATGTATATATTCCAGTTTGCCCACAGGCGGAGGGCCGGGGCGAGGAGGCGGCGCTGCGGGCCCGGCTGGGCGCGGAGCGCGCGCGCGGGGGCGAGCTGCAGGCCGCGCTCGACCGCGCGCGGGGGCGGGCGCTCGCGGACCGGGGGCGGCTCGACCGGCTCGTGTGCCAACTCAAGGGGGACCTGGCGGAGGCCAAACGGTGACCACTGCATACTGTACAACCTTTGTTTGAAATTTTGGCGTGAACGCGGAAAAATCACGTCGTTGCATTGTATTATTTTTCAAAACTTGTTATTCCTTTAGTGTTAATGTTTAAAATTGATGGCGTTTTACGCATTTAGTGCTAAATTAGGAGCATGAGTGTAGGCAAGTGATATAATATGGTAAAACGTGATTTTTCGTGTTGCTTTCAAAACTCCATAGAAGCTTCTAGTGAAGTTGCCACCACTTTGTTGGAGCATGACTTGGACTGGACTATGACTACCTGACTAACCCCCGTATTCCTAAACATTTCTCCGGAAATCCTTCACTTGACTTCTACTTAACTTTGAGGGAAACTCAAAATACATTGCGACGTACCTTGAGTTGACAGTTGCTTCGCTTCTCTCGTTTGAGAAAAATTGACGCAGAAATGTCAAATTGATTATTTATTGGCAACTAAAAATACCAAAACACAAAAATGAGGTTAATTCGAGGTTGAATCGAGTGGAGTAATCTCGAGGTAACGTCTTAAAATATGGGGGTTAGACTGAACTATGACTAGGACATGACATTGCGTGAAATATTTTATAACTCTATGAAAATTATAATTCTTGACACTGGCTGAATACACTATGTGTGACCCAAAATATACAAAAAAAAAACTATACTGACTGGAGGCGTACCACAAACTAATACAAAACCATCATGTTTAATGACCGTACCATAAACTTATAAAGTATTCCTGCGTGAGAAGCCTGCGTTTTTTTTGCATTATCACTGTGGCACGTCGGTATCAACGTGATGTATTTGAGTGAACGATTTAACGTGACGTCATCAAAACTGCTCTGCCTCTACTTTTATGTCATTTTTCAATGTATGATTGAAGTAATAAATGCTATAAGAGGTTGTGGTAGGCCCCTTGGTCTGTTTTCTGAACTGTAAATTGTGGTCTTGATACAACATTCGATCAACATGTTTGTTCTGTCTTTAAGTGCTATATTGCACTCTATGTATCTATGTACAAAACAATAAGTGTTTCGTAGTATAGGGCGCCCTGCGGCCAAGTAGACTTGCAGAAAGCGACTGGTTGAGACTAAATGCAGAGAGCTGAAGGCCGAGCTTAGTGGCGTGCTGGTGGAGAGGCCTATGTCTAGAAATCGAGAGTAGATTGATGATGAGACTGACTAGACGGCGCTGTGTGAAGTGTCCACACATATTAATCAATTATTGTTTATTGTAAAACTGTACTGTGACAAAAATAAAATAATATAAATACTTGCATGACGTCGTCATTATAAGTAACGTGTTATTGGTTACAGGCTGAAGCACGAGGCGACGGTGGAACTCCTGCGCAGCAAGGAGCTGATATCCGCGCAGGCGCAGACCATCGCCGACCTGGAGAAGCGGCTCGCCGCCAGCGCTCTGCAACCATCGCCCGCCATATATGACGCCCTGGTAAGTTCAGCCTTTGCTATCTTATTCATCATCATCATCAACAGTTTGAAAACGTTCGCTGCTGAACATAGGCTTCCCCAGAGATCATTACTTTGAGTGGCTGGTCGTCTTTTGCATCCATCGGCTTTCCACGGTATTTAAAATTCTCTTCGCAGGAGATTGCTAATAACATTTAAATCGGTTAGGGGATTTATAGACTTTTTGTCCAATAATCCCCTTCGGCATGCAAAGAAGACGCAAAAAGGATTTTTGGATAAAAAAATACGAAAATCCTCTTCGTAGGGAAATTTCAAAGGTGATTTATTTGAATAAGCCTTTCACCAGATCGTAGGTAGATAGGTTCCGGTCTGCGTTGCCTCTTCCGTTTCGCAGTTGGCACTCGAGAATCACATTTCCCTATCGGTTGTCAATTCTACGAAAGATGTGGCCTGCCCATTGCCATTTCAACTTGCTACCTAATTCTCGATATTACACTAAAAAAAAATCTAAAATTACACTATTGTTGACAGACCGAGATCGAATGCCACAAGAGTTCGTTAGTCCACGAGCTAGCATCGCTCAAGAAGTGCGTATCGGAGAGTCCCTCGCTGGCTTCCGTCCGGGCCGAGCATGCGTCCGTGCGGGCCGAGCGTGCGTCCGTCCGGGCCGAGCTGGCGTCCGTCCGGGCCGAGCGGGACCGGCTCGCGGGCCGCGTGCGGGCGCTGGAAGCCGAGCGGGCGCCGGCCGGAGTGGACGCGGAACACACGGTAACTTGCATCACTACGTCTGCAGCCTGAACACTGCCACTGCTGGACGCAGGCCTCCCCCACTGTGCCACTGGGTGGCTGCTCGCCTCCTGCATATATCGAGGTGAAGGGTAGGGCAAACAAACTATTTTATGGCACGATTCTTGACGAAACTAGAGCATTTGAGCTTTGAACTTAATATATCATCTAAATCATTTCGTTACCTTGTTTATGATGACCGTAAATGAATAAATAAATTTAGCTCTATAGACAAAAAAAAAACCACAAACATCTCAAAAAATTTGGTTGTACCCATTTTATACAGTTTCTATCGAATATATCTTTACAAAATAATAGTGTATGCCCAACAAACATTCACATAATGTGACGAATTCACAATTTTGAATATACAAACATAGATATTAATTAAAAACCTCCAAAATCAGTCATTTCGTGCGTTGACTTTGTCGTAATCGCTACGCAAAAGTTCAGACTAAAATGATATTTAAATATACGGCGTTAAGGTCGATGTTTCTTTGAATTAATTGTGATCTGATAATCTGGCCTTACCCTTCGCCTTAACTCCTCGTGGTGGTAGGTCCGGGTGGATCGTCGGTCCCCCAGTGGGCGCATTACTTGCATAGGCTTGAACAACTCAATCTGCCTGTATAGCATCTTCCCATCTACCTTACATTAGGCGTTAACAACCCTTTCCGTATAGTATTCTGATTTACTCTTGTAAATATGCATAAATTATTTGACTTTGATCATAGAAAAAAAATATATTTTGACTGAAATCCTCGTCCGTTTTCAGCTAGTTCAATTTCTCGTTTCAATGATTGTACACATATGCCACAATTTCTTATATTTGTGACATCCAGGTTCTCAACCCCAATTCACAATCCTTAAAAGGTTCGGATTCGGAATCTACACTACCTTCTTGATTAATAAACATTGTGTAGTGAGTTATTTTTTTGTCCCGTTTCTCTATCAAATTTGATATAAGCATAGGAAAAACATTGAGTAGCTGTTCCACTGTTATGTAGATTATCATATCCTGAATGTAGATGAAAAGTTAAGATTTTATTTTGAATCGATCTTCTGCGAATTGGTTGATCTAGCTGTTGTTTTAACATAGTAGAAGAGAAAGAAGAATAAATGGGAATAACATTTCAGTTATTATTTTTATCTGCAGTTAAAGCGAACCCACTCGATTTCGGAATGAAAAGCCCTTGAACCTAAGTGATACTCTACATTAAATTTTTATTCTAAAATAGTATAGAGAAATGTGTAGGTGCTATCTAGTTTTCTATAACGTTATAGCTAACATTATATTATAATAAAAAAACTTTCATTTTCAATGTTGTTTTTATTGTTTTATAAAAAAAAACATTTCAATTTAAAAAATTAAATAGTCCTAATATTGCCAAAAAGATCAGTCACTTGTTTCCCAAGTTACTTAGGAAGTCATTTTGCTAGTTATTTCTTCGTCGTAATTAGTGACTTTGGTTTCTACATCATCCCGCTTGTCGTCCTCTGTGCAGAGTGGCTCTATGGACCAGAGAGCTATCATGTAGACCGCGTAGAGACCAAAGTACATCGCGTACAGAACCCCGGTGCAAGCAGCCAGGGCCAGAGGACAGAGGCGGTTGTTCACATCTATGTCTCCTCGCCATGATTCTTCGGTCCATGTGCGGAAGTAACTGCAGAACTTTCTGGAATAGGATAATTTGATGTCTAGAAATGAAACCTATAGGTCTACGGAATAAGGTCTAATATGCCTAAAAAACTGCTAACTATATGGGCAATAACAGAAAATACGTTAACTTCCTTATTTCTTCCGTAATCTTTCCTATACAACAGTTAAAAATCATATATTACTTATTAGGCAGAAATCGAGACCTTGACCAGATTTTTAGGGCGCACACTTTGTGTTAACGAGTCCACCCTCACAGAAGCTAGCAGACCAAAGTAATAAAGAGTGCGGTATGATCTCACTTGAGCGCCGGCAAGGCTCGCTCCAGCATGGTCACGAGACAGTGCAGCACATGCGTCAGCAGCAACACTAGCACCCATATCGCCACCAGGTACGGCGGCCAGCGGAAACTGCCTAGAGCAGCTGGAACGGAAACATATTAGATATCTAATGTCCGTTGCACTAAAGTTTGATAGCACCATAGGGTTGTACTTAACCCATTATGACGTACCTACTGCAACGTTTTTGTGTACGTCCTAAAAAGATAGGCAGACTGGCATAAGAGATGTAACAAAAATATCGTAAATGTTGGAAATCAACTGGAAAGAAATCTTCAATCGTATGAATATCTGGAAGCCACAAGGTCAAAATTTAGGCAAGGGGCAAATTAATCGCAAATCCACTTTAACAAGCTTCTAACTTTATAGTGACTTTGTTGTCTAGTTCTTTTGTAAATGAGTTGTTGTATCTTTAGCAAAAGCGACTTTACTGTGGCTTGCTGTTTCCCACAACTCGCCAGAATTTCGGCCTACATTGCGAAGAATGCCTAGACCAGGCCTACCGTAGACTTTTCTAATCAATCGCGAACCTTGTTTCCCGTATACCATGAAACTGTTGCGACACCCACCCTGGACCAAAGCCCGGTTGGCGGGGGCGGAGAGATCCTCCTGCCGCGAGACCACTTCCAGCGAGCGCGCGTGTCTCCGCGCTTCCATCAGCCGGAGGGCGTGCTCGGAGACTGCGTGGGACTTGGCCTCCACCATCGAACGGTCCGTGCGAGATGACTGAAACCAAGCTTATTGCTACACTTCGAAGATTACTTTATAAGATTGTATTTACGGTCATTTATACGTCATCATAGATGTAGGATCATGCCCTTTTTCCATATTTTCTTTGCATAATTTAAAACCACCATTATTACCACCATTTATTTTTAACCAGCGTTAAATTTACGGAACTGACGCATAACTTATAGGGTGCATCAGGCTGGGAGCTTTTATCTTCCACTTCTGATCCAGTGAATAACACCACAGTTTCCAAAAACATTTATGAAAAGTGTGGTTTACTAATTTTGTCGGGTTAGTAGATCTTATAAATGCTTTTGCGTAATGGTTCTGAAACACGCCAGGTTCCAGCTCTCTGGTGGTTCTTATACTGTGTCTGGAAAAACACTCACTGTGGGTGATATCCGGGCATAGCTCATCGGGATCCTATCCTTCGGCTTGTCCTTTTCCAGCTTATCATCAGGTTTCTCTACTTTCGCATTTAACTCATTCTTCGCGAAGGACTGGTGGTCGCCGCACATGCTGCGAAACACACTGCTAACATTATATTCCCGTGAATTACTCCAATCGTATACGTTTAACTTTGAATGTCGACTTGTGGTGGCAAACCTTGGTAGATAATTTGTCGGTTGAAGAAGAAATGGACAAAGATATTTGGTTGCTTAATGCCTGATTCTCATTATATTTCTGTTGAACCGTGATTCCAACATCCGTGATTGCCAGAATCACGTGTTTAGCTTACAAAATACTTACACCATTTCTGGCATCTTCAGTGGATCAACCTTAAGCGGGTCCATTATTGCTCCAGGCTAATCTCTTTTATTGCATTATACCAGGAATTTTTGAAAATATCCTATTACCATAATATCATGGAAAAAATACGCGGCTTACAAAAACTGTTA
This sequence comes from Ennomos erosarius, assembly GCA_963580505.1. Classification (NCBI taxonomy): domain Eukaryota; kingdom Metazoa; phylum Arthropoda; class Insecta; order Lepidoptera; family Geometridae; genus Ennomos; species Ennomos erosarius. The sequence goes on from OY756987.1 coordinate 13,135,643, forward strand.
GCTGTCACAGTGACATGACAACGTGAAGTGTTTAACAAAATGACAGGAGTTAATTCAATTATTTTGTTTTTAAAATAAGTACTTACGAAAAAAGTTTTTGCCCCTTACATTTTCCTTTGAAGAGGTTGGGAGGGAAAATATTTTTAGACCGTAAATCCCATTTATGTTACTTATGTAAATTATAAATTATAAAACGTAATCTGGTAATGACTATGGACTACGCAGCCATCTGCAGTGCAAACATCACATAACAGCTGGAACTCGTCCACTGGTTGATCACAAGCTTCCCGCATAAAACGCTACCTTGGGCCTTTATTATGATTCCAGTAGATTTGAATGTATCGAGGAGAATGCTGTTGTACACTCCTTGGATAAATATCCCCTTAGCTGGCTCGTACTGTGCGAACGTACGCTGTACATCACGCTCAACATGATTAGACAGCTACGTACGGTACGTAGCTGCTGTCTAGGGCCCGTTCCAGTCGCTGCTAAGAATGCCAAGAACGCCAAAAACGATCACATTCAAACTGTCAAGGCCACAGCGATCACTTTTATTGCTAGTGGAACGACTTTTGTGATCGAAAATAACAGAATTAATGCTAACCTGGAACCCACCCCTAGTCATATTGAAATGTAGTCCTAAAGCTTTTAACTCACGGGTGCGTGGTAGCAAGAGTCGCCACTGACACAAAAATTGGTCCCCAAGAATGCAGTTCCGTGGTTTAATTTTTTTTATGAGTATGAATGACGTGACGAGCTAGTCGTTCACCTGATGTTAAGCGACACGGGCGCCCATAAAAGTTGCAGTGTAACTCGGAACTTTAAAACAATGAAGTTTTGCGTGACACTGCACTGCGCACGTCATTCTGAGACATCACACAGTCTAGTGCTTGCACACTACTGCTTGGCAGAATAACTGGCAAAGCGGTGTTAGCTACCTAGACGAACTTTACAGCAGAGTCCTACCACCTAGTAAACGTCCCCTCGTCCCCCAGATCCGGTACCTGCACGGGCGCTGCGTGCGGCTGGAGAGCTGGCGCAAGGCGCTCGTGTGGCAGAAGCGGTACTTGCAGCGCGTGCTGGCCGGGTACCAGACCTTCGAGCGGGAGTTGCAGCTGCGGACCTCGCCGCGCCCGGCCACGCCGTACCAACGGTTCAAGTTAGTACCTTCTATCATTTAAGACTTAAATCTTGTCTGGGGAAATTTTCCATTCTTTACGATTTTCTGCGAACCTTTTCAGCTCTTGTACATTCTTCTATCATTTGAAGGTTAGGATCTTGTATGTGGACATTTTCCATTCTTCACGAGTTTTTGTTAACCTTTTCAGCTCTTGGTACCACACATTATTGTTGTAAAACGCCATGTAACTTTGCTAACAACATTGTATTCTTTGTGGGTTCTCTGTATACTGGTTTACCATTTGACAATAATAACTTATTAGACACTGCTAGAGACGTAGTCTTCACTTGCCTGCTAGTTTGTTGGTGACTATACTACACTAGTTTGCTGTGGGCTATCTACCGCACAACAGTAAGCGATAGTCAACTTTCTATCTCCTGTATGGCATAGTAACTTCAAAACGGATGACTTAAGGCACACGATGTACACCGAGAGTATTTCACCAATTTCTATTTTGGTTTGCTTGATTGTGGACTTTGTTCTGAGCGTTCTTGTGGTGTATTATGTGTGTAGTCAGTAAAGCATTCACGTGTGGTACAGAATTGCGGCGACGGCGGTGACGGCGGCGCTCCGCATGCGCTTCCTGGTGCGGCGCCGGCAACATGCGCGGGCGCTCGCCGCCGCCTGTGTGCTGCGCCCCGGACACACCCCACTGTGAGTATACTGCGCCCCGGACACACCCCACTGTGAGTATACTGCGCCCCGGACACACCCCACTGTGAGTACACTGCGCCCCGGACACACCCCACTGTGAGTATACTGCGCCCCGGACACACCCCACTGTGAGTATACTGCGCCCCGGACACACCCCACTGTGAGTATACTGCGCCCCGGACACACCCCACTGTGAGTATACTGCGCCCCGGACACACCCCACTGTGAGTATACTGCGCCCCGGACACACCCCACTGTGAGTATACTGCGCCCCGGACACACCCCACTGTGAGTATACTGCGCCCCGGACACACCCCACTGTGAGTATACTGCGCCCCGGACACACCCCACTGTGAGTATACTGCGCCCCGGACACACCCCACAGTGAGTACACTGCGCCCCGGACACACCCCACTGTGAGTACACTGCGCCCCGGACACACCCCACTGTGAGTACACTGCGCCCCGGACACACCCCACTGTGAGTATACTGCGCCCCGGACACACCCCACTGTGAGTATACTGCGCCCCGGACACACCCCACTGTGAGTATACTGCGCCCCGGACACACCCCACTGTGAGTACACTGCGCCCCGGACACACCCCACTGTGAGTACACTGCGCCCCGGACACACCCCACTGTGAGTACACTGCGCCCCGGACACACCCCACTGTGAGTACACTGCGCCCCGGACACACCCCACTGTGAGTACACTGCGCCCCGGACACACCCCACTGTGAGTACACTGCGCCCCGGACACACCCCACTGTGAGTACACTGCGCCCCGGACACACCCCACTGTGAGTACACTGCGCCCCGGACACACCCCACTGTGAGTATACTGCGCCCCGGACACACCCCACTGTGAGTACACTGCGCCCCGGACACACCCCACTGTGAGTACACTGCGCCCCGGACACACCACACTGTGAGTACACTACGCCCCGGACACACCCCACTGTGAGTATACTGCGCCCTGGACACACCCCACTGTGAGTATACTGCGCCCCGGACACACCCCACTGTGAGTATACTGCGCCCCGGACACACCCCACTGTGAGTACACTGCGCCCCGGACACACCCCCACTGTGAGTAGACTGCGCCCCGGACACACCCCACTGTGAGTATACTGCGCCCCGGACACGCCCCACTGTGAGTATACTGCGCCCCGGACACGCCCCACTGTGAGTACACTGCGCCCCGGACACACCCCACTGTGAGTAGACTGCGCCCCGGACACACCCCCACTGTGAGTAGACTGCGCCCCGGACACACCCCACTGTGAGTAGACTGCGCCCCGGACACGCCCCACTGTGAGTATACTGCGCCCCGGACACGCCCCACTGTGAGTACACTGCGCCCCGGACACACCCCACTGTGAGTAGACTGCGCCCTGGACACACCCCACTGTGAGTATACTGCGCCCCGGACACACCCCACTGTGAGTATACTGCGCCCCGGACACACCCCACTGTGGTTATCGTAGCTTGCCATGATCACACTTCCGCGGTTTAGGTGGTTAGGTGATCGCAGAAGACCATAACGAAGACCGAGGCGAATGTAGTTGCCCTTTTCCTTGTGCATTCCCTTAGCCGGCGCTTACGGCACCCACGGAAACACATGGGGTGGCCCTATTCGTACAACGAGACCACATGGTTAACATGGTAACTTCTATACTATTCTAGTATACAAGCTCAAAGACATTGTGCTATATATCTGACAGCCTTAATGTTGAGCAGGTCGGCACATAACCTGGAAACGACGTGCATACAAAAGTGCTTAAGGTTCTCGTGGTTCCTGGGTCCCTAGATACATGGAATCTTAGTGAGGACCTATGTCCTAGATTTTACGATCTATGTATATTTGTGATCGTTGTTGGCTGAAGATGAAAAATATCGTTTTCCTATTTTGCCATTTAAAGTAACCTAGTTACCTAATGGATGACAAAAGCTCTAGAAATATTTAGTAACGTTATTTCGAACTGAAAGTAGCGTCTTTATATCTTGCGCTCGGCTGATATTTGCACCATGGTCGTGCACGTTTAATTGTTTATCTGTTATTACTATTACTATGCAAATTGTTGTCCATCCAACCACATAATTTGTGATGCAGCCAAATTCTCAAAAAATATGTTTGTTGATTAAGTATATCTACATGAAAACTGTATACAAGTAATTCATTGTGTCCTATACAGGGTTGAAGCGTCGGGCACGTCCCCCCCGTCCCGCGGCCCCCCCGCGGAGGCCCCCCGGGACCCCCCGGGCACTCCCCGGGACCCCCCGGGTACCCCGCATGGAGGGTCCGCGGGGGCCGGGTTGGCTCGCAGGGTGCTCAAGCAGGAGATGAGGCTCGATCTACCCGCATCCCCCGGATGTGAGTTGTGTTCTTGTTTTAATCATAGTAATATTTTAGACGGTAACGTGCGTAGTATTCATAATTGGGTAGAAGATACATAGACACAAAATGCTTTATTGCACAAACTTGTGCATTTGTTATTTTTTTTTCTTTTTCTTAGCAGTAGAAAGTAATTTAGGTCTCTTCAAGTCATAACTCAATAGTGAATGGATATCTCATGGGCATACGTTCTTCGCCTTAGAAAACTTCGTCACTTTTATCAGGTGAGATGTCGCCCATTTTAGCATAATATACCTAACATTTTCTAGAAATTATCTATTTAGGAGATACCCTTTTTATACCTGAAGACCAGTGAGAAGATGAACTTCTGATGAATACATTCTATTATTTAGTTCAAGTCATTATCTGGCACAGTGTATAAATAAAGCAATTATTATATCCCCAGTGGTGGAGTTAGCGCGTCGATCGCCGTACAACACGAGCTCGCCGCGTGAAGAGCCCTTTATTCTAAGGTACGTGTAAAATAATCAACGCTCTAACAATATTATCTATTCTCTGTGTTTTTGGTTTAGATATCAAACCGGTATTTGTGGGATACAAAAAACTTAATTAATCCTTTTCAGTTGAACTATCAATGAAATAAGTTAAAAAAAATTGAATTTATGCTGATTATATTATATTCCCGTTTTTCTATCTGCATAGAAAAATGTCAGTCAAGGATGGTGCATTGTAGTTTTATGCCTACTAATATAAAAAATACATTGTATTTCAATGCACCATCCTTGACTGTCATTTTTCTATGCAGATAGAAATACAGTTTATAGATCTATGTTTTTGAAATAAAGACAAAAGTACACATGGTGGGCTATTTTGTAACGTCTCCTTTGGCCTATTTAATCATCATCGTCATCATCATTAGCAGCCCGATGACGTCCACTGCTGAACATAGGCCTCCCCAAAAGAGGACCACCTTGAGCGGCCACTCGCCTCCTGCATCCATCATCCCCCGCGGTTTTCACCAGATCGCCGGTCCACCGAGTGGGGGGCCGGTCTACGCTGCGCCCTATTTAATATAGTCCCACAATCCCCGCAGCTCCCCCCGCGGCGAGGTAGCAGCCGCGTACCTCAACAAGTTGGAACTGGTCACCCGCTGTCTCACGCGGGCCGTGGACGCCGGCGCCGTGACGTCACGCGGGGCCGGAGCGGGCACGTGACGTCACGGGGCCGGAGCGGACATGTGACGTCACCGGGACGGGACCCGCGCGCGGGGAGCTATCAGTAGGGGGACCGGGGAGCTTTGATGATTTGCTTACACGCATCATTCATTAGGATACAGATGAATTGTTTTTGGAAAGTAATGAATTCTCTGTTTTTTTTTTAATCTCAAAACATGTTGATTTCTGTAAAAAGTTTTTTGGATATCGTCTTAGTCGCTGAGAGATAAAGTGGTTAACTAAACCGTGCTATAATAGAAATAATTCATTTTTTCTTTTTGACTTTGCAACATATTATTTTAACAGAAATATAAAATTAGTTATGTACTCGCTGTAATGTTCTCTGGTCCGGTTTGATCAAATGAAATAAAAAAAAACTGCCTTAAATGTTATCACATTTTCACTGTTACGTACCATAGGATAAATAGAATTAATATCGTCGACACCAAAAATTGTTTCCACCGCGTAATCGTAAGTGTGATTGTACGACATTGTAAGCATTTCGATACTGATTGTTTTAATGCATTTCAAATGATTGGCCAAGATAGGTAGGTTAGTAGTTTAGTGCCAAAACGAATTAGTTTGTGTTACTTAATTTATTAATAGAGTAAGAGTTTAAATTTTAAGTCGGAGGACCTAATTCCATATATTTGTTTGTTCCCGCTCCGCCTATTTATGTTTTCTTGTTTGAATCTAAAGGAGTGTGTGTAAAACCCCGTGCAATCAGACTGCAACATTCACTAACAACTTGTACTTAGAATTGGATGAATATGGATTGCTATTTAAATACGACGCGATGAATAACAAGTTTCAGCAAATTGTAAATCCATTAGAATAGGTTGCACTAACTATCAATGGTAATTGTACGGGGAGCCTTATATGGATGCAAATGTTCAGTGTTCACGATCCGACGTAGTGGTCCGACCTTGCCTTAAACTTTTTCTATAAATTTATAATATCTTGTTATTCGTATATGTAAAAGCTAGTTAACGTATATTTCTATTATTTACGAGTGTAGATATCGTGTAGATTTATTTAGGTATATTTTTGACATGTAATTTATTCTTATATAAATATAATATGTAAAATATTTTAGTTTATTGGATATTTAAGGTTAAATTACAGTATTATATACAGCGACTCCTGATGTATGTAGTAATTAAGTCCGTGCTTTAATTTTACGTTTAGAAAATACCTCATTTCGACAACTTCTATTTTAAAATCTTACCACTTAAAAGGCTAACTGTTGCCAGCACAAATCCATGCCATTTTAGGATAATTAGGTTACTTTCCTTGACATAATAAGTTTAGTTTTAATTGTTGAATGCACGAGAGTACAAGTTAGTGTTAGTATGTTTGTGAAATCGGGTCTTCGAGGCGTCGTAATAATTATTTTATAAATCAAGTTCAATAATTCTCACTGAATCTCAATCTGTTTTCAATATTTCTTTTTTTTTATTAAATATAATACTCCTGTTTCACCACCTCTGGATAAATAGCTAAGTATCACGTAGGTAAAGGTGAACATAATTAAACAAAAAATATAAAGAAAGCCTATTTGTGATATAATAATACCTGTAAGTTAAATTATAATATTCTCGAAGACTCGCATTAGTTAAGTGACGACCGAGTCCCGACCGATACATCCGAACGTTCCACGTATATTCTCAGCAGCCGGCTGCACTTTATTTTTGAGAGGTTAGGGTTCAATTTGCAACGGCTACTTGGAATATTTGCTGTTTGTGAGACTGTTTGTTATTGATCACATTATGGCAAATACTATTTATTAACATCTGGGTTAAACTGTTCTATTCTGGGTTATAACTTTGACATTCCTGCTGGTGTAAAAATTATGTTTTTATTATTGAACAGATCTTCCTGATATTTAGTCAAGAAGATATTCAGCGTATAGCATCCACCTGGTCCCGACAGTCCAACTAGTGAACAATAACAAGCCGACAGGTTTTATACAACGATAGACAATATTATTGTGAAAGCCAAAGCTAACGAAAGTATTACGAAAGCTGTGTTGAGATGCGATGTTCCATATTTTTGCAAAAACTTTATATTCGAGAGCACAACTTTTTGTATGCACTGTTAGTTACACTTGTTATTGACGCGCTGGTGTTGTATTGTCAGAAGTACTATGTATTTCTATAGTTTGTATTTCAAGATTTGTTCCGTGTAAAATTATGTGTTTTTCTATTTTACTCGTTGAGGTATGACATAATAATAATATGAATTCTTTAAAGTGTACAAAAGTTCAGAAAACGCCTGCTCACCGATTTAATTTATACTGTCAAATAGGACCTTCAAAAACTAATCGTATTTTTTTTTATTGTTTGCATTATATCGTGCAAAATAATGATAATACAGTACCAGCAGTTTTAGACCTAACTACACTCAATCGTGACCAAAGATTTTTCTAACTATTTAGACGCTAGTTTTAGTTCAAAATTGTAATTTGTAAGTAAAACACATGAGTAAATGTCTAAAATTATATATTGACACGAAAATTCCGACCACCACGTTCTCTAGTCACACTAATAAATAGTTACATCACACCGGTGCCATAATACGCTCTCTAAAACAGACAAAACACGTAAAGAAATAAATAAATAAATATTGATTATTTTCTAAAGCAGTTGTTTTATTTCTTCAAAATGCAAGAACAAGTGTCGTTTGGGCAGGGAATGATCGTTATGTCCAGCTGAAACAAAAAGAGAAGTAAATTTTTTGATACTTATCAGTTCTATCTAAATAGTTAATAACTCAGGATGAGTTTTTTGATCCGTGATCAATAATGGTTAAAAACTACATATTTAACCATTGGTTAGAATTTGTTAGCATATTTTTAACCGTTGGATAAGTACCTTTGGATGCAAAATTCCAAAGGTTCTGATGGATAATGTGAATGTAGGTAATTTGAAACCAATGTTACTCTGTGAATGTCTCACGAACATTACCTACGTCCATGTCGGTCGTACATAATACGGCGATGGATATGCAAAGCCAGCTAGCTATGTAAGATAGTATCCTTCTATAATTTATGATTTTTATAGCAGTATCGCCCGCTCAGCGATTGCTAGTGATTATAATTTTTCCTATAAAAATTAATCTTCTATTAATTTGTCAGGTAAAATGGTGGGAATGCTACAAGGCGAGTGTTCCGTTTACCTCAGCCTGCGCATGTCTCCGTTGCAGGCCGTTAGCTTTACCAGCTCTCTTGTAGTCGCTTTCTTTTTCTTGCTTCACTACTTTGCTAACTTCGTTAGACGTCATGGCCTGTAATAAAACTATTTATTAAGTTGCGACATCATGTTTTTATTCCTGAAATAACATGAAAACATAATCACGCGAGTTTCTCTAACAGAATAAATGGATTAGATACATACATAAGCAATAAACTAGAGTCACGTAGGTAAGTAATGCTTCAACTATTTGCATTTATTTCAGAATAAGCATGATAAATAATTATTATGTTAGCTAGTGCTAACATTATTATATGTTAACAATCTAAAAAAGGGTATAAGTAGGTAAGTTAACATTTATATTTTATCGGAGGCTAAAAAAGAGCGTTATAAATATTAGATGAATACCTTCTATAGCTCAAACTAAAGTGCAAACCGGAATGAGATCGAGGTGAAACTAGCCCAAACTTGAATTTTCGTCTGGTATTCATCACAGGGTTGCACTATCGCATGCTTACCTTCCCCGGATCCTGTAGCCCATTCCTCTCCGCAGTACCATCATCCACGGGTCCTGGGGCCGCAGTCCCCTGTGCTGGGGTCGCAGTCCCCTGTGCTGGGGCCGCAGTCCTCCGTCCCGGGGCCGAAGTCCCCTGTCCCGAGGCTATAGTCCCCTGTCCAGGGGCCGAAGTCTCCTCGTAGCCGGGGTCAGGCTGGGAGCCGTCGGGCGGGGAGTAGCGCGGGAAGTGTTCCTTCAGGGAGCTCGGTAGGTCGGGGAGCGGGTACAAGCGGTACATGTGGCAGTAACGCTGCGGGGGTTAAGAGAGGTCTAATATAAATTGCAGTAGACAACAAAAATAAAATTATATAAAGTCGGTAGGAGTTTTTCATAACATTGTTTTTAATTTTTTTCTGGTTATAATTGTTATCTTGTTATGTCGCCTTGCATTAATGTAAAACGTTTTTTGAAGAAAATATAGATTACATTTTTTCAAAAATTGTGCTACGTGGTCATGGAAAAATTACTCATAATCTATTGCGGAAGAAATAAAATTAAGCCATAATTAACTACCTACATTTGAAAATTGTGTGTGTTGTCTTTCCCCGACACCCTGTATCTCATTTGTCGGTGCTCATAAGGCAGTAGAAAACAAATTATACTTCATATACCTATACCATACAGCAATAATAATCACTAAGTAACCGTAGGTATAATTATGAAAAATATAAATACCCTCATCTTGACTTAATTGTCACTTGCCTACAAGAAGATGGCAAAGTAGTCACCACGCCCACACGTCCCACATCTCGCATCACTCACATCTCTAGCCTTCCGCAGTGCATACTCGGGCCTCCCGAGTCCCCTGGCCTCCGCCACGAGCAGGTCGGCGTGGCGCAGCAGGCGGTTGTCGGCCGCCCGCAGCTTGGCCTGCGCCAGGGCGCCATAGAAATGACGCGTCTCTGACAGCTCGCGGGCTTCGCGCTCCGTGCGCTCTTTCTGTACGATGGAAATAAGATTCATTTTGATAAAAGGCACCAAGATACTAATACCTAGCTGGTTCACCTGTGCTGTATTATTATTATTAGCCGTGATCGTCCCACTGCTGGGCAAAGGCCTCCCTTCCCTCCTTCCATTCTTCACGATTGAGAGCTTTTAAGGTCCAGTCCGGGCAGTGGGAATCAAGCTCATCCCGCTACCTTTTTCTGGGTCTACCACGGCGCCTTCTGATGTTCTGCGGTGTCCACATCGTTGTCATCTTTGCCCACAAGGCATCTGAAATGCAGTAGATGTGGCCGGCCCAGTTCCACTTCAAGCTAGCAGCCTTTACTCCAACGTCTGCGATTTGTGTTCTGGAGCTGTAGCTATATGGAAATTACTGGGCAAAAGAAACGATTGCATGAACACCATGATGTATCTTTTGAAAGGCACCAGTTAACTGAGATACCGACCCATAGACGGAGCATGTCCTCTCGATACTCTTTAACCTTGCGCGCCTTCTCTTCACGCTGCTTCTCCTTGAGCTCTTCATATAGCTCCAAGTTCTTGAACCTGCCGGAAAGACATGAGCAGAATTATTTGTAAAAGAAACCTTTTTACTTTAATAATTTAGCCACTGCGTATGATATTTAAGTTTGAATCTAAATTTTATTTTTGGAATGACCTACACAGGTTACGGAGTAACATATTCAGTAATCTGTGACACAAGTACCCAATTTCCCATAATGACGACAAGTTTACGGAAACGAACAATAGTTAATTATCCTAAAACGGGATTTGAAATATCCCAAGTTCATCTACCTAACTGCAGGTGGTCACCTGTTCATGCAGTGGAAGTGTTGCACAGTATGCAGGTCCCGGAGCCGCTGCTGCTCCTCCCGCAGCCACTGCTGGCGCAGCTCGCGGCGCTCCGCGATGCTGGCTGCCTTCGCCGCTGCTTCCTGCTGCCGCCGTTTCTGGTACCTAGCACATCACGTGAATGTAGTGAATTAAGCTGTTTTTGGGCTACTTTCAGTAAACTTCTTTACCTCGGGAATAACTGCTGAATTAAAGTTGTGAATAGAATCTAAATAGATTATGCTAGATATTGCGCGCCATTAAAGAAGATAAAGCTTTAAAGACATTTGCAAAATATACGAAATTAAAAAAAAGTACGAGCTTACACAGCTTCCTTCTCCTGTCGCGCCTTCTCCAGTATCTCGTGTTCCCTGGCGCCGCGATCCTCGTCTCCGCGCTGCAGCTTGCTGCTGATGTTCTCCAGTAGCTTGCGCTTCTCTGCTTTTATCTAGTTGGGGAAATAGGTGGGTACACCTTTTACACACATAGGACTATTCGTTATGTTTAAAGTTCTGTGACGTTAACTAAACACAAATGTTTACAACCGACCAGAAACGGTGTGTAATTGCAAAATAGAACGTAGGTACACCATTTTGCCGAGGTTCAGCCTAAGGCCGCGGTCCCACATTCAAAACAATGTTTCGCAGTAGAGTTAGACAAGTATGTAAATGAATAGATCTTAGGTCGTATATTCTCAGTCGCCCGACATGGAGTCCCCAGGTGGCAATCGGCTATAAAATTCCCAGTTGCCACCGGGTGGCGACTGTAAAGTTAAGCAGGTAGTCCATCCTTGAGCACTGACCATGTCCTCGGTCTGCAGCCGTTTCTGCTGTATCCGGTTCCGTGAGAGACGCAGCACGTGCATGAGGCGGTCGTCCGCCCGCTCCCGCGCCGCGCGCTCCCCGCGCCGCGCCGCCGCCTCGCGCTCGGCTTGCTCCATGTCGCGGAATATACGGGACTTCTCCGCCGCTTTCTGGAATATGCATTGACTATAAATCCAGTTGAGCAACGATATAACTTCCCCTATCGTACTAAAATTATTAGTATATTGCAACTGCTAATCCTACGAGAGGAAGCGGGACACCCGGGTCTTTTGATCCATCCCGCTCTGTCTTTTGTAATTTTGTATGACTTTGTCTTGTTTTGTTACCTCGCCCCCTGCCCCCGTATGTGAGTCGTGTTTGTACGAGAAATTTATGTTCACGAGCTATCAGGCTTTATAAACTTTGGGAATATGGTCACGCGGCTGCTTGGGGAAAGTATACTCTAGGAAAGTTCGCATTCTTAAGACAGGAAATAAACGAAAACGATAAGTAAAATGTGGTAGGTATAGCTGTGATTACGTGGGTAAGAGAAAGTGTGCATATAACGGAACTGACTCGGGCTTTAGCTTCACATTTATGATAAGTACATCAAATATAGGCAACAGGGATTGGGACCAATGGATTCATTTGGCGCACTATAGGATGTTGTCGGATCTGTGCAATCCTGCAAGCATCACTCACGAACTTGTCCTCGAATTCCTTGATAGCCTCGATCTGCTGGTTGGCCTTCATGTTGTCAACCTTCTGCATGTTCAGCTCCTCCTCGTATTCTTTGCGGTTCCTTTCTGATATCTCGTGAGCTCTGTGGGATGATGATGTTAGAATAAACACGACTCTTATTAGATAGGTGGGTACCAAGGGATGCATTCCTGTTCGCTGTTTTTGAAAGATCGTTGCAGCACTTACGTGCAAACAAAATATTCGCGCTACAATATTCCTTCGGTAAACAGGTGGTACAGTCCTGCGATGTCACTCCACAAGACAGATCTTATGGAGTGACATGGCAGGACTGCATCACCTTCACGACACCGTAAGTATGTTGTAAAAAGTTCTCACTGATCTAAAATATCCTGCTGATACTTCTTATCGGTCTCAAGCCGCAGCCGTTTCTTCTGCAGCATAAGCTGTTCCCACTCCTTGGCCTTGCGGATGATCTCCTCGTCCTCCTTTCGCTTTTGTTCGGCCGCCATCCGCTTCTGTTCCGCTTGGAACTTCAGCTGCTCGATGCGCTCCTTTTGCACACACGTTTCTATTACAGCGCTGGAAAGTACCTACCACCGTTATAATAACAAAACACAATGACGTAAGCTTACAAGCTCACAATATACATGTTTCAAAGAGACGAAAGAGAAGGGGGTCAAGTCTCGCTCATGGCCACGAAACCATCCATGATGAAAATAGGTATATCCCATGTTAAGTAGGTGTAGGGACATGGTACCTACCACAAACAATGTATTAGGTACCTTTCGACGGCTAAGGTGACGGGTAGAGCAAACAAGGTGTTCTTTGGCAAGTTTCCTGACGAAATTAGAGCATGTGGAGCTTTGAATTTAGAGTGTGGGAAGTTAGCCCCCAACTTTTTGAAATCAGGATTTTTTTTTGTTGTGCTGAATTGTTCTCGGTTTGTTCTATATTGTTCCAAAATAAAAAAAATCTAGGGTGAAAATTGTAGAAGAAAAACAAAAAAATCAATTTTTCACCGTAGCCCCCATATTTTGAAAAATCCAATTTTTCTTTTTTGATCTGGATTGTTCTAGGTTTGTTCTCAATTGTTCCAAAATATAACGATCCTAGCATAAAAACTGAAGCCAGAAAATAAAAAAAACTTTTTGTCGTAGCCCCCCTTTTTTGGAAAATCCAAAATTTTAATTTTGTTCTAGATTGTTCTAGATTTGTTCTACATTGTTCCAAAATAAAAAACTTCTAGAGGCATAATTGAGGCCAAAAATTAATAAAAACCTTTTCATGGTAGCCCCTCATTCTTGGATATTCATTATTTTTTTATTGTGCTGGGTTGTTCTAGGTCTATTCTACATTGTTCCAGAACATGGTTCGTCTAGAACGAAAGCTGCGGCCAGAAAATGAGAATAAGTAAATTGAGGACCAGCATGACGTCGTCTAGATAAACAAAGCAAAAAGTTAGCCCCCAATTTTTTAAATTTCTTAAATTTCTCTTTTGTGCTGGACTATGATAGGCCCATGTTACATTGTTCCAGAATATGAGACTTCTAAAGCCAATATTGGTGACAGAACACAAAAAAACAAATTTCCATAATAATTTGACGGTAGGCATAATTTTATGGCGTAGGTAGATAATCTTTATTTTTTTTATTGTGCTGGATTGTTCTAGGTCTATTCTACATTGTTCCAGAACATGGGTCGTCTAGAACGAAAGCTGCGGCCAGAAAATGATAATAAGTAAATTGAGAACCAGCATGACGTCGTCTAGATAAACAAAGCAAAAAGTTAGCCCCCAATTTTTTTATTTTCTTAAATTTCTCTTTTGTGCTGGACTATGATAGGCTCATGTTACATTGTTCCAGAGTATGAGACTTCTAAAGCAAGTATTGGTGTCAGAACACAAACAATAAATTTCCATAATAATTTGACGGTAGGCATAATTTTAAAGCGTAGGTAAATAATCTTTATTTTTTTTATTGTGCTGGGTTGTTCTAGGTCTATTCTACATTGTTCCAGAACATGGGTCGTCTAGAACGAAAGCTGCGGCCAGAAAATGAGAATAAGTAAATTAATAACCAGCATGACGTCGTCTAGATAAACAAAGCAAAAAGTTAGCCCCCACTTTTTTAAATTTCTTAAATTTCTCTTTTGTGCTGGACTATGATAGGCCCATGTTACATTGTTCCAGAATATGAGACTTCTAAAGCCAATATTGGTGACAGAACACAAAAAAACAAATTTCCATAATAATTTGACGGTAGGCATAATTTTATGGCGTAGGTAGATAATCTTTATTTTTTTTATTGTGCTGGATTGTTCTAGGTCTATTCTACATTGTTCCAGAACATGGGTCGTCTAGAACGAAAGCTGCGGCCAGAAAATGAGAATAAGTAAATTGAGAACCAGCATGACGTCATCTAGATAAACCAAGCAAAAAGTTAGCCCACAATTTTTTTAATTTCTTAAATTTCTCTTTTGTGCTGGACTATGATAGGCTCATGTTACATTGTTCCAGAGTATGAGACTTCTAAAGCAAGTATTGGTGTCAGAACACAAAAAATAAATTTCTATAATAATTTGACGGTAGGCATAATTTTATGGCGTAGGTAGATAATTTTTATTGTTTTTATTGTTCTGGATTGTTCTAGGTCTATTCTACATTGTTCCAGAACATGGGTCGTCTAGAACGAAAGCTGCGGCCAGAAAATGAGAATAAGTAAATTAATAACCAGCATGACGTCGTCTAGATAAACAAAGCAAAAAGTTAGCCCCCACTTTTTTAAATTTCTTAAATTTCTCTTTTGTGCTGGACTATGATAGGCCCATGTTACATTGTTCCAGAATATGAGACTTCTAAAGCCAATATTGGTGACAGAACACAAAAAAACAAATTTCCATAATAATTTGACGGTAGGCATAATTTTATGGCGTAGGTAGATAATCTTTATTTTTTTATTGTGCTGGATTGTTCTAGGTCTATTCTACATTGTTCCAGAACATGGGTCGTCTAGAACGAAAGCTGCGGCCAGAAAATGATAATAAGTAAATTGAGAACCAGCATGACGTCGTCTAGATAAACAAAGCAAAAAGTTAGCCCCCAATTTTTTTAATTTCTTATATTTCTCTTTTGTGCTGGACTATGATAGGCTCATGTTACATTGTTCCAGAGTATGAGACTTCTAAAGCAAGTATTGGTGTCAGAACACAAACAATAAATTTCTATAATAATTTGACGGTAGGCATAATTTTATGGCGTAGGTAGATAATCTTTATTTTTTTTATTGTTCTGGATTGTTCTAGGTCTATTCTACATTGTTCCAGAACATGGGTCGTCTAGAACGAAAGCTGCGGCCAGAAAATGAGAATAAGTAAATTAATAACCAGCATGACGTCGTCTAGATAAACAAAGCAAAAAGTTAGCCCCCACTTTTTTAAATTTCTTAAATTTCTCTTTTGTGCTGGACTATGATAGGCCCATGTTACATTGTTCCAGAATATGAGACTTCTAAAGCCAATATTGGTGACAGAACACAAAAAAACAAATTTCCATAATAATTTGACGGTAGGCATAATTTTATGGCGTAGGTAGATAATCTTTATTTTTTTTATTGTGCTGGATTGTTCTAGGTCTATTCTACATTGTTCCAGAACATGGGTCGTCTAGAACGAAAGCTGCGGCCAGAAAATAAGAATAAGTAAATTGAGAACCAGCATGACGTCGTCTAGATAAACAAAGCAAAAAGTTAGCCCCCAATTTTTTAAATTTCTTAAATTTCTCTTTTGTTCTGGTCTATGATAGGCCCATGTTACATTGTTCCAGAATATGAGACTTCTAAAGCCAATATTGGTGTCAGAACACAAAAAATAAATTTCCATAATAATTTGACGGTAGGCATAATTTTATGGCGTAGGTAGATAATCTTTATTTTTTTTATTGTGCTGGATTGTTCTAGGTCTATTCTACATTGTTCCAGAACATGGGTCGTCTAGAACGAAAGCTGCGGCCAGAAAATGAGAATAAGTAAATTGAGAACCAGCATGACGTCGTCTAGATAAACAAAGCAAAAAGTTAGCCCCCAATTTTTTAAATTTCTTAAATTTCTCTTTTGTGCTGGTCTATGATAGGCCCATGTTACATTGTTCCAGAATATGAGACTTCTAAAGCCAATATTGGTGTCAGAACACAAAAAATAAATTTCCATAATAATTTGACGGTAGGCATAATTTTATGGCGTAGGTAGATAATCTTTATTTTTTTTATTGTGCTGGATTGTTCTAGGTCTATTCTACATTGTTCCAGAACATGGGTCGTCTAGAACGAAAGCTGCGGCCAGAAAATGAGAATAAGTAAATTGAGAACCAGCATGACGTCGTCTAGATAAACCAAGCAAAAAGTTAGCCCACAATTTTTTTAATTTCTTAAATTTCTCTTTTGTGCTGGACTATGATAGGCCCATGTTACATTGTTCCAGAATATGAGACTTCTGAAGCCAATATTGGTGTCAGAACACAAAAAACAAATTTCCATAATAATTCGACGGTAGGCATAATTTTAAGGCGTAGGTAGATAATCTTTATTTTTTTATTGTGCTGGATTGTTCTAGGTCTATTCTACAATGTTCCAGAACATGGGTCTTCTAGAACGAAAGCTGCGGCCAGAAAATGAGAATAAGTAAATTGAGAACCAGCATGACGTCGTCTAGATAAACAAAGCAAAAAGTTAGCCCCCAATTTTTTTAATTTCTTATATTTCTCTTTTGTGCTGGACTATGATAGGCCCATGTTACATAGTTCCAGAATATGAGACTTCTAAAGCAAGTATTGGTGTCAGAACACAAACAATAAATTTCTATAATAATTTGACGGTAGGCATAATTTTATGGCGTAGGTAGATAATCTTTATTTTTTTTATTGTGCTGGATTGTTCTTGGTCTATTCTACATTGTTCCAGAACATGGGTCGTCTAGAACGAAAGCTGCGGCCAGAAAATGAGAATAAGTAAATTAATAACCAGCATGACGTCGTCTAGATAAACAAAGCAAAAAGTTAGCCCCCACTTTTTTAAATTTCTTAAATTTCTCTTTTGTGCTGGACTATGATAGGCCCATGTTACATTGTTCCAGAATATGAGACTTCTAAAGCCAATATTGGTGACAGAACACAAAAAAACAAATTTCCATAATAATTTGACGGTAGGCATAAATTTATGGCGTAGGTAGATAATCTTTATTTTTTTTATTGTGCTGGATTGTTCTAGGTCTATTCTACATTGTTCCAGAACATGGGTCGTCTAGAACGAAAGCTGCGGCCAGAAAATGAGAATAAGTAAATTGAGAACCAGCATGACGTCATCTAGATAAACCAAGCAAAAAGTTAGCCCACAATTTTTTTAATTTCTTAAATTTCTCTTTTGTGCTGGACTATGATAGGCCCATGTTACATTGTTCCAGAATATGAGACTTCTAAAGCCAATATTGGTGACAGAACACAAAAAACAAATTTCCATAATAATTTTACGGTAGGCATAATTTTATGGCGTAGGTAGATAATCTTTATTTTTTTTATTGTGCTGGATTGTTCTAGGTCTATTCTACATTGTTCCAGAATATGGGTCGTCTAGAACGAAAGCTGCGGCCAGAAAATGAGAATAAGTAAATTGAGAACCAGCATGACGTCGTCTAGATAAACAAAGCAAAAAGTTAGCCCCCAATTTTTGAAATTCCTTAAATTTCTCTATTGTGCTGGACTATGATAGGCTCATTTTACATTGTTCCAGAATATGAAACTTCTAAAGCAAATATTGGTGTCAGAACACAAAAAATAAATTTCCATAAGAATTTGGTGGTAGGCATAATTTTAAGGCGTAGGTAGATAATCTTTATTTTTTTTTATTGTGCTGGGTTGTTCTAGGTCTATTCTACATTGTTCCAGAACATGGTTCACGATAATTATTGGACAAGATTTTAACAACATGATTAAAAATAAACAACAACTTATAATGAATTTTCTAACAAAACTAGATAAAACTAATCAATTACCACAATAACAACATAATATTTTATCACCTACCCTACCGCCTAGACGTTAGCACTTTGACGAAAATATCATCATTAATCTTACACATAGGTATGCAATATTGTCTATTATAATAATGACCATTATTATGCAGTCACAATATTGTATACCTACCATGGGGTCCCATCAGGTACAAATAAAAAATAGCCCGAACTTGAAAAAAATGTAGTAATCTTGTCTAGATAGTTACTAAAAAAGTGGGGGCTAACTTTTTGCTTTGTTTATCTAGACGACGTCATGCTGGTTCACAATTTACTTATTCTCATTTTCTGGCCGCAGCTTTCGTTCTAGACGACCCATGTTCTGGAACAATGTAGAATAGACCTAGAACAATCCAGCACAATAAAAAAAATAAAGATTATCTACCTACGCCATAAAATTATGCCTACCGTCAAATTATTATGGAAATTTGTTTTTTGTGTTCTGTCACCAATATTGGCTTTAAAAGTCTCATATTCTGGAACAATGTAACATGGGCCTATCATAGTCCAGCACAAAAGAGAAATTTAAGAAATTTAAAAAAGTGGGGGCTAACTTTTTGCTTTGTTTATCTAGACGACGTCATGCTGGTTATTAATTTACTTATTCTCATTTTCTGGCCGCAGCTTTCGTTCTAGACGACCCATGTTCTGGAACAATGTAGAATAGACCTAGAACAATCCAGCACAATAAAAAAAATAAAGATTATCTACCTACGCCATAAAATTATGCCTACCGTCAAATTATTATAGAAATTTATTGTTTGTGTTCTGACACCAATACTTGCTTTAGAAGTCTCATATTCTGGAACAATGTAACATGGGCCTATCATAGTCCAGCACAAAAGAGAAATTTAAGAAATTTAAAAAATTGGGGGCTAACTTTTTGCTTTGTTTATCTAGACGACGTCATGCTGGTTCTCAATTTACTTATTCTCATTTTCTGGCCGCAGCTTTCGTTCTAGAAGACCCATGTTCTGGAACAATGTAGAATAGACCTAGAACAATCCAGAACAATAAAAAAAATAAAGATTATCTACCTACGCCTTAAAATTATGCCTACCGTCAAATTATTATGGAAATTTGTTTTTTGTGTTCTGACACGAATATTGGCTTTAGAAGTCTCATATTCTGGAACAATGTATCATGGGCCTATCATAGACCAGCACAAAAGAGAAATTTAAGAAATTAAAAAAATTGGGGGCTAACTTTTTGCTTGGTTTATCTAGACGACGTCATGCTGGTTCTCAATTTACTTATTCTCATTTTCTGGCCGCAGCTTTCGTTCTAGACGACCCATGTTCTGGAACAATGTAGAATAGACCTAGAACAATCCAGCACAATAAAAAAAATAAAGATTATCTACCTACGCCATAAAATTATGCCTACCGTCAAATTATTATGGAAATTTGTTTTTTGTGTTCTGTCACCAATATTGGCTTTAGAAGTCTCATATTCTGGAACAATGTAACATGGGCCTATCATAGTCCAGCACAAAAGAGAAATTTAAGAAATTTAAAAAAGTGGGGGCTAACTTTTTGCTTTGTTTATCTAGACGACGTCATGCTGGTTCTCAATTTACTTATTCTCATTTTCTGGCCGCAGCTTTCGTTCTAGACGACCCATGTTCTGGAACAATGTAGAATAGACCTAGAACAATCCAGCACAATAAAAAAAATAAAGATTATCTACCTACGCCATAAAATTATGCCTACCGTCAAATTATTATGGAAATTTATTTTTTGTGTTCTGACACCAATATTGGCTTTAGAAGTCTCATATTCTGGAACAATGTAACATGGGCCTATCATAGACCAGCACAAAAGAGAAATTTAAGAAATTTAAAAAATTGGGGGCTAACTTTTTGCTTTGTTTATCTAGACGACGTCATGCTGGTTCTCAATTTACTTATTCTCATTTTCTGGCCGCAGCTTTCGTTCTAGAAGACCCATGTTCTGGAACAATGTAGAATAGACCTAGAACAATCCAGAACAATAAAAAAAATAAAGATTATCTACCTACGCCTTAAAATTATGCCTACCGTCAAATTATTATGGAAATTTGTTTTTTGTGTTCTGACACCAATATTGGCTTTAGAAGTCTCATATTCTGGAACAATGTAACATGAGCCTATCATAGTCCAGCACAAAAGAGAAATTTAAGAAATTTAAAAAAGTGGGGGCTAACTTTTTGCTTTGTTTATCTAGACGACGTCATGCTGGTTCTCAATTTACTTATTCTCATTTTCTGGTCGCAGCTTTCGTTCTAGACGACCCATGTTCTGGAACAATGTAGAATAGACCTAGAACAATCCAGCACAATAAAAAAAATAAAGATTATCTACCTACGCCATAAAATTATGCCTACCGTCAAATTATTATGGAAATTTATTTTTTGTGTTCTGACACCAATATTGGCTTTAGAAGTCTCATATTCTGGAACAATGTAACATGGGCCTATCATAGACCAGCACAAAAGAGAAATTTAAGAAATTTAAAAAATTGGGGGCTAACTTTTTGCTTTGTTTATCTAGACGACGTCATGCTGGTTCTCAATTTACTTATTCTCATTTTCTGGCCGCAGCTTTCGTTCTAGACGACCCATGTTCTGGAACAATGTAGAATAGACCTAGAACAATCCAGCACAATAAAAAAAATAAAGATTATCTACCTACGCCATAAAATTATGCCTACCGTCAAATTATTATGGAAATTTATTGTTTGTGTTCTGACACCAATACTTGCTTTAGAAGTCTCATATTCTGGAACAATGTAACATGGGCCTATCATAGTCCAGCACAAAAGAGAAATTTAAGAAATTTAAAAAATTGGGGGCTAACTTTTTGCTTTGTTTATCTAGACGACGTCATGCTGGTCCTCAATTTACTTATTCTCATTTTCTGGCCGCAGCTTTCGTTCTAGACGAACCATGTTCTGGAACAATGTAGAATAGACCTAGAACAACCCAGCACAATAAAAAAAATAATGAATATCCAAGAATGAGGGGCTACCATGAAAAGGTTTTTATTAATTTTTGGCCTCAATTATGCCTCTAGAAGTTTTTTATTTTGGAACAATGTAGAACAAATCTAGAACAATCTAGAACAAAATTAAAATTTTGGATTTTCCAAAAAAGGGGGGCTACGACAAAAAAGTTTTTTTTATTTTCTGGCTTCAGTTTTTATGCTAGGATCGTTATATTTTGGAACAATTGAGAACAAACCTAGAACAATCCAGAACAAAAAAGAAAAATTGGATTTTTCAAAATATGGGGGCTACGGTGAAAAATTGTTTTTTTTGTTTTTCTTCTACAATTTTCACCCTAGATTTTTTTTATTTTGGAACAATATAGAACAAACCGAGAACAATTCAGCACAACAAAAAAAAATCCTGATTTCAAAAAGTTGGGGGCTAACTTCCCACACTCTTGAATTTAATATATCATGTAATTAGTTTCAATAACTTGTTTGTGATGAACGCAAATACAAGATAAGTAAATTCAATTCTATAGAAAAAATTTGCAAATAACCTCAACAAATTTGGTTGTTCCTATATTACACAGTCCAACAAACATTCACATAACGTGATCAATTAATAATTTTGCAAATACTATACGAACATAGATATTAATTAAAAACCTCCAAAATCAGTCATTTCGTGCATTGCCTTTATCGTAAGCGCCGCGCGGAAGTTCAGACTGAATTGATATTTAAGTCTATAACGTTAAGGTCGATGTTTCTTTGAACGAATTTCGACCTGCTCGTCTGAGTCTACCCGTCGTCTTACAGGGACGCAGCGCGGCGGTGATTAAAGAATTAACATTTTTTTGAGAAGGAAGGCACATGAGTATTCTTTAGTGATTAAATAGGGTAAGTCATCGTCACTAAGGGCGAAGGGGTAGCAAGATATTGCTTTTACGAGTAGATGGATGACACGCTCAGCAGCACGCCTTCATATCTAGGAACTAAGATACCTCAGCAAAAGTTTAGGCGCATCCTTGTTTTTGAAGACGGTGTCTCGCGCGCTGTGCATCAGCCGCGCCTGCTCCTCCTTCTTCTTCCGCACGTAGCGTTTGTAAAACGTAGCGTTAGCCTGCTCGGCGGCCTGGATGCGCGCCTGCCGGAGCTCCTCGTTGCGTTTGTTCACGTTCTGGGCATGGGAACTCGGCGATAGAGAATAGGACCACCCAATTTCTTCCCGTGGGTGCCGTAAGAACTTGTTAAGGGTAGGTATATCCAGAGAATGAGCAGAAGCATTCTCCTATTAGGTAGGTATATGTGAGAGGGGATGAAAGGTTCTCGAGTGGCAACCACGAACCGGAAGACGCAGCGTAGGTGGACCGACAATCTGGTGAAAGCCGCGGGGAGTCGATTGGATGCAGGAGGAAACAGGCGCTCAAAGTGGCGTTCCTTGGGGGAGGCCTATGTTCAGCAGTGGACGTCTTCAGGTTGTTAATGATGATGATATTGATTGGAATATTCAGAGAATGGGCAGGATTCTCTTAGGTACATTAAAATCTGCGATTACCAAGCTGCTTGCAAGGAAACGTGGATTATGCCAAACCCAAAGAAAATATTAATAGGTCCGTACTTAAGTATAAAGGCTATCTTTCCGATTACTAACCTCAAGAGAGTTAGGCCAGGACTTGGTCATCTGCTTGCTCGTCTCGTCCAGGTACCGGATGAGGTCACGGCGCTGCGCCACCGCAGGCTCCTCGCGGTTTGCGTCCGTCCACCGCGTGATCCGCGCCAGCTCCGCCGCGCTCATTACTATCGGCATTGCTACCAAATAGCAAATATTATTATGGCAGGTACCAATAATTGGTACCAGGTATAAGTGTAGGTATAGGTACATACCTATACCTACCTACTTATTATAGTTATTATTAAATACTTACTTATTATATTATCTCGCAAGCAGATCGACGGTGACGGGTGATCACCTTATTTACGTAACTAAATAATTCCAGGCCGGTAAGATTTCATAAAGGTTGAATGAATTATAGAAGAATCTACAAACCATGGAGCCACTATAGAATCACACTAGAAATGGATATTGGGTTCTGTAGGTACTGTACCTTATTACTCTGTGTAGGTAGGTACTTTTTATCCACGGAAATCGCCCTAGTTACCTACATAAGTTGTTCGTATAATGTTTCAGTCTTTACCAATGTACTCTGTGGTATAATGGTTTTATCACAAACTTCAATTTAAAGCAGAATGGAGGTTCGCTTTATCATACTCAAAGAGAAGAAAATTAGAAAATGTAGAAAATAAATAAAACAAAGACTTCTGTGGCTTTTTCAAACTTTTTCGTTCACAAGTTGACAATGTTTTATTTTCAGTGTCTTGTGGGGGCAAAAGAAATAATAAGTAAAATATAACCGGCCAGTATTTTTATAGTTACCTACTTTTATAACTGATAACCAAAATATACCTAAAAAATAAACCAACATCAAAATTAGCAATGCACAGTTCCGGCCCGCGTTCAATAGCCATAAAAGTATTTAACAAATTACCACTCCATCTAAAAGAAATAGAAGAAGAGAAAAAAATTACCGTAGCCCTAAAAAAGGTACTACTGACTAAAAGTTACTATACGCTAGACGAATTCCTTTCGGACAAATTAAATATTTAATTATAGACTAGGTCGATTCGCTCCGCACAACATTACTGTACCCAAGCTAGGTCATAATATAGTATAACATACTTAAATATGCTATTATTAACACCTGCATGTAACCAATAATGTTTGCAATAAATGATTGGGTATTGAGTATTGAGTATTGAAAATAAAACCTCAACTATATAATTAATTAATTATACAATTATAATATAGATTTTGATTATAAATAATGAATAAACGTACACACGACCGTGATAAGAAGTCTATAAACAGAAATGTGTTGTCAAGGCGATTAGGTGCCGCTTTCTTTAGTATACATACATTTATAACTTCCTTGGTGCCGCTGCCGAGTGCCGACTGCTCGTTTGATTTTACCGCGAGGTAGCGCTGGCCAATGACAGAGCAATTTATTATGTTTTCGAACGAACAACATGACTGACAATACACTGACACAAGTGTGTAGCTGTCAATGTCAATTTTCATGTTATGTCAGATTGGAATATTTACGTCAGCCACGTTGGAAGTGCCAAGTTGGTGTTTTTATGGTAAATTTCGAAAATTTCAATTAAAATGTGGTGTTATTTCCCATAAAATTAAACTAAAACATCTAGCCGAATAATTAAGCCATCTATAACATAAATTTTATGTATAAATACGTAATAAGAAGCGTTCAAAAAGTGTGACATAATTGGGTAAATAGATCGGTTTTTGTACCAATTTGTACCTTGTTTCGGGATTGTTATAGTGAAATAGCGTCCTCAAGATGAAATTGAAGGAGTTGAAGAGAACGGTGAACGTGTGTTGGTCGCCGGCGGAGCACTATCCGGTGACGATCGCTGCCGGCTCGGCGGCTCAGCAAGTCGATGCATCATTCAGCTCCAGTTCTTATTTAGAGCTATATTCTTTGAATTTGGAAGACCCTGGATCAGATTTAGAGCTTAAATCTAGTTTCCAGACACAACACAAGTAAGCAGTTCTGTTTTAATCCATGCAGCAATTTTATAGTCAGATAAATAATATGTGGTGAGGGTGTTTCAAAACAAAGCGGCATGGTAGTGGGAATGTGGTTAAAAATCATTAAAAATTGGGCTTTTTAACAAACTCGTGGAATGTCTTTGTTATTAAAAGTCAACCATTTCACTGCACCTAAATTAAAACAATTTGTTTTATCAATCTGACCCACAATATAAAGTCTTGTTTATCGCCACCGCTACGTAGGTTACTCTAAAAAAAGAAACGAATTAAACCTACAGTTGTCGTTTGATATATAGACATGAGTATTTAATGAACTATAGATCTAACATGTTTTCAGATTTCAAAAGATAGTATGGTCAGGATCAGAGATAATAGTTGGTGGTTGCGATGGAGGTTTATTGGAGTTCTACAGTTCGGAGAAGCTACTCAACAATGCCTCTGACTGTCTAATTGGTAGCAGCACAAAACATAGTGGTGAGTTTTAGTTGTCTAGTACAGATCATGACATCATTCTAATTTCTAATTTGGAATGGGGGTGGTAAGACCTGCACTGATGTCCTGCTTGGGTTGTATTGTGCATTTCCCCCTCCAGCATCTACCCAAGCCAGCCCAGCTTCTTAAAGTAACGGAGTGCAGCTTAGTAACGGAATGCGGCTTGATGACATCATTATTTCATGATTTAAAAAATTCATATTTTGCAAACATGTTGCACAACATGTTGTACTAAGTAGCACCTATTTCCCAGTTGTCATCATATTTATTATTTAAAAATTTTCTTGTAAGTCTAATCATTTTTATAAATGCAAAATGGCCCTAGCACTACCTGGTACTTGACTACATGCTAGTATGTTTTTAAATAAGTTATATAATAGGTTGGTAATGGTTGGTTAGACATTCTGCATAAATCAATACTAATTTTACTCCTTGTTGTGTTAGGTGCACAGTTTTCATTTATTAATCCATTGTTATGCAGTTCTCTGACAGTAAACAAGTTCAGATAAAATAAAAGTAAAGTAGAGAAAAGGTATGATTGTCTTATTCCTGTCCATACAAAGGTTGCCTGGAAGAAGAAATCGCTTTATGCGATAAGGCCACCCGTTGTTCTACCATTCTTTATGTTGTATCATGTGTATTGTTGTGTTTTTTTGGTGTTCAATAAAGTATTTTTGTATTGTATTGTATGCTACTTACTACCATTTTCTTAAAGTGTTATATAATGTACTTAAGTACCAGATTGTGTGCTTGTTTGTTTGTTTGTTTGATTGTTTGTTCGTTTGTTTGTTTAATTTGGCTGTAAATATCGATAGAATAATTGTCATGTGTACTTACAACCACATGTTTAAATCAAAAGCAATGTAGAGGTAGTTGTTTGCAAAAACAATCACTATTTTTCAATTATTTTAATCAAGCTGTTATGAACAAAATTCCATTAGGCATTTCTTTAATCTCTCCATCTTTATGTTTACAAGTTCATGTATAAAAAAGTAAACAGAAGCAAGGTTTATCATATTCACATTAAAAACCTATTTATTAGGCTACCGATAACAATGTCTTATCTGTGAACAACTACAGGACAGGGCTCTATAATGACTTCTGTACAATGAGATAAAAGGGAATGATTGTTCAATCCATGTGGTCTTTTTTGGTTGATCTCATTTGGGTTTAGTTTTGTTTTTTTTTTTTTGTATAACTGGGTTTCAATAGTTATTTGTAAATCCAATTATTGTTTACGGTCTTCATTTTTTACCTGTAGGTATTAGTTTATTTTTAAACACAATAATACTTACCTTCCATATAAACAATGCAATAATACTACTAAAACTACCTAAACAAACTACTCTCTTAAAAAACGTCTACTGTAGATAGATTTTTCGTAAGTAAATTCTACCTTTTAATAACTTAAGAAATGTCGCGATGCGTGAGCAAGTTAGAGAATCTGCAAATATCCTGGCCTTAAGCTACCCCCCATAACTGAATGTTACCTCTACTCTATAGGTAATGTATCATCGCTGGACATTAATCCATACCAGAAGAACTTGCTGGCGTCTGGAGCGTCAGAGAGTGAGATCTTCATCTGGGACCTGAACAATACGAGCCAGCCAATGGCTCCGGGCAACCGGAGTCAGCCGTATGACCATGTGCAGGACCTTGCTTGGAACCAGCAGGTTTGGGAGAAAACCTACTTTATTATGTCAGCAAATGCTAATAAATTCTGTAAAATAACCTAAAAAGTCAAAAACGTAAAATTTTTAATACAGTTAAGACTGTTATTGGGCCTAAAAG
This sequence comes from Ennomos erosarius, assembly GCA_963580505.1. NCBI lineage: Eukaryota > Metazoa > Arthropoda > Insecta > Lepidoptera > Geometridae > Ennomos > Ennomos erosarius. Next base: position 13,163,010 of record OY756987.1, read on the forward strand.
CTTTACCATGATTGAAACTAAAAGCCTTAAAGTTTATATAGTTCACACTAAATTATGTTTGAAGTAAATATTTCATACTGTTTATGCAAGTGGTTTACCACTGTTTATACTCATGATGACTGGTTAATGATGGTGATGATAATTATGATCCACGGAACTGATATTTCAAGGCCTTCCTTTAAATTTAAATTTTAAATTTTAAATAAATAAATTTTTTTTAAAAAAATTTATATCATTTGATTACATTTTTTTAATTTTGTGTTATGTATTTTTATTTCAGGTACAACATATACTCGGCTCCACATTCGCTACAAGATGTGTTGTTTGGGATTTACGAAAGAATGAACCGATTATGAAACTAAGGTTTGTACCTACAAAAACTGTTGATCCTTCCTTGCTTACTTCAGCGATAGGAATGTAATATATTAGCACGTGTAATGTTCCAGTGACTCCCAGTCTCGCACCCGATGGCGGTCGCTGGCGTGGCACCCCTCGGTGGCGACACAAGTGTGCATCGCCTCGGAGGACGATCAGGCGCCCGTCATACAACTCTGGGACCTCAGGTAACTCACTACGCTACCATCTAGTTAGCTAGGCGATTACATAGCTAGGTTGAAACTCTTTGTAATGATATCACAGTCGATCTTGTAGGTTTTGGCTATATGATATAGGCATTTAAATCAAGGTGATGTTTATTTGCTTATGTCTAAAAATTAGGTGAGACTCTCAGACTTGTTCTAAATGCTAATCGATCATACTCCTAACGAAAATGAAATGGGTATCATAATTTTATTAAGCTGCATACAGAGACAGACTGTAAGGCTTCTTTGTTGTTAAGCACTTCCAATTATATCCCCTGAACGTGTGTCTCATCGGCTTAATTATCATTCATAGCATTTATTATTTGGCTTTTCGAACAATTTTTGTCACACGAATTTTAACTTTATTGCTTAAACAAATGTAGTAATTTTACAAGGATATGAAACTAAGAACTTTACTAATATACCTAATCACAATAACTTCACAATGATGAGTAGTTTTAAACTGGAATTCATAGACAAGGTGGGGGCTCCTCTAGAGGATGATTCAGGCGCTGTGCGGCAAGTTCTAGCTTTATGCATTTCATAAACAAAAGCAGCCCCCAATCTGGCATGATCCGAGGCTGGATGCTGATTGTCCGAATTTCGTCAACCAATCGGTCCACTTGCTTTCATTTCGTGTTATTTTATTATTTTATGAAGTGTCGTGATATTTAAAATACGGATAAGGTATATCGGTACCGTTTCTTCAACATTTACCAGTTAAAATAATATATTTAACACTAAATAGGCACACGAAATATACAAAAATAATATTTCTTTTAACTTTTTTGTGAGTGAGTGACGGGTGACATTTTGGCGCGACTTTTGATAGTTTAAAAGTCGCGTCAATATGACACTCGACAAAATTTTCATAGACAGATTGATTGAAATCGTAGAGTATTTAATTAAAATGCAGTTCCGTTAGGGGTTTCTCCAGGGATTGTTTATGAAAGTGAAAGAAGAATGATTACGCATTTAATCTCTAGGCAAAAGTGGAATGATAGATTTTCGGGGTTTGTTCAACCTTGGTTTATGAATACCACTGTTAGTTAGTAAGTCAATACATCTTTTTCGATCTTCTAAAGATTGTGTAAAATGTGCATAAAGTATGCAGCATTTTTGTCACAATATAATGCTGATGAATAGAAGAATATAATGCTAACTGATTATTTCAGATTAGCAGCATCTCCATTAGTAACCCTGGAAGGTCACCACAAGGGTGTGCTGTCACTCTCGTGGTGTAGACAGGACCCTGACCTGATGTTATCATCCGGGAAGGATGGGAGAGTTCTGTGCTGGAACCCCAACAATACGAAGCCTGTGAGTTTTTCAATCTCTTTTCAATTTCTTTTAGTTTTCCACATTGTTCAATAGTTATGATGACTAAAATTTTTTTTTGGATAAATAAATTGTATTCTTCAAAAGATAAACATTTGTGAAAACAAAAATTAAATATCTCAAAAAATGACCAAGTTACAAGCATTTTAAAAACCGGAATAGAAAGAGATCGCTCAAACGGCGTCAGAGGACGTCAGAGGAAGGTCGTTATAGTACCTCATTACTAAGCTGTACATACAATCTCTTTGGCATGTGATGTCACGAGTAGATTTTTCATAGTAATATGTGGGGGCGCTCTGTTTCGCGAGAAAGGGACAGGAGATGTCTCCTGTAGAAACTTTAAAAGCTTATTACTTCGTGATTTATTTACCGATTTTAATTTTCAATTATTGCATTCATTTTTAATCTTCTGTATGAAAGTAATATTTACTTGTTCATTTTTAATAGTAGTCACCATGCCTATTCTTTTCATCATCATAATGATCAACAGCGTGAAGACATCCACTGCTGAGCATAGGTCTCCCGCACAGAGCGTCCTTTTGAGCGATTGCTCGCCTCCCGCATGCGTCTCGGCCCGCCGCGGTTCATTAGATAGTCGGCCCCCCAGTGGGGCCTGCGCTGCGGCTTTGAGTTGGTGGTTGCCACTCGAGAATCTTTCTTCTCCGTCGGTTGTCGAGCGATGTGGCCGGCCCGTTGCCATTTCAACAGTTAATTATAAGAGCTATACCGGTCATTCGTTGACATAAAAACAGTCCGCTGGGTAGATCTACGCATTAATTCATATCCGAGCTGAACTGGTGCTATATCTATAAAGATATAAGTCTGGCAAAGCTATATCACATATATCACATATATCACATATATCACATCACATAAAAATAACTGACCCATAAAAAAACTCTGCAGTGCTTGGAATATAAAATCTTGTATATGGTTGCACAGTGCATATTACAAAAAACTTTTAACACTTAATTGGTTGAACCCATGGATGAAATAAAAAAAGAAGGATTGAGTTTTGATTGACATCGAACTGAAGCCCAAAATGGCGGACATATTGCATATGTGTGTCAGCTGAAAGTAGGGCGACCGGCTGCATACGATGTGAGTGTGTGCGTGTTCCGTTCGTACGTACGAAGCGTTCCGGCTTCCTAAGGGTGCTTCAGTTTTGGTTCAGACGGGATTCCCTCCTTCTTTTTTTATAAGCTCCATGGTTGAACCATTACTTATCAAAATTACACCAATCACAAAATTCGGATTGTTTAATACACTGACATGTTATGAAATTGACAGGTGGCATAGAAAACTGATGCTATATGAAAGAGTTTTAGGGGATTCCAAAATATGCCACTGCAGAGTTACCTTTGCCAGTCCTTATAAGTGTGGTGTACCTTTCTATGGTGTTGTATCTCCTGGAACATTGTGATTTGTACTTTAAATGCTCATTCCATGGCACCATATCACTAAGGTTTCCTGAGGTCACATTTGCCAAATTATTTTCGTAATGGAATGGCTGCGGCGGTTGCAATATCGAATCCATATTTACTGATTTGTCTTTTTACATTAATTCTACCGGCTGCGCCATGTAAAACTACTAATATTTTGAGGACGGGATCAAAGAAACTCGATCTGTAGCCATTACTGATTTTTATTAGACCTACCCACCTTTACACGTAATTATATAATAAATAGAACTACCTACACAGGGCGGCGAACTCCTGACAGAAGTGAGCGCACAGTCGGGGTGGGTGTTCGACGTGTCGTGGTCCCCACGTGACCCGGCGCTGCTGGCCACCACGTCCTTCGACCAGCAGCTGCACCTCTACTCGCTGCTCGGGGGATCCAAGCCTGAAACGGTTACTATAGCTTTTACTAACTTTGGTGATATTACACGACAGCTTTTTTTTCTTATATTTTGGTTCCACACATAGTGTATTTAGCCTGTGTCAAGTATTGTAATTTTTCATCGTTATAGAATATTTCACGTAAAGTCAAGTCATATTCATAGTCCAGTCTAAGTTATGCTTTAGTAAAGTGGTGGCAACTTTACTAGAAGTTTCTATGGAATTTTGGAAGCAACACGAATAACCACGATCACCACATTATATCACTTGCCCACACTCATGCTCGTGGTTCAGTACTTAATGCGTAAAACGCCATCAATTTTAAACATGAACACTGGAAACAAATTACGAGAAATAATACAATGCAACGACGTGAACTTTTCCGCTTTCCCGCCAAAACTCCGGCAGCTTTATTTGTTTGCTTATTTGAGCATGCTGGATGACCATCGAGGAACTAACGCCAAGAAGAGTGATGGTGCTATGATCTGTTCGTAATAGATTCCACCAAATTCCGTACAGAGATAACGCGCTCCAATTGCCTGAATCACCGCCACGATTCTTCATTCTTCAACTTGTTCAACACTAAAAAAGTACGGAGCTTACCGAAAAAAGAAGTCATTACAAAAATACTTAAGTGTTCACTAGTTACAGACGTGTGCACAGTGATATAGCTTCTGTAGTCGTAGCTGGATAGTGCACTCGAGCTCCGAGCTTAATATTGTCCATAAGACTCATATTTTGTTACGGACGGACCAGCAATTCCTCTCTTAGGGTTAGGTGATCGCTGTAGTCGACGGTGCCAGTTAGTGTGCCGTCTAGTATAGATGGAGGTGTTTGGATATGAAGTAAGGTACGATGTATATGTCCCACAGAGTACACAGAGCGCGAGCAACATCCTGGAGTCGTTCGGTGGCGCGGCCTTCACGCACCTGCCGAGCGTGTCCCGCGCCGGGCCGGCGGGCCGGCCCGGCGCGCCCGGCCGGCCCGCCGCCCTGCCCGCCGCGCCGCGCTGGCTGCGCCGCCCCGCGCCCGCCGCCTTCGGGGTCGGTACACCGCCACACACCCACACACTCCAACACACCCACACACCGTACACACCCGCACACACCTAACACACTCGTACTGACCCCCCATACTAGAACACACCCACACACACCCTGACACCCGTTCGCATCTCAACATATTAGACCACACCACCATACACTAGAACACACCCGCACACACTTTCACATACCTGCACAACCCGTGCACTCCCGCACGCAATCCTACAAAACAGCACACTCCTGGACACACCTGCACACACCCCCACACCCGCACATACCTACATACCCCTACACTCCCAAACAGACCCCCACACATCGTCACCCAGCTGATGCACGTGGTCTAAGGTTTATTAATAACTGTCTAGAAAAATCTAAATAGATAATTGATATTTTGGTGAACCATTTCAGTTTGGAGGCAAACTGGTGACATTCGACAGATGTCCACAGGAGAATGGCACACAGCAACTAGTTTATATAAGCCAAGTAAGTGTAACAACATTAATGAGGGTAGGGCTAAAACATAAAGACATCAAGAACCATTTTTTATAGTTAAATATGTACATAACCATGTATAACAATGTGCAGGTGGTGAGCGAGCCGGAGCTAGTGGAGCGAGCGAGCGAGCTAGATGCGGTGCTCAGCTCCGTACTCAGTGACGATCCAGGAGAAATCGACCGACTCGCGGAGTAAGACTATTTATATAACCACAGATAATAAAAGTAGTTTTGTGAAGTTTTGAAAATAGTATACATTATTACAGCATAGCAATCTTATTGCTAGACGGTACTGGGGGTCTAGTAATGATCTCATTCCATTATTATTTACCTTTAAAAATGCTGCAACGCTCGAGCGAAATAAACACATAAAGGATGCACAAAGATCCTAGCCTTATCACACAAATATTAGCCCTGGATGGGAAACTTTATAGTGCGAACAGCGAATGGAAATAACTTGCCGTCGTCCTTGTTTCCATCTATCATCATCATCTGGGTGTCTTCAAGTTGAGAGTGAACATGTATCTTCTAGGCAAGCGTGCACCATCGTAGGCCGCGTCATCACTTACCATCAGGGCCATTATTATCTATGAAAACACTGACAGTGAATAATTTTGGTTATTAATTTTTTTTGGATGATGAACTTTTTATTTTATCTGATATTATTGTATTAACCTATTGTACTTACTTATATATTTTTAATTTTATTTTTATTCTACTACCTTGACATGTTTAGGCTACTGTATGAAATATTTTGTGGTAATTGTAATTGATTTTGTCGTTTTTATCACAATAAATAAATAAATAAATAATAATAATAATAATAAATAAAGTCATCTTTATTTTGAATAAAATATATTGATATAAATGATGGTAATTTTTGATGTGTTGATTCCGGAACCCGTCTCGATAAAACATGTGATTTTAGACAGTTCAAATCGCTCCAATTCCAAATTCATTTCGCGCGGTTTCGTTTTCATTTCATAGAGAATGGACTTTTGCAGATTTCTTATGTAAGACAAAGAATTCGCGTGGTTTCGAAGTAAGGAATCGATAGAGAATAATGGCCCAGGTGAGGCAATGGTCAAATGCTATGCCTATAAATTATAAAAAAAAAAACTAAGCTCATGTTTTCCTACACCCCAGGTACTGCCGGTCGCGCGGCGACGCATGTACCGACCAGGAGGAACGGTTCACATGGTTCTACCTCCGCGCCAGCTTCCTGCCCACCTTCCGGACTGAAGTGCTCAACCTGCTCGGTAACTATACTCATCATCAAGTCCGAAGACGGCCACTGGTTAACATTGGCCTCACACAGGGGCCACCACTCCGAGCAGCTGCTCAAACACAAATGTTTTTGTTTATTATGTTCTGTAAAATTTCTTATAATGTTATAAACGCGGAAGTTTGAGTGCGTGACTGTTGTTGCTTCTAAACGCGACAACGGATAATAGATGGTAAAAATTTCTAGAATACGTACAAAGCGTTTTGATTCCTCGTTTATAATTCGGACAGCAAAGGAATGGAACACCTTACCTGCGTCATTGTTACCTGACAAACATAATCTGGGAGTTTTTAAGGCCAGAGTGAACCGGTATCTTCTAGGCCAGCATGCTCCATCGTCGTACCGTCAGGTGAGACCGTAGTGGTATACTGGGGAAACGGCGGGGCGCAGCTAGTAGGTCATAAAATCTCATTTACCCAGTAATTTCACTAGCTACAGTGCCCTTCTAATCGGAACACATTACTGCTTAGCACCCACCTAGACGAACGTTTTCAGAAAAGTGCTACCAGCTAGTAAACTATATTTATTTTTTTATATTTAGGTTTCAAACAGGACGAAATCCCGTCCAAGTTCAAACCCCAACCGTCCGGTGACACGCAACCCGAGCCGGCCGGCCTCAGCCGTGTGAGTACCTACTATATAAACTAGAAATTGTCTGATATAATACTAGAAATAATCATTATTTCCTTCAATCATGCTGTTCTGTGAGGCACACTTATTGACTAAACTAACCACTACATCATTATGGCGGATTGTAACTAGCTATGGGCTGGCAACCCCTGACTGCGCCATCACACAGTACTGTAGCAAAGTTGTATAGTGCAAGTCGACTGCCTCGTCTTATTAAGCTATTTTTCCTATTGATTTTATTCTAATTTTATGACTGTACACGTCGTTTTTTCCGTAAAAGGCTGCAAGTGCTCACAACATCTAAAAATGGAATCATATTAATTAACATTGCTAACACAACCTAATTAGAAGAATTTGATAGAAAAGTATTCCAGACAGAAATATATAAATCCTCCAACAATAGGTTTTATAGATTCATGGTTCCAGAGCAGCTGGTTGAGGTCCTGAATTGTATCTGTTTCCTATCAAATACTTACAGTTTTCGTTTTCTACCCTCTATTGTAAAAAACTCACAATTTCTGTCTTCACTAACCCACGCGACAGGGCGAGTCAACGGAAACGGAAGCCGAGCTGTCCACAGATACCAGCACAGAGCTATCGGTAAGTTGGCCCTGACAGCCGGATCGAAATCGACAGCTAGGAGATTTGGTGAAGCTGCGAAAAGAATTTGGTTGTTCTTCATAATTTTGATTTATCTAATTTCCATATTATTTATGAGTGCTTTTGTGTTTAGTTTAACTTTTCAATACACTTATATACCCGCCTTAATTTAACTATTTACCAAAGATCAAACATTTACACTTTTTTATGAATAGTCCTCAAAAACGTATTTAAATCAATCAAATTAAAAATGTCCCTATTAGATTTTTAAAATTTTTTTTTTAAATATGTGTGGACGTTTCACACATCGCCATTTAGCCCCAAATTAAGCATAGCTTGTACTATGGGAACCAGATAACTGATACAATACTTATATACCTTTTTGTTTGTAAATACATACATAGAATACAATATAACACCCAGACGCAGAACAAACATCTATGTTCATCACATAAACGTTTGTCCCGGGTAGGAATCGAACCCACAGCCCTCAGTTCAGAAGGCAGGGATACTACCAACTGAGCTATCGGATTTTAAAACAATTTTTATTGTTGAAAAATGAGGGTAGTTCAAACATATTTTCTTTACAGGACGCCCACACTCTGATAGAGAGAAAGTTGGCAAATCTGGACATAGAACCGACCGCATCCAACATTGTTATTCCCAACGGAGAAGGTACTTATCAGCTTTTGATCAAACCTATTACAATCAATACCAAATTACAATTAATACCAATCGATCATGCACTTTGAATGAATACTTCAAAGCAGTATTTTGAACCGTGAATATAAGCACAAGTATCGTATTTTCAGATTCAACAAGTTTAATTTGCCGCGCTTTAGTGTGCGGAAACCTTGAGGAGGCGGTGGAACTGTGCCTGGACGCTAAAAGGATAGCCGATGCACTTGTCATCGCTTCTTTGGGTAAGTTTTAATTTAAATCATTTTTTAATTATATTTTATGTATTAGGATTTTCAAATCTTTTTATTTTAAACAATGTTAGTTTGACAACTTAATCACAGATAATTGCTTACGGAGTCCGATGTTTTGAAATAACGCCAATGATCACATAAGATCCTGAACCCTAATTAAGATTCCCTGTATCAAGGAACTCAGGAACTACGAGGACCATTCCCATGACACTTACACATAAAATTAAAAATAATGAAAAAGTTGATGTAGTTGACACAATTAAATTTTTAGGGATTAATATTGACAAAAATTTAAATTGGAAAATGCATGTCGATTTCGTATGTCAAAGACTTGATCGGTACGTTTTTGCCCTAAAAAAACTGAGACAGACTGTATCTATGGAAGCTGCATTAACAGCCTACCATGGCTACGTGTCGTCTATTCTGAGCTATGGAATTATAATGTGGGGAAATTCAGTCGATATTGATAGAGTATTTAAAATTCAAAAACGATGTATTCGTGTGATGAACAAGGCCTGGTTTCAGGATAGCTGCAAACCACTATTTAAAAAATGTAACATCCTTCCTCTGCCATGCATCTACATCAAAGAAATTTGTATTTTCGTTAAAGCTAATTCACTTTTTTTTCCATAAACGCAGTGAAATTATTAAACGACAGAAAAGAGCCAAATTTGTTAACCTACTGCATCAACCTCCTTGTCGTAAAGATATATATAAGAAAAATGTCTACAATATGTGCATATCAATATATAACTGTTTACCTAATGATTTAAAAATGTTAACAGGCAATTTATTCAAGAAATCTTTGTATGACTGGTTATTACAACACACATTTTATAGTGTTAAGGAATTTCAAATGTACTGTAACAAAAATACTTTTAAATATTTGCACACTTGCATGCAAGTTGAACGCAATATGTCTACATATGTTATTTTAAGACCTTCCTTGTGAATTCCTCGCAAATAAATGATTGATTGATTGATTGATTGAACGAGTTATGAGCCCACGTTACCATGGTCATGGTTTCATACCAAAACAATCTGGAGTTTTAAAAGGAACCGGTATTTTTTAGGCAAGCAAGCTCCGTTGTCCGGCGCGGTCATTTACCATCAGGTAGACCGTGGTCGAATGTAGCCTATCATTGTTAAGAAAAAAAAAACATTCAACCACTACATCAAAAAGGTTGTCAATGTAGATGTGATGACGACGTCCGAATCCCGTTTGCGATAAAAAACGTATACATTAAAAATGAAGTGTGAATGTTTGGCCAATGGTGCAGGCAGCCGAGAGCTGGCATCGAAGGTGCAGCGCTACCACCTGCAACAGTCGGTGGGCCCCGTGTCGATGCTGGCCGGCTCGCTGCTTCAGGACCAGTGGCAGACACTGGTGGACACTGCAGCGGTGGACAGCTGGCGGCACGTGCTCGCTGCACTCGTCACACACTGCTCGGGCGAGCCGCTCGCACACTACTGCGGTGAGTTGATACTGGCTCTACGTTCATTAATAGCGTGAGGTTCGCTCCTTTCGAATCTCACTTGGATGATTTTTCCAGCTGATCTGGAGCCTTATCGCGTAAGTTTGGTGAAGATGCTCGCATTTATGGGCCTATAAATAAGCGCGTGCAGGATGGCAGGCGAAGTCTATGTTCAGATCAATTACGGGAAACTGATGCGGATTCGGTTTCGGGATGGGGTGATGAGGGTTCTGAAAAAAAAAAAAAAATATCTCGAAACATTACCATTTGGGGGTAGAACGATATAAGGTGGCTTCCAACGGTCCGTGATATTGCAGACAACTTCACGCACGGTGCTTGTCTGTCTGTGTGTGTCTGGAGATTCGAAGCCATTTTGTTATTCTAAAATGAATAGTGAAAAAGAATGTAATACGCTCTTGTGGAAAATGTATTGGTTTTGATCATGGTTGTCCGTGTTTATGCGGCCGACGTCGCAGCTCCTCGCACGAGCGCGCGCCGCACCGGCAACTGTATTATGTAAATATTGCTACAGCAGTTTCTGGAGTGGGGCACCGAAGTACTTATTGCATCCACTTGACTCCCTACAGCGAAGAGCCGTTAGAATTGTGAAAGGCCCTACACCCACCGACAAGCTAGAGCCTTTAAGTTTACGACGAGATATCGGTTCTCTGAGTCTCTTTTACCGTTTCTATCATGGGGAATGCTCTGAAGAAATATTTAACCTCATCCCGCCTTTCCGATTTTATTATTGAACTTCTCGGCAGCGTGAAAAAGCGCATCCATAATATTGTAGACACGTGGAAATCTTATACGACGCGATTCTTGCGGTCGTTTCTTCCACGAACCTGCAAGATGTGGAATGATCTTCCTCCTGAGGTTATTCCGCATAACTACAGTATGGGGAGCAGCTTCAAGAAAAGTGTTAAATGAGTCCTCTCTAAGGGTAGGCAACGCACCGGCAATGCACTTGGTGTTGCAGATGTCCATAGGCGACGGTGACCACAATTTTTAGTTCATCAATCGTTCGAAAGTCGGAAATCTAGCGTTCGATATCTTTCTGCTCTGTCATAATGACAGCAATGATTGCGCAATTTGCGCCCGTTGCAAACTGATTGCTAGTTACGTAATACTCCGCCGACGTGTCCGCACTACCACGGACGGTGTCGCGGGCCGCGGGCATGCCGTGTGTGTTTACCGCGGTGGTGGGTCCCGCAGAGCGGCTGGGGTCCCGCGTGGCGGCGGGGGGCGCGGGGGGCGCGGGGGGCGCGGCGGCGTGCTACCTGGCGGGCGCGTGCGCGGACCGCGCGGCGGCGGGCGGGGGCGCGCGTGACGTCACGGGCCTGCTGCGCGCCGCCACACTCGCGCTGCTGGCGCGCCGCGCCGCCGCACACCGCGCGCGGGAGGTGCAGGTTAGTCTTTCACTGGACACTACGTTCCTTTTTTTCGAACGCTTTGGCTCCACACATTGTAGTGTATTTAGCCAGCGTCAAGTATTGTGATCGTTCATCATATTGCATGATGATGATAATTCGTTTCTGCCGACTCTAGCGAACGCAGTGCATGTCGCGAGTACATCGGTCGTCATCGGCACGCTAGGTAGTCGTAAAATATTTCACGTAAAGTCAAGTCTTAATCATAGTCATAGTCCAATCTAAGTCAAATAGTCAAAGTCATGCCTTAGTAAAATGATGGCAACTTTACTAAAAGCCTCTATGGAATTTTAAAAGCAATACGAAAAACCACGTTTAACTACATTATATCACTTGCCTACTCTTGTACTTGTAATTCAACAATTAACGCGTAAAACGCCACCAATTTTAAACATGAACACTGGAAAAAGCACAAGTTTTGAGAAATAATACAATGCAACGATATGAACTTTCCGCGATTCCGCCAAAAACCAATAGAAGGTGAGTTTGAATTGATATGTCGTAGAAGGAACATTAAAATATAATTAAAAAGGGCGAATACTTGTTCTGTGTCTGGGTGTTGTGGAAGCATGATCCTCGTAGTTCCTGGTTCCCTAGATACAGGGAATCCTAGTTAGGGACCAGGATCTATGTATGTGATCGTTGGGCGATATTTAAAAATAAAAAAGAATATAAATATACTAATTCAAACTCGGATAATATAGTGTTTAGAGTAACGGTAACATTCCAGGCGGGCGGTAGGGTGGAGTCGGTCCTGTGCGAGTACGCGGCGCGGCTCGCGGCCCAGGGGGGCCTGCCGGGGGCGCTGCGGGCCCTGCAGGGGGCGCGCGGGGACCTGCGGGCCCTGCAGGGGGCGCGCGGGGACCTGCGGGACCGCCTGCTCGGGGCGCTCGGGGGACTGCACCAGGTTAGTGGGGACACTTGCCGATATGTATACACATCAATGACCTGGATAAGATAATTCTTCTTATCTAATAGGCATGATAACTACTATTAAAAATGAACAAGTAAATATTACTATCATAAAGAAGATTAAAAATGAATGCAACATTTGAAAAAATAAGTAATATCGCTAAATAATTCACGGAGTAATAAGCTTTTAAAGTTTCTATATAGGGCATCTCCTGTCCCTTTCTCTCGAAACAGAACGCCTCCACAGATACTATGAAAAACCCACTTATGATGTCACATGCCAAAGAGATTGTATGTAAAGCTACCACAGCTTAGCAATGAGATACTATAACGACCTTGCTCTGACGTCACTGGCCGTTTGGCCAGTGACGTCAACTTGGCCGTTCAGCTATCTCTTTCTATTCCGGTTTTTAAAATGCTAATAACTTTGTCATTTTTTGAGATATTTTATTTTTGTTTACACAAATATCTTTTGAGGAATATTTTTATTTTATGCAAAATATTTAGTCATCATGCCTATTATGACTGATTTGTATTATATTTTTGTGCGAAGTGGTCAAAAAGGATAATTTGATGTTTCATTAGATAAACTTAAAAGAGCACTAAATAAAGTGTTTTTATGCAATAGTTTAATGGAAAATTTAATGGAAAAAGAAAAGCGTGTTATAGCACTAAAGTATCAACATGATTAAATTGTATTGAATAACATATTAGCGTGAAAATTCAATGAGTGTGATTCATTTTTGTGTTATTTACAACAATAACAACATTGTCTGTTGCAGCAACAACAGCCACAACAACAACAACAACAGGTCGATGGTCGAGCGCGAACCGTCAGCTCTCATTCACAAAAGTACAATAACTACACACAAGGAAATGGTATGAAAAATATTATGCTATAGTTTATATTTGTTTCTATGGTAAATTTGTTTTTTTTTTAAATTTTATTACGCTTGATAGGCTTGCGTTTACCACTATCCCACCTGTGCGATTATTCTCTATGGAAACACAGATTCCACACGATACGAAACCACATCGTTATCGTGTCTTGTTCAAATCGTGTCACAGCGTTAGATATACCTGCTTTTTACATTAATATCTTTATTTTGAATAAAATATATTACCATAAGTGTTCATATCTTTTGATGTGTTGATGTTTCGGAACGCGTCTCGGTAAAATATATGATTTTTGACAGTTCAAATCGCGCCAATTCCAAATTCATTTTGAGCGGTTTTGTTTTCGTTTCATACAGAATAGACTTTTGCAGATTTCTTATGTACGACAACGAATTCGCGTGGTTTTGAAGTAAGGAATCGATAGAGAATAAAGGCCCTGATGAGAAATGATGATGTGGTCTAGGATGTAACACGCTTGCCTAGAAGATACCTGTTCACTTTCGATTTGAAGACCCCCAGCTGGGCTAGCATGGACGGTGGACAAAATAGTCTTTCCCCGTTTTATGTCACTTTCTTCATACAATTTATATGTCAAGTGGAGTAAAACAGGGGAAAAACAATTTTGTCTACCGTCCGTGCTAACCCTGCAGGTTGTAGTTTCCGGGAAACGCTGACGCTGGCAATGCGTTTCACTCTTTGGCTGCAATAATCCATTGGGAAACCTTAAATTTTCATTGCAGTTTATTTTATTAACTTTTAAAAAATCAAAGTTATTGAACAAAAAATGACAAGCCAGTGATTCTTTTGGTCACAGTTGTCCCTAAATTTCACTGACATTTCAAAAGTTTGCCTTAAAAGGGTGCGAAGCCTCATGAAGGCACAGTTCTAAGGAGGTTACCCTTGCCTTAGACTTTCTGTTTGTCATGAAAAGTATAATTTTTGCAAAATTCTCCAAATATGTTTTGACTTTTTTTTCTCCGGTTAGAGTTATCACAAGACACATTAATCTGGGAGCGATTTTGATTTCTTTATTTTTGAAACCTAGATCGCATACTTTAATTTTGCCACTCCTGACTTAATCCAAATAGTTTTAATGCTTTACAGAAATGCTTATAGCGTTTACTGAATGCAGAATGAATGAATTACGATGTATTAGTATTGGAATACATTATCAAACAATACACAATCCATTCCCAGATCCCCGCAGCGAGCAGCCGTGGGGGTCCCCCGGGGAGCCCGCCTGGCGCCCGCCGCGGCCCGCCAGCGGGGGGCCGCATGGTACGGTACATCATCACCATCATCAACATCATCATCATCATCATCGTCATTTCAATTGTTTATACTTTAAAAAAACTAAAGGTTATTTTTTCCTTGAGACTCACCAGCCAAACGTTTTTTTCGTAGCATATAAGTTGTATTTATATTATTTATGATATGACAACAAATTGTTTTTTATTCATATTTTTTTACGCTTCGTACACTAATAATAAATCATAAGCCATCGGAATCTACTCCATATGCATAAATAATACATTACAAAAGAAACCAAACCTGGCTACACTTGGATCCACAGCTTGGATCCACTTGGATCCACAGCTTGGATCCACTTGGATCCACAGCTTGGAACCACATGTGGATCCAAGGATACTGTTATCTCCTCATATATCCATACCAAGCATACAGTCTTCAGAATGTTAATGGTGATGATGATGATATTCATACCATAGATTATCATAGTTTTAATGTTACATGTTCCTATTTCAGCCGGAATCACTTCCCGTTCGAAATACAAGGTGGACCCCTCCGTCCAGGCCGCGCCCCCAGCTTACAACCAATACGGTTACAACCAACCCAACCCCGTGACGTCACAGCCGCGGGGTTACGGCTACAACAGTCCCTTACCCGACCAATACCAAAACTCCAGTGTGCCTAACACTTTCGCACCTATTAATCCTGTAAACCCCGGAATAACTCCACTAAACCCCGGTCTAGCCCCCCTAAACCCCGGCATTACCCCACTAAACCCCGGCATAGCCCCACTAAACCCTGCAAACCCAGTAAATCCAGTAGTAAACGGTAACTACTACACCCCACAACCGGTTGAGCAAGCGATGCAAGCGCCGGTACAAGCTAAACCGATGCCAGCCGGGTGGAATGACCCGCCTATGCTTTCTTCTAATAAATCCAAGGTGAGTTTGACGTAAAATCTATACTGGGTGTAATTGAATTCATTGGCATCCTTTGAAACTAGGTACCTACTCCTGATACCGGTCACGTGTGGACCAAAATTTTTGAATTCAAACACATTGGTTTGGTAATAATAATAACTCCAAAAAAATCGTATAACTTACTTAATCAAATGCTACAAAAGAAAATTTAATTAAAACAATGACGTACTGTTTTTAATTAGTACATACGAGGTAAAAAACGTTTAAATGTATCAAAATTATCCGTGCCAACTGCGTTAGGCGCCGCGGCAATCTTCATAATTTTCAATAAAAATGAAATAATTTACACCTTACTCTTTAATGATCATCTATAAATGGTGTACTATCATGGGCTCATTTTATGCTAGTGAATTAAATTACATCCTGTAGAAGTGTATTGAAAATTAAATCTGAGATGCTTTCCTACTCTCGCCGATTTGTGAATCTGTGGGTGCGAGTAAGAAAGCAATAAAGCGGACATTGATTGCCGCTTGCGCCGAAATGTTTTATATGAAGTGTTGTAAAGCTGTTAGGTATCTTCGGATGCTACAACTTTGTGTAAACGGCGTGTGGACTTCCATATTTTTCAAACAGATCTTAAAATATTTTGGAAAATTCTAATGATTAATTCGTTTGTAATTCCACCTAAGAAATTACACTATTCACTCAGGAATACGTAGTTAGATAGCGCCCCTGGTGTTGGTTTTTATAGGCGACGGTAACTGCTCACCATCAGGCGGGCTGTCAGCTTGTTTGTCTGTCCGTGTTAATAGCACAATCTTCGACAGCACATTTTTTTTTGTTACCAAAATTCTTAGTATCGCTGGTTAATACTGAGTAACCTTGTATAGCACATGTACGCGCCCCTATAGATGCTAAGCGATAGTGAGTACGTAGCGGCGCGCTCGGCCAACTTGTTGGCGCACGCGTCGGCCAACATGTCGGCACACATGTCGGCTCGGCACGCGGGCACGCGGCGGTGGGGGGACGCTATCCGACACCGGGGAGAGGTGTGTGTGTGTGTTGTGTGTGAGAACGGACGTTTGTGTGTGTGTGGAATCGAAATAAGAAAACAAAGAAAGAAATGGACAGGTGATGCCGCCTCCAAACACTTTAAAACCTTATTACTCCGTGATTTATTTACCGATTTTTTGCATTCATTTTTAATCTTCTTTATAAAAATAATATTTGCTTGTACATTTTTAATAGTAGTCATCATGCCTATTGTCTTCAGCCGCAACCTCTGTGAATGCCTTCAAGAATAAACTTGACAATTGGCTACGAACTAATCAAATTTCACAATTACTACAGAAATGAACCTTCCAACACTGGATATAGACATATCAGCAGGAATGCTGCTCGTCTATTATCAAATAATAATAATAAAACAGTCACTAAGTGGGCGGAGCTTTAAAATTAATTATGTCCGACTTACGAAGCAATCCTTCCTTGATATCTTATTTCGGTTAGCCGTCTATGTAAGCCGTCTATGTATCCAAGTGTGGTATATTTAGAATTAGCGTGTGGTTAATTCCATTCAGTTTTTCATTATCCAAGCATGCTGTTTTTGAGTGGATGCGTAATCGATAGGATTCTCTCCTTTTCTTTCCCAGTAACGCCTCTAGTCCAGTAAGCGACGTTAACAGCTATTTGTGACTTTATGTATCCTACGAAAACAAGAATTCTTAACACCATCTAATCAGACTACGTTGTTCGCATTTTTGCTCTTGTTTTTTCTTACAATGATAGATAGATAGATAGAACTTAATGCTAACTAGCATTTTCTCCCAGTTCATTATTATCCTATCAATAAACCCCATTATGCCCACTCGATGGCATGGCATTCAAATAAATAAATAAATAAATAAAAATTAAATCGGAAATGCTCCAAACCTTTTCGAGAATTTGACATTCGCGAGTTGGAAATATATTACATTAATCCTCATTTCAATGAAAAGCATAACCATTATGGTTTAGTGGACTTGGGTTCTGATGATACAAAGAGTTTGCTCTTAGAAATAGGTACGCATTGAATCATCTCAACTTCACACCCTCATAGTTTTCCGTGTTTTTGAAGTGTGCTCATGATTTTCATAGTAGGATAAGTCTTCGTGATTGTCATAGTGTTCAGATATCATCAAAAAGTTAACATGTGTGTGGAAAATACTACATAGCACGGTATTCAATTTTCATTGAATTTGACAAGTCACTAACCAAGAAATCCTGAAAGAATAATAGACACTACACACACTGAGCCCCAAAGCTGTAACATGTTATGTTACGCTACATGCAGACATTTTGGTACAATTTTGGTACATAGCCATATTTTAAAATTAAAAGAAACATGTATTATATTGTCATTTTAACACCACTCAAAGTCAAAGCCTAAAGTTAAATAAATCTCGGTCCTCAGTACAACATAAATATTCTATTCCAGCCAAAACAAGAGGTCCAATCGCAAGCACCCATCACGCACCCACTATTCGGTGTAGAACCTCCACAACAAATACCGCTAGCACCCACGCCGGGACAGTACCAGCAACAGTATCCGGGACAAGAACAATATCCGGGACAACAACAGTATCCGGGGCAACAACAGTATCCCGGACAACAGCAATATCCGGGACAACAACAATATCCGGAACAACAATATCCGGGGCAGTATGAGCAGCAGTACCAGCAACAATATCAACAGCAAAGTATGCCTCAGGGGTATCAGCAACAGGTGAGTGTAAGATATTTCGTCTAATTTGTTTTTCTGCTCTGTATCCACGGCACCAGGTTCTAACGAAAAAAAAAATGCGAAGATTGTTAAATTTCTTATACCTTCTCCTTTCATCCTTTTTTCTATGGGATTTGTGGGATTTTTCTATAGGATCATCATCATCATTAACAGCCTGAAGACGTCCACTTAGAGCGGCTGCTCGCCTCCTGCATCCATCGGCTCCCTGCCGCTTTCACCAGGTCGATGGTGATGATATGTCTATACGAGGGCTGATGAAAAAGTAATCGAAATTAAATGCGTTATTTAGGTGTCTGGATTTAATTTATTTTTCAATGTAGTCTCCTCCCAACTCAATACAATCGGTCCATCTGGAATCGACAGCGCGAATTCCTTTAGAAAAAAATCTTTGCTCTCTCAAAACGCTCCTACCGGCAGCCATCAATTCGTTGTTATCCTCAAATTTCTTGCCTTTCAACTCTTTTTTAAGCCGGGGAAAGAGATAGAAGTCGCTCGGAGCCAGATCTGGAGAATAGGGTGGGTTAAGCAATTAGAAACCCGCTTCTCGAATGGCAGCTCGATTTCGTTTTCTCCATTTTCGTGTTATCCCTTCGACTGTTCGTAATCAAATGAATATAGATTGAAGGGATGACGATATATGATTTTTTCACAAAGAATAGCATGATGTTTAAAATGAACAAGTAAATATTGCTTTCATAAAGAAGACTAAAAATGAATGCAATAATTGAAAAAATAAGAAAAATTGGTAAATAAATCACGGAGTAATAAGCTTTTAAAGTTTCTGGAGGGGGCATCACCTGTCCCTTTTTTCGCGAAACAGAGCGCCCCCACAGTTACTATACAAATCCACTTATGACGCCATTTGCTGAAGAGATTGTATGTAAAGCTACCACAGCTTAGTAATGAGGTACTATGAACGTCCCAGCTCTGACGTCACTAGCGACGTTTTTTAACTATCTCTTTCTATTCTGGTTTCTAAAATGCTTGTAACAATGTCAGTTTTTGAGATATTTTATTTTTGTTTTCACGAATGTTTATCTTTTGAGGAATATTAATAATTTATGCAAAAATAATTGTTATCATGCCTATTAGTGTTGATCTGAGTGAGCTTCTATAATTTTTTCGAACCACTCAAAATACTCGTTTACCGTTAGTTTTTGATGACCGTCTGACCACTGTACCGCTACGACCCCCAGGCCGCGCCGGCCCCGGCGGCCCCGGTGGCGAAGCCCCCGCTGCCGGCGGCGGTGGCGGGGCTGCAGGCCGCACTCGACTCGCTGCGGGACCGCTGCCTCGAGCGGGCCACACACCCGGTGAGTGACACTTTGGATGCTTATCGTAGATGGTACATGCTTGGCAGGCATCTTGGTGATCGTAGGTTTTGATGTAACGAGGAGAATGCTAGTGTCGATGTTCCAGGTATTCCCTTAACCGGCTCCATGCCGGCAACTCGCACAAACAGAAGTCACGTCTTCCCATCACTACTTTTCTGAACGGTTTTAAAGATCCCACTAAACTTGTAACTCGTAATACAGTCGGTGGGGATTATGAAAGCTGTCAGCCTACTAGGTTTGTAGAAAAAAATCTAAGCATACTATCAGTGGGAATCGTTAATGGAAAGCTTTGGAATTTACCCTCATTTCTGGGCCCCGTTTTATAAAGCTATATATATATACAAGTGTTGCCTTTTGTTGTCTTCTAGCATTATAAAACAACACATCGACTGTTGTCTTGTAGCTGTTTTGAAAACGCCGTACTCAATAAATATGTGCGGCGCTGCCAGTTTTTTATTACAATAGCTTTATAAAACAGGGCCTTGATGTTTTTTAAAGGGTAATTAATATTTAAATTAATTGTTGATAGCAAATGAAGAGGAAACTTGAGGATGTACAGAGAAGATTAGAAACACTCTACGATATATTGCGGGAGAATAAGGTTAGTGCTTTATAGTTTACTTTGACGGGTTGTTTCTTATTGTATGGATCCAGTTGTGGATATACAATAGCGTAATTGTTATTACCAAGTATTTATTTATTTATTTATTGTTAGGAAGGCCAACAGCTTTTCTTACATAATAGTCACTTAAAATAACTCACTTCATTTCACTTGAAAAAAGATATCAGCATTTTTCAATTGTATTTCAGAAAATACTTAAGTATTTGAACAATATCATTATTTGTATTTTAGGGTTATAAATAAATAAATAACGCCGACGATCACATACATAGATCCTGGACCCTAACTAGGATTCCCTGTATCTAAGGACCTAGGAACTACGAGGACCATGGTCCCACAACACCTAGACACAGAACAAGTATTTGAGCTTTTTTCTGTGCACAAATACTTGTCCTGTCGCGGGAATCGAACCCGCCGCCTCCGGGGCACGAGTCGACCTGCTCAACCACCACACCACGCAGGCTGTTATCTTAAATCAAATTTTAAACTTTCGATAGTTGACTTTCATCACTTCGTTTTATTGTAATTGTGTATTTCTACTGTCTAAATTAACCTAATACTCCTCGCTTCGCTTGTCGTCGTAACCTACGCCGGGTTAGCCACTAGTGACTCTAAAATACAATAAAAACAGCAAAAATTGGTGCATTAATATGGATTTATTTGCAATGATACGCTACAAAAAACCGCTTGTTTATAAATTCATCGCCGGGCAACGACTATTTATAAATAATCGGACAAGCATAACCTAACATATCGCCCAATCGAAACAACATTCGTTTTATTGCAGCACATATTATTGTTTACAATAAATCGACGGTTTATAAATAACCGCGCTTTTTTATCATCATGAGTTTTTTTTTAAGCGTTTTTTTTATAAACAATTGGGTTTTACAAAAAGACGGTGACATATATAACGTCCCCCAGCTGTCGGAGGGCGGCGTGTCGTGCCTGCAGACATGCGTGTCGGCGGCGGCAGGGGGCGCCCCGCGCGCGGCGCTGGCGGCGGCGCCGGCGCTGGCGGCGGGCGCGGACTTCGCCGCCGCCGCCGCCTTCCTCCCCGGACTCAAGGTACTCTTCCAGCTCGCCGACCAGCTGCAGGTGCACGCCGCCTGACTACAGGCTGTGGACTGGACGACAAGCGTACGTGATACGTGACTACTGGACCAGACCAGACAGCTTTAGATGCACGTTACGTAACTGTTGGAACCGACCACCTGCACATACACATTACTTAACTACTGGAACCGACCACCTGCAGATATACGTCACCTAACTACTGGACGTGGACTAAACAAAAAGCTTGTTTTGTGTCAAACAGTCAAACGTTCTGCTACTCCTTTACTGATTGACCTTAACTACATAACGAAAACCAACTATCGATGTTTATTCTGTTGTAAGAGATCCTAAAGACTTTGAGCTTTGTATGGACCTTGGATTTTTATTTAAAATGCAGTTAAATAGTATGCAATATATTATGTAATTGTGCTGTGTCAAACGTTATGCAACTCTCGTCCTAAAATACCTGACGGAAACCAAGTTATTGTGACTATTCTGTTGTACAAAATCCTAAAGGAAGACTTATGTGTTTAAACCTTGCTGTTTAATCAGAATGCAATAGGCATGATGACTACTATTAAAAATAAACAAGTAAATATTACTCTCATAAAGAAGCTCAAAAATGAATGCAATAATAGAAAAAATAAGTAAAATTGCTAAATAAATCACGGAGTAATAAGCTTTTAAAGTTCGCGAAACAGATCGCCTCCACAATTACTATGAAAAATCTACTTGTGACGTCACAAGCCAAAGAGATGTTTAGTCATCATCACCTATTATTAACCAGCGTCCAGCAAACAAACATTAAGGATTTATATAAAAGTTCCACTTTTTCTGTAACCCTCCAAAATAAGTTCATACATTATGCAAAACTTATAGAGAATTGCAACACTGACGTTGAGAAATCGGTTATTTTTTTCTCTAATCTGTGCAACATTTAAAGTTTTATTATCTGTAGCACGTAGTGAAAAGAACAGCAGCGGTTTTAGAACTATCAAATAAGGCTTATTAGAATTTTGTACAAAAGAGTGTTTTTCAGTTTTAATAAACTGTTTGAATAGAACCTGTCGGTAAATTTTGTTTATCTTTTATTTATTTAATACTCAAAACAAATCAGATTTTTATACAAATTTCATACTAATAAATATTAAACTGAAATTATAGTTGCAGCCGTCCAAAATAGCCAGGTCCATTCTATCGACACGTTCTACCCAAAGATAGCTTATATTAATACCTAACGTAAATGAAACTGACTGTATCCAAAGTTACGTTTCGTTATGCACAAACCTTTCGAAATAAAACTGACACTTATATAAGACACAATATAGGGCCTTATAAACGCTGCTTAAAATATTCTGTCAACTTTTTGCTGATTGGAAATGTCACGCGCGAAAACGAGACGTAACATTTTAAACACTGATTAAATTTAAGCAACGTTTATAAGTAAGGCCCATAGAGTCTACATTCTTTGAAATTTTAGATCAAAAATGTTAGTGTTGGCGTCAGTAATACTCGAAAATGCTTATTTTAATTAAAAAAAATCGATATTGCCTTTTTTGTTTAACGCATCGGAACGTAACATGTCTCTTCCATTAACTTTGTTATTGTTTATTTAAAGAGTACACCTACAAGCATGTGAGTATTTTACATAAATGTAAATCGATTTTGAAAATACACATAAACCAATGCAAAAAAGTTGACTATAGGTTTGTCGTAGTGCCTTTAATTATTATAGAATAGACTGCTTTGGTTTATACTGTAAGTGCTGAATGCTATCGAATGTACAGTTGCATTGGAATATAAAGGAGAACTCGCATTTGTCTGCCGTGAACGCACCCGACAAATTGCAATTTGGATTAATGAGTGCAGTGTGCCAGGATAAAAAAGTATCGCGTTTTATTAGAGTTCCGTACCCAAAGGGTAAAGCGAACCCAGTTACCAAGGCTCCGCTGTCCATCTGTCTGTCTGTCCGTCCGTCTATAAACAGGCTATATCTCATGAACCGTGATAGTTAGAAAGCTGAAGCTTTCACATATAATGTATTTCTGTTGCCGCTATAAGAACAAATACTAAAACCCAAGATAAAATAATTATTAAGGGGACTTCCATACAACAAATTTTAATGTGGTTTTTTCGCAAGTTTTAGTTAATGGTACGAAACCCTTCGTAAGGAGTCCGACTCGCATTTGGCTGGTTATATTATATAGTTTTGATGTACGTGTGGTGCAGATGAATGGGCGTTCACCTTTAAAGCGTAGATGGGTTTATCTTATGAATTATTTCAAAGGGCTATTATGGACTGTCGCAATGTCGATATTATCGTTTTCCTAAATAATATAGAATATAATTAATTAATTTATAAATAAATTATGGATTTATCTATATTATAGGTTATTCAAAATGTTTTAATATACTTAAAAATGTTACTATAAACATTGGCTTATAAAATTTAATGATATTTGCTATTCGTCGCCCAAAGACCGCGTTTCGTTGAAATGCTATAACAGAAAAGAACAGAATGTAAAGTTTGTCGAACTAATTTAATAGGTGTATTTATAATGTAACAATGTATTAAATAATTATATTAAATAAATATATTTTTAGACTTAAATCTTTTGTTTAATTTTATGACTAAGCCAAAAGCAGGGTAACAAAGTACGAAGATTCATATGTTTTCCTGCTCTGTGACTGAAACTTTAAGCACGCAGGTACAGCTTTAATTCTACTATGTATAACTTACTTCTATACTTAATTTACTTTTTAAATCATAGTAATATTATGAAAGCTATAGTATGTATGTGAGTTTGTGTGTATGTTTGTTACTCCTTCACGCTCAAGTCACTTCGGAACAAAATGTACAACCCGCAAAAACGATGCCAGGATTCCCTTCCTAATTTTTAGTTTTTCAAGTATCACTACGCGCATTATTGCTACTACCGTTCGCAGAACTACTATCATCATCATTAACAGCCTGAAGACGTCCACTGCTGAACATAGGCGTCCCCTAGGGACCGCCATTTTGAGCGGCTGCTCGCCTCCTGCGTCCGTCGGCTCCCCGCGGCTTTCACCAGATCGTCGGTTCACTTAGTGGGAGGCTTACGCTGCGTCTTCCTGGTTGCTACTCAAAGACCTTTTTCCCCATCGGTTGTCAGTTCTACGAGCGATATGGCTTGCCCATTGCCACTACTACAATATCAGGTAATTTAGTATTAAGTAAGTATAGAGAAAAAACTTGCAAGTCGTCCGTCATGTCTCCCTCATAAATGCCACTTTGGACAGGATTTTGGTCAAATGGCGTTGAGATAGCAGGTTTTAATGTACCAAAGAGAATGCTGCTGCCATAGCCGGCTTTACTGCCCCAACCGGAAGAGATGCCGCGGTGTGGCGTTTGCCGTTAGGTGGCATTATCATAGGTGGGTAGTAGAGGTATGACCTAGCTTGGGTTTTTTAAATATAATTTATTGGATTTGACCACTGTCCCACCTGATGGTAAGTGATGACGCGGCCTACGGTGGTGCATGCTTGCCTAGAAGATACCTGTTCACTCTTGACTTGAAGACACCAAGGTTCGTAGTAAAAAAGCTTAATCCTTAGTAGAAAAGTAGGTATTTATTAATTAAGAGCATTTTATCAATTGTTGCACAACCACTATTGTGTCGCTCTGGCCTTGGCCTGCCTCGACGGCACGAGTCCACGTGGTCTTCATCAGCCTCGTGAAGGGATTGCCAGGGTCGAGGAAGCCGGAGACACGTGGACAGGGCAGCTGCAGAGCCGGCCTTTGGTTGAGGGTGGTGGAGGAAGTCGAGGTTCAAGGTGGAAAGATGCGGAGTGAGAGCTGGGCTGAGAGAGTGCTGGGTGGTGTGTGTTTGGGGTGATGTGTGTGTTGCAGTTCGCGTCCTCCGAGAATCCTGAAATATTCTCGGTACGAGTTTCCTGTTCTGAAGGAACTTTAGTGCTGTACCTGCTTCGCTGCAGCGAGGTGGAGCTCATGCCAGTCAAGGCAAGGTGGTACGACGAGCGAGCTCGCGAATTTACCATATACAATACATCCGGCACAGCAGAACAGCTTACATAGTACACAATCATGAGAAGATTAGATCGAAAGATGGTAGTAATAAAGGCACGGTTACACAGGGTTTCGTACCCCGATATCGAATACCATTTTGTCGAAGCCCATTTCCGCACGGCCATATAATCGAAAGCCCACATCCTCGAAAAGCCATATCATCGAATCTCCATATCCTCGACAACCCATATCCTCGAAAAGCCATATCATCGAATCGCCATATCCTCGACAACACATATCCTCGAAAAGCCATATCATCGAATCGCCATATCCTCGACAAGCCATATCATCGGAAAGCCACATTAACGAAATGCCACATCCTCGCAAGGCAATTTAATCACTGGGTCATTTCATCAAATAGCCCAATGCATGATTTTCATTCCACTGGATAGTACACTTTCTGCAACTCCCATAATATTGACCTATAGTGTGTTAAACATCGCTTTGGAGCAAAATGTACAGTACGCAAAATGTGCATGTAAGCCTACGTTCACACACTAAAGATTTTGAGCACCATTTTATAAATTCTTTTTTTTTTTTTTTTTCATATATTTTGGCTCCACACATAGTGTATTTAGCCAGTGTCAAGTATTGAACTTTTTCATCATGTTAGAAGAATATTTCACGTAAAGTCAAGTCATAGTCATAGTCCAGTCTAAGTCAGGTAGTCATATTCCAGTCTAAGTCATACTCCAATAAAGTGGCAGCAACTTTACTAGAACCTTTATGGAATTTTGGAAGCAACACGGAAAATCACGTTTCACCACATTATATCACTTGCCCATGAGTGATGCTCGTAATTCAGCAGTTAATGCGTAAAACGCCACCAATTTTAAACATTAACACTGGAAAAAGCACAAGTTTTGAGAAATAATACAATGCAACGACGTGAACTTTTCCGCGTTCCCGCCAAAACTCCAACTTATAAATTCTTATGATTGTCGTTATTATATTGCTATCTCTCTCAAGCCACGTCCAACTGTCAAAAATGACGTCTGCTGTCAAAAATGATATCTCCTGACAAAAATGTAACATCTGCTCTTCTTTATGAAAGTAATATTTACTTGTTCATTTTTAATAGTAGTCATCATGCCTATTATGTACCTATTGATTGATTGATTGATGAATGAGCTACCATATTTTATAAGCAAATAGTATTGTAAGTATCTTGATATACAGTGTTTGTATTTATTTGAATGAAATTGATAATGATGTAATTAATGATAAGAAAATTGAATAATTTACAGTGGTATCAAAAATTAGAGTAGTAAGTAAATATCTTTCACTATTCACTATACCTACTAATAGGCAATTACAAAGTTTGAGCATTGACGGTCAGACAATCTGCTTTTTGATTCGTGTTATAGGCAATACGCCGCTGTGGCCTCTTGCATTTCAAGCAATGGGCTCAAAACTGGTAATTTTTACTTTAATTTAACAATGAATAAAACATTTTAATTAAATGTCTTAATAATTTAAAAATGAATGAATTCCATAGGCGTCCATGTTAGCATGCATGTTTAAGATCGTTGACCCTAAATCACTCTACCTAAGTCCTCCGATCACTGCTTATGACCTACTAATGTTTACAGTTACGTGAATAAACATTACATAAATTCATAATCATTAAATTCTTTAATGAATGTGTAATATTGTATGAGTCTAAGTTACTTGAAATATATGAATTTATTATTATTATCATTATACACTGTGTTTTCTTAAATTTATCTAGTGTTATTTTAGAAAAACAATCAATTTTATTATAATCCGCCCTAGACAGACACTTAGTAATATGGTAATAGGGTCCATTTTACCATTTGGGTACGGAACCCTAAAAGTACGGAGCGTGGAATGAGCATTGCTGGTGCGACATCAGACACCCACCTAGCGGCTTTTAAATAGATTACAAGATGCTTAAATATTATATTAAACCTAATAAGTATTATTTTATTACCTAAGGGATATAGTAATATATTAGGCCAATATTGTTATTGTAATCTTATCGATTGTCACGCCCCCCTTCTGTGAGTATCACCTCGTGGCTAGTGGTTGTTGTCTCAATCAATATGGAGAGATCATTGTAAGTGATAAAGCCGTTAACTGTTATATTAGTTGGTAGGTACACAAGATTGTTTTTATTCCCATTTAACTATTGAAGTTTATCTGTACCTAAATAAACGATGTATAAACAATTAATTAAATATAAGTTTTTCATGAGGTTATTGGATAAACTGTTACGGTAATAATTCATTATTATGTCAACAATTATATGACAAACACGTAAAGTAGAGTCACAAACGAAATAAAACGATGATCACTGAATCAAGGCGTTGTGCTTAAAGCTTGACCGTGAGATCAGCAGCTTGTTTCCGCGCACGCCTCCAGGAAATGATGACCGTGTGTTAATGTTATCCATTGAAAGCGGTTTATGCCTTTTCGATTAGATATCAGATCAAATATTAAAAGCGTACCGGGCCCAATCGTGTAACTCTAAGCCATGGGCTCGACGCACGCGCTAGTACTGTTGGCTGCCATCGTCACCATCGGAGCCGGCGGCGACCGCTACCATCCGGAGAGAAGAGCGGAAGCGGGCAGTACTTACCATGCGGAGGGGAGGGCGGGAGCGTTCGGGCGCACCACGGCCAGCGTGGATCCCGGCGAGCGCACGGCGGAGTTCTGGTACAGCGAGGCTGCAGCGGGTATAGCGGCGCGGGAGGCGCGCGGCGCGGGCGGCGGGGGCGCGGCGCGGAACGTGATCATGTTCCTCGGGGACGGCATGTCGGTGCCCACGCTCGCCGCCGCCAGGACGCTGCTCGGCCAGCGCGCCGGCCGCACCGGGGAGGAGGACCATCTCGCCTTCGAAACCTTTCCCACCGTCGGACTCACGAAGGTAAACGAACGTTCCGATCGCGTCTCCAAGCAAATTAAATTGATAGCATCTCTCATTTCTCACCTTTTTATGCGCAGACGTACTGCGTGAGCTCACAGATCCCGGACTCTGCCTGCACGGCCACGGCTTACCTGTGCGGCGTGAAGGCGAACCAGGGCACGCTAGGCGTGACGGCTGCCGTGCCGCGTTGGGACTGCCTCGCCTCCACGGAGCCCGCGCAGCGCGTGCAGTCCATCGCGGAGTGGGCGCTAGCAGACGGCCGCGATGCTGGTGAGGCCGCGTCCGATGCATAGGGATGGGTGGGCGTCGCTCGCTAGGTGCTCTATACGCTCCGTGTATGCAGGTATCGTGACGACGACGCGCATCACGCACGCCTCGCCGGCAGGCGCGTTCGCGAAGGCCGCCAACCGTCACTGGGAGAACGACGCGGAGGTGAACGCGTCTGGTTTCGACACGGACACGTGCCCGGACATCGCGCACCAGCTCGTGCACTTGCATCCCGGGAACCAATTCAAGGTTTTTATCTTTCTTATACCTCTGCAGTTACCTACGTATTTTTATAAAATTGTTATGCTTATTTTTTCTTTGTTGAGGATTTTTCACATCAGATATCAATATCAAGCTCAATATCATGACTCTTGGAAACAGACCCATAAGAGAGCTTCTAGACCCATCCACATATTTCACTTCAAAAAATATTTTAACGGGCATTGTGGCATTTTTTACTCTAACTACTATGAATGAAAATGACGCAAGAACTAAATTTTTTCGGTATTTGTCAAGATTTATTATAATTCTTTTGATTTCTTAATTTCTTTTTTACTGTTTAAGAGTGATGCAATTATATATTTTATCAAGAAATGTTCAATATTCAGATTTAGTCCAGTTCCAGTTTTATTCTCAAGTAATAGAAGAAGAATAGTGTAAGTGAATGTAATAATTTTTTTTTACGAGAATGAATGATGTGACGAGCTTGTCGTTCACCTGATGTTAAATGACAGGGCTGCCTACAACAGTTGCAGTGTCACTCGAAATTTTGAAATAATAAGGTTTCGCATGACACTGCACTGCGCACGTCATCCTGAGACATCACACAGTCAAGTAATCAGATTACTACATTGTGTAATCAGGTCACCAAGTCTCATTTGTCCAGTAATTTCACTAGCTACAATGCCCTTCAAATCGGAACACAGTAATCCTCGCACACTACTGCTTGGCGGCAGAATAACTGGCAAAGCGGTGGTACCTAGACGAACTTTGCAGAAAAGTCCTACCACCTAGTGTATGTAAATAAAAGTGTGTATAAATAATGAACATCTATAAAATATATTGGAAATTCCAGGTTATATTGGGAGGCGGAAGGAGAGAATTTATTCCCACGTACACTGTAGATGAGGAAGGTGAGAATGGTCTAAGAACCGA
Organism: Ennomos erosarius; assembly: GCA_963580505.1. Classification (NCBI taxonomy): domain Eukaryota; kingdom Metazoa; phylum Arthropoda; class Insecta; order Lepidoptera; family Geometridae; genus Ennomos; species Ennomos erosarius. Next base: position 13,192,808 of record OY756987.1, read on the forward strand.
CAACCGAAATCTCATCGAAGAATGGCAGGAGGACAAAGAAATCCAAAACGTCACCCACCAATATATATGGAATAGAAATCAATTGATGAATATTTTTAACTCGCCTCCAGAGTATCTATTAGGTCTCTTCGAGAACAATCATTTACAATATCATTTAGAGAGAGATCAGACAACTGAACCTACACTCACAGAGTTAACAGAAGTGGCCATTCGTGCTTTGAGTCGCAACGAGAAGGGCTTCTTCTTGTTCATTGAAAGTGGTCGCATTGATCATGCACACCACGACAACTACGTAGAGCTCGCACTCGATGAGACCATCGAGATGAGTCGTGCTGTCCAGCGCGCCACCGAACTGCTTGCTGAAAATGACACGCTTATTGTTGTGACGGCGGACCACGCGCACGTGATGGCGTTCAACGGGTACACGCGCCGCGGCGGGGACATCCTGGGACCCTCCGACGATCTCGGCGACGACGGCGTGCCGTACATGACGCTCTCCTACACTAACGGACCCGGAGCTAGGTTACGCGTCAATGGAATTCGGCCTGATGTTACATTAGATCAGGATTACGGTGAATACAATTCTAAAACAATGTTTTATATCTAAGACAAGTTATCATATGTTAATGTAAAACATATTTCAATATTTTAACTTCAGGTACATTAAGATGGCGGTCCCATGCCGATGTCATTCTCGAATCCGAGACGCACGGCGGTGACGACGTGGGCGTGTTCGCGTGGGGCCCGCAACACGGCATGTTCTCGGGGCTGTACGAGCAGAGCCAGCTGCCGCACCTCATGGCGTACGCCGCCTGCCTCGGGCCCGGCGCACACGCGCCCGCCTGCAGGGACTACACGGACCAGCCGGGAGCATGTGAAGGCGCTGATTGTGACTCAACTAGCGAAAACGGCACCGGCTCCAACGAGGATATCAGTTGCGAAGAGCCTGACTGTAATCACGCCACCTCTTCTCTCGCGGCACCGCTTTTAGTGCTCTTAGCGACCGCAGCTGTGCTCAGACCTCTACTCGAATAAGTGGAACATTGAATTAGATTATTTTGACTTGGAAACTAAAGATCAAGCAGAACAAGAATTAAGTAAGACCTAGAATAATTTTAAAACGTACTAAACTAGCACCGCTCTAAAATACTTTCTAAGTGATAAGTAGTTAAAAATAGTAACTCTAATAGAAGAAACTATTGAACAACTCTAATAATTAATATCGTGCAATTATATTATTATTTATGTGGATTTTAGAATATTGAAAAAAAAATTATTTTGAAATTGAGAAAGTTTCAGCCATACTTTTAAATTGACTTTTTGACATTTTATGTCAACATTTTAATAAATTCATTCTTCACAGCAGTTAAAAAATGGGTATTAATGATTAAATTTAAGTGTTATTAGTCATTGGACTAATTTGAAAAACTATCGAAGAATACCCGTTATAATCAGTATTAAAAAAACAAAACGGAGCACCAAAAAGGATTTTTTGTAATAATATTATGTTGCTGTGGTGTTGTAATTCGAGGAATGAAGATGATGTTTTGGTTCTGAATGTATAAGATGGACAGAACCAAAAAGTTGAAGTAGCTATTCTTTAGCCATACTCGCATGCACTAACGTTTGACAGCTCAGATCATTTCAAAGTTATACCTCTATGAAATTTCTACTGCAACACATTTAGGTACGTCTTAGAGAGATAAGTAATAAACTTCTGTTAAATTTTAGTGCAGATGGGCGTCAGGAACTTACTTTTAGATAAAATAAATAAATATAATAATTTATTATAATTAACATCTATCACGATTTAAACGATAAAGCCAATTAACAATAAAAACTTGTAAAAGACGGAAATGTATTGATTTCAATGATTTAACAGCAAACAATGTACATCAAACATTTATCGATGCTTAAGCTTATACAAAGCGTACCGAAAACCAAATCTATCGATCCTATTTAGCAATAGGTTTGCATTATTGCAATAGTAAAAACATGTCACAAAATTATTTAGTAAGCTATATTGATTTTTTAGTAAATTAGCTGGGAGAATTTCTCGCCACGCTAAGTCTTAATGAAATAATTCGTCAGCCTTTTGTCAGCGCCAACGGCGCGGCCATTCAGGAACCCAATGGCCTCGTACGTGAGGGTGGTAAGAGACCTGACAGAATGACCTTGTTTCCAAGGAAGATGGGGCGGCCTTTGATTCTTTGTTGAAGTTAGGTATTTCATTTTATATTATTATGTTATTTATTATTTATGTTGTTAAGAACAAAGTTAGCTTTTAGTAGATAATAGGACAACATTACAGGAATGTTACAATTCAGCTTTTCACTGCCTAATTATTTTTACCCTTAACTACTCTCCTAACTCTCCTCCGTTCGTACCTAGCTTAGCGTAGCGTTCTCTGAGTTATATAATCTTTGTCCATAACTAAAAGCCTTATTAATAAACGTGGAGTAGCTTCGGTAGTCCAAAGCTACTCCACGTTTTACCCACCTAATAAATCACCTTTTGTCTTTTTCGATCAAGTTCGATATTTGAATGACAAAAAAGACAGTTGGGAAGAGAAGAGAGAGAAAGTTAGAGTGGGTAACTAATCAAAAGCTAGCCCATATTTATTAATGCGGCCGTGTAAGTTTTGAAAATAATAAGAGTACCTATTACTGTCAATTAAAAAAGTTCGTTATAACTATCATAAATAACGCTCAACGATTACATACATAGATCCTGGATCCTAACTAGGATTCCTTGTATCTAGGGACCCAGGAATCACGAGGACCATGGTGCCACAACACCCAGCCACAGAACTAAAAATAAACTAAAAATGAGATATCAAGTGTTATTATCAAGTATATCAGATATTTTATTAAATACATACAAGTAATCCATAATTATTGTAAATCAATTTAGATACTGCAATAACAAATTTAGTGTTAGAAGTAATAGGAACTGTATAACATGTATGGTATGTTAGCAGCTCTAATGTAATCATCATTATTCATGCTAGGTATCTACACCATGGGAAGTTAATGATCAAAGGTTTAACTTTCTTCTTTACTTAAAATCTGAACGCAACGATGGTCGTCAAGAAGGCTAGAAGTGGAGCAACAGTAAATGTAGTGCCGTGGTTGCAGCCAGCGCCTTCACATGCTCCCGGCTGGTCCGTGTAGTCCCTGCAGGCGGGCGCGTGTGCGCCGGGCCCGAGGCAGGCGGCGTACGCCATGAGGTGCGGCAGCTGGCTCTGCTCGTACAGCCCCGAGAACATGCCGTGCTGCGGGCCCCACGCGAACACGCCCACGTCGTCACCGCCGTGCGTCTCGGAATCGAGAATTACTTCTGCATGTGACATCCAGTTAGCGGTACCTACGATTTCAAAACCTCGTTAGATTTATGTTCAGATATTAGACTGAACATGCACTAGATGCCTCACAAGCAAATATAAAGTCAAGAATCTAGTAATCATCAATGAAACCATTCTGGATAATCTTTGAAAATATAGAAGTTTCGTATTTAATTTGTTAGTCATGTAATATAATTTCAACTTGCTTTGAATTAACTTTGAACTCTTTATTAACATAATTATGGTAAATTATTATTTACGTACGATAATTCAGATCATTGAGGACGTTGGGTCTGACGCCATCGTCGTGTGTCCTCGCTCCGGGTCCGTTAGTGTAGGAGAGCGTCATGTACGGCACGCCATCGTCGCCGAGATCGTCGGAGGGTCCCAGGATGTCCCCACCGCGGCGCGTGTACCCGTTGAACGCCATCACGTGAGAGTGGTCTGACGTGACCACTATTAACGTGTCGTCGTCGGACAGCAGCTCGGTAGCGCGCTGGACGGCGGCCGCTAGCTCAATAGTCTCATCCAAAGCTTTTTCTATAAAATTGTCATGATGAGCATGATCGATGCGACCCCCTTCTACAAACAGGAAGAAGCCTTTCTCGTTGCGACTGAGCTGGCGGATTGCAACTTCTGTTAGTTCTGCTAACGTGGGTTCGGTTGTCGGATCTGCTTCCAAGTGGTACTGCATGTGGCCACTCTCGAAGAGTCCCAGCAAGTAGTCGGGTGCTGCCGCTGAAGCATCCAACAAGTTTTGTCTATTCCACACATATCTGTAGCTCACGTTGCGTTCGGCCTTATCATCTTGCCATTCTTGGATTAGATTACGTCCATCTGTTCTTAAGCCTCGAGTACCTTCCTCATCAGTTATAGTATTTGGCAAAAACTCTCTTCTTCCACCGCCCAAGATTACCTTTGTCAACAGAAAGTAAAATATATCAAAATAGATGTAAACTCATTATAAAGCAAGTATTTTCCTACTACAGGATCTTGTTGAAACACTTGAAAAAACCTTAACACATACAGATACAGTAGCAGCTATGTTGCTCCACTGAATCATAAATTAAATTCCTCAAAACATAAGTTGTTTGAGACTCTTTATAATAGTAAACGTTTGAGTATATTGTGTCTAATATCATGATCATTATCATTGTTATGATGTATTTTCTTTCTTTCTTTTTCTCTGACTTCTACAAAAAACCTTAAACTCCTTGGCTGGGTAGGACTGAACAAGCTGCATCGCAATATCAGGACAGACGTCAGTGTCGTAGCCGCTCCTCTTGACCTCGGCGTCATTCTCCCAGTCCCGCTCTGCAACCTTAGCGTAGGCACCAGCCGGTGAAGCGTGCGTCACTCGCGTGGTGGTCACGATGCCTGTATACAAACTGAATATGAGCAGGACAGCCTGCTGTAGGGCTTCGCGTGATAGTGAGGTAGCACGCACCAGCGTCTCGGCCGTCAGCAAGAGCCCACTCCGCGATGGACTGCACGTGCGTGGAGTTGTTGGTGGAAGCGAGGCAGTCCCAGCGCGGCACGGCACCAGTCACACCAATCGTAGCTTCGTTGTTTTTCACGCCACACAGGTACGCCGTAGCCGTGCACGCAGAGTCCGCTATCTGGGCGTCTACACAGTACGTCTGTAGGTCGGAAAACAATATCCGTTTATTTTTCCAGGCCATAGAACTTCCAAGTATTCATGTAGCTCTGGTAGGACGGCAGCACCTTGACCATTCCGATAGTAGGAAAGGTTTCAAAGGCAAGATGGTCCTCCTCCCCGGTGCGGCCGGCGCGTTGGCCGAGCAGCGTCCTGGCGGCGGCGAGCGTGGGCACCGACATGCCGTCCCCGAGGAACATGATTACGTTCCGAGCGGCGCCCCCGCCACCCGCGCCGCGCGCCTCCCGCGCCGCTATACCCGCTGCAGCCTCGCTGTACCAGAACTCCGCCGTGCGCTCGCTGGGATCCACGGTGGCCGTGGTGCGCCCGAACGCTCCCACTCTTGCCCTCCTTGCCGGATGGTAGCGATCAGCGTCCACGTTCAGGGCAGTGAATGTAACCAGCAGCAGCACTACATGCGATAGTGGTAACGTAGCCATTATGGATAAGATTAGGTTACATTATTTTCAAACGATTATATATAAACTTCAGATACACCTTATCTTATCTGAACAATAATAATTACATTAATATTTATTACTAGCCGAATCGCCTTGGCTTTGCACGGACAAACTAAAGTTTGCGCTTTAAGTCTATGGAAAGGAAAGAGAGAAGGAAAATGATGAATAAATTTGACGACGAAAATCAAAAATACAGCAAGGTATTATAATCATTTATGACATTTTAATTCCTTGAATTATTGAAAGGACTATTCAATGATACTAATATTTACATACAAAATTATACTTATAACTACTTTATCAGACCTTATCAAAACTTTTTGTAATGCGGTCCACAATCAAGAAATGTTTTGTAACCCCTAAAAATTAACTATAATAGAAGATCTTTATTTTAGTACATTAATCGAAATGCAACAATGGTCGTCAAGAAGGCTAGCAGTGGAGCAACAGTAAATGTATTGCCGTGGTTGCAGCCAGCGCCTTCACATGCTCCCGGCTGGTCCGTGTAGTCCCTGCAGGCGGGCGCGTGTGCGCCGGGCCCGAGGCAGGCGGCGTACGCCATGAGGTGCGGCAGCTGGCTCTGCTCGTACAGCCCCGAGAACATGCCGTGCTGCGGGCCCCACGCGAACACGCCCACGTCGTCACCGCCGTGCGTCTCGGATGCTAGAGGGACTTCCGCATGTGTTCGCCATCTCAAATCACCTAAAATAATATGAGATTACTCTATTACAAAAATACCAAAGCTAATAATGAATTAACAGACGAAATAAAGGTTAAATTTTTTAAATTAATTGAAGTTTTTATCATCCATTGAAAACTTCGATGAGTAGTTAAAATAGCAATGGTCAGGCCACATCACAGCAGCGTATTTAGAACTCAGAAGCGTGAGAATACGAGAATGGAGTAAAGTGGGATCACACCGCGAGACACCTGATCAAGGATTTAAAGATCGTCACCTTACCTTGCAAATTTTGGATGTTAATAGAATATTATTAATTTAAATATGCAATAAAAAAATAGTAGTCATCATGCGTATTGAAAAAATGAAAAGGAATGCGTTTATATTTGAAAAATTTAGCTTGGTGCATAAGGTGAAAATCAAACTTTAAATATTACGGTCAAAAATAATGATCTTTATAACTTTCGCTTTTTAATCAGTAAATATACGATTATTATACGATCAAGAATATGTGCTGTTTTTTGGTTGTTATTTTTGTGGTTGCGCGGTTGATAAAATATAAGGAGAGAACTGAATAACATTTTTAAAAGAAAATCATAAGACTCACGATGATCAGGATCATTGAGGACGTTGGGCCTGACGCCGTCGTCGTGTGTCCTCGCTCCGGGTCCGTTAGTGTAGGAGAGCGTCATGTACGGCACGCCGTCGTCGCCAAGATCGTCGGAGGGTCCCAGGATGTCCCCACCGCGGCGTGTGTACCCGTTGAACGCCATCGCGTGAGAGTGGTCTGACGTCACCACTATTAGCGTATCGTTATCAGGCAGTAGTTCGGTGGCACGCTGGACGGCGTGACTGAACTCGATGGTCTCATCTAGTGCAAGTTCTACGTAGTTGTCGTGGTGTGCATGATCAATACGACCACCCTCCACGAACAAAAAGAAGCCTTTTTCGTTGCGACTTAGTGAACGAATAGCCACTTCTGTCAATTCAGAAAGTGTTGGTTCAGAAACCACATCACCTTCCATATGATAGAGAAGGTGGGTGCCTTCGAATAATCCAAGCAGGTATTCGGGCAATGAAGTTTGTAGTGCCTGCATCAAATCCTCACGGTGCCATACATATTTATAGCTCACGTTTCTTGCCCGTTTGTCTTCTTGCCACTCCTCAATTAGGTTTCGATCATCGCCTCTTCTTCCTCTAGTATTTTCTTCGTCTCTCGTTGTGTTAGGCAAAAACTCTCGTCTACCGCCACCTAGTATAACCTGCAACACAAAAGTAAATAATACAACTATTAACCAGCACTATTATTCGGAATGCGTGCATCAAAAATAGATTATGGTGAAGGATCGTCACCTTGAACCGTCTGCCAGGATCCATGTGTACGAGCTGATGTGCAATGTCAGGGCAAGTGTCGGTATTGAACCCATCGGCTTCTACCTCAATGTCGTTCTCCCAGCCGCGGTTGGCAGTCTTGGCGTATGTTCCCGCCGGTGAAGCATGGGTAATGCGCGTTGTCGTCACGATACCTGTATCATAACTAATTATTATGAGTATGCTTATGCAAGTCTGGTACAGGGAGAGAAGTGGGTGCGTGCCATTAGTTATGAGCTTCCAGCAGGGGCTATTTAGTTGATGGATATGAGCAAGGGTATACTGTATTTTATACTGACCAACATCACGGCCGTCGGCGAGCGCCCATTCAGCGATGGATCGCACGCGCGCAGCAGCGTCATTAGAGGCGGAACAGTCACGGCGAGGCACAGCTGCCGTCAAGCCAATGGTTCCGTAGTTGGCTTTCACGCCACACAGGTATGCAGTGGCGGTGCAAGCCGAATCCGGGATTTGTTCATTCACGCAGTAAGTCTGTGAGTATATAATAACTTACTATTAATTTATTTATGCGTATTTCCAATTATTGTATACTTTTAATTACTAAAATATATCTCTGCGTAATTTTTAATGGTGGGTGTTTATAGTCATCATTGAGAAAAAAATTATTATTATTTTTTTACATATAAAATACCTAAAACTAACCGATATGGATATGGTATGTAACTGACCTTGACCAGTCCGACGGTGGGAAAGGTTTCGAAGGCGAGATGGTCCTCCTCCCCGGTGCGGCCGGCGCGCTGGCCGAGCAGCGTCCTGGCGGCGGCGAGCGTGGGCACCGACATGCCGTCCCCGAGGAACATGATCACGTTCCGCGCCGCGCCCCCGCCGCCCGCGCCGCGCGCCTCCCGCGCCGCTATACCCGCTGCAGCCTCGCTGTACCAGAACTCCGCCGTGCGCTCGCCGGGATCCACGCTGGCCGTGGTGCGCCCGAACGCTCCCGCTCTCTCTTCCGCATGGTAGTGACTGCCCGCTTTCGCCCTCCTCTCTGGGTGGTAGCGATCACCGCAGACAACGCTCGATGCTGCTATGCATAATAGAGCAACAGCAGCTTGCGACACTGACGGTAGCATGGCACTCGATCCTAAGCGATTGCGATGCTTGCTAACTACCCATTCGAATTATATTAACTCTTGTTTTATCTAATCTCTTTTAATCGGAAAGTGGGAATTAGTGTAATTAACATTTAGGTATTTTTATGGTTCCGTAAGCATAAAAGTAATATCGTTCGATATTATTATTATTATTGTCGGTACCTACAAACGGAATATGGGATGCTTATTCCGTGACTCTATTGACTTGCTAGAATTATTCGATAGCGGCGGGCTGGTTTAGTAGGCCAACCTCCTCTCTCCTATAAATATTTTATGTCACTCACACCATATTATAAGTGTATTATTTTGTTGATTTTTTTAGAGTATGATTGATTAGCTCTTTGGCGGCGAAGAATGCCTCTAGAGATGGATCTACATGCAGATCGGCTGAGAGCTTTAAATGAAATAAAGAACAGCTGTACACCGTACTTTCGGACAAAGGCCGAGTTGCACCAGATTACTTTAACGCTAATTTTAGCTGCTAACTGTCACCGTCCACGCTTCGCCGGGCGGGCTAATGTCAAAATTTGACACTAACTTTAACTGTGATTATGGTGCAACTCAGCCTAAGTTTATCAAAATTCTACATTTTAATCCAGTGCGCCTGTATGATGTTACCTTATTGATAATCCAATGAACTGAAGAATGTAATACGATTCCTTCTGTCTTGTATCCGAAAGAATAATTCTGAACTCGAAAGCTTGAATTTCGAAGCTTGAAAGGGTTGAATGTCGGTACAACTTTTGATATTTATTTATTTATGATATAGATATGTATTTACATAAAACTTACAAAACTAAAACTAAACTTAAACTTATATAACTAGCATAAGTTTTATACCTACGTTTCCAGTTCGTGGTGTTAGTGGGCCTTTTCAAACGCGATCAAATTAAAAAGTGGTGGCTTTCTTTATTGTTGTGTAACACAAACACGAAGTATGAAATTCGGGTACAAGGATAAGTTTTTTGCATCTTCCTTCACCTTTGGATTTTCAGAATAGTCTTTAATCTGGCTGATCAATGTTGTATTAACTGATATATTATATCAACTAGTATACATTTTAAGACTATTACTAATATTATGCTTTGTTGGTCGGTTTGATTGTATATAACTACCCTAACTTTTATTTAGATTTGATTACCAAAAAACTGCAAGTTTTAATGTTAGTAATTTTGGTGGAAAGAAAACACAATTGATTATATTGAAAATATGATTGCATTTTGATTGTGTTTTGTGTATGACCCTTATTTTAATTGCATCAAAGAGTCAACACAAAATGAACCCAAGGATAGGCTCACAGCAGAGCTGTTGTGATTAAATAACACGATGCGTCAGTCGAGATAGCTGAAGACGTTATTGGGGCGCTCGAGCCCCAGTCCACAGGGAGAGGCTGATCAATGGCTCCTGTTTGCACTTGATTACCCCATACATACAGTTTGCAATTCAACGATGGCTTTGTGTCTGCGACGGCCTGTCATCTATACATCTATACATATAATAAAACTGTAGAGATATAAAAATCTGTAAATGCAAGATATCGAAAAAAAAATGACATAGGTTGGCTTGAAATTTTTCGCTGATCACGTTAAGCTACTTTTTAAACATTTTGTCTGTTTGTTTGTTTGTTTGTTACGACACAACTCCGAAGATACTGAACGGATTTTCATGCGGTTTTCACTAAGAAGCTTAGAAAAACCCGGCGCACAACATAGGATATATTAAATTTTAATATAGTTAATTTTTTTTGGTGAAAATGTGTAAGATTTCATTATGAAACGGAACGGGATTTTAACAAGATGGCCGCTTCAAGGGTCCAAGTTAAGTTTTTTTTTCTTATACTTTGGCTCCTCACATAGTGTAGGTATTTAGCCAGTGTCAAAAGGTAAGTTTTATTATGGCTGCTAATCATAGATGAGAGAAAAAACATTTTACTCTGTGCTTTTGACGGTAATTTTATTTCGGGTTTCGGGAGGCACAGGTTAAAGAAAAAATTCTGTTACTATTATGGCGCGGCTTCATATACGCCCAAACCTTAGCTGTTGAGTTGGCGTGCAAAAATTTCTCTGTTGACTATCCTCGAAGTTTTTATAGCGCCACATACCGGACAAACAGTCAATTTGTTTGCCTGCTGCGCAACCGACGTGGGCTAAATAAAATGGAGGAAACAGTAGCGTTATATTGCATGTCGGCGAATAAATATGTTTTACAAATTGTGAGAGTATTATTTGCGATTACAAAAACAAATTTTAATAGTTTTAGTTTATAATTCCTTATCAATATGAAGTAAAACCAATTTTTTTTGCAGTCCGTTTATCTGACCCTTTGAATACGGATCACGGTTGTTATAGTGGTAACAGAAATATATCATCTGTGAAAAATTCAACTGTCTAACTATTACGATTCATCCTGGTGACTGATGGACAGAGACGGACAGCGGAGGTTTAGTAATAAGAATTTACCCATTCAAGACGGAACCCCAATCATTTTTATTTCATTCTGAACAATCCCCACTGCACTAAGAAATAAGAAAGAAATTTAATGCATGTTTTTATTTATAACTTAAAAAAAACAGTAAATAACAATTGGCGTGCCTGCATTATCGGCAGTGTATCACTTTTCGGGCTACGGCGAAATACATCGCGCGATAACTTCGTCTGCGCTCGATGCAATGCAGATTAGAGAAAAACAATCTGTTATTATGTAATTACCTATACGCAAGGAAGTCATAATATGTATAGTTTTTTCGTTAATCTGTGGTTCAAACTAAAAAAGAGGATAGGTATGAGAACCTCCTTTAATATGAGCACGACACAGAGAACATAGAATTTCGAAAACTAAAAACTTCTTTGTCTTTTTATTATAAGTATAAAGGCTTCACGCGATATCATATATAGCCAATATTGAAACATAACTAAAATTGTTATTCATGTTTTCGATTTATTGGGTTCTGGCGAGGGCAAAATTCTTTATTGGCGATCTGTTATTATGTATTAGTATTCAAAAATCTACTACGCGTTACCGTTCGAAATAAGTATTTAAAATTGTATTTATAGTACCTATAGCTTAATCTATAGTAGTAACATATTCAGTAATCTGTGCCTATAGGTACTTAATTTATTGACCCTTTTTTTTTGTTCCTCGCTTGAGGATTGGTGTCGCACGTCTTGTGCATTTGCCAGCTTCATGTTTACTTTTCATCGTCTTCTATTCTATTGCTTCTGCTTCTTCCCAATATTTTCAGATTTTCAAGACTCCTCTTTTGAGGAATTTATGTATAAACAGTTGTTTAAAACGGGGAAACCATTTCTACGCATTGTAAAACCTTTTTTTATTATGGCATTAGACAAAACATGTATTTAGCCAATGATACGAAGTATTTTATGAAAACTGTTTAAAGGGGAGATTCTTAGACTTTTTATAATCATTCATAAGGCTTCACGCGATTATTATACTTAGCCAATATTGAAGCTTACTTAATTAACATTTTTATTGAAGTTTTCGATTTATAAAGTTTTGGCGGGAGCAATGTTCTTTATTGGCGATCTGGTCAAATGTATTATTTACATAAAATTACTACACGTTACCATTCTAAATATGTAGTTAAAATTATTTTTGCGCTAATGCTACATTCTTGATCGACCCCAAAACAAAGAAGTTTTAAGGTACCTGTAGTACTTATAGCTACTTAAGTTATAGACCCTTACCATTGCTACACATTTTGAAACCTTTTTTATTTTGGCATTAAAGTAAGCCGGAGCGCGTGCTATTATTTGTATTTAGCCGATGATACGAAATATTTTATGAAAAATGTTTAAAAAGGGTAGGTACTTAGATATAATAATATGTAGGTATTCATTATGGCAATTGTATCGTCGAATTAACAACAACATGGCGCGTATGGTTCGTTTTTGACTGTTTTTGATTTGTTCTTCTTCTTCTTCTTGCATGTTGATAATAGTTAAAATATTTTAGATCTGTGGGCTATTAAAAAAACCACGGGTAAAAATGATTAGATTACTCGGTTACTCCAAGAAGGTTGTAGTTTTAGTAAGTAACTACCTTTGGGTGTAACTAAGAATTAAAAAAAAAAAAACTAATAATTATGTAATGACGATTTGACCTACTTCCTCACTTTCATCAATAGGTAAGTAGGTAGGTATGTTGAAAGTGCAGTGTGAATGAGAAAGCGTGGAAAATAGTGGACATAATAATAATTTTAATGGTCGATTCTTTAAAGAGTGGTGGTTTAGTATTTGTAATTCCTAATTAGTATTAGGAAAAATTAATTATTTATTTATTTATTTTATTTATTTATTTGTATATACACTTATTTTTATATATCTATTGACACTGGCTAAGTGTAGGTACCAATTCGTATGGAGCCAAGCTTAAGAAGGTACAAAATTTACTGAAACTTCTGTTAAAGACCTGAGTGAAGTAATGATGATTTCTTTTTGTTGTAATATGAAGAGGTACTTACAAAATTGTAGTTTTTTGTTTGAAACTTCTTTTCTTTTACTTCTTTTACTGTTTTATAAATCTATATTTGACTCAAAACATTTAATTTTAGGTAATGGCTTAAATAGCTTCCACTCACGGCTATGCTTGCGTTATACCTATATCTATGCTAATACAGGTTACTGTGCTCAGGTCCGAAAAAATTTAGTGGATATTTTTGTTTGGTACGAAATGAATGATCTATTATTAGACTACTTATAACGTAAAAATAACATAACATAAGCGTGCGAAGCCGTGGGCAAAAGCTAGTATATTATATTGATTGCAGACGCCAGCACATACGTAACCTCAACTCGTATGAACAGCACGATTTAGAGCTAATCTTATTAAAAGCGTTTACATTCACAAGGTTTTAGTAGAGCCAAATCAGGTACTAGAAGTATTTAAGTGCATAGAAGAAAATCAATTGCCATGCTTTGTCTGCAAACCAAGTGGCCGGTGTAAGTACTAAGTTGGTAGGCGACGTGGTGGCGGCGCGTCTTCCCGCGGCGTCAATTTTTCATCAAAGCTCCATTAAGCGTGCAAAGGAGCTGCTACAATAAAAGTCTCATTGGGTCGGCTCGACGGCGGCGGCAAGCGCAATAGCGATGCGGGTAATGGCCCGAGAAAATTGGCACAAGAAGTAAACTACAGGCTATACCGTCCTCTCGCAAGTAACGCTCGATCTGCACTTATCATCGCTCACTATCTGATACTGTGTTATCGTTCAGGAAGATGTCGTATTTGATGGTGCGAGATGAGAGTTATCTACGTGACCTTAGCCTATCGGCTTCATCGATGTATGATTTTGATAACGCTTTCAAATATTATGTTAAATTGTGTATTTCAGTTAGTATTTACGTGGTTCAGTGGCAAAACGGAACATGAAAGGACTCGTGAATGTCATATTCATCGCACTTGCGATTATTTTAGGCGCAGGATCTTCTCAAGGTAGTTTCAGAAATTTTAATTACTTTTAGAAGTTATTCCTAAAAATTGCGACACGAAATTTACAAATCATTGCCTGATTAGGAAGAGATGCATATCACATGGCCCACCTTCGGAGGTTGCCCAAAATCGATATCAGAAACGAGGCTGAATTGGAACCTGAGTTCTGGTACAGCGAGGCTGCAGCGGGTATAGCGGCGCGGGAGGCGCGCGGCGCGGGCGGCGGGGGCGCGGCGCGGAACGTGATCATGTTCCTCGGGGACGGCATGTCGGTGCCCACGCTCGCCGCCGCCAGGACGCTGCTCGGCCAGCGCGCCGGCCGCACCGGGGAGGAGGACCATCTCGCCTTTGAAACCTTTCCCACCGTCGGAATGTCAAAGGTCTGCTTCCGTCTTGTTCAAACACAGGTATTTACCTATGCTTTTGAAACTGTAAAACATAATAGCGTGTTATGCGTGGTCAGACGTATTGCGTAGACGCTCAGGTGGCCGACTCTGCGTGCTCGGCGACAGCATACCTGTGCGGCGCGAAAGCCAACCTCGGCACAATCGGTGTGTCCGGCCACGTCCCGCGCCATGCCTGCTCTGCGGCCACTTCAAACAGACATCTGCCGTCGATCGCTGCCTGGGCACTGCAGGATGGCCGCGATGCTGGTAGGTTTCTCATCTGAGTTTCTGCTCTGGGTCCTTGCTACCGAAGTGTACCTAAACAATATAAGTGTAAGTGTAGTTTCGTTGCAGGCATCGTCACGACGACCCGCGTGACGCACGCGTCTCCGGCCGGCGCTTACTCTCACACCGCCAACCGTGACTGGGAGAGCGATGCAGATGTGATCGCTGACTGCGGCGCTACCGCGGTGCAGGATGATATCGCGCTGCAACTTATTCACTCTTACCCGGGGAACCAGTTCAAGGTACGCTGTTATAATAACCATGGAATGGATTTAATGTGTAAACTACACATAAATTATACTGTTTTAATGTATTTAGGATCTTTCTGCATTGGGGCCAGGGAGCAAACACTAATTTCGCAGCACAAATTGATCACGTCATTCAAAAATGTCTCACATCATGTTGATATGATTTTAAGCAACTTTTTCAGCAATTGTTCCTGCTAGTAAAATACCGTTACCGTCTTTTGTTATTTGTATTCCTTTACTCCTTAACCGTTCGTGAAACTCTTGTACTTACTTCACATAAACACAGATAGATAATATTAAGAAATACTAAACCTACCTACTTACTCGCGTTTAAAAAAGTAAGGTCTAAAAAAATAAACTATTGAACTTTGGCGAGGCACTAAACTAAATCGTAAGCTGCATAAATATAGATTAAATCATGATCTATGCAAGCAACGTAAATACTCGCCTGGGCTTGATTTGCTTACATTGTACCCTTCATGATTTTACTATCGTAGTAGAGGGTGCATCTTAAATAAATACAACAAAAACTGATATGCTTTAATTACATTTTATTTATTACTATTCAGGTGATTCTGGGTGGAGGCCGACGGGAATTTCTGCCAAACACAATGGTCGATGAAGACGGCGTCCCTGGCCGGAGACTGGATGGCCGCAACCTGATCGAAGAGTGGCAAAACGACAAGAGAGCGCGCAACGCAAGTTACTTGTACGCCGGGACCCGAGATCAGCTGCTTGCTTCACCACCAGGGGAACACGACTACCTGTTGGGACTGTTTGCGAGCAGCCACCTCTCGTACCGCAGTGAGGCGGACCCGAGCGCCGAGCCCTCGCTGGCCGAGCTCACGGAGGTGGCCGTGCGGGCGCTGGCAGGCAACCCGAGCGGGTTCTTCCTGTTCGTGGAGGGAGGCCGCATCGACCACGCGCACCACGAGAACTTGCCACGTCTCGCACTCGACGAGACCATCGAGTTCAGTCGTGCCGTCCAGCGTGCCACCGAACTGCTGCCTGATAACGACACACTGATAGTGGTGACGTCAGACCACGCGCACGTGATGGCGTTCAACGGGTACACGCACCGCGGTGGGGACATCCTGGGACCCTCCGATGATCTCGGTGACGACGGCGTGCCGTACATGACGCTCTCCTACACTAACGGACCCGGCTTCCGGCCGCACGCCGCCGAGGGAGTCCGCGAGGATGTCACACAGCACGACTACAGTAAGTACCGCTGAATGGTCAGTGACAGCAATGTTTGGGCTCGTTGACCGATTGTCTTGTGATTTCGCAGGTGATGTGAGGTTTGCGTACCCGGCGAGCGTGCCACTAGCATCCGAGACGCACGGCGGTGACGACGTGGGCGTGTTCGCGTGGGGCCCGCAGCACGGCATGTTCTCGGGGCTGTACGAGCAGAGCCAGCTGCCGCACCTCATGGCGTACGCCGCCTGCCTCGGGCCCGGCGCACACGCGCCCGCCTGCAGGGACTACACGGACCAAGGATTGTAACCGGTGCTGATAACGTCACTTGCGCATTTCTATAGTGTTTATTGTCATATGAAATTATATTCCGGAGCTGAGATTCTAATAATTATGTAAAGTACATTGAATAAAATAGATCAGAACTATAATTATTGTATAGCTGTACCTATATACTCATTCAAACGGAAGTGGTTTAGCCAAATTCATTTGATACGCACCTTCATCATCATCAACGACAAAGACGTTCACTGGTGAACATAGGTCGATATATAGCGCCACTTTGAGCAGCTGCTTGCCACATATCGCTTGTCAAGCATCTTGGTTTCCGCCTCCCATACCTGTAGTCGGTTTCCACGACAGCAGTCGGATAAAAGGGAGGCTGGACCAAACGGCACCGGAGTATTTAACTTTCCAGCGTATTTTCAATGGAGCGTTGTGATCTGTAAGATCATTATTATAATCATTATCTTTATCAAGTGCGGGCAGTGTGGCGCCGCGTGAGTGCGTGTGATGTCGACGGCATGCGACTCGTGATACTGAAAAAAGATTAATTACACTATCTAATTAATTATTTCCAGGTAAATTAAAATTTCGTACTGATATTTATCAGGTAGGGGGTAAGTAGGGGTGTCTAGTTTGTATAACTTCTAAACAGTTATGAACTAAAATAACTAAATTTAAGGCAGGATCAGTAACATTACTCCAATGGCGTCGTGCTGACAGCATTTCAGTCTGAAGTGACCTTTACATTTGCACAAGGCAATGATGAAGGCGGGTGGCACTGTCGGCGGTATTAATATCAGACATAATTGCGAGGGAGTTCGGCTAAACAAACACACACTTAAATACATAGGTATCATTATGAGTTGTTGAGATATCGGGGTTGCTAACCACGACTCCACGTTCAGAGATTCGACTTAGGGTTCCGTACCCAACCCAAAGGCTCCGCTGTCCGTCTGTCTGTCACCAGGCTGCATCTTATGAACCGTGTTAGTTAGAAAGTTGATCACAGATACTGTATTTCTGTTGCCGCTATAACAAAAAATACTATAAAAATTTGGTGTAACAGTTTGAATAATGGTACCTACGGAACCTTACGTGCGTGAGTCTGACTCGCACATGGCCGGTTATTGGAATTGCTACAGTCATAATAGAAATTTGTACTCATACTATATTAAAATTTAAGATTTTAGTATATAAATAAGATTTAAGGTTTAAGGAGAACTAAAGTGACCGATGTAGCTCTTAGGATTAGCTAGCTGAAATGGCAATGGGCAGGCCACATCGCTCGTAGAACTGACAACCGATGGAGAAGAAAGGTTCTCGAGTGGCAACCACGAAACGGAGGACGCAGCGTAGGCCAGCTCCCTGCCTGGGTAGACGATGGATGCAGGAGACGAGCGGCCGCTCTAAGTGGCGCTCTCTGGGGGAGGCCTATGTTCAGCAGTGGACGTCTTCAAACTGTTAATGATGATGACGATGATGATGATGAAATAAAGTTTATGAGAGCCAAAACCAAAACCAAACAAAACCAAAACACGAGGCTTCCGTTATGGTACCTCACTAGATCGAGAAGATCGCGGTGAGACAGCTCACGTCGTTCAAAGCTCATCATCGTAATGTGGAGATAGCTGTGCGGGTTGGCTGCCAAATGTGTCGACACTGTAATCGAATGTCGCGAATGAGGTGATCGCGTATTAGAGCGCAGATGTATAATGGGTGATAGCCCTCGAGTCGCGGTGGCTCACGGCTGGCGCGCAGCCAACCAGCCTATCGCATGCAAGACTGCATCTCCATGCGCTCGGGTTTCGGAATTCGAATGGATGAATGAATTACAAGTACTTATGCTTTAGATAAATACTACGATGCGAATAAAAGTGAAATGGAAGGCTAATTAACTATTTTAGAGGCAATTATACACTTGTGTTCATAAGCTTATGCTACTTAACTAGTGACGCCTCTGGTTTCAATGTGGTTTATATTTATACAATTTAACATTATTTAAATTGTATTGTACTTATAAACGAGAACCGGCTTGTTTTAGTGAAAACCACGGTGAGCCGATGGATGCAAAAGGCGAGCAGCCGCTTAAAGTGGCGCTCCCTGGGGGAGGCCTGTGTTCCAGGAGAGCAGTGACCTCTGAATTTTTAAATTCTTTATTTCGTTCGTCTCGGGACGGGAATGAAGTTCAAAACCCCTTTTTAGTGTGCGTGCGCTCTAACGCCACATAGGTACTTCTATTACCTATTGGAATTTTTAATCTATATTTTAGTACTTGCAGCAGTGGACGCTGATGATGATGATGATTGCTGACTAATTAGTGATGGGTTAAATTCTCATTAATTTTTAGCATGTGAAAACTCAATTAGCATTTCACAAATGAAATGTAGTGGCAAAATTTTGTGAAATATGAAATTTCATTTCAATTTATTTAGTTCATTTTGAATTTAGTTTTTAATATAAAGTTTCATTTCATTTTTCATTTTAATTTTCATTTTAATATTTATATCATTTTTCATTTAATCATTCGTTTCCATTTCATTTCATTTTAGCAAACAGCATAGCAATAGCATTTAGCATGGTAAGACTCGTGAGTTAGCATGTGTATGAAATTTACCCAAAATAGCATTAATTGCCATCGATACTGACTCTAGCCGAAAATCCGTTTGTAATCTTAACAACGTTTGTTCACCGCTAAATTGCATTTAGTAATCAAAATAATAACACACAATATTACAGCACGTGAATTAATTTACGAACACCCATTAGAAAGTGCATCGAAACAGTGCTCGTGCGGCGCCGGCACGTCACGTTACATATCAATTATTGCGCTGCACTGCATCCCGAGGGACGACGCATATAAATCTTAAAGTAAATGTACTGAACACTGATGGCTAAGCACCCTTCAGCACTGTGCCCTTGCGATATGCATACACTTACGGTTCCGATTGACAACCTTATTTCGCAGCAGTAGAGAGTATATCCGCGCCATCGTCGTCGGTCGGTCTAGAAGCAAGGGCGCGGGCGTCGATTAGACGCGTGCCTCGGATCGTAGACGATGCATTCAGTTCGCAAATGTGTAGCCAATCGATATCGGCATTATAATTTAGTCAGTAAATCAACAGTTATCGGCCGTCGTGTGCGGCCGACTGTGATCTCGCTGTTACATTCAAATTGTTCCTTTTGATCGCAGTAATTGATTTAACAGCTGATGCTTTGTTGTT
Organism: Ennomos erosarius; assembly: GCA_963580505.1. Taxonomy (NCBI): domain Eukaryota; kingdom Metazoa; phylum Arthropoda; class Insecta; order Lepidoptera; family Geometridae; genus Ennomos; species Ennomos erosarius. Next base: position 13,212,498 of record OY756987.1, read on the forward strand.
TCTTGATCGTTACTTTTTTGACTACTTCAATAAAATAGCCGAAGATGATGATCTCGTCTCGATACAGATTTTATTATTATAAATTGAGTATTTTTATTTGTTTGATTAATGATTTATTTGTATTGTTACAAAACTTTTTGCATTTTTTTTTATGTGAATGAATGATGTGACGAGCTAGTCGTTTACCTGATGTTAAGCGACACGGCCACCCATAACAGTTGCAGTGTTACTCGGAACTTTAAAATAATATTTTTTTGTGACACTGCACTGCGCACGTCATCCTGAGACATCACACAGCCTAGTAATCAGATTACTACACTGTGTAATCAGGTCATAAAGTCTCATTTGCCCAATAATTTCACTAGCTACAATGCCCTTCAAACCGGAACACAGCAGTGCTTGCACACTACTGCTTGGCGGCAGAATAACTGGCAGAGCGATGGTACCTACCTAGACGAACATTGCAAAAAAGTCCTACCACCTAGTTGCATACGAAGAGACTAAGATTTTGCATCTTTGGTTTTTAAATCCGTTTATTTATCATCATCATCATCATCATCAAGTCTGCCTGACCTACTTGAAGACCAGCCTGAAGTCTAACCTACCCTGCGGTAGGTTATAGGCGGCCCTAACCAGATCATCGGTCCACCACTGTCACTAAGTGAAAAATCTTAAATCAATTCACCTACATTGTACCTACATAATTATAATTATTATTTAGGACCATGTCAGAATAGTAGCCGCAGTGATGTAGAAGCAGGCTTTACTGAGTGCCGTGACAATACCTACTTAGGTATACACGGTTTACATAGTAACATATTTGATATTTAGTGATCTGTAATCTGGCTATGCTCTGTGGCGTCACAGAAAACTTTATAGTATGGGAGGCGTTTACGCTGAATGAATCGAATAAAACTCACAATCGACAACGACTGAACACCGAACTTTGCCAATTACACAAATTGCTCGTCGCTCATTACTACCCCCTCCCCCGCACCCATCGCATCAGTATTCATTAAAAGCGCAATTAGCGGAGTGCATAGCCCCGAGTAGCGTTGCGTTCCTCTCAAAGTGAAACATTACGAAAATGTCATTCGTCAAAATTTCCCCCAAGACATCGCGCTGGGTCCGGGCTCAATCCCCCTCCACCCACCCCGCACCGCGCGCCCCGCAGCTCGACGGCGGCAGCTCCGGCAGTCGGTCAGACGCGGTGGTGGCGAGTAGTCGCGTGTCGCACACCACCCGCTGCTTCCCACGCTGCACAAACTTTACGATCTTAGTTCGGGATCCCGCGCTCCTTGCTACTGATACTCGAGTTACGTGCTTCTCTTAACTTTCGTGTTGTAGTGTTGGTTACTGTTGCGAATTTTTTCTTGTGAAAAGTGCAAAATGTGTTTACGTGCTTGTTTTTAAAAGTTGGGAGACGATTGAAACTGCAGAGGTATAATGCTCAATAAACATAACAATAGTTAATTAGTCTTAGCTAAGCAATAAGTAATTTAGTTGATATATAGACGGTGGTTCCACGCTGATTCGCTACACGTTGGGCGCCACTAATATGTGGTAGAGCGGTCAAAAGATAATAAATAATTATAAATTCACAAAACGGTATGGTTTTTATAAAAAATGCGAGCTCTTATTTTTGTTGATAATAAGGTTCATATGACCCGTTTAATATTTTAGATCGATGGTAGCTAAACGGTAACATATTCACTTTATATAAAACGTGGATATAAAACTGTGGATCTACTAATGCGGACTTGCCATCAATTGTTGCAATTTGTCCCTAAAACTGATGAATGACAACATCGCAAGAAAATTGGCACTTTTAGCTAAAAAAATGCCCAAGCCAAGAGTCTAAGTTCTGGCGCCAGATAACATTTGGATACGCTCCAAACTACAAACTAGCTCTTCTGAATCAAAGCATCTTGTTTTGCCTTCCAGGCAGGGCTTCAGGAGTAGTTTGATATTTGATCTGGTGAAAACCGCGGCGAGCCGATGGATGCAGGAGGCGAGCAGTCGCTCAAAATGCCGCTCCCTGGGGGAGGCCCATGTTCAACAGTGGACATCTTCAAGCTGTTAATGATGATAATGATGATGAATATATTAATGACTTCCTGACCCACCCCGAATATTTAAGTTATTGTTCTAAGACTATGGTCTGTTTGCGGTTTGCCCCTTTTCTGAATTTTTTGGTACAACAAAGAATAGAGAATACCAATCTGAAGCTTCGATTACACCTGTAAAGAAGAAGGTATAGGTATTATTAACAACAATACGATGTGTGTTTTTAGTTTCTTCATTAGTAAATATTCACTTTTCGTGCCTCTCCACTACTGGAGGTTAACCGTTAGCTAAACTAGTGTTAAACAAAACAGGTCGCCTAAGCTGGCAATGTTTGTCCACTTCCCAATGTTTCGTAACCAAATTTTTTTCCTTCTTCCAACACGCCGCTTTCTTTCTACTTTGCACATAATTATGAGCTGGAGAAGTTGGTACAACGTAGACAGGATGAAAAAGTTGTAGGTCTGTGGTACAGTCACAGATTATGTTACTACGTAAGGCAACAACCATACAGTACAACTGAAACAAACATAAACAACACGTCACGCGTATGGCTGGCTACATAATTATCTGCATAGGTATGATATCTCAGTAGTCAGTACGCTCCTATAGTGGCCTCGTGCACGTAATTCACCGAAGAATTGAAAGAATGGCTCTTTTGAATTATTGACAGACGAGAGTTTCACCGGACAGGCCTGTAGTACATAATGTAGTACAGGCTTGTTTGTCTGTGTAGGTGCATACTTGTACAGGGATTGTACAAGTGTATATCTATCTACACACTTACACACACGTGTGGCACGTGACCCACCAGTCCCGAGAGAGCTCTTGTCGAACGTTCGATGTTCTGACATTTCTGTTTATTACTGCCCCCACATTTATTTTATTTAAGTGCTCCCTGGAAAATGTTTAAATATTAACGACGACGCCTTTATAAATTTGGTTGTATGTCAGTTGAACGCAGTTAGTAGGAAATTTCTATTTTGGAAAGGAAAAGTAATTTTGTTAGTTTTGTTCTCTTGTAAAACAATAGCCATCTCGTGAAGATCTACTTTGTCAAAAATAATAATTTTGTAGGAAAAAGGAGAGCCACAAGCTATTAAATTTGTTTTTTTTATTTGCTGTGATACGTTTAATTTTGACCACTAACTGATGATGCGGTCTAGGATGTAACAAGCTTGCCTAGAAGATAACTGTTCACATACGATTTGAAGATTACAGTCTAGAGATTTCATTGCAATCGGTCATTCCTCGATGTTATCGGGTAACAAAAACCCAACATTAATGAGTAAAAAATGTGCACAACAGTTATAAAAGCTAGCTGGAGAGTGGCAGCTCACAACACAAATATGCGAGCAAACAGTTCGCTTACCTCCATCCTCCAGCCTGCCTGTATGTGGAACTGTTTGATCGCTTCTATCCGAAACGCGGCAAGAGCCCGCGAGCATTTCGCGTGTTGGAACACTACCTAAGTTCCTACCTACCATACTTGATGAAAGAATATATGCCAATCAATTCTAATAGACTGATTATAAAAACTTCAGAAATCTTCAGAAAACGTCAATAGTCATAACCTTGGCTCTGATCTTGATATTCATTCAACCTTCTAAGAAGATCAACTATACATAATAGATAACAAAATTAGTAACAAAAACCATTCTTCAGATAAGATAACCAACATTGTTGATTAAGTTACTGTGAAGTACCTACCTCCAAAGTTCTAAAAAAATATATACTATCTATCTATCTATCTATACTTACCTATTCCATAAAACTATTTATAAATAGAAACGTTAGTTTAATCTATTAAAAGTTTAGGATTATAAGTGGCTGCGCCGCGCTGGCTGGGCCACGGCTTCTAATTTCCAAGCTGACTTCGCTCTTAATCCCATATCATTGCGACCAACCCTGTAATGAAGAGGGGGAGGATTAACCAAGTCTCCTATAAACCATACTCGGACCATCCGTCATGTCACGTACAAAATGCAGCCTTTTCCTTGCACATTAGAGTATGCTATGTCGAAGCAAAGTTTTAGCTTTGGCTGCAGGATGCATATGGTGGGTCAGCGATTCAATTGCCTCGCGTCTTGTCGTGCCACGGGCCTCCGCTTACCTGTGCACGGTCCGGTGTTCGTCGGCGGATTGTTTTCACCGCTTACAGCTCCGCGCTTTGCTCATTTTGATCTATTTTAGTTTTATCTGCCAGCTTGTGGATTTCCTTTTCTAGAGTTCTTATGCTACAATTATTTTAAAATCGAATAGAGGAATATGAATAGCATGCTTGATAATCATGATTATATGTACACTTTGATCAATTTCTGTATCTCAAGGTAAAACTTGATTGATCGATGAAAAAAAACGCGTGCATTCAATATTTTTATCGATGAGCTTTGTCGTGAACACGATCAAGCGTATCATGTCTGGTGGCATTATTCTCTGTAAAGATAAGATAACAATTATAATCACGATAGTACAGTACGATCAGTCATTGCATAATATTTTTTTCAAATTATTAAGATGACGCTAAGACAAGATTTTATTGATAAAACGATCATTTGATCATTACATATGTAATGTGAATCTTAACGCCGATCGTTTACATTGGATACCCCATCTCTACTATACTGGTGCCGAAAAACTGCTCCAGATACTTGGTTTCGTTCTTTTCGTCCAAAATACCACAAAGCCTGAAAACAAAAGTTTTCAATCAATGTGTGTTGCCATTGATGACTTATGGAACTGAGACGTGGTCTCTAACTGTTGGCCTCATTACTAAGCTCAAAGTCGCGCAACGAGCTATGGAGAGAGCAATGCTCGGTGTTTCCCTGCGAGATAGGATCCGAAATGAGGAGATCCGCAGGAGAACTAAAGTGACCGATGTAGCTCTTAGGATTGGCAAGTTGAAATGGCAATGGGCAGGCCACATCGCTCAGTCCAATTATTTATACAAAAATTGGATAGGTTAAATAATAAAGTTATTATTGTACTGCCAGTAACACACATCACAATGCGTAGTTTTGTAACCTTTAATTTAATAAACTTGTAATACTCGACTTTTATATTGACATTACTCCTCAGCTGACTGATTTCTTATGCATAAAACTAGCTGCTGAAGCTAGTTGCCTGCATGTTTATAATTATGTAACATTTACTGTATGTAAGTGCTCAGCACAATCACAGTCATATACTATTATTTTCAAACTGTCCATTAGTACCTATTTCATTCTATTTCTTGAGAGATTTTTACCTAAGCTACGATATCTGCCATCCGTTAGTAATGTACAGCCAAATATAGGCTGCCTATGATTAATTTAATGTTATCAGGCTATAAGATTGTAACTAATAACTTGATTGCCTTGAGATAGTCTGTGTTATTGGATGTCGGCAAGTGCCGATAGCTTGTCAACCCTACTGTTCAGGATACCGCGCGAGTGATAGTTGATCCATGTTCGAGGTCGAGTTGGCTTTCTCAAGGGCTGTAGGTTACTCACCTATTTAGTAGACTTACTAGACTTAAAATATTACTATAAAATGTTGTTATTGACTGGTTATAATCAAAGCTGCTGTTGCTACAACGCTTTCTTCCTCTAACCCTAAAAAATATTAGTAAACTCATTCTTTTTCTTTTGTTTGAAAATGATTTTTGATGAAGATATCATGGTAGTATCTTTATAGATATACCTTAAGTGTTTACACTTTAAAATCATTGACAGATGGACCATTCATTCTTAGATTCTTACAACCACAGGAGGGCATCACAATTTAATTTAAATAGGTAATATGAAATTAGATGATGTGTAATGTAATGCAGGCTAGCAATAATAGATCAGCCATTAATTTAGCCAAAGTGCACAGTGCGTTTTATAAACTTCTAATATTTTATTCCTTTGTTCACAGATAATTGAAATGAGTGAAAACGTAGTGAAGTGAAATAGTGTACAAAGAACGTGGAGACAGTGATGTGACACGAATAAGAGTTTAGAAGCAGTGACAGTGACAGTGAAAGTGACAGTGACATTCCAATGTGAGGTGTCGCAGCGGCGCCATGGCGGACGACAATACCATCATCGAAGGCACCGTCAAGTTCCGGGATGGAAAGAAGGTAAGAATGATGATTATACAAGGAAAAAAAATCTTTTAGAAGAACCAATACCATTCGTGTCAACAACGTTATGTATCCTCTACTTGGTTTGTGGTTAGGCACCGCGGCAATTTACATAATTTTCAATTAAAAATATTTTCATTTTGTTCTCTTTACTCTGAAAACAAGGGTAATTAATCACTGCGTGTTGCCACTGATGACTTATAGAACTGAGACGTGGTGGTTTTACTAATAGCCCAGGTAATATAAGTAAGTCTCAAAGAAGACGCAACGAGCTATGGAGAGAGCTATGTTCGGTGTTTCCCTGCGAGATAAGATCCAAAATGATGAGATCCGCAGGAGAATTAGTGTCCGATATATGTAGCTCTTAGAGTTTATTTATTTATTTATTTATTCACTTTAAGACCATTACAGTAACCCAATGCGATGTTAAAACAATATTTAGAACTAATCTTAAAAATGCTAGCCTAATAAAAGTTATTATTTTCGATACACCGTATTCATACTTCGGTGAATTCCGCCAGGTTGCAACTAAACAAGTCTACGCCCTGAGCGATTAAGTTATGTTAGAAGGTTGAAATGAAATTGGGCAGGCCACATCGCTCGTAAAACTGACATCCGATGGGGAAGTGCAGTTTTCGAGTGGCAACCACGAACCGAAAGATGCAGCGTAGGCCAGCCCCCCACTAACCCACTCAAAATGGCGCCCTCGGGGAGATGCCTATGTTCAGCAGTAGATGTCTTCAGGCTTTTGATGATGATGATAATGATGACTTTTAATCATTAATAAATTATCTATCTACTGTCATGTACATAAATTATGATAATATATTTAAATGCACCCGATATAAATAACATCTCGGTATTTAATTTATCAATTTAAGATGTGTGATAAGATATGATGTTTGTTCACAGTGGAAGTCGCGCTGGTGCGTCATGCGGAAGTTGTCTCCGGTGGCAGGTGAGTGTGTCACCTTCCCCCTCCCCCCTCCACTGTGCACCTTCCGCACCCCCCGCGTCCTGAGGGGCTTCCTACCTATCTCCGAGCAAACATTGCGTTTGACAACTTATCAAGGAACAAACATTACACAAGTTGACATATTTATACATAAAAATTGTGGAATTGTCACAGAGCAAAAAAACACGCTTAGGTGAGAAACGTCATTTGTTTCAATGTTCTGTGGGAATTGTGATACTATAATTTGAAATTGTAATTTTTTCTTGTGATTTCTGTAGTGACATATATCACCCGTTCCATACGGAACATACCTATCTGTGTGCTTATCTAGGAAGAATTATATTTTACAATATATAGGTGAACAAACTAAACAAAAGTGGTAACATTGGGCAATTTTATCGCTCAAAGCGTTCGCTTGGTGTTAAGTGTCGTGGCCACCCTTGTAACTAAAATATTATGATAAAGCTTAACGTAACGCACTAGTGCGCATCCTGAAACATCATCACCGTCGTTAGAAGATTACTAGAATGTGAGATCAAATCATAAAGTCTCAGTTTGCCCAGTAATTAAGACAAAAATTGGTGAGTATAATACCTGCAGAAAAAATAAGCTATGCAAATAACTTCCCTTCTTTGATTGAGATAGAGCTCTACTGAGATTTACCGCGATGAGCCGTGATGAGGTCGCCGAGATGAGACGCCGAGCTCATTTACATAATGCGCTCTGAGCTCAGTCTTCGTGTATTACAAGACCACGATTAGACGCCACAGCTATAACTTATTTGAAATATCAGGTATATTAAATTGAAAATATTAAACATAAACGAAATGCTTTTATAATCGTAACAAGGAATTCATACTATAATAACTTGCGGCGTGATAAACGATCAAAAATTAAATAAAAACTTGTTAATTTCAATTCGTCAATTAGTTTTCAATAATTTTATTAGCTAAAAAAGTTATTAAAAATTTTTAGTTACCTAACCAAATGTTCCAAATGGGCAGCATTTCGGGGACTTCATCGAGTGTTCGCGTCGCGTATACCACAACACAATGCTTGAAAACCAAAGTCTTTAATCAGTGAGTCCTACCAGTCATGACATACGGAGCTGGGTCGTGGACAATTACGGTACGACTAGTTTAAAGTGGCTCAGAGAGCTATGGAAAGGGCTATGCTTGGAGTTCTCTGAGGGACCGAATCAGAAATGAAGTGATCCGACAGAGAACTAAAGTAACCAACATAGCCCATAGAATTAGCAAATTGAAGTGGCAGTTGGCTGGTCACATTTGCCGCAGAACCGACGACCGCTGGGGTAAACGTGTTCTTGAGTGGAGACCGCGACTCGGCAAACGTAGTGTAGGACGCCCTCCGACTAGGTGGAGCGACGATATACGCAGAGTGGCGGCAGCTGGGTGAGATTAGCGGAGGATTGGGCTAAGTAGCGTGCATTAGGAGAGGCCTATGTCCAGCAGTGGACTGATACGGGCTGATGATAATGATCCAAATGTTACGAAAAGTAGCCTATTTCCTTTTTTATGCAGCTTCGTGTCCTATAATTCTGTCATCCAATCATGACGAGAACAGATAGCATGTATAAAAATATGTTATGTTTATTTAATCTTTCGATGTCTCAGCACAAAGGCAGCAGTCCGGGCGAACGCTTAATGTAGCAACGTGTATGATGTCTTCTTGGATAAACTTGTGCAGCAAAGACACAGTCATGCTAACGGCAAAGAATAGCTAATAGTACTAACAGCTTCTGACTTCGAGATAAGAATATTTTGCGTGTAAGAGGCTCGACCGCTGTCGTCGCCGGTGGTCGTGGCGGAGCGAACGCCGCTGACTGCTGGATCTAGAGGATTACTTTACAAACAATAGCGTTATTTAGCCGCAATGCGTTATTATAATTTATAATCTGAAAACAATGTGAACTTTTTTGTTCTTTTTAAAGATACAGAATTAAAAGGTGTTGTTACGTCACTTTGAATTACGTTTATGCACATAGTTGAGTAGCTAAAATAATAGAGATTTTGGGGAAAATTTTTAGTTGATTCGTTTTAGTAAAGCCTCTAATTAGTGTACTTAATTATAGGTTTTATTTTATATATCGATATAATATAGAAGCCAGTACTACCTACCTATGTAGTAAATGCTCTAAGACGTACGTACATCGAATCGCATCGAATATGCTCTTCATAAAAATAACATGTTTTGTTTTTTATTTTGAGCTCTGTTTTGACCATTTATTAATCACAACATTTTGTAAAATAATTTTACAAGTAGATTTGCGCATAAAGATACATCAGGATGTGTGTCGCACGTCGCATGTCACAGGATAAATGGGTGCTATCTCGCGATGTGACGTATGTGCATAATCCGCCCGCCCCGCCCTGCCCCCGCCCTGCCCCCGCCCACGCTCTAATCTCGGCAATGCTTCATTTGAGTATGAAATTCATGTAAATTCAGCTGAGATACGTATCCTGTGTGTTGCCATGTGCCTGCCATCAAGCTTCTTTTTTACTGTGTAAGAAAATGTTTCAGTCAGTGCCATCAATAATTTGACAATAAAAGCTTTCAAATTCAAATTAAGTCTTCATAAATATAATTATTATAGCGGTATTTTATTGCTCATTTATTTTACACCAACGGGAAACCTGAAGGATCTCATCACCACTCATTACATAAATTATTAGTCAGTTTTAGGTAAATCATACTTACCGTCTTGTTATGACAGGACAGCTATAACGTCACCAATGTTCGGATGCAAATACCAGAATGCTCATCAATCACAACCATCGTCATTTAGCTCATTAATTAGCGATATCCCGTCACCATTGAAATCCCGTCACCATTGAAATCCCGTCACCATTGAAATCCCGTCAAGTGGCATCGCGCTAATGATGATAGTCCCCGAGTCTTAATATAGAGGGAGCGTAAATTGAGACACTTTTTCTGCGAATACTAAGTCCGCCGCTAGCTGCCACAGCCAGGCGCCACCGCGTACTTATCTATGTGTCTATGTGTCACAAAACAGAAAAGCCACAAAATGATTTATCGGTTTGATGCGTGTTACCGTTTATTACTTAACCCCTAATTTAACCACAGTGCTTAAGTTTTGTACTCTACCGCACTTATCTTATTCTTTTTTATCTTTGGAAATGTTAATCTTTTTAAACATAAAATCTTTAGGCAGTTCGCATGGAGTGTCGTTATACAAAAGGTCATAGATTCAAAAATGTAGAGCTCTTAATGTGAAGCATCAGGAAACTTTACATTATTTACTACTGTTGGAAATACATTACTTAATAGAGCACGGTGACGGTCAGAAGGCGAGGTTCATTCGTTGTCATCTTCCTTAATAAAGCTAAAATGTATCCTTTCTACAATGAACAAGCACAGTTAAAAATTGTAAAATAGAGGGTAGGTTTACAATACAATTATAAAGGGTACACCAATATTCATAAAGACGGCACCGTTAAAGACAGGCTACTTGACGTCACATTAGGCCGGAGCGAGCGTGACTAGCAACTGTGACACCCGATCCATTGCGTCACTTACACTAACACGCCGCGTCGTGAGGTGTCACGGACACTTGCGAGGTGTCACGCCGCTCGGGAACATACCTGACACATGACCGTGGCACAACCTGATGGAGAGTCAACTTAATCTTTATTTAACACGCTCAAAACGTGGGGAAAATTCTTGACTGGCTTTTACATGAAATAATTCAATACCTAGCGGGTAGTGTAGAATCTTTTGCTTATCCCTACATATAATAAATGTGTAATTCTGATGCGCTACGGAACACACACATAATGATGTTAAATTTAATTTATCCCATAGGTTCTATTGTTCAAAAAATATCGTAACCGCGATGCAGGACTACAAGGCTTTTTGCCCTTCTCCATACATTTTCTAATTTATCGTATCTAACACCATCTAGGGACAATAATTTGTAGCTGTTTGTTTGTTTGTTTGTTATTGAACAAATCCCTAGATACTGAACTGATTTTCATGCAGGTTGCACTAATGTGCTTAGAAATAACCAGCGCACAACATAGGATATATTAAAATACAAATATCATTAAAAACTTTTGGTCAAAATTATTAAATATCATTATGAAACCGGACGGAATTTTATACAACATGGCCGCTTCATGGTGAATTTTTTTTTTTGCTACTGACGGTTAGTTTGTGTCACAGTAATTTTTTTTGTGTTGTATTATGGCTCCACACATAGTGTATTTAGCCAGTGTTAAGTATAGTCATTTTTCGTCGTGTTGTTATTGAAAATTTCACATGTTTCACGTAAAGTCCATCTGGAGGCACAGATTAAAGAAAAATAACGTGTGTAAGGCTATGAACAAAGAGTAAAATATGCATTAAACAGTGGAATGAAATTTTACAATTTATTAGATTTGATTAACCATTATTAGTTTTTCTATTTAAGCCCTTGCAGGTTGTTTGGGAGTTTTGAAGTAAAATAGATATACCATCAAATAATATGTAAGTAGTATGAATCGATTGCATTCAAGATACAAACATGTTAATTATACTTAAGTGCCCGCAGAAAAGATTAGAGAAATAACCGGCCAAGTGCGAGTTGGGCTCGAACACTAAGGGTTCCGTATCATTATCTATAATAACTAGCAAAAAAACGTTTGATGTATGAGAGAGAAAAAAATACTAAAATACAGAATACAATAAGTATTTAAGGGGTTAAATACTTATTTTATTCTGTATTTTTTGTAATAGCGGCAACAAAAATATGTTTATCATCTGTGAAGATTTCAGCTGTCTAACTATCACGGTTCATGAGATACAGCCTGATGGTGACAGACGGACAGACGGACAGCGAAGCCTTAGTAATAGGGTTCCGTACCCAAAACGGACTGACGACGTCTGTCAGGCTGTCTGTCCGTCTGTCACCAGGCTGTATCTCATGAACCGTGATAGTTAGAGCTTTACCCTTGGGAGTATAATCTTGACCCTTGCTACGCCTATTTTTGGCATTACATGACGTTTATGTTTGGCCCACAGGTCTGAGGGCCAATACATATTATTACCACCATAGGCTAATGCAGTGGGCCAATGATACTCTTACGTTACGTATAAATTATATACTCTTTGAATGATACAGAAGTATAATAATACTCTTTGGAATGATACGAAGTAGATTTTTTTCTCTAATCTGTGTACGAAACATGTTATGTAAAATGCCCTGGGGGTCTAGCAAAGATCACAATCACTAACGCTAACGCCTCACGCTTACTCCAAAAATGTATCGAAATGACATTCGCTACGGAAAAGTTAGCGATTTCCGAAACGTCATTTCAGTACATTTTGGAGTTAGCGTTTGGCGTTAGCGTTAGCAGTTGGTATCTTTGCTAGACCCCCAGACTTTGCCCTATTGTAAAAATGTTTTGAAAGCCTAGATTTTAATATAATATAGGTTTTAATTAATCATGAGTTCGATGATACTTATCGAAATATCATCGAAAATTTTTCTATAGTTAAGTAGCCATGAGTGGAGATTTCATCAAAATTGGTCCAGGAATATCAAGGATAATAATTAGCGTACCTATGCTGTTTTGGGAAATATTATAATTAATTATTTCATCCATGATTAAGACATGTCATTTTTACTTCGTGGAAGTGATTATACGAGCAGAAAACTCAGTGTGGCTGATAGAAAATCAGTTTTTAAAAATAAAGCCATTACCCAAACCGAAACCTGAAAAGTAATGTAGTCCACGCGTGGCAACGCCGCGGGCAGTAGCTAGTGATAGATAAAATAATTTGAAGCGGGTAATGTGAATGTAACTTGTCACTGTACTAGTACCTACGTGTCCCCGTGAGAGTCCTCCCCTATCTGAGCTACCGGGAAGAAGCTTTGGGGGGACCTCCGGGACAAAGTGGTCGACAAATACGTCTATCTAGGGCAGACTGTCCAATTGGGTAGGTCCAACTTCAACAAAGAGGTAGCCCGAAGAATCCAACTCGGCTGGGCAGCGTTCGGGAAGCTTCGACCTATCTTTTCGTCCAAAATACCACAAAGCCTGAAAACAAAAGTTTTCAATCAATGTGTGTTGCCAGTGATGACTTATGGAACTGAGACGTGGTCTCTAACTGTTGGCGTCATTACTAAGCTCAAAGTCGCGCAACGAGCTATGGAGAGAGCAATGCTCGGTGTTTCCCTGCGAGATAGGATCCGAAATGAGGAGATCCGCAGGAGCACTAAAGTGACCGATGTAGCTCTTAGGATTAGCAAGTTGAAATGGCAATGGGCAGGCCACATCGCTGACAACCGATGGGAAGAAAGGTTCTGGAGTGGCGACCACGAATTGGAAGACGCAGCGTAGGCCGGCCCCCCACTATGTGGACCGACGATCTGGTGAAAGCCGCAGGGAGCCGATGGATGCAGGAGGCGAGCAGCCGCTCTAAGTGGCGCTCCCTGGGGGAGGCCTATGTTCAGCAGTGGACGTCTTCAGGCTGTTAATGACCAGTTGGGCAGCATGCGGCCTTTTTGGACCAGTAATACAAAATACTAGATGGACCAACGATCTGGTGAAAGCTGTGGGGAGCCGATGGATGCAGGAGGCGAGCAGCCGCTCAAAATGGCGTTCTATGGAGGAAGCCTATGTTCAGCATTTGACGTTTTCAGGCTGTTGATGATGACGATGAATACAAAATAATTTTTGAAATGGTTACTGGATTTGGTGGTGGTTTGGTAACTATTTCAAAAAATATATTGTTTATTATTAACTCAGCGAGTGACCATTTCAAAGTTATTTTCTCATCAAAAATCATCATCATTAACAACCTGAAAACGTCCACTGCTGAACGCTCTATTCCAAATTATGCATAAACTACAAACAATAAGAACCAAACTGTCATCTCATAAGCCTATAAAATTAAATATAATATAGAGTTTTGTCCACAACGTAAAGACATCCCCCTAATACAAAGCCGTCGAGTCTAAGGTAACGTTACGTGCACAGTAAGCTGACATCAGCATTTTCGTAAACAACGTTTATCCGCAGAGACAGGACTCGAGTATAAGATTACTGTCCTCAAGTGAAGCACCCGCGCGTGACCGCTCGCGGCGTGACGCACGGCGCTGTGACACGCCACGTCAAGACACGCGAGGTGTCGCTGTCGACTTGCCGCTACGAGTCACACGTTCCGCTTCCCTTGCAAGTCGCGCCTTTATTATCAAGAGCACCTGATTGTTTTACAAACTATTCTCGGAAAACCACGGACCTAGGATATTTTCGTTGAAAACTTACAAACTTGCGAAATAGTTTCCTTGGTTATGTGGAACTTGTGACAAAAATCTGGAAAGCTTGCTACTCAAGCGGTTTTGTGTGTATGCCATGATTTTCGTCCTATAAATAGACAATCCAGTTTAGAATAGTATAACGTTTATTCAGCTTTATTAATGCTTCACATCAAGAGCTGGAAGATATCCACTGCTAGCCTAGTCATGGAGTTTTATGGGGGAGGTCTATGTCTATAGGCCACAAAACTCCATTTTGAACATTTATGATTTTCATAGCAGTATCGCCTATTTGGATGGATGCGGGTTCAATCCCCGCTCGTGATTCTAATTTTTCCTTTACAAATTAATCCATTTTGGACGTTTACCATAAGAGGGAATTTGCCATGCTCACCACGAAGCGGCTTGGTGATTGCAGCTTGGTTCGTTTACAACTTTACATTATACCATACTTCACGGTAAGACATGATGGGAAGACAGGACGTTGTAACATAATTTTAAAAAACTTGCAAAATTGTTTAAACCAATACAATTGCTGCTGAAACGTCATGCGTGGAAGGTTGCGGTGGGCTACCCGTGGCCTCCATGGTACTTGGCAGCACTCGGTGCTTCGATCTAGGGGGAGAGTAAGTGGACTCATTAGCACCGAACACGCGCCTTCTTTTAATAACTCGCTCCTGCTGACTGGAAACAAGCCACTTGACTCACTGCTCATTGTTCTGTGTTATATTTTTGGAAGTTACAATACTACTGGTGTATTATTATTGTCTTTTAAATAAGGGGAAATGTGTATTCTATAAATAAATGTGTGGGGTAATTTAAAAACCAAAACCAAAACAAAAAAGAAAACCACAAACTTATGTTTGTGATGTAGTTAATAACTACTTGTAGTAATAAATACTATATTATGTACCTACTAAAAGCTACTAATAGCTATCTACTACAAATCTACTACAAAGAACATTTGAACTGTATACTAGCCACGATGGCCTATAAGGCAGTCTAAACGCTCCAGCCCACGGGCATTAGGTACATGCTGGCAGCCTCGTTGAATAGCGTTGCGGATTCGTTGATTTAAAATAAAAATGTTCTCATAATTATAATCACTAATAATTAATTTACGTAATAAAATACGTGCGTCCTGCCGGGATGCAAATTCGTCAGAGTAATACTATTCCTTGCTTAGTATGGGGTTCATTATAATCAATACTCTTCGTATCTATTAACGAATGTTATAAATACGCTAACGTAGAATATTACGTTTATAAAAACTTGTATAACAATATTAATTTAATGGAACAGCTTCAAATAGTCGTGAAAAATAAGTTTCCCGAAGCTTTTTTCGGTTTAAAGAATTTACAAAATGGAAAAATTCAGTCAACGAAGCGTTTCTCTTTATTTACTTTGCCCATGGACCTCAATTTGACGTCCGAATTTGCCTAGCACATTGTGATATCAAGCCCGAGGCGGCGCTGTTTGATGAAGCGGTTAGGGGTGTCCCTCGGCGTCCCCATACCATCCCACAGCGAAAATATTCTAGCTCTGTGCACACGACCAACGTTGCGTCGTGACGCGAATGTAGATAGGCTGGGTTATTACGTAACTCGCAACAAGTTTGCAACATGCGCAAATTTCCCAATCATTGCTGTCAAACATGACTGGCAGAGAAGTGACGTTTGACGTTCTAATCGATGAACTAATAAGTTCATTCTTTTGTTTCCATCTATTGCTGTTCGGTTGCTGGTGGCGCTAGTATCAAAGGCCAAAGTGCCTTCAGCGACAGGCGAGCAACAGGCGGATATCTTGCGACCGATCGCTAAGTGTTCGCTGTCGCTTTGCTAACTGCTGTTGCTTTGCTTCTGCTGTTGTGATATTTACGTAATACAGTTGCTGGACACGCACTTTATCAGCGCTGCGAGGCCCATTGATCCCTCCGCTCACCGCTTGTAATTGGCGCATCCCTGAATATCCCTCGCCGATGCATATTGTATGAATGCGGAATTACGGATATGACGAGGTAATTCTCGTGATGCAAGCGAAAACTGATAAGGCGCTCGTGCTTGAGGGATGTTAAATGATTTGCGCAGAGAATTGAGGCAAAGTTACAGAATTTCGTAAACATTTTGATGTAAAATGAGAAGTAGTGAATTACTACTTTATTTTAGGAGAAACGCGGAATTTTATCTGAGATTTTGTTCGCATTGAAATGAACGAGAGAAAAAAAATCGAATGAATTAGGTACTTATTTAATGAACGCGCCTGGTCTATATCAGCCAAAATAAAATCGAATACTGTAGTTTACAACTTTACACAATCAACTAGCGGTTCAAAATAGAATAAAAAACTTTTTGAAATTGTTATAGATTCGGTACAGGGTAAAAATAATTATTAGAGCTAAGATAAGATATTTACAACTAGACTCGCTGTGGTGATTCTGAGCAATAGATTTAATATCCGCGGAGATTTGTACGCTGCTTGCGTACACATCATCACACGACAAGAATATCAAGCGATTAGAGGAATATTAATTTCATTTAAATCTGTCAGACACATAAAATTCATGGCTGTCCATATAAATAAAGAATAAACAGGTACTAATTAATTATATATAATTACTTTATAGTGATGCGTATTCGGATCGGTTCGTAGACTAGGTAATCATCAATACAGTATTTTTAGTTTTGGGTTTGTTTGTTGAGCAGCTGGGCTACCACAAGCTAATACAAAACCATCATGTTTCATGGCGTTATTATTTCAAGGTTACAATAATATTGTTGGAATTCGTACCATGAACTTATAAAGTATTCCAGCGTGTGAACGAGACGTCTACATTTTTATATGGCGTTATCACTGTCGCACGTCAGTGTCAACATGATGTAAAGGTATGACATGACAGTTGTATTTGAGTGAACGATTTAACGTGACGTCATCAAAACTGCTCTGGCTCTGCAACATTAAAGTATTCTTACTTTTATGTCATTTGTCAATGTATGATTGAAGTAATATTGAAGTAATAAGGGGGTCACCACAAAGTCTTATAGCATTATGAAAGGGCAACGACCGCATTGACTGTCAACTGTTGCAACAACAAACGTTCATTCAGAGCCCTCCAAGTTTGTTCAGAGAGCCATTCACACCCGCTCGAGTGTGAAGATGGTTACGAATGGTAATTAGTAGAGTAGCGTCCCTTTATTCTGAGGAACGTAAACAGATCAAGGTCAGGGGAGGTTGCAAGTGCGAGGGGACCGGGTTTAAGTGCTCGCAACACATTGCTCCCTAGAGACGGCTGGGGCGTGCCTGATGCTAACAAATCTCGACTTGTATACGCACCGGGCGATACCCTTGCAGTCATTATCTGTTTTATTGCTCTTCAGGAGTCACTGATTTTGTATTGTGTGTGCGAAGCCTGCGTAGTTTGACTTTAGGGCGGGTTAGGTGGAGCTCGTAGCAGCGTAGCAGTGTAGCAATATCGTAGCAATGTAGCAGTAGTGTAGCGGTAATGCTACGAATTTTTAACCTTTTATGACCATCGTCAATATTATTATTTCTTTAGACTCTCGGGTCTAGCCCGGACATTTGGAAGGCATTGGTGGGGCCGAAGCAAACACCAAGAGCATTCTATTATTATTATTATTTATTTATTGTGATAAAAACGACAGAATCAATTACAATTACCACATAATATTCCATAGAGACTAAACAACCATGTCAAGATTATTAAATAAAAATATAAATATTTACACAATGTGGTCGCCACTCGAGAACTTTTCTTCCCCATCGGTTGAAGTCATTGAGGTTGAAAACTAATAATTAATATAATATTAAATATACGATATAATATTGTATCGTGTTGTTAATGTTGACCTACTAGCTACTACTATTATATATTATATCTAATTAAAAATAAAAATAAATGTCTAAAGAATACTTGAACTATCTATAGACTGTAAAAGGTCTATAGATAGTTCAAGCAAGTTTACACAATGGGTTATTATTACTATTAGATACAATAATGCAAAGAGTATATAATTTACTATGCAATAATGTTGAATAATGTCAGAGTTAAGAATAATTAGATGAGAAAATTTATTCACTGTCACTACTGTCAGTCAGGATTACCCGTATTGCATTGGTCACTTATGCTTTCACAATAAGCCAATACTGCCGCAACAATGGTAGGCCACTTGTCATAAGAAAAGTCAAAATCAGTGTTGGCGTCACGGAGTGCATTAAGGTGGTGCAGAGGGCGAACAAGCGGTGGTCGCTCTAGCCCAAGTGACTTTTTGATGTAGATGTTGCGATAATTTTTTTTTAGTACCGTCAAAGTCTTTGCCAATATTATCAATTAATACGTTAACCATCATTAAAAATGTAGTAATTATTTAATCGCCATAAATATAAACATGTCTGTTTGCTACAAAAAAGTGTTGAATGAAAGTCTTCAAAACCAATATGATTTAAGAGATAATGTTGGGTTGGTAGTGTCTGTAGCCGTGGTTTATTGCGATTATAAATACTGATATAAATAGTTGGTCGTTATACACGGTGTCAGCGCGCGGCGTGCCCCGTTACAAATAGTGTTATTCTTCGCAAAATTCGCGTTGTAAATATACGTATTAACGTATTTCATAAGTACAGTAATTATGTAGCTTCAAGCTAAATCAGATATTATTACATTTATGGGCTGAGAATTTGAGACATTTTGTCTATTTCTACAATTCTAGGTAAGGCGAAATTAGAGAGTAACGCGGAAAGCTTTATTACATTTCGAAGAAACGCGCTCGGTTCTACGCCTTCAAGGCTCTATCTACTATTAATTTCCAAGCGACGGCATCAAGACTCCGTCAAAGCGCCTTGAGGCTAGGCACTTGCCACTTGTATTTTGTTGTAATCATTGTGATGATGACCCGACAATATAAAAAAACTTATAATCGGCCAAGTGCGAGTCGGACTTGGCCGATTCCATAATATTATCAAACGAACAAAAAAATTACGTATACGTAATTGTATGGGACCCCCTTAAATATTTATTTTATTCTGTGTTTTTGCATTTGTTATTAAAGCGGCAATAGAAATACATCATCATGTGTGAAAATTTCAACACATCATGAGATACAGCCTTATTATAGACGGACAGCCAGACAGACACACAGATAGAGAGACAGAGATACAGACTGACAAACAGACAGACAGACAGTTAGACCGCTAGACCGGCAGACAAACAGACGGACAGCGGACTTAGTAAAGGGAATTGATGTTCGGTTATTCCTTCCGTTCCTTTTCATTATCCTATTCTAGTATTTAAATGATTTGCTAAACGAAGCTCTACATCACAACGCTCGTTTTGACAATAGTAAAACCTAGTAATCTCTGCTACAGAAGTGTATGCATTCAGTAGGTAATTCTAATTGATATGGAAGCAGCGTATCCTGGTAGCAGCAGGCGTGGAGCATTGACGGGAGAGGGAGTGCAACATGATCATTCATTAACGCACGCTGCACGCTGTGAGCCACTCATTGAAACGCAAATTAATCTACGCCGCACGTTGCCGCGCCATAGTCGCACCACAACCGCAACGCCACGTGGCCGACACTACCACAGCCATGTCGTACACCATAACCTCTAATGAGTACCTTTTAATTCACTGCACAATTATTTAAACGTATTAATTGAACGACTAGCGATTAATTTAACTCACTGATTTACAATTAAAATTGCGTGTTTGTAAAGGGCCGCCACAGGTAGCCACTAGTTCTTCGTCAATTACCGAAACTCATGGAATATTCACGTTACTTTAATCACGTGCAAATTGTAATATGCCGCGCGTATGATCCGCTGCGGCCTGTAATTTAATCAGTAATTTATAATGGGATTTACATTAATTATAATAAAATTATTGTCGCGTTAAACCAATAATTAGATAGGTGAATTATACATAATATGCACCTACAATAAACAGTTACATCTTCTACTGCCTATCTTTTTTAAACTGTATGATGTCTCAGGATGACGTGCGGAGTGCGCAGTGTCACGCAAAACTTTAATTTTAAGTTCCGATTGACACTGTAAACTGTTATGGGCGGCTGTGACGCTTAACACCAGGGAACGCCTAGCTCATCACGTCAAATGCTTACTTAAAAAAAAATCATAAGGGTACATGAATCGTAGCTCTTTTAATGTTGACTGGGCAGTCAATGGGACACGAGTGCATGCGTGTGGCACACATATAGGGCGACCACACACGATGTGACAGTCACAGCGTCATTAACCCACGCTTGATTGCGTGTCGCGTGACACGTCATGTCACGCCGCGACCTGATGTGACGCGTTTGGCTAGTTAGCGATTTTAATTGGCTCCGAATTAATAATAAGCTCCTCACCTGGCTGATAACTATCAAAATGCTAATATGATTTAATACTAATTAAATACGTCACTTAATTTGATGCGAGGGTTAAGTTTTATTTGATAACTGTTGTTTAAATTAAAGTCTGAATTCTTTAGAGTTAATTGGTGATATCGAATTGTCACTTATTTACTTATGTTTTTTTGTTTACTCTTATTAGGCAAAGCATTTGACCACTGTCTCAACTGATGGAAAGTGATGATGCAGTCTAGGATGGTGCATGCTTGCCTGGAAGATACCTGATCACTCTCGACTTGAAGACTTCGAAATCGTAGTCCCAGATTATTTATTTAACGGGGCAATTCTGCCAGCATGTTGGGTACATCATCATCATCAATAGCCTGAAGACGTCCACCGCTTAACATAAGCCTCCCCCACTGAGCGCCATTTTGAGCGGCTGCACGGCTCAGTTCAGCAGATCGTCAGTTGACCTGCGACGGCGAGAGTACGCTATAATTGTATGCTGAGTCGGGGCCCATTCGTGATACCACGCAGCATTGCACTGCTTGGCACTGCTTCTGTTTGTGTGTATATTGTTTTGTAATGTCATTTATGTAGTGTAATGTTGTGTGTGTTACTGTCACGAATAAATGTATTTTCTTTCTTTTCTTTCTTTCTTTCTATAACTTTATTTTACAGTAGTAGCAGTACAGAGCACACAAAATGGGGAATCATCTTCAATATCAGTCTAAGATAATTAAGTTCTAGCATGGAATGGAAAGCTGCCTAATAATAAAGCTGAAATAGCCGCCTATATTCCCGCTTCACTCCACACATGTCACAGATACTACGGAGACGATAAATTCAGCAAATCACGCGTGACTGACGTTTGGGGTGAAATAAGGCGCACGACAAAGGACGCGATCGCTTCTACACGCGGCCGACAAGTGTGGCGCTGACTGTAATCGTCGAGGGAGGCATCTGATGCATGCAGGCAGCCAAAGAAGTTTATAGATTTTTTTAATTGATAAAATTTTTACATCATTGGGGTAGAAGGGCCATGCAACATTAAAAAATATTTATCTGGAGCTTTGCATTCATCGTGGCTCGATTGTCTATAGACAGTCCAAATGTACTTTGTACTGTTATCAAATTTAATTATCTTTGGCGGTGTAGTGAAGGCGCGTCGGTGACGTGTTACTGTCATCGTGACGTGACGGCCACGCTGTGTGTGGTCGTCATTAGCCGCGTCAATGTAGCTATTAGCGCAGCGGCGTTTACGAGCGGCGACGAAACAAGCATTGTTGTGTTTGTAAACATCCTGCACGGCGCTAGTATAGTAATTACCGCGGAACTATCGCTTTGAACGATCCATTCACTGCCTCCGAGCTCCAGCCTTTACTTCCGCTCTCATTCGAATGTGAACTTACTTATAACAGCACTATAAAACAACGAAGTTTGTGTTGAGTTTTAGTACAGCAAATTTATCAAATTCTACTTACTAAGTATATTATGACTGAGTACGAAACTCATAATTATAACGAATTGTTCGACGATATTGATATATTTTTATGTAAAAACAGGCAACTGTTCAAAGAATTGGTTATTTCAAAACTAAAATCATTACATAATAGTGCTTAGTAAATTTTATAAAGTAATTATGCCATCGTATGTACATTATAATGGTTTATTTCATTATAATATACAGTAATACATATCTATATTGTACCTACTTATTTATTACTTATATATTATTTACATTCATATTTCTATGACTTCTTAATTCTATGCATAACTAGTTTAGTATGGATCAAAACCTCATGTTATTAAATAATGTAAAATTAATAATTCGTCACTATATTCCTCAATAACTCGTCTAACTATTATACACTTGCATTTTCAAGTATATTTTATAGCGGCAGGATCGTTCATGCTATATGTCACTTATGTATTTTGTTGTCATAATAAGTCTGTAATCTGCCTAAAATTGTTCACTTACATCATATATTTTATGCCCTACTATTGGTAATCTGTTAATTGCTTTGTTTGTTACCTATACTTTGTAGTTTTATGTCTTTATGTAATGCTGTTGATTACCTTAAGAGCAATAAATAAATAAATAAATATTAATCATAATATATTTGGGTTACATATGGGTGAACAAAATGGGGTACCTAAAGTAAACTTGTACTCACTGGTACCACTGCATTAGCCCGGTTTGCATATAAGACCACATTATCTCTTCCTGCGGACTCCGTAAGAGGTGTCTAAGGGAATATCCAGAGAATGACCAGCAGCATTCTTCTTAAAATCTTGTGCGATCACTAAATTTCCTACAAGCGTGGTGATTATGGAAAATTAACCCCTATGATAAGTGCCCAAAGTGTCATTTTTAGGCGAAGACCTATGTTCAGCAGGACTTCTTCCGGCTGTTGATGTGAATAACAAACACTTTTGTTTTTCTATAAAACCAAAACATAATTATCACCTGTAACTTTATAGACTGACCTTGCGCAAATCAGGGAAAGAAAGTACAAAGTGCTGCCAGGAATTATTCAGCGCATCTTCAATGGAAAATAGGTATACAGGTCGCATTTTTGCATTATTGCAACCTGCAGCATCAAAGAGATACAAAAAGAATAAAAGTAAAACGTGAATATTATGCTCGTAACAAATGTTGGCGCGGGTCCACTTGACTCGACGCCACTACCTAGCCAACGTTTTCACTTTATCTGATATGCACGACAGAACTTGAAATACAAATTGCGGTACAGCCACACAAGAATAAATAAGCCCCGAAACACGAGATAAGTTTTTCACCTCTTTTCTCTGGCGACGAAAAGTTACATCATACAACCTCACAGTGCGAGATATTTCGCTTCCGGAAAGAGAGTTATTAATACAACTTTTATCCTATTCAGCCAGTGGGTTTGAGTGAAATCCCTATCCGGTTCAATGAAAACTTTTAAGTTTATTGGTAGCCTGATAAGTGTGAACACATAAATAAAAAATCTGAAGTCACGAACAAGAAGAGCGCTTTATGCGAAGAGTTTAACCAAAAGTTGTTGAAATCCGTATTTTCTTGCGTTCTATCTGTAATTCCGAGCCATTAGGCCGGCGTCACGTTTAACGCGGGCTGCCTTGATTCACGGGCGTCGTTATAAAGCGGCGAAAGAATCGTGCAATAAATCTCAGGCGGCGTCGAATGGGCTCGAAGGACGCGGCGGCTCCGCGGCACTCTGCGAATAACTATCGCGTTCAATGGACGATGGCTTTATTATATTAGTTCACTTTTACTTGCTGAAAAGAAAGTATTACGCACGGTTTACATTAAAAAAAGTAGGTGATTATCATGGTATCTTTTTAGTGGAATTTAAACTACTATGGCTAGCAATTTGAAAGTACGAAATTGAAACAAAAACATTTTTCATCAAATCTAACATACTTACTAATTTAATCCAAACTAATGATGTCTGAGTATTTTCAATTAGTTCCTTAGTATTTTAATAAACAGCGGGAATTTGTATCTGTGTTTCCAACTTACCGATCAGAGGCACTGCCATCTAATATGGTACAGCTCCTCAGTGGCTGCGAAAGTTTTCAGGGCTATATTTGTGTACCGACTAAATGTAGTCGTGGCTATTGGACTCTACTTAAAACTACGAAATGCTTATAAATTTACTTTTACTTTTACATGAGTATCAACTGCAACATTGCTGCAAATGAGTGCACTAGTTGCGGCTTCAACGGTTCCTATCTCTTGCAGCTCAAAGCATTCCGTGACAGCTATTTTCAAGTTCATAAAACACGGAGAATGTAGCGCTCCCACTCGTAGCGTCAGCGAGCCCGCGCTTTATTGGAAGACCACCTTCTTCTACTTACAAAAGGCTTCAAGAGCTAATATGTTCTGGAATTCGGAGAATTTTTGCAATTGGAAATGTCGTTTGAGTAATTTTATAACTCAGAATAGCGGAAATATCTATAAGGTAAGGGATGATCGTAATATAAAATGGATAAGAGACAGAGTCATATTAGACATTAAGTCATTGATGCAAGAGTGAATAGGTGGCTCATGAATCTGTGTGAAAGAAAGAAAGAAAGAAAGAAAAATTATTTATTTGCAACAGACAAAAATTATACGTGGCACAAAAGAAAGACACTATTGATAAATCTGCCACAAATCACCTACACCTTCGACTGCAACGTCGCTTGCCATCAGACGAGATATAGAAAGCATAGGTTTATATTCTATATAAAATCATAGCATTAAACCTAAAGCTCCTTAAACATAAAAGATGTGTCTGTTTGTCTATCTATAGCATCGTAGCTCCTAAATGGATGAACCGATGTTTTTTCGTTTCGATTTTACTGGGTTAGCTCTGAGGAAATCAAGAGTTTCAGCAATCTCGTATTATTCGTGATTTAATAGAAGGTTTTTTTTTATAGGTTTTGATTTGTTTGATAGGCTTGCGTTTGACCACCATCTCACCTGATGAGAAGTGACGATGCGGTCTGAAATGTAACACGCCTGCCTAGACTCCTAGTTGTTGCTATAATAAGAAATTGCGATTAAGGTAACATTTAGGTCTTATACAAATATAGTACCTACAAAATACTTTTTTTTACCAATAAAATAAAATAAATAAATAAATATGTGTGAACATTTCACACAGCGCTATTTAGCCCCAAACTAAGCAAAGCTTGTACTATGGGAACCTGCATATTTGAAAATAGAACGGAAAGCTCTCTCCTAGCTCATGCATTTTGCAGAAACGATGACGCTACTTCCGTTCTATTTTCAAATAAAAGTTGGTTGAATCGAGGCCTCAGCGCTGAGCCTCAGCGCTGAGGTCTCCTGAATCGCTATGCAGATAACTGATATAACACTTAGATACTTTTTTGTTTGTAAATACATACAAACGAAAGAATTTAAAGAATACAATAGAACACTCAGACGCAGAACAAGCAACTATGTTCATCACACAAATGTGTGTCCTGGGTAGGAATCGAACCCACAGCCCTTAGTTCAGAAGGCAGGGCTACTACCAACTGAGCTATCTGGCCCGTCAATGGTTTCAGAAAGACCTTTTCACTTCCAAAACCCACTTGAATTTGATTTTCTATGCCCAGGGTTCCTGTATGTTAGTCAAACTAATGTTAAGTTTACATACCAAATACTGTACGTTCATAGCAGACAGCTGATGATCAACAGACAATCAATAAGCTTTCACTATTTTTAGTTGAAATAAGTTTAACTTGAACAAACGTAGAAATCCGGGGGTATGTCTAGTTATCGTACAGGTCAGTAAGTCTGCACCGTTTGTCCGCAGACGTAGTGCACCTGCAGCTGTACCGCGACTGGCGCGCGGCGTGCAGCGGCGGCGGGTGCAAGGCGGCACTGTCCCTGCAGGAGTACCTTGGCTGCGAGCTCGGGTTCACGCTCGACAAGCACTCGCACACGCTCGCGCTAGTCTGCCGTGACCTCGTCGCCGTGCTCGCCTTCGAGACGCGCGAACGGCTTATACAGTGGCAGGTCAGTCAAAAAACAAAAGACAAATGACAAAAGACAAAGCAAGTATTGAATAAATGTTATTCTATTCTATTCTAAAGCGTTTTATTGCAAATATGCTATTCATAGCACTTTTACAGTCCTCACACATCTCTTTTCTGCAACCCTCATGTGGCCTGCAACGCTGTCTATGATAGTCTGCGGCGGTTACCATAGCTGGACTGAAAAGTGCTAAAGTTAAACAATTTGCAACAAATTATTTGATTTGATTCGTGCTTTATCGGATTACGCCACAAACTGCGCTAGTCCATAAAGCACGAAAACTGAATTTCTATGTAGATGTAGAGTTTGCAATTATGGGTTCTAAGTTGGCTTTACTTTTCAACCGAATTCTCAAAAGGAAGAGGTTCTCAATTCGGTTGTTTATGTGTGTTACCTCCATCATACCTTGGTCATTAATAATTGCTCTATTCTTCTATAGCTGGGTCTATAGCCATTTTATCAAAACCGGTTCAGTAATATGGTTTTCTAATCAAGATAACTGGAAAAAATATTGTGATAATATTTAATCCATGTAATCACTAATAAGGTGGAGGTTAAGTGCTAGACGTCGGTTCGACACCTTTTATAAATATTATTTGGATCAAGGTTCGTAGTTGGTAAATAAAGTGCATCACACAGGTGAAGGTAACCGCCCACCTGGGCGAAGCGCGGCACTACCTGGTGCTGGTGGGCGGGGCCGGTGGGGCTGGAGGCCGGGGCCGGCTGGCTGCGGGCCCGGCGCGGCTGCACCTGCATGAACGACGGTTTGCGCTCACCGCTGGTGTGCCGCCCAGACTACTCGGCATCTGGGAGCTGCCACATCTCAGGTACATTATTTATCATCACCAGCCTTTATGTGTCCACTGCTCTGTACACAAGATATACCTTCCTAATAAACCGGGTAGTTTATTAGGAAGGACGCTTAATTCATAATGTGATCAAATCCTGATAGTTTAAAACGCTTTGGTTTTATTTAGCGAACTTGGCACTTGAATAATCAACAAGTGTTCTTTGTTCAGGCGATACGGTGTTGTAGAAGGACGTTTCTGCTTTGAAGGCGGGTCACATTGTGGCAAAGGCGAGGGCCTGCATGTCCTCATCACTGACCAGGCGAAAGAGATCGCAAAAGACTTCAACCTCGCTTCTCAAGGACGCCTCTCACCCAAGAGACGACCTTTTAACTCGAAAAAAACAGATGGTAAGATCTAAGTATATTATAATATTTGTGATGTAGAAATTCAGCGATCTTTTAGTTAATGTAAAGATGATAATGTTTTTGCAACAGGCGGGGAAAGCCCAAAATCACACAAAGCGTATCGACCAGATACGCGACTCTCTGAACTTAACACTGTAGACCACTCGCTGCCCCCCATGGACCTTCGGCTCTACGAGGACCCGTGCCTTGGAGAGGAGGCTGGAGCCATCTCCCCGTACTGGCCCTCTACAGAAAGAACTCACTATCAAGACATGGGACACGGTGACACAACTTCGGTAAACGAAACCGTTGAAGGAACGGATACCGGAGCTTGGAACGCATCGGGTAACGTGTCGTTAGAGAGGTGCAGGAGCTGCATTTCCAAGCTGGGTGCGCTGTCTCGGTCTTCCACAGCGGCGTTGACCCCTGGAGCTAAACACTTCAACCCCGCGTGGACCATGGAAGCTCTCACAGAGAGCCATCCGGAGCCAAGCACCAGTGCACCGAGCTGTGACACGCTACCAGTAGCAAATACGATCGTTAAGACTGAAGTCTGCCGATGCTCATGCAGGCCACCTGAGAGGCCACCAAAACCAACTAGACTTGACCTGAATCTCAACAAGAAGCCTCCGATGCCATTGCCAGTGCAAACCTGCACTTGCACTCATGCTGCTGAAGAAAAAAACACAAGCAATATAGGACCCTATGAAAATTATGATGTGCCAAAATTAGCATCATTGGAGGTATGTGTTTGTTTCCAGTAACAAATATTATTCTTGTTTTTTTTTTTAGTTTAAAAGTTATTCTGATTATGATTATATGTTACAAAATTTATATTAAAAATATGTAATTTTACAGGTTGAAGGCGAGTACTACGATACCCCAAAACGATTAAAAGAATGTTTAAATAATGAGCTTTTTAAAATAACAAAAAGTTCCACATCTAATGCAGTGATATTAAAGAAACCCTGTGGGTGTCTCTTAAAGTTTGGTAGGAGACGGAAAGAACCCACGGTAATCGACACCGATGAACACATACAACCAGTCAGCTGCCCGTGCCAAAGAGTCACCGACTGGGCTAACAACTGGATAAAGCTTCCTTACTGTAGAAAAAATAACATGTCAAGTGATAATTTAGTCCCAAATAAAGAAAACGTAAAACTGGAGACAAGCGCTCGCAACGCTATTTACGCCACAATAGATGTCTCTCGAAAAACCAGAAGAAAAACACATCCAGTCGAACCCGACGAGTTTATTCCCCGAGTTGACGCACAAAAGGTTGAGATCGATCAAGGACCCCTCGCAAACTATGAAAATCTCAATTTCGCCCTATCCTTAGAATACTACGAAAACGCAAAGGATCTATTGAGGAGAGCCGGAGTCACGCAGACGGAGCTTGACGCCATCGGTGCTAACCTGAGGCCAACGACGTTCGCCGCCGTCAACGACCAAGGAATGTGCACCAAGTGCGGTCACCCACCTGCTAAAAGCGCAAAAGATGGAAAAGAAGAACCTTCGACCATCATTCTTGGTGACGACTACCTGATGATGGAGCCCAAATCACTGGACAACAAGAAAGAGCATTGCAAGTCTCTACCATCGGGGTACACTCCGATGTCACCAATCGGCGGGTTCGCGCTCGATACTCTCAAGCACCCCGCACGGAGTCCCATCAATAGGCTTCTGGAGGAGAAGTCCGCCAGCAATCCTACGCTTTGCGCCCCAGATCAAAACGGCGACGCGCCCGGGCAGGAGGCGGCCGAGACACGACCGTCGCGATCGGATCGTGATAGAGTAGAGTACAGGAAACGGTCAAGCTCTGCAGACTCATCGCGGTTCCTCGAGGACGTTAAAGAGTTCGAAGGCAGCGTGGGGAGCCACGCATCTACATCATCCATTGAGACGTTACGGGATGGGGCCGCGGGGGCCGGGCGGGGGCGGGGCGACGGACGCATGGAACACAAGCACTCGGACGCGGATAGCTCGGAAGCATCAAAGGGGCGTGGCGCGGGCCTGCCGCTCAAGGAACGTGGTGCCACCGTGCCTTCAGGGGGGCAGGTGGGAGGGGGCAACCGGGACTCCTCCAGCTCGAATGACTCCGGCGTCTCCAGCTGGTCGCTGCGTCGCGGCACCGAGTTCGAGCTGCCGGCCACCACCGCGGCTGCAAGACGACACTATAGGTAAATATCAAAATAGAACTTAGAATTACATTAACGGTTATGAAACAAAAACCAAGGTATATTGGTCGTAAGGCTGCAATAATAAAGAATTTTTAACAGTCAAGATTCCACATAGCGGTTGCCTCGTGAGCCAAGGCAAGGTAAGTTTGTCCTTCTCAGCCTTCACAAGGTTTTTATGTGGACTGGTGATGTCAAGAAGCACTGCAAGCTTATTAACTATAGTAACCCTGTCTGTGAAGAATGATCATGTCCAGTTCTAATGATCCATGGTATCTCCAGACGTGCCCGGCCTGCGGCGACAGATGGAGTGGCCCCGCGGCGCGCGCGCTCCATGGGGCGTGAGGGGGGCGGGGGCGCGCGGGGGGTGGGGGGAACCAAGTCCTCCTCCGCGGAGGCTGAAGTACCCGTGCTTGCCATCAAGCCACTCAGAGGTAACGTTCATTACTTTCATTAGATATTAATATATTTTTTAATGCTTGCTTCACACCAACATCACACCTGAGGAAAAGTGATGAAGCATTTTATGTTGGAGCACGTGTTTCTATTCTGTCATTCACTCCTGAGTTTAAGAAACGCAGTTTTAATTTTAGAAAACAAAGGAAGCCGAAAGTGCATTCCCCTCCTCAGCCGAATAACGAATAAAATATATTAGCTGATTTGAGACTGTCACCAATAAAACACTAATCAAAACAATACCCAGCAAATTAATGTACGCCTTGGTTCCATATTGTGTCCTGAATTTATCCGTCATCTTCATTAAACCGTATCTCCCCGCAGGAGTATTGGACACGCACAGCACGTCTAGCGGCACGTCCGACATGTCCGACTACATCGAGACTCTGTCCATCTGCTCCTCGCATTCTTCCACTGATACGCCCATTACTATGAGGTAAGAAATTAACAAATTACGGTTCAAAACTAAGATTGAAAAGATTTTTTCTTCTACTTTCTGTTTGAATGCTTTGAGAACTCAGACACTGTTTTATGATTAGTTTGATTTTTAATAATAAAATTCAACCAGGCTCTCTTCTACTATTTAGATTGAGACAGGGGGAGTGATCACGTAACTTTAATCTCAATCCAACAGCCAAATACAAATACTCAATCCAAAATTATATGAATAGTAAGGTGTTGCAAATAAACTTCATTTAGGAACTGTCAAATTCATATTCAACTCGGTCACAATGAAGTTACGGGAGCATCTAGCTTTTTCTGCATCGGAATCTTGTAAACCACGTCTGTTTGTCAAGCTTAAGCCAAGACAAGGGTTCTGCAAGCTGCTTCGTGATTCTCAGAAGTCTCGTCTGTATAAGTGTACATATATATCGGATGGTCCGCAGGGTGCCCCGGCAGACGACGAGCACGCTCCGGCCGCGATCGGGCAAGGAGTACCAGAACCTGGACCCGCGCCGCCTCGCACACAACCTCACGCTCTACCGGAACCTGCCGTGAACTACCAATATACATCACTACACCTTACCCTATCAACCAACCATTCAAATGTTTTATTAACATCCTATTAAGAAAGCTTTCGGTCCTGGAACAAGTCAGAAACTGGGTTTCAAGGTCTTCACCCACATGGATCCAAGCTGTGGATCCAAGTGAATAGAGCCATAATTTTAGTAAGGCTCGTTGGTTGCCTATAGCACAAAATATATATAGTTGTGTATAAAATCTTCACGCATTGGGAATAATTTCCGATGGGTATTGTGCAACTATTTCGTAAGAAACCATATCAACACTTTGGTCTGTCATTGCAGCTATTTTATCTTGACACACGAAGAATAGATTCGTTTTCTTGATCGCATTGATTTTCAGCATCCAGTTTTTAATGATCTAATCAAATCTCATCAATCTAATCAATCAAGTATGTCTTTGACTAAATAACGATGACACCATGACAGACATTATGACCAAACAGTAACAGTTTCGTAGTAGTTGCATAAACAAAGTCTACGCAAACTAATTTCCCAATGTACCTAATGAAGGAATTAAGCTATGAAACATAAAGCAATAAATAATAATTATCATTATCCGATAGAAATATTTCAGCTTGTATAAAGTTTACAAGCAGACTGAGAATTCAAACTTTGGTTTCGTTATATCAAAATGCTTTGTGTTGTCTGTTTTGTGAATGATTTACCGGCGCTCCTTTATTACAAACTCTCGAAGTGTAGAGACGGTTTGGTTCCGGTTTGTGTATTTTGTATTGAGAGATCCGTCCATGATCTGTATCTGGAACCGCTTTACTTTACACAGTTTACTCATGCTTGCTTTTATAGAAATCTATAAATATTTTGTTCAAATCGTCTCGTATTCTTGTAATGTCATGTACCACATTATTGAGACTCATGTGCATCCAATTTGATATATAAGTATAATAAGTAGCTAATTATACAATAACATCAAAATCAAAGTTGATTTTAGATAACATTTTCTTAACTCATTATGTAGAATACACCATTACCACAACTCAAATCATTGTCAACTAAACGAATTAACACAGGTGAAATAAAAACTTTTTGTACCGTATCTGTCGAGAGCGACGACTATAGCCAAGACTCAACCAAATATTGTTATTTCTAGTCATTCGTAACTATTATTAGCATCATTTGTAAATATAATCTATAATTAAGATGATGTACATTATTACTAGAATTTCTACAACGACTATCTTGTCTCTTTGTTATGACGATGTATTTTGATATTTGGAGTTTATCTCATCGAGGAATTAAATGCGTGTGTGCGTGAGAGGATGAATGTGTGTATGTGCGACAGTGTGCGTGCCCAATATTCTATTGAAACTCACTATAGCAATAAGCAGTGCAACCAAAGGTGATTTGTATTATACATTAATTAAAACTATATTGTACTTAAATAGTTTATTAGCGAATGTACTTTAAGGTATGGGGAATGGTTTTTGTGAGCGCTGACGTTTCGGATTGGTTACACTGGATACATTGCAACCTAATTGAAAACAGACAAATTAAATATCTTTTTAGATAATGTGCGCTCTAAGATCAACTCTTTTTGTATCAGGCCCAGATGATTCGGGTAATTTTTTTCTCTTGACATAGTGGCCTCTTCTAGTGTGACAAACATTATATCAAGAATCCACTCTCATGTCAAAAATAGTGCATTGAGATGTGAAAACCATTCAACTGAGATGAACCACACTCTGAAAATTATATACTGACTCAAAAAGGTTCAACTAACCGATGACAATCTCAAGGCCTTTTTCTTAGACTTTTTTTTACCTGTTTTCCATTTGTACTTAATGCCAATGAAGTTTCACATAATTTATCGATGAAAAGAAACAAAAACAAAGTAAAATATGAAAAGTATTATGTGTTGTGTTATTCGCTGGTTTGAAACGTTGGCTGGAGGGCACTCAGTCGCGTTGTGAAGGGCGCGGGCGAAGACTGGAACGTAAGCAGGTTGTTTAGACATTATGCTAGCGGATGAATTTATAAAACAACTTAATTGGAATTTCTCAATAAAATGTGAATAAGTACAACGTGGTCTTTTATTATACGCCCAATTAGCGCTGCGACGCACCCTAGAAGGTAAAGAATAATGATGACAGAGGAAAAATTCTAAGGAATCTCATTGGGTGACAAAGAAAAATTGGCTTTTTTTGAGCCGATGTTGGAACGGAGCGAGCCGGGATGCCTTAATTAGCGTGTTCATGATTCGAGCGCCGCTCCTGGTACCTACCCTCTACTAATATTTAATGAGGCCAGCGGGTTGGCGCGAAGAGGTGACCTTTGATATTACATCAAAATGTAGATCAAAACCGTTTCAATTTTCTGTTTGCGTTAGAGATTAGCTCCGCTTTTGTACCAAATCCGAAATATTTGAAATGAAATCGTTTCGGGGAATATATCAATATTATCACGATATCGTGATCACGAAAGTGCGTGTACCTTTGACAACAAGCCAAATATCACGCTTGTGTTGTTGAAGAAAAGGCTTAATTTAGCATCAGGTTTATTATGTAAAAAAAATTCAAGTGCATGCGACGACGTGTCAACATATTAGAGTGTTACTTATATTTCTTTTTTAGAGATAATATGTAGACTTATTGATAATGCTTTTTGTTCTCCATGAACAAAACACATATTTATTGTAAACATTAAATTAAATAATACAATATTAGCCTAGATGATATATTAGATGTTTCTAAATGAACTCAGGACTCGAGATGTAAATGTGCGTAATCTTGAATGCTACTGTTCCTACAGTTTTTTTTACCATCGATGGGCTAACATTTGACCACGGTCTCATCTGATGGTAAGCGACAACGCGGTTGACGATGGAACAAGCTTGCCTAGACCACTGGTTCTCTCTAGCCTTAAAAACTCCCAGAATATATTTTCAGGAAACAATGACGCTGGTAAGTTGTTTCATTGCTGTCCAAATTATAAACGAGGAATGGGCGAGGGGTATAGTAGCATCACAGAAAAAACTACAAACTAATAAAAGTGAAATTAATCTTAAGTGTTTAATAGATCCCTGTTTTAACTAAATCCAGGTGTAATTAAAGGCAGACCTGGTTATTCCTTTTCTAAAGAAACCGGAGGCCGAGACGAGGGCTCTCCAACTCATTAAAACGAGACATCAGCAAGGCGCTGCTTTTTCACGTTTAATAATGTTTATAGCGACCTTCCTCGCGGGCTCGGCCTGCCCTTTGATTATAAACGAGAGCTTTTCATAACGGCTGCCAACAGTTACCTACAACCTGTCCCTGCCCGGACTACAAAATTATGCCAATTTTACTACTAATAGGTATCTGTAAGCGTAGGTGGACCGACGATCTAGTTAAAACCGTGGGGAGCCGACAAATGCAGGAGGCAAGCAGCCGCACAAAGTGGCCCTTTGTGAGGGAGGCCGATGTTCAGCAGTGGATGGGCTGGCTGTTGATGATGAGGATACCTAGCTCTTCTTGTCATGATTTTAATCACTCAAGCTTACTTAATTGAATTCACTTCATCAAATGAACTGAATTCACATTGCCATATATTATTTCCCGCGGAGTTTTCTTTGCCTGGGATCTCACAACCAGACCAGAGCCGCAATTTATCAACTGATATATTAAAATTGAAATCAAATAATTTTATGCTGCCTATAAAATGTAGGATCGATAATTATATAATAGCTTGACTCGAATGTCAAATTAAGTTAGGCTTTTTATGATTTTAATCAGATTCAAGGAATTCTATTCTTTGCATCATTGACTTTATAACGGTTGATTACCATTTTATGCCATACAGTTGATTCCAAGTCGCGCACCGAGTTATGGAGAGAGCTCGGCGTTTCCCGTCGAGATAAGATCCGGAATGAACGAAATTTCCCCATGTCTGGATTTTTGATATCATTACGGATTTTCTCAAAGTTAATAATATATTAATAATATTAATATGTGTGGACATTTCACACAGCGCCATCTAGCCCCAAACTAAGCATAGCTTGTACTATGGGAACCAGATGACTGATACAATACTTATACACTTTTTTTTGTTTGTAAATACATACATAGAATACAATATAACACCCAGACGCAGAACAAACATCTATGTTCATCACACAAATGTTTGTCCCGGTTAGGAATCGAACCCACAGACTACCAACTGAGCTATCGGGCCCGTCAAAGTAACACCCATATTCATAGAATAAACATAATAGTGCAGAGCACAAAGACAAAGACAAAGTGTTATATTGCAAATAGGCTATTCACAGCACTTTTACAAGTCAAATTAAATTAAATTATTATAATTACTAAGCAGATAAAATCACAAAGTGCACAATGTCAATTATTATTACTATATAATGGCAAGCCTATTCCAATAATTGTTTGAAAAAAAAAAAGAGAAATTCTCTCTTCCACTACAGGTGCAAGCAATCACAGATAATGAGATCATCATCATCATCATCATCATTATTAACAGCCTGAAGATGTCCACTGCTGAACATAGGCCTCCCCCAGGGAGCGCCACTCAGAGCGGCTGCTCGACTCTTGCATCCATCGGCTCCCCGCGGCTTTCACCAGGTCGTCGGTCCACCTAATGGGGGGCCGGCCTACGCTGCGACTTCCAGTTCGTGGTTGCCACTCGAGAACCTCGAGATAATGAGATGTAGATATAATATTATCAAACCATTGTCGAACTAGATAAAGGGCGACAAGCACGGCCATCAGCCGAGCTCGTGTGACACAAGCTGTTGGCATGCACTATATTTTATACCGACGCGTGCGCAAGCATAGGTACCATTCTAAGATTGGTATACCTATTTCTTATCATATCCTAGCACTAGACGCAGCCCGTGGATTCACCCGCATTTCTTCATACGAGATCTAATACCCTAATTAACACCGTTCTTTCTCTATATGATTGTAAAGTAGATAAAAAATAATTGAATAATTATAATTAAAAATTTAATCTAAATAAATTACATATAAGTGTATAGAATTAATAGTTATGTAGGTTTTTATTAGCTCTGTGTATGTAGGTACATTTATTATCGTGGTATTTATAAATATTTTAAGACATTATATTATTTATTTAATCTACTGATGGTTTAACGACACAAAAATTATCAACACGTGACACATGTGATGTGCTGCGCATTTATTTATTACAAAAGCCAGTGCAAGACAAAACTTAATAAGGTGTAAGTAATTTCGCTTTCTTTAAACCTTCTTAGTAATTATCGTATGACGTTGTCTC
Source organism: Ennomos erosarius (assembly GCA_963580505.1). Lineage (NCBI taxonomy): Eukaryota > Metazoa > Arthropoda > Insecta > Lepidoptera > Geometridae > Ennomos > Ennomos erosarius. Next base: position 13,248,896 of record OY756987.1, read on the forward strand.
GTTTTGTTACTTCGCCCCTTGCCCGCAAGCAATCAACGTACGTTATAATCTTTGACTAGGACCGAATGTAGTGCACAGTTACGGTATGATTTACTTCATGAAAATTGTCATTCTGGTGAACAATGTCCTTGAAACAAATCGTACACCCCAATTGCCAAACCGAAGTAATACGCCGCGCGGTCTGATAAGCGAACATGCCGGTTTAAACGGGCCTTTATACTTACTTACAGACTGTGATAATATAGTGTAGTACTGTAACTTAAATAAAAGCAATTACTCATGTTGTGAGCCAAACATGTATTTGCCACAAGCGCGAGCAAAGTTAGACTTCATAGTTTTATTCGAAAAGTTTAAGACTTTCCTCGAAAAATACACAGAGAGACAGACAGAGAGAGAAAGAGAGTAAGGGAGAAAGATTTTTTTTACTTTTCTCAGAGCGCTGAGAGTCAACAATCGGGCGGTCATGTGCCGTGAATGGGAGCTGTAACTTTTTTATTCAATTTGCTAACTTGCGAGCGGTGAGTGTTGAACGAGTTGTTTTAACCAGAGATTTTTTTGCCGTTAAGTGCCAAGTTGAAAAGTTGAGTCGCCTGTAGCATAATTATGTTGGTATATAAGTGATTTTAATTTACTGCGTCATATTCAGTCGATACGTCTACCGCTGAACCACCATCACCACCACCATAATCATAATTGTCATCATCATCATCATCATCACCATCATCATCATCATCGTCATCGTCATCATCAACAGCCTGAAAACGTCCAGTGCTGAAACCTCAGTGTCCAGTACCCAGGCCTCCCAGTCGCAACTGATAACTAGCAGTGGTAGTCTAAAGGTAACCTAAAGACAAACTGCAGAAAAGTCTTACCTACCTATAGACGGGCCCGATAGCTCAGTTGGTAGTAGCCCTGCCTTCTGAGGGCTGTGGGTTCGATTCCCATCCAGGACATACATTTGTGTAATGAACATAGATGTTTGTTCTGCGTCTGGGTGTTATATTGTATTCTATGTATGTATTTACAAACAAAAAAGTATCTAAGTTTTGTTCAGTTATCTGGTTCCCATAGTACAAGCTATGCTTAGTTTGGGGCTATGTGGCGCTGTGTGAAATGTCTACACATATTTTTTATTTTTTTTATTTTTATAGTGGCTTCCAGCAATCATTTAATCTAACATTCTAATACGACAGGAAGCCAATATTTTATTCAACCTTAATCTATATATCACATCTAATCGCCTTCAATAAAATAGGTACAGGTGGCCTTCAAAACATCAGTTCCAGTGTTGCTATCTCAGCTGACTAACCAATAATAATACTCAAACGTGATCTTGCGAAAGTTCATATTTAATACAAAATGAGACAAGAATATCTAGTTTGTCATGCACTATCTACCTACGGTATGCCGATATGGTCTTATAGCATTATTACTTCAATATTACTTCAATCATACATTGACAAATGACATAAAAGTAAGAATACTGTAATGTTGCAGAGCCAGAGCAGTTTTGATGACGTCACGTTAAATCGTTCACTCAAATACAACTGTCATGTCATACCTTTACATCATATTGACACTGACGTGCGAGAGTGATAACGCTATACAAAAATGTAAACGTTACGTTCTCGCGCATGAATACTTTACAAGTTTATGGTACGAATTCGAACAATATTATTAACCATATAGTATAGTATAGAAGTATAGTAACCTTGAAGCATTACTGTCACGAACCATGATGGTTTGTGTATGCTTTGTGGTAGGGCAGCTGGTGGTCTACGTGACTGCCCTAGATGTCTAACGCAAGAAGACAGCGAAAAATACTATAACTGGAGCGATGATGTAAAATACGAGAAGTAGGATGCAAGATGCAAGCAGCCACTCAAAGTAGCGTTTAATGGGGGAGGCCTATAAAGCATAAGCTTAGCAGTGAACGTCTTCAGGCTATTGATAATGATGATAATATTAGGCAAAATCTAATTGATTGCTGGTTTGGATTGGTAGTTTGTTTATAATGAATCAATTAACGTTACGATGAGTACCAAGGGTTTTTTAATATTGAAGTATTATACAAACGACTAAAACACATTTATAAAATGCTAAGGGCATTAACTTTACAACCTTATTATTATCAAGCACCGTAATTACAAACGATAATCTAGCATTATCATGTCGTAAAAGGTTAATTACCGTTTAATCCTTGTTATGGCTTTCCGTTAACGTCACTAAAATACAGAGTGCGTGATCGTTAACTAGAGTTCACAGTCACCAGGTGGGAGCGATTCGTGGAAATTGACAACTTTACCTTTGTCTTTGTCTTTGCGTCACCCGCTGATTTCCGTTTCCGAGCGAGAACTCTCATATTACAGAGTAAAAGTTTTCTGTGTTGATCTTGGTACAGTTTACAATCTGTGAGCAAAACATCAAAATCAAAATAAGTTCTAAAGTCATACAAATAAACCAACAAACAGACCAAGTTAGTACCTGATAACACAGACTATAATTATATTATCAGGATATACTTTTAGGAGTGGAAAGTACAGGGGTGGATCTTATCCCGATTTGATCACGCAGTTATTTTTATTTAATACTAAATATAGTATTTGCCTGCTACTTTTTTTCTTACTAATAATTACTAAACATGTGCTATAAAAAGATGAAAGCTGCATGCTTTAAAGTTTATTCAAAGAAAGTTAAAGCTTAAAACATCATAATAGGTATTAATTAATACTAAACTCGACTAGACCTAAAAATCTTGACATAAGCTCAAATTTGTTAAAATAGGTAACTCCACTATCCCACCCACACACTAATTAGTCATGCACTAGCCTACCCGGTATCCGGATTGGTATTTCAAGAATAAAGTGTTTCTTCCAATTTCAAATTTAAAGAACAGGCCTCCATCGAATCCGATCAAGAACCTTATTAGAATGCACGATTTAAAGTCTGCGATCCAATTTGCTGGTGAGCTTTCAATCTAGTCTTTAACTGTTTTACATCTATTGAGTGGAATCCCCCCATTTCCCGTTTTACCCCTCTTTTCTTATTCTGTCGGCACCTGGGGGGATCACCGCAACGTCTTATAGCATCATTACTTCAATCATACTTTGAAAAATGACATAAAAGTAAGAATATTGTAATGTTGTTGACGCAGAGCAGTTTTGATGACGTCACGTTAAATCGTTCACTCAAATACAACTGTCATGTTATACCGTTAATCATGTTGACACCGACGTGAGATATTATTGTAACCATGAAGCATTACTGTCACGAACCATGATGGTTTTGTATTGGTTGTGGTAGGCCTGCTGATGGAAATCTGTTTAGCGGTCAGTGGCATTATAAATTATAAAGGATTGCAAGAGAGAGAGGAAATAATGTAAAACTAATAAGTATAACTTCGGTCGTTGAAACAAAATAAAATAAAATTAACTAAGTATTACTTAACGCAAGCAGCTTATGACTATCTACAACATATTTGGACTGTATATTATACCGTGGTGACCTATACACACATATAATAAGTTCCTACTTTAGGACGTAGGTGTACACAATATGGTGCATAAAATTGGCACGTTGAATTGTAATGATTATTCATTGCGTCAATAAAAGGCCAATGTTAGAATAGAATAGAATAACATTTATTCAATACTTGCTTAAGCTATGGTACAGAAAATGTTATATTAATGTTACATAATATGAACTAAGAATTAGAAACAAACCCAAAACAAGTATTGAATGGGCGTCGGCTCAGCATGTGCTGGTTGTCGACGACAGCCAGCGCTGGTTTTCAGCCTAGACCCAGAGGGCGTGGAGACAATGCACAATCCGAAAAAGAAAAAAAAAAGAAAATAATGAATCTTAAAAAGGTAAACTTAAGGATTAAACTTAAAAATCGAAAATACCAGAATACTTACATATAAACAAACTTACATACATAATTATGGAACTAATTAGACACTACACACTATACACAAACATTATCATGTCTTGTTATATTTCATACATAATTATTGTACACATAAATAAACTTATCAACCATACAATACATGTTATAGGCACTATAAATAATACAGGAAATTAAATTAGGCATGTAAAAATTTAAATTATTATATGTTATTATTCGAATTAAAGTTTGTATGTTTTTACTGATGCTCTTGGACAAATTAGGTGGTTTTTCGTATTGGCTAATTAACATTTATATCAGGAGTTTCTATAAACTGTGTGAACATAAATATTGCTATATAAACACAAACTCTTCATAAGATTTCATTTCTGTAGTCAATTATATTATTTAGGCGTTCGTAAATGATCTTTCACATAATATGGTAAATTAATAGAATATTTAGCAGACATTATTATATTATGTAATTTAAAATAATGCAGCACGTCTCCGGAGGGCCACAGTAATAGAGTTGCAACGCGCTAAGTGATTGCGGACGTAGTGCAATAAACGACAGAGTGACGACTTTTTTTCATCATAGGTAGTTAGACTAACATCACGGTCGAGCCTGATAATAAGTGATCACGCGATCGACAATGAAATAAGCTTGCCTAGAAGGTGAGATAGTGGTCGAAACGCAAGCAAAAAATAGGAAAAAATCACAAGATCATACTTAATTGAAAATGAGAAAATGAGTTCATACAGTATTATGAATTAACTAGCTTTTGCCCGCGGCTTCGCACGCTTGTGTTATGTTATTTTTACGTTATAGTCTAATACGAAAAAACGCCATCGCTACATGGTTAACATCCCGCATGTGCGAACAAAGCGATTTGCTTCCACATTTATCTTGCGAACAGCCAAAGAGTGGAACGCTTTGCCATCGATTGTGAATAGGTATCTTCCAGGCAAGCGCGTTACATCCTAGACCGCATCTTCACTTACCATCAGGTGAGATAGTGGTCAAGCGCAAGCCTATTCATCAATAAAAAAAAACAGAATAATAGATCATGCATTTCGTACACAACATAAAAATCCACTGAATCTTTTCGAAGCTGAGCACAGTAACCTGTATTAGCATAGGTATAGGTATAACGCAAGCATAGCCGTGAGTGGAAGCTATTTAAGCCATTACCTAAAATTAAATGTTTAGAGTCTAATATAGATTTATAACAATAAAAGAAGTTTCAAACAAAAAACTACAACAAAAAGAAATCATCATCACTTCACTCAGGTCTTTAACAGAAGTTTCAGTAAGTTTTGATTAGTTAGTAGTTACCTAAGCAGGCAGATACAGTTTAGAAAAATATGGAAGAATCACACACGTTGATCCTGTTTTGCTCAGTTTTACATATTATCCGCGCGCTTTTTGTTCCATTTACGACACATTTTTTACCTTCTTAAGTTTGGTTCCATACGAATTGAGTACCTAACTACCTACACATAGCCAGTGTCAATAATAAGTTTATAAATTGCTGGAGATATGCATTTACCTGTACGACGCGCACATAATTAATTTATCTTAATACTAATTAGGAATTACAAATACTAAACCACCACTCCTTAAAGAATCGACAGTTATAATTATTATTATGTCCACTATTTTCCACGCTGTCTCATTCCCAACATACCTACCTACTGATGAAAGTGAGAAATCGTCATTACATAATTATTACTAACACCCAAAGATAGTTACTTAGCTACTATAACTTCTTCTTGAAGTAACCGAGTAATCAATCATTTTCTGCTCCCATGGTTTGTTTAAAAGCCCACAGATCTAAAATATTTTAACTATTAAAAACTTATTTCAACATGCAAGAAGAAGAAGAAGAACAAATAAAAAACGTACGAACGTTACGCGCCATGTTGTTAATTCGAGGATACAATTTTATTGCCATAATGAATACCTACATATTAATTATTATATCTAAATACCCACCCTTTTTAAACATTTTTCATCAAATATTTCGTATCATAGGCTAAATACAAATAATAGCGGCTTACTTTAATGCCAAAATAAAAAAAGGTTTAACACAGATTAACGAAAAAACTTATCTATATGTAAATACATATGATTTTTTTGGGTATAGGTACTTACATAATGAACACATTGTTTTTCTCTAATCTGCATTGCATCGAGCGCAGACGAAGTTATCGCGCGTTGTATTTCGCCGTAGCCCGAAAAGTGTGATACACTGCCGGTAATGCAGGCGCACCAATTGTTATTTACTGTTGTAAAACATGCATTAAATTACTTTTCTTTTTTTTTTTAAATTTATATGGAGGGCTTTGTCGCTTAGCTACCACATCGCCCTGTTAGCAGAATCACAAAATATAATTTTATAAGTACATCTAGTCCTTATCTAGGCCTAAAGTTAACAATTTATACAAAATCTTTGCGTGGGCTGAAGTAGGCTCCACCAAAATACTATTGCATATGCCGATATCCATATCTCTTGCAGCACCAAACTGCGTACGTCTAAACGCTGAGTTCCGGACACATTCCAATAGAACATGCTGTACGTCTTCTATAACACCACAGTCAACACAATTAGGAGATGTTACTTTTTTCATCAGGAATGCGAACTTGTTCGATGGAACGTATCCAGATCGCAGCCTTAAGGCTGTTACTAACGTTTTCCTGTCCAACGCAACTGTATCTATCCATGGGTAATGTGAAATCAGTGGTTGAATCGTTCTGTACCATATACCCTTCTCCCTAGATCTCTCATCGAAATATTCTTGCCAATAAGAATGGCACTGTTTTCTAACAAATCGTACACGATCGAAATGAAGAGGCAAAATATTTAAAGGAAAACCTACGCCATATTACTTAGTGCGTGCGTGTGTTATTATTATGCCTATTGCTTAGTGCAGTGGGGATTGTTCAGAATGAAATACAAAAATATAGGACTTCCGTACTCAAAGAGTAAATCCTTATTACTAAACCTCCGCTGTCCGTCTGTCTGTCGGTCTGTCCACCAGGATGTACTCATGAATCGTGATAGTTAGACAGTTGAATTTTTCACAGATGATATATTTCTGTTGCCACTATAATAACCATGGTCCGTATTCAAAGGGACAGATAAACAGACAAATAAAAAAAATTGGTTTTACTTCATATTGATAAGGAATTATAAATTAAAACTATTACAATTTATTTTTGTAATCACAAATAATACTCTCACAGTTTGTAAAACATATTTATTCGCCGTCATGCAATATAACGCTACTGCTTCCTCCATTTTATTTAGCCCACGTCGGTTGCGCAGCAGGCAAACAAATTGACTGTGTGTCCAGGTTGGGGCGCTACAAAAACATCGAGGATAGTCAACAGAGATGTTTTTGCGCGCCAACTCAACAGCGAAGGTTCGGGCGTATATGAACCGTGCCATAATAGTAACAGAGTTTTTTTCTTTAATCTGTGCATCCGGATAAACCCGAGATAAAATTACTGTCAGTAGCAGTGTAGCAGAGTAACTTTTTTTTTCTTTCATCTATGGTTAGTAGCCAAAATATAACTTACCTTTTGACAATGGCTAAATACCTACACTATGTGTGGAACCAAAATATAAGACAAAAAACTTACCTTGAGGCCTTGAATCAGCCATCTTGTTAAAATGTCGTTCCGTTTCATAATGTAATCTTAATCATTTTCACCAAAAAAAAATTAACGATTTATAAAATTTAATATATCCTATGTTTTGCGCCGGGTTTTTCTAAGCTTATTAGTGAATACCGCATGAAAATCCGTTCAGTATTTTCGGACTTGTGCCGTAACAAACAAACAAACAAACAAACAAACAGACAAAATGTCTAAAAAGTAACTTAACGTGATCAGCGAAAAATTTCAAGCCAACCTGTGTTATTTTTTTTTCGATATCTTGCATTTACAGATTTTTTTATCTCTACAGTTTTATTATATGTATAGTATGTATAGAATATAGAATATAGAATAGAATAGATGACAGTTCTGTTAGTTGTTATAAACAAATACTATAAACTGCGCCGCTCTGGTAACAAAATAATCGAGGCTGTCTCTGACAATGTCCAGAGTCCAATATTTACACATTGGATATCTGTGCATATGAACGAAAACAAAAAATGACGTAGCACGACAGTGTGTAGCCGTCGTCGGGTATGATAGTGTAATCGGAATATTTTGTTAATTAGTTTTTTTTCTTTTTTATTCCTGTCTGTAGTTCTTTTTATACATTTTATTTTACGTTTTATTATTATTAAGTATTGTATTGAGTAATCTAGTAATTGTCATCTTTTTAAACTTTTAAGTTTTGATGGGTCTATTGCCTGAAATAAATGATTTTTATTTTATTTATTATTTTATTTTATTTATAAAACAAAATAAGGGCCTGAATCGAGTTAGAAAGTCCGAACAACAATACACAATAACAATGACAATGTTGGTTGGTTTAAAGATTCTCACACAAGAGCTAACAATGCATCAGAATAAAAATAAAAATATAAGTTAAATTTTATTCGGTGTAGAATAAATAATAAATTATACTGAATTCTTACTTACTGCAATATTTTTATTCTGTGGCGCACCCAGGGAGTTGTATTGCAGCCAGCACTGCGGCACTAGTTATTCGGATATAAAACCTAATTATAATAATTACACGATTACACAAATGATTATTGTATAAGCCTGAATAGGTAGTCCGAAAACTTGTTTCTCGTTCAGTTTACCACAGATTATATAATCACTAGCTTTCCCACCGTTGTGATATAAACCTGAGCAGTAATCCAATAAGGAGTGGTGTAATGACACAATCATTTTAGTCCTCAAAATGCTTGTTGTCCTTGTTTTCAAGCCAGTTTTCTAACGATTTTCCTCCCGTTGTAACAGCGAGTGCACTCGTCGGTGTGTTCATAAACACAACTAAATTGCAACTATTACACAACCAAAGTTGTATTACGAAACTGAAAGTAAAGTTTAAATAGTTGCGTCCGGCGCCACTCGCAGCGGTTACATGAAAGCCAGTTCCGGCCGCAATAACTCGCGCCACGAATTCTGCTACATAAGTAAGCGGCTGACATAAAGCTAATATGTTTAGCGCACAAAGAGCAACTCATTAGTAACTCTAAATTCGTGACCAAACGGGGTAGAGGGAGTTTTTATTACGGATGAGCTGCAGTAACGCAGGAAGCAATATGTCGCCAAAGCTATCAATTCGGGACACCCTTGTGCGTGAGTTCTGTGACTCAACATGCTTTGTAATCGGAGTTTGCCAAGGTAATGCGCGCTATTTGAGTACTTACTCACGGTTTCAGTCAGCTCTAGTTTATAGCGTGAATTTTTAAAACATTGCGTTTTGTTCTTAACGCCTGACGAAAATTGAAAAGCATTTATGATTTTGGACGATTTCCTTCTCCATTCATTTATTGCTTTTTCCGAGTGACACTACAACTGTAATGGGCGGCCGTGTCGGTTGACGTCAGGTGAACGACTAGCTCGTTACGTCATTCATTCTCATAAATAAAAAAATTTTGACCAGCAGCCTTACCACAAACTAATACAAAACCATCATGGTACGTGACAGTAATGATTCAAGGTTACAATATGCGACGGGCCCGATAGCTCAGTTGGTAGTATCCCTGCCTTCTGAACTGAGGGCTGTGGGTTCGATTCCTACCCAGGACAAACATTTGTTTGATTAACATAGATGTTTGTTCTGCGTCTGGGTGTTATATTGTATTCTATGTATGTATTTACAAACAAAAAAGTATATAAGTATTGTATCAGTTATCTGGTTCCCATAGTACAAGCTATGCTTAGTTTGGGGCCAGATGGCGCTGTGTGAAATGTCCACACATATTTATTTATTTTATTTTATAATATTGTTCGAATTCGCACCATGAACTTATAAAGTATTCGGGCGCGAGAACGAGACGTCTACATTTTTATATACCGTTATCACTGTCGCACGTCGGTATCAACATGATTAACGGTATGACATGACAGTTGTATTTGAGTGAACGAAATAACGTGACGTCATCAAAACTGCTCTGCATCAACAACATTACAATATTCTTACTTTTTAGTCATTTTTAAAAGTATGATTGAAGTAATAATGCTATAAGACATTGTGGTGACCCCCAGGATCATTTTGAACGTAGCTGTTTCTCTTTGTAATATCCGTAAAACCTCAAGTCTTCAATTAATATCTCAGTTCACGCTCCACTGGAGGTTATAGACCCTGCCTATTTATCTACAGTACTTGTGTGTACAACGCGTAAAATCGAGCCTTTCAAGTAATGGTTGAACTTTGCAAACATTTCTTACAATAGTTTTTTTTTATTTATTTAATGAGCTTTTTCGCCATAAATTGTCCCATTGAGAAAATCACTACTGTATTTTTTTAAATGGCAACAATAATAATAAGTTAATATGTATGTATGTATGTATGTGTATAATTTTATTTTAACGGGCTATATGCCTTTATTACTCAAGCTAACTACTACAATAATAAAAACTAAACCAAACTAAAACTAACTACACTACACACTAACTAGCTACACTATACCTACTACAAAGAACATATGGACTGTATATTACACCGCGATAGCCTATAGACAGTCCAAATGCTCCAGCCCACTGCCGGTAGGTAGCGTACCCAACATGCTGGCAGCATTGCCTCGTTGAATTGCAATGCTGATGCGTTGAGCCAAATAAGTGCCAGCATTTTGGTCGCGCGTCGCATCGACCAGGCGCTCTGATAGACTTTGGAAAACGCGGTGAGCTCCCGGTCCCCACGGACCCAGGGTCTCAACGCCAAACGGCTCAAATATGTAACTGCTACCGAGGTTACTATATTTGCACTGCTTTAGTTGCTCAGCCGAATTATATTAATAGCCGTGTATAATTATGTATAAGTATGTGCATATGTATGTGTAATATGTAATATATTCAAGTTAAAATTACATAATTGCTTTAGACTTCAAATAAATTATTATTTTAAGTTATTTAAATAAATAATTATTACGCCTACACGTCTTGTGTGTTTGAGATTTAATCGAGTGTTTTGTTGACGCAAGGCCTGTAGGCGTTCTATCTAAACAGAGCTAGATTAGAGAGAAAATAATGACATACAGAATCTACAAAATACTAAACATGTAGGATCTAGTGAATACATACACTAAACTACATTTTGGTATTAATTAATTTAGGGACTATTTTAGTACATCGTCGTGGTAAATTCAATAGAACAACTATATGTCACTGAGGCACCTATCTATAATTACTTCGGTCTTTATTTCCAAATATGATTATAGATTTCCAATAAGTATGTTTTTTAAAATCAGCCTAGTAACGCCTTTGTAAGTAGACCGAGTTCTGTGAGTAACAGTTACCCACACAAACAGGCCTATAGGGTTACAGGGAACATGTGACAATCCCATTCTGGGGATAGTCTTATTTTTCTCTATGGGGATAGTAGAGAGCACTAGACAACGAATCACCCTTTGGTAAATGGGGTAAAAGTGTAGAAATTCAGAAATATTCATAATTAAACATATTAAGGCGCTGAATGCTCCCAAATTGACTATTTTAACGTGATTATCTCAAAACATATACCATTTATAGGATTGGAAAAAATGGTTGTTAACTGGTCATCTGCTGAAACCGAAACAAGTTTACGAAAAGTTTTCTCTATAGAAAAAATCATAAAGTGACCTCTAAAAATCATTCAAACGTCCTAAAATGTTACATTATAATAAGATACCCCATTGTTATAAATCATAGTAATAAGCTATGTTTCAATGCATCCGCCTATAAGCTTATTTTTTTATAACAATAAGCATTTCTTTTATAACTAACTATTTGTACCGAAAAATGGAAAAGTTGAAGTACAACGCAACATAATCGCCATATTTTTGCGTTGCATAAAGCGACCCTATAAAGTACAGAGTAAGTTTCAAGTTCGTCTGCTGTAATAAACGTGATTGGGTCCTGTCAGCGTCTTAAATGATTATTTTAATTTTTTATATATGAAGCTACATCTGCAATAAGCAAAAACATAATAATTGTGTAATAAAAGCTCAATTTCATAATAATTTTTGTTTTTTTTTATATTATGAACGACAAACAATCCTACGAAATGTCTTATGAAAAGCGGTAATCAATTAATATTTTTTTTACAATATCACCCAGAATAATCACCATCATTAATTACAATATCAAACAAACAAAGCGAGTATTATTGTGATGATATTATCATCATATCAATATCATTGCCTTGTTAATCATTGCGATAACCAAAGCTGACAGTAATTACTATAATCCTTACTTTTGTTCTCCTACATTTTCCTATTTATTTCCTAAACCAACAATTTTAGAGTAAACCTTATTACGGCGATAAGCTTTTGCTAAAACTTCTCATAGGCCAGTCTAGTTTTCCGCTAGAATTACTCAAATCATTTTGGTAGGAGTACAATTTTGTTTTGCAAAAATCAACTGTACTGTAATAAAATTATGGTTGAGATTAAATTGCGGTTATAGCTTTGCGCAATCGATGACGGCGATCGTTTGAAATGAGATAAAGCAATTTAGATTACAAACCAGATTAATCGTTTCTATTGACATTAATCCGCGTGTTCCTCGAGATTTTCTTGATTTTCTCTTAAATTTATAACTTTATTATTTCAGTAAGCGATCTGATAAGGTTTTTTTGAAATTGCGCGCCGGCCGGTGTACGAACTATTAACAAAATGCGAGTGATAAATTCAAAATCCTTGCCAGTGACGTCATTGCTGAGTCAACGCGTTGGAATCCACGTCGGCAACCAGCTTATTGTTGAATGGGGAAATATAAGTGGTAATAAAAATATTGCAAGTATTTATTTATTTATTTTATTTGTTACTAATTGCAATTTAAAACACTTTTTCTCTTAACCCTAGTTACTAAAGTTGTATTATTTTTTACATTGCACGTCTACCATGCGATGAAACTGTCACAGAGAAAATATTCCATGATATATTTCTGTTGGTTGTATTGAGTTTCCAAACTATTTTCAGCATTACATTGAGACATGTTCTAGCCGTGTATGTCATAATTTTGTCGAGAAACCTGCATCAGTTTTTATGAAAAAAAGAATTTAGCTTCACAAAAATGTTTCCATCTCGCACAGAAGGCACGTGATGCTGCCTGAGTTGGCACCGAGTTGCATCGTAAACATAACCGTTCCCTCTAATCTCCACCATAACGCTTTATCACTATATCTCTCTACATTTTACAGCCTTTCGTTTCAGAGTCTTCACTATCTTGCCCTGCCATACTAATGAAATCAAATTAATAAAAAGGCACAATGTCGGTGAGGCCATTATTTCTAAGTGAATTTGTAATAACACACACAAGCAGTATCTGACAAATTGGCTGAAGAGAAAAACAATCGAGCGTAATTGGACTGGCTTGCCTCGACAGCAGCGCGCGTAATTGGGCACGCACACATGCGTAGCGATACGCACACACGCGCGGCCTATGCGTGCACACACAACTCGAATTAAGATAAAAACAGGTAATATATTCAAAGAGCACATTCTGCGCCCGAATTAATTCCTCGTCCAATCTGTATGTGTGGGGTGTCAATAAATCTAAATATTCATCAGGGCTGGCGTGGTCCTCATTTACCCGGTATTAATTACGGGACCCTGCGCCGCCCCGTGCACTCTCTGCGAGTGTTTTAATATTCGTAAGGCGTACGCATTAACGTGGGTGGCAGCCCTAATCCACGATACAGGCAAGTCTCGTCAGCACGGCACCGATATGTTACACAGTGTAACGACCCCCCCCCCCCTATCCCCCCTAAATTCATATAATTGTATTTTTAATAATTAACTTAACTTTGATACCTAGATTTAAATATCCTATTAATTGAACTAAATAAACGTTAGTAAGAAAGAACCTAAAATTAACCTAAGTTTGTTGTATGTTCTAGATTTGTTATGGCCAAGTGATCGTCTCCTAATAGTGGTAGAACCCGTACGTTGTGATAATGTAGTAATCCAAATCCTTTTAAAGTAATGAGACAATTCCTAACTAACATCTAATCAAAACACAAATAATTTAGTAGATTAAAATATCTATTCTCGTACTATGCATTGTAATCGGAATTTATGATGAATGCTAATCCTATATCAACTGTAAATAATAAAACGTAAATTCCCACAAAACAACTCATATTAACCTAATTTAGAAAACCTGAAGTATTTCCTATAATTGAACTTCTGAAACATAATTCAAGTGTATATTATCAGAATCTTTAAACGAATACTACCTAAAAAATATAAAATTCCCGTTTGTTACACTTTCACTATTCGACCCAATAATTCCCACTAGTTACAAAAATGTTATCATTTCTACCGGAAGTGCTTACAACCCATTCTACCATTTCCTTACGCCTATTTTAACCATATTAGCGAAGTCATGATAAACCACTTCTGCTTATCATGACGCTGTCTACTGAGCCCCATTTCCTAACTATAAATTAATGCAAAACCTAAAGTTTCTGGTTTATTAAAGTCCATCTACGATGATCGTCTAAAATTCATTGCCCTTACTTTCCTACGTTATGCTCTATATTATGGATTAATAAATAAAACATAAATAAAACTCAAATTATTTATTAAGAAAGTTATTTCAAACGATTATGAATTTAGAATTTACTTTACCAAAATACTTTTATTGAATTTTAGTACTCAGAATATATAATTAAATGTTAGAATTATTTTGTCGCTCATAACTAACTTTGAGTTTTAAAAATATATCCGGAAACTTCGATTACTCCTGATTGAGAAGAAGCCCAAAGAAACTCCTCAGGGTTTATTTTTATATTCTTTTTTTTTTTTTTTAATTCTTTTTGGTTTAACAATATTTGATTTTACAATAATTATAAGGTCGAATTACGATGCTATATAACATTTTGGAAAACTGTAAATTTAGAGTTAATACATCTATCGAGATTAAATACTATTATCTATGAGACATACATGACCTTTTTAAATAAGTTTCGATGAATGACAATCAGACATGTCTTGCTGAATTCTCCTACAAAGAAGAGCCCGTAGGTTATGTATTATGCGCAAACTCGCCGTGTGGAACCTCTGCTCCTCTCTCGAAGATGCGGCCGACATGAAATGGAGATTAATAATGTTGAATAAAAACTCAGGACATTTATTTCGGAGTAATTACACAATGATAATAAGTTGTATGCTGAGCTGAGCCGGGATCTGTTTCTGACATCGTGCAATATCGCTTCAGAATATAATTAGTATATTTATATAAGTCTCTTATTTTATGTTCCGTGTTATATTGTTCCTTTTGCGATATTGTGTGACGGAAATAAAGATAATTCCGTTTCATTTAATTTATTCCTAATCGTTTCCATACCCGTATTTATTGATATTATAATAATATTATGCATATATTTTGTATACTATAGACATTGAACCGTTTATGAATTCTCAGGCTGACTTTGCTTCTCCTGAACTTTCATAGAAATCATCCATATATCTAAGACGTATTTCAGTATAATGAAATATGCTAAAGTTATGCTTGATCCGTAGAATAAAGTGTATGTATTGTAAGTTGTAAATATATTATTGATATCAATTATCAACAAGACGTTATTCTCATTCGAATTTATACAATTAGCTATCCTATCCGTGTGGTAAGGAGTCACTAACAAGGTACTGCTTATGCTTGACCCATATAAATACGAAGGACAATAATTACTTTTTGAAAAATATTATAAATTTGTTGTAAAATAAAAGTTAAATTTTATTGAAAATTCATTAAAACAATGTCAAATCTAAACTTCACCAAACTGAACTATGCCCATAGATTTGAGATAAATAAATATATTGCATCTTATCTTATAAAATCTTTGCCTATCTTAGACCCTCAATATCATAATCCCGAAGATGTCATTATCATCAACACCATCATCATCATCACCAGCATCATCATAAACCCATGTCACACTGTGCAGCCGTTAGTCTTCCGCTTCTTTCGACTACCCACGGCTCGGACCAGGTCAAACCTCAGACCACCCAATGGGACCAGCCTACACTGCGTCTTCCAGCTCATAGTCGCCACTGACTTGCTCGAGATAAATATCTTTTACCTATTACGGAAGCCCTTAATCTAAATTTCCAGTTTTTACGTTATAGGCGCATGAAAACATTACCTATTTTGAATTTACTAGAATGATATTCAAATACGCTCGTGATACTTACAGTAAATAAATAGGGAAAAGATTTCCTCTCCACCTTTGTGTTTCCTTCATGATCTGACGAAAAAAAACTCTACCTGCTTTTGCTGAATGATAAAATGAGTGTGATAAATATACATCAGAGTATGCTTCAATTTTCATGCGGGAATAAGATCTTTCGATCATCTCCGTGATCACAACAACAACCTGCTAAGAAAATAATTATTGACTAATACTAAAACGAACTACAACATTATTCCCAATAATTTTCCAGTTAGGATTAAATCAAAAATCATCACATAAAATCTAAAATGAAAGGTCAGTGTTCAAATACATTCACGATATTTTTAATCATCGCGTAGAATAAAACTTTCATCTCCTTCGTGAATATCGCTAAACTTCCACCGGCTAAGGAAATGTGCATTGAATAACACTAGCTTCCCTTCTACATTAAAATCCCCTACCATCATCAGACCTTCCGCCTAGAGTGATGTCCACGATGATCTTGTGCTACAATAAGCATCTACACTCATCATCATCTAAGCTCCTGCCGACTAGGAAATATGCAAAGAATAGCATTGGATTTCCCTTCTGTACATTAAAACCATCTGCCATCATCAGATCATCCGCTCAGCGTGATGTCCACAACGATATTGTCCTACAATAAGCAATTTCACTCAACATCAACCTACCAAGAAAGCGCTTCGCTCAGCAGCAAACATTTTCCGTCCGTGTATATCTTCAAATACTAAAGAACTACACCTACTAAACAATGAATTAGAAGATTTCACCTTTCAATTTCCACAGACTAAATATAGCGAAGTACTTCCCTTTGAAACTGATGGTCTTAAGTAATATTAATTCATTATTCCTGTTTTAAATAGAACTGCCCCGTTCCTTCTTGCTGATTGATTTTCTTCACTCCATGGATTTCTTTTCATCTTTTAGTAATACAATAAACCTGGAAAAAACTATATTTTGCCATCTTTTCTTTTTCATTTCCTAATCACCACCCCCAATCTGCAATTCTTTGAAAAACTTTTACACATTTTAGACTGCTAGCTCGCGATTTTAAGTATGAACCTTTTTATTACGGAGTTTTTATTCTTTCTACTATTACCTCATTTTACGTTTAGATAACTACTTTTACATCTATCTCCATGTCCTATACCAGTTAGTGCAATATAAAACGAATATTTGCTTTATTTTTGGATTATTATTTACTTGTTAAATGATTTGATTGAATAATATTGTTTTTATTTTTAAACTGAAAATATTTCTAATATTTGTGACGTCACGAAACACCCTGGATCGTTACAACAGCGCACAATGTGCGTTTGTGCACTAACTTCGATTATGACAACCCATTCCATATCTATAACTACCAAATATTAAATTATCATGTGATTTGCTTGAAAAAGTACTATAGAACGTTCCCTGATCAGGTAGATGACTTGCACCGAATTGGCTGATAACAACAGTTGGAGAGGCGAGCCAAAGACCAAGCTTTGTGGCGTATCTTGAGTGAAACCCCATCCAAACAAACCGACAATGTTCGATTTTTATATATTAGTAGAAACCTAGTGATGTTTATTGAATTAACACCAGAAAAGGCAGCATCCATTACGGGCTATTACCATTGAAGCGTCTGAATAAGGCATTAATAAAACACATCGCAATTACGAGATAATCGGCTCCCTAATTGAAAACAATAAACCATTATTGAAGTGATGTTTAAAACTGCCGAACGAATTGTTTTAATTGCTCGCGTCATTAATTGCAATTCACTTCGAATTACGATGTGTCTGCGCGATACGCAATACTTTAATGTGATTTTATGTTAATCATAATTACCGATGACTATTTCGTTTGAATTATTTGCTATCAATATAAAGATATCAATATAACTATTGCAGTGCCTAATTCAATTAACATCATATTTGTTTGTGGCTTATTTGAGGTTATACAACATGATATTCATTAAACTGACTTGAATAACTAACTAGCTTGCTGCTTGCTTTCTTTTTGCTTGCTTGCTTTTTTACTAACTTGTTTCTTGTGTTATGTTGTTGTTGTAGTTGTTGGTTGTCGTTGTAAAACTACTAAATCTACTTACTGTTCTGTTTTAGTAATGAACTTGCAAAGTAGTGCGAGTAAATGATTTAAATCTAAGACACAGAAACGATTTTCTTTTCTACTAAATTGTGGTTTAAGTAGACCAAGAAATTCATTTATCATTCCTTAAACGGTCCCAAATTTTGCTTAGAATAACAAAATCTGTCGCATTAAGATTCAATAAGCGATAAGCTGCCTCAACACTCCCGAGCCGTCCCCTGCGGACTAGCATTCGAGGCACGCGCCGCGCAATCCAAGCCTTTCTTATTTAATCCAAGCAAAGAACTGCGTCGTATGAAAATACCTTTTGCAACACACGCAGCCGGCATTTACTAACGAGAGACAAACTTGTTAACTCAGACTTGGAGGCTTACCACAAACTAATACAAAACCATCATATTTCATGGCATTAATATTTCAAGGATACAATAATATTGTTCAAATTCGTACCATGAACTTATAAAGTACTAGCATTTGCCCGCGGCTTCGCACGCTTGTGTTATGTTATTTTTACGTTATAGTCTAATAATAGATCATGCATTTCGTACCAAACAACAAAATCCAATAAATCTTTTCGAAGCTGAGCACAGTAACCTGTATTAGCATAGGTATAGGTATAACGCAAGCAAAGCCGTGAGTAGAAGCTATTTAAACAAACGTAACCTAATTTTTTTTACCTAAAATTAAATGTTTTGAGTCTAATATAGATTTATAACAGTAAAAGAAGTTTCAAACAAAAAACTACAATTTTATAAGTACCTCTTCATATTACAACAAAAAGAAATCATTATCACTTCACTCAGGTCTTTAACAGAAGTTTCAGTAATTTTTGTTTTGGTAGTAGTGCCTAAGCAGGCAGGTACAGTTTGATGATCCTGTTTTGCTCAGTTTTACATATTATCCGTGCGGTTTTTGTTCCATTTACCACATTTTTTTTACCTTCTTAAGTTTGGTTCCATACGAATTGAGTACCTAACTACCTAACTATACATAGCCAGCGTCAATAATAAGTTTATAAATTTCTGGAGATATGCATTTACCTGTACGACGCGTACATAATTAATTTTCTTAATACTAATTAGGAATTAAAACTACTAAACCACCACTCCTTAAAGAATCGACAGTTATAATTATTATTATGTCCATTATTTTCCACGCTGTCTCATTCCCAACATACCTACCTAGTGATGAAGGAAGTAGGTTAAATCGTCATTACATAATTATTACTTACACCCAAAGATTATCTACTATAACTATAACCTTCTTGAAGTAACTGAATAATCAATCATTTTCTGCTCTCGTGGTTTATTTAAAAGCCCACAGATCTAAAATATTTTAACTATTAAAAACTTATTTCAACATGCAAGAAAAAGAAAAATAAGAAGAACAAATCAAAAACAGTCAAAAACGAACGTTACGGGCCATATTGTTAATCCGAGGATACAATTTTATTGCTTTTTTTTTCTCTTTTGAAATAACACTGGCAAAAATGTGCTAAACAATTGCCATTAAAAAAAAATTATTGCCTTAATGAATACCTACATATTATTATATCTAAGTACCTACCCTTTTTAAACATTTTTCATCAAATATTTCGTATCATTGGCTAAATAATAGCACCTCCGGCTTACTTTAATGCCAAAATAAAAAAGGTTTTTAAATGCGTAGCAATTGTAAGCGTATTTATCTTAAGTAGCTATAAGTACTACAGGGAGTCTAGCAAAGATACCAACCACTAACGCTTACGTCAAACGCTAACTCCAAAAGTGTATTGAAATGACATTAGCTGTGGAAAAGTAAGCGATTTCAGAAATGTCATCCTAGTACATTTTGGAGTTAGCGTTTGGCGTTAGCGTTAGTGGTTGGTATCTTTGCTAGACCCCCAGGTACCTTAAAACTTCCTTGGGGACGATCAAGAATGTAGCAGTAGCGCAAAAACAATTTTATCTACCTAATTAGAATGGTACGTGTAGTAAGTTCATGTAAATAATACATTTTACCAGATCGCCAATAAAGAACATTGCGCCCGCCAAAACCCTAAAAATCGAAAACTTGAATAAACATGTAAGCTTCAATATTGGCTAAGTATGATAATCGCGTGAAGCCTTATGAATAATTATAAAAAGTCTAAGTTAACACCCCTCTCCCTTCCCCCTCCCCTTCCCCTCCCTTTTAAACAGTTTTCATAAAATACTTCCTATCAATTGGGTAGGTCCAACTTCGACAAAGAGGTAGCCCGAAGAATCCAACTCGGCTGGGCAGCGTTCGGGAAGCTTCGACCTATCTTTTCGTCCAAAATACCACAAAGCCTGAAAACAAAAGTTTTCAATCAATGTGTGTTGCCAGTGATGACTTATGGAACTGAGACGTGGTCTCTAACTGTTGGCGTCATTACTAAGCTCAGAGTCGCGCAACGAGCTATGGAGAGAGCAATGCTCGGTGTTTCCCTGCGAGATAGGATCCGAAATGAGGAGATCCGCAGGAGAACTAAAGTGACCGATGTAGCTCTTAGGATTAGCAAGTTGAAATGGCAATGGGCAGGTCACATCGCTCGTAGAACTGACAACCGATGGGGAAGAAAGGTTCTCGAGTGGCGACCACGAACTGGAAGACGCAGCGTAGGCCGGCCCCCCACAAGGTGGACCGACGACCTGGTGAAAGCCGCGGGGAGCCGATGGATGCAGGAGGCGAGCGGCCGCTCTAAGTGGCGTTCCCTGGGGGAGGCCTATGTTCAACAGTGGACGTCTTCAGGCTGATGATGATGATGATAATGATGACTTCCTATCATTGGCTAAATACAAATTTTGTCTAATGCCAAAATAAAAAAGGGTTTACAATGCGTAGCAAAAG
Organism: Ennomos erosarius; assembly: GCA_963580505.1. Lineage (NCBI taxonomy): Eukaryota > Metazoa > Arthropoda > Insecta > Lepidoptera > Geometridae > Ennomos > Ennomos erosarius. Next base: position 13,270,031 of record OY756987.1, read on the forward strand.
CAAGGGTCAATAGGCACAGATTACTGAATATGTTACTACTAAAGATTAAGCTATAGGTACTATAAATACAATTTTAAATACTTATTTCGAATGGTAACGCGTAGTAGATTTTTGAAAACTAATACATAATACCAGATCGCCAATAAAGAATTTTGCCCTCGCCAGAACCCAATAAATCGACAAAAATGAATAATAATTTAGTTATGTTTCAATATTGGCTAAATATGATATCGCGTGAAGCCTTAAAACTTATAAAAAAAAGTCTAAGAAGTTTTAAGTTTTCTAAATTTCTTGTTCTCTGTGTCGTGCTCATATTCAAGAAGGTTCTCATACCTATCCTCTTTTTTAGTTTGGACCACAGATTAACGAAAAAACTTATCTATATGTAAATACATATGACTTCCTTGGGTATAGGTACTTACATAATGAACACATTGTTTTTTTCTTATCTGCATTGCATCGAGCGCAGACGAAGTTATCGCGCGATGTATTTCGCCGTAGCCCGAAAAACGCTACTGCTTCCTCCATTTTATGGTCACGCAGCAGGCAAACAAATTGACTGTGTCTCCAGGTTGGGTCGCTACAAAAACATCGAGGATAGTCAACAGAGATGTTTTTGCGCGCCAACTCAACAGCGAAGGTTTGAGCGTATATGAAGCCGCGCCATAATAGTAACAGAGATTTTTTCTTTAATCTGTGCATCCGGATAAACCCGAGATAAAATTACCGTCAGTAGCAGTGTAGCAGAGTAACTTTTTTTTTTCTCATCTATGGTAAGTAGCCAAAATATAACTTACATTTTGACACTGGCTAAATACCTACACTATGTGTGGAGCCAAAATATAAGAAAAAAACTTACCTTGAGGCCTTGAAGTAGCCATCTTGTTAAAATCCCGTTCCGTTTCATAATGAAATCTTAATCATTTTCACCAAAAAAAAAATTAACGATATATAAAATTTAATATATCCTATGTTTTGCGCCGGGTTTTTCTAAGCTTATTAGTGAAAACCGCATGAAAATCCGTTCAGTATTTTCGGACTTGTGCCGTAACAAACAAACAAACAAACAAACAAACACACAAAATGTCTAAAAAGTAGCTTAACGTGATCAGCGAAAAATTTCAAGCCAACCTGTGTCATTTTTTCGATATCTTTCATTTACAGATTTTTTTATCTCTACAGTTTTATTATATGTATAGATTCCTGCGTGTGAACGAGATGTCTACATTTTTATATGGCGTTATCACTGTCGCACGTCAGTGTCAACATGATGTAAAGGTATTATTACACTTTGATGAGGGATGTAAGAGGATCGGACACATGATCACGTGACGTGCGGCACTTTTTCACCACAAAATGGTACCGACTCCGCCCCACTCCACCCCATTTTTTTTTTACTGCGTTTGACAGTGGACGCTAGTTGACGACTTAATAATTTACTGATAATAATTTGTTGCAGACGTCACTTGAGACCGCCCTGCGGCAAAAAATCCGCTATGTTCTGGTGGTATTTTGAGCTAGACGTACTAGCAAACAAATTATTATCAAAAATTAAAGTTGAAGTGGTATACTTCTCTTTTTAGCACGTTCAAAATGGTATTTGCTAAAATGAAATGCGACTATTTTTGTTCATTCTTTAACGAAGTTGACCTTATAATTATAACATATTCTGTGTAGTTAGATTTATGCCAAGTCCTCTTACTTCTCTCGTCAAAGGTATTACATGACAGTTGTATTTGAGTGAACAATTTAACATGTCGTCATCGAAACTGCTCTGGCTCTGCAACATTAAAGTATTCTTACTTTTATGTCATTTGTCAATGTATGATTGAAGTAATATTGAAGTAATAATGCTATAAAACCTTGTGGTGACCCCCCCTGGTCGCAGCGTCTCGTAGCTAATGAATTTTGGATTCACTTAGTCCATGCGTCTATATTGTGTATTGCCTGCAGCGTTGTTTTGAACACTTTAACTCACTTGAGAGCTTTGCTCGTGTTATTTCAGAGTGTTTATAGTTTAACTCACATACGCATATAACCCTCCAAGCCAATTATTAAGTAAGCAAAGAGACAAGTGCGGTCATTGTGAAAGTTGTGATGACAAGTTTTCTAAGTGAATCCGAGCGCCTGGTTGATTAGGTTATTTATTTACTGTAGTAGTTAGGTTAAATAATAAAAGCAATTATCCCACTAATTTTACTCTTCTTTCAAGCGGTAGAAAATTTGGACTAAAGATGGAATGATTTTACAGTATTCATAATATGAAAGTACTTATACAAAAATACAACTACACTTGAAAAGTAAGTATAAAATGTTGTTCTTCAATTGAGGTTTAAGGAAAGTTACTACGTCTGTGCTACGAGTTTGTAGCTGTTACGAAGAACAGCTTTTAAGCATAGCTACGCGGTAAAAAACCTACGACGTAGCATCAGATACACCATATTATGTTGAAGAAATAATTTTAGAAGTAAAACCTAACTGCCACTTAGATAAAATGCATCAACATTTGGCCTTTATATGCAAATCGTGTGCATTTCATAAAAATTGGTTCAACTGTTTTGAGCTCAAGTTTCACAAACCAATATTAGAACCCACAGACCCACTCGTATTTACCCACAGACCTAGGATATTTTCGTTCCTATTTCTATGGTTTTACCTAACATAATTATTATATTTACCCCCACATTATTTGAAGGAACGATTCGAGTTTCTTTATGACTCTCACTCCAATACTATGTCTCTCAGGTCATCAGAGAACCTTCTTCTCAAGTCACCTGTCCGTCGTACCACATTCTATGACCATTCATTCACCGCGCAGGCTGTGCGCTTGTGGAATGAACTTCCTCTCAACCTCCTCTCTCATTCGTAAGGCCCAAACACTCACTACTTTTAAGACTCAAATTAAGCACTTCTATCTCTCTAGCTTGACTCCGAAATAATCTTCCACTGTTTCCTTAGTATTGATATATTATATATTATATATTATGTATTATTTACGTAGTTTATGTAAATATTTATATCATAATTATTATACTAAATAGTAAGTATTGTTGATGTAGTCTATAATTTTATATTTATTTTAGTACTTATATATATATATATGTAATAGAACTTATAGCACCACCGTCCATGCTCATTAATATATCTCTGTCCATCCAAAGGTTGTCTGGAAGAGATCGCTTTTTAGCGATAAGACCGCCCATTGTAACCTACTTGTAAGATTTCCTGTTTATTTTATTTTTGTTATTTTGGTGTCAATAAAGTGTTTATCTATCTATCTATGTATATTATTAGGGATCAGGGATAGGGATGAAACCTGGCGACCTCAGCCATGAAATCAATCAGCACGCTTACGTAGTCCCTCAATTATGTATTCATCCCGCGCGGATCGTTTGCGAAACGATTCATAACGCACGGTTATAGACAGACAACCATGCCGAATAATACTGCATCTTTGCTGACACCAAAAAAACTCTAATTTTAGTCTATATTTCTGTGTTATCATCACCGTCTTAACCTAGAGAATATTACAAAAAGAGTTTTTATTTCTGTTTGTTTGTCTTTTTATGTAAAGCTTACATTATATTGTTATCACTAAGCCCAAAGTAAAGCCTACTAAAAATAATTTCATGCTGTTAGATGCTGTTGTTAAGCAAAGAAAATGTGTTGAACCTTATACCTGTTGAAATTAAGATCTTTATATTGTACTCATATTTTCATATAAATGATTTGTTTGATTGATTGATTGATTGATTGATTTTACACGCCAAAAAGTTTGAACTGTTTGACTTAAAATTTGTATATAAGACTATGTAGATATACATAGCATGAAAAACTACGCATCGACTCTGGGTGTGAAACCTCATATTTTTATGCTCTGTGGGATTATCCATTCATAGAAATAAGAACAGTATGTGAAATGGTAACCTGATTCTGCATTTCATATCGCGGTGAGTAGTTGTCTCCGCCGGCTGTCGCCATGGATCGGGCGCATGATTGAATAAATCAATGGGTGGCGTGCCACTAGCTGCCGTCATATCAACCTACCACAGTAGTGCACGTTCACTCTATGTGCAACTTAGACATACACACACAATTAGAAACGCACTACTGAAATGCCATTTTATGAGGATTTTACTAAATGTTATGAGCGGTCGTGTCGCTGAACGTCAGGTGAACGACAAGCACGGCATGTGGCAACTTGGTATTGTTCAAATTGCAGAGATATTCCCTAACGAGCCAAGACGAACACAACCAGTCCCTATGAGCTTTATAGATTTACACCATCTCTGTCTCATATTATTTATTTATTTATTCATAAATGCTTCCACACACACAACGCCAAGACGTGTGACGAGCCAGTAATACATCAACGTTTTTTTTTTTCATATGAACGCAGTAAAGAGTTTGAAACCCAATCTAAGCTTTTTAAGAGCAACATTGATTAGATTTACATATATTATTATTTAACTAACTGAAACTAGAACGATGATGATTTTTTAAGATTAAAAATATTACATAAATGGATTTTTAAAAGAGCACTTACGACTTGATATCAAGTATTGTAGTAGTAAGCAACAGGTGTTATTATACTCTGTGGTGGTGATAAGGATGCAGGACCAGTTTAAAATTAACTATCAAAAGGATCAATGACGGATGACAGCACGTGTGTGAATTTTACCACTCTTGAACATGATGTTTCTTTCACCGTAGTGAAAACGTGAGAACGAATGCTGCCTTATATTTTTTCTATTATTTATATCTACGTTAAAAAAACAAAGATGCCTACTGCGACAGGAGTGTAGAGCACGCTTGTTATTCATCGCGCGATGTGCGGCGCTCAGTGTTTCGGGCGACGACAAAAGTTCCAAGAATTTCGAAGTGAAAGCAGGACGTGGTCTCACAGCCTTCCGCCTTGATTATACATGCTGAGCCTGTCTCGAAATATTTGCTGGAAGTGGGTTAATTTAAGCCAAGCTTTGATAGGTTATTCTTTCGTTGTGTCTTGTCTGAAAATGAAAATTGTTGGGAGCTGTAACGATCAGGAGAAAAGTCTATTGAGGAATAAAGGAGGCTGGATTGGTGGTTTAGGCTTTCATGACATGACTTTTGTTTTCATAACCTTGTTATTACAGGCAAATCCTAATTAAATATTTTTAGATTATGGAAAAGGTGTTATCCTTACCGTGGTTCAAATTGAATTTTTACGGAGATTTCTGTGAAACTAGGCAAATTTCTGTTGATAGGCATCATAGGCTGGCCTCCACTAGGTGGACCGATGATCTGGTGAAAGCCGCAGGGAGCCGATGGATGCAGGAGGCGAGCAGCCGCTCAAGGTGGCGCTCTATGGGGACGCCTATGATCAGCAGTGGACGTCTTCGGCCTGTTAATGATGATGATGATGATGAGGCATCCTAGGACCCTGGCCGTACGTGATATTAGCTATAAAATGAATTCATCTACGATAACGAATTTTCCAGCCATGTCCACACGTGGTTTTTGTGAATAATGAATGAACACTTTGAATGTTTGTAATTATTGTAATTATGATTGAAATAATAATTAGTAAAACGTAGATATTGGGTAATGAATTGATTTGTTGGAAACACATTTGCAGCTAACAGGTTGTTACAACGCGCAGGGATGCGCTGCTTAATTATAAATATTATTATAACTTGGTTAGCATTTATGAACAACAGATTTCTGAGCATCGACCTAGAATATTTGTTGTATTTAATATACTTACTTCAAATTTTACTACCTATTCCTATTTTATGTAGCTTTTACAAAAAATTGGTTAAACGGATGAAATTATTGCTTTGGAACATTATGCCTATAGATTTTTTCTTTTCACCAAAATCAACATAATATTGGAAATCAAGATTTTTTATCTTCAGTAAAATGGGGTTGTCAGTACCACGGCTTATCTCAGACTTAACACTTTTTGATAAAAATTGTTTATATCGATCGTAGGTTACTTACATTGATCTTAAATTCAATTACCATATAATTTATTTATTACCTACATGTAGTAATAATTATGTCAGCATATATTTTAACATCAAATAACTGATTAACTATTATAATTATATAAATAACTAATATTCAAAATCATTAATAAACATAAAAGAGAACATCAGAGATGCTAATGAACAAAGACCGAGACTAATTTACAAGTCATCTAATTAGCGTGTAAGAACTTACAAAATCTCAGCAAGTTATTTTGAGGGCGCTTTATCTCTAAATACTTAGTCACGATCCTTCGGCTTGATCCTCGGACCCGCGGGCCCTTCTAATTAATATAATTCACTCGCTTTGATCCACGAGATCTAGAGGATCCTTGAAGAAAGTCTGAAGGGATAGGACAGGGGAAGAATGCACATTATCTACGTCTTCGATGTAAAGTAAACGCTTGTTTTTTACTATGTAAAAAATGGAAAAACTATATATTAGAACTGTCTTATAGTTTCTTTATAATTATTAATTTTTGTTCTTTTTTATTTCTTTAGTATTTGTGTTTTCTTAATAATGATTGAGCAAACATATAAATCTCGGTAGCGGTTATATATTTAAGCCGTTTGGTGTTGAGATCCTGGGTCCGTGGGGACCGGGAGCTCACCGCGTTTTCCAAAGTCTATCGATGCGACGCGTGACCAAAATGCTGGCACTTATTTGGCTCAACGCATCAGCATTGCAATTCAACGAGGCAATGCTGCTAGCATGTTGGGTACGCTACCTACCGGCTATTATACAGTCCTTTATGTTCTTTGTAGTAGGTAGTTTAGTTATTATTATTATTATAATAAATAGTGTGAGGAATAAAGGCATATAGCCCGTTTAAAAAAAAACATACAAATAACACATATATTTACAACATATTATTTACAAAGGAACCGGTAGCCGCAGCGTAGGCAGATCCCCCACTAGGTGAAAACCGCGGGGAGCCGATGGATGCATGAGGCGAGCAGCCGCTCAAAGTAGCGCTCTCTGGGGGAGGCCTGCATTCAGCTGTGGACGTCTTCGAGCTGTTGATGATGATGATGATGATTTACAAAGGTACTTTCAACTTGGCTTGACCTGTCAAGGAGTGCAGGTGCTGTTGGTAGTGTCTTCTGATAATATCATCACACTAAGTTTTCATTTTGCATTGCTAAATATTATGAGGTAACATCATTCTCCCACTCGCATTACCATAAACCTCTATCGTATGAGCACTTATCGATAAAGTAATAACGCGACCCCATCCCTAGCAGAGTTTAACATAAAGAGTGCGGCACTTCTCAGCGTATCGTTTATCAGTGATTTGTGCGGACATCACTATCGAGGCAGATAGACTCAAGTTGGGACAAATACTTGAAAGTTAGCCAATAATCATTTATTTACTTATTTATTATATGTTATGAAGATAATAAAATTAAAGAATGGTTATCATTCATCTTTGTGAGTGACTTGATTATATTTTTTAAGATAAAGAAAATTTTAGTCGTTCTAATCCTATTAGTATAAACATTGTTACTGGAAATATGTCCACACATATTTATTTATTATTTTTAATACCATAGATATTTTGATGATTCTTTTCGCAGGCTTCCTAGAGTAACAAGCTCTAGAAAAAATTCTTTCATGAAGCCATGGCTTCATCACGAAGTAATCGTTCACCGAAATCTCGCTGATGATGATGATGATAATGATGATGGAACAAAAAATAACACTGTTATTATGTGATTTCTACATAATAATATTTGGACAAACAAGTTTGAGTGTCAAAATCAAGCGAGTGTAAATATTACGTCAGTCGGTGCGGCCGCTCAGAGACGCGTACATTACGATAGTTGGATGCATTTGCCACCAGATACAATTTAACATTCGGCATGGCAACCCCACAGCGGGCGGTGGCTAACGACTTCCGCTTCCGGCGACGACGGACACGAGCTACGCCGTAGCACGTAACCCGTAGCGCGTAGCCCTCTACGAGCTGAATGGCCATGTCGGAATGAAAAGTCAGAATTATGACTTTATTCCGTAAAATACGAGTGTTTTTATTACGGTTCGAATTTCATTTCGTACAATAACTCGATCGCTGCGGAAGCGGTGACGCGACGGCTGATGACGCAGCCCGCGGTTGCTCTCGAAAATGCATTGTACAATATTTAATGACCGAGATATTCCTCATTTTATATCTTGAATTATTACCGTCATGGATCGGAGGAAATATTGGAAATTAATTTCATACCGCACTGTTTCTACATCGCAGATTATGAACGATAATATTTTTGTGAATTCATGGCACTCATTTCACTTTATTTTTATTTCATTAAAATTGATACCCCTGCGGAACCCCATCACCCTTAACGTAAAAAGTGTCATCGATCTTAAATCTCTAGCACCCCTAGTGTTGCCGTCTGTGAGAGATATCCTTCACGTAAGTTTTGAGCTTTATTTCGTAAGCGTTAAGACATACTGAACTTCTTTCATTAAAGCAGTTGAATATTTATTGCGATACGAAGCGAGTGAAATGAGTCAGTGCACTCAACATACGTAAATTGAAATAAAGTGGGTGGGATGAAATCACAGTGACGCAAGAGTGGAAACGGCCCCGTATTATGTAAAAATTACAACTGCTATAGCAAAGAAACAGCAAACACTTAGCGATCGGTCACAAGATGTCCGCCTGTTGCTCACCTGTGACTGATTGCACTTTTAAACAGTAGTGCCTCTAGCAACAGAACACAAAATAATGCAGTTTGTAGTCTATCGATAGCTATCAAACATCACTTTGGCAAAGCAGGGGGTCACCACAACGTCTTACAGCATTATTACTTCAAGCATACTTTGAAAAATGACATTAAAGTAAGAATATTGTAATGTTGTTGACGCAGAGCAGTTTTGATGACATCACGTTAAATCGTTCACTCAAATACAACTGTCATGTCATACCGTTAATCATGTTAACACCGTCATGCGACAGTGATAACGCCATATAAAATGTAGGCGTCTCGTTCACACGCAGGAATACTTTATAAGTTCATGGTACGAATTGGAACAATTTTATTGTAACCTTGAAATAATAATGCCATGAAACATGATGGTTTTGTATTAGATATATAGATAGATAGGTAAACTATTCATTGCACACACCAAATAATAAATTTTTACTAGGAATTCTTGATTTACAACAGTGTTACAATGGGGGGCCTTGTTTGTATGTATTAGTTTGTGGTAAGCCTGCTGCTCTGTCAAAAAGATGTTTGACAGTAATGCTACGAAATTTTCGGCTGTCGCAAACTTGTTGCGAGTTACATATTAAACCAGCGGATGACAATGCGAACGAGTTCGGTACGATGCGTGGATAAGAATGATCCAATCATAACAACGTGTGATTGAATGTAAACATTGTTCCCAAAAAGTGCTCATCAATAACGCGTTGAGAAAACAAGGTTTCGGGAATTACCATACGCTCTCGGTAACGAAACGGGAAAATACACAATCGCGGCTTGGGAATATATTATTACTGTAAAAATTTTATTTGAGATACAATTATAATTGAACATATACTTTACTAGTCGGTAGGACTTTTCTGCAAAGTTCGTCTAGGTAGGTACCACCGCATTGCCGGTTTTTCTGCCGCCAAGCAGTAGTGTGCAAGCACTACTGTGTTCCGGTTTGAAGGATATTGTAGCTAGTGAAATTACTGGGCAAATGAGACTTTATGACCTGATTACACAGTAATGTAATGTAATCTGATTACTAGACTGTGTGATGTCTCAGGATGACGTGCGCAGTGCAATGTTCCGAGTACCACTGCAACTGTTATGGGTGGCCGTATTGCTTAACATCAGATGAATGACCAGCTCGTCACGTCATTCATTCTCATAAAAAATAAAAAAATGAACTCATAATTTAAAAAAAAAAAGATATATCAGAATGCTTATATTTTTATTAAGAAGATTAGGCTGTAATTATAGTGTGAAACCTTTTTTCTGATGACTATTTTATTTATTTTCAATTAAGTAAAACATGGCGATCAAACCCCAGCTACAAAATAATAATAAAAAAAGTAACACAAAAACAAAATGCCTGACTTTCCCAAAACTGTACTTGAGACGGAATAATTACGACGACTCTAAATAAAACTAAGCTTAAGTGTCACTCGAAACAACCGTCCTTTGATACATCTCAAAGGCCAAAAAACAATTAGCGCCTGATTAAATTAAGCTTAGTGACAGAGCGGAGCCGAGTTAGAAATTATTAAAAGTTTGCACGAAAGTTCCGCAGATTGTCGGAGCTCCTTCAGAACTAGATGTAGTTGGCGAGTTCCTGACATCTCTGGAGTTCCGAGCCTCATCGCTAAAGGCATGTTTGGCTATGGCTAAATCCTCTGTGGATGACAGCGTTATAATTTTATCAAAGAACGTTTCATTCACAAGACTAACATTTTGCTAATTACTCGACGACTAGTATTTCAGACTTTTATAAATTACCTAAGCTGTCTGTTACAGAATTTAAGAGAAATTTTAAGGAGTAGTTTCAAGAAATTTATCGAAAAATATTTAAGCCTGACGTCCTTAGAATAAGTACCTATAGAAGGTAATTTTGTAAATAAAGCTCTCAATATCAGCTCGTTTCGCGTTAGTACTGGGGCTCTATAGTATTGCTTATTCTAAGCTGGCATCACAATTCGAAATGTAAATAGAATTACAATCGATTGGAGACCTTCCTCAACTGATTATTTATTCCCCGTCACTTGTAGCCGCGATGAGGGCGAGCTCAACCAAGCCGTGTCCGTCTCAGCGCCTCTAACACAATTACTGGAATTCGGGCGCTCGCGGTCGCGCCAATTTTGCATCCCTTCGTTTCGGATTTCGGTAACATTATTAAATTATCTTCAAAGCCGATGTTCTGTTATTTGTATCTCGGTTACAAAATATCAAAGTACACAAGGTGCGTTGAATTCGTTATTGCTATAGCTGACAGAAACAGTACTCGTTCCGATAAGGGTGACAGTATCAAAATGTAATTTTGTAAGATTGGTGCGGCGCTGCAAAAACACTTCGATTCATCGCTATCTGTGTCACAGAAGCGTTTTTACCTCAATTCGGTGCAATCCCTTCCTTGAAGGATATCCCTATCGACTGCGATCATCCCCCTTGCTCCCGTTTTCCCCGCCCGCGTCTCCCCTCGGCTTATCGCAGCACAAAGGAAAGGGCCGGCCCTCGCGCTTCAGGGATAACAATCCAGTTCAAATAAAGTGTAAGCTTTTGTTTTTTAAGCTCAGAAGCGCTCAATAGGCCCTCACAAACCGAATAAAACAATAGTTTCTGTACGCGAGACGTTCCCCGAACGAACTTCAAAGGAAATCGTAATATGTATGAGAAATAAGGATTTCATGTTAAATAGAGCGGCAGAGAAGGCGCAGGCTCGTTTCAAATATTAACAGAGATACGTAAATATTACAATAGAACAAACGTATTTTTATGTCGCTGTAACTCGAGATATGGAATGTAATAACGTAAAATTTACTTCACGTTTCATTGCTCAGTGACAATGTAATTAAAAAATTTTACGTGAGTGTTGCCATATATCGTAAAGGCTATAAGGTAGAAAAATCTGGAGTTCTACAAGTCGCAAGTAAATAGGTATCTTCTAGGCAAGCATGTACCATCATAGACCGCGCCATTACTTTACTTCTTTTTTTTATGAGAATGAATGACGTGACGAGCTAGGCGTTCACCTGATGTTAAGCAACATAACAGTTGCAGTGTCACTCGGAACTTAAAATTCAAATTCAAATTCAAATGTTTATTGCGTTCCATAATAATATATTAATATTATGTTTTATTTTTATGATAATAGAGGATAATAATGTAACATTAGATAGTGTAATCAAGCATTGGTATCATTATGGACCCTGACGGGCACAACAATTGTTATTAGAGAAGAGGACGACAGTATAAATACCTACTTAAAACAAATTCCATAAATTATCAATAATAATCGTCATCAAAATATTCGGCATAATTTTAAACATTATTATTTGTCATTCTCATCATTAGTTATTAAATATACTTAATTTAATTTACAATTTGTCATTAAGATAATCTTGAATTGAATAATAAGTCTTACTAATTAAAAATCTTTTATGTTTTTAACAAACTGTACGTCAGTTTTATGTTTTTTATACATGTCAGGAAGTTTATTAAATATTTTTATTGACATTACGAGAGGACTTGACGAATGTAACTTGAGTCGGGAACTCGGTAATACTAGGTGGTTTTCGTATCGTATTGAGCGGTTTATATTTCTAGGTAAATCTTTTCGTTTTGTATACAAATGCGGATTTTTCCATACAAATTTGCATAGCTCCAGGATATAAATAGAAGGTAATGTCAAAATTTTAAGTTTTTTTAATTGAGGTTTGCAACTGTCTGTCTGTTTAATATTAGTTAATATAGGTCTAGGTCAGACCATGCTCAAGCTGGCTTATCCGGTAATTAACAAAAACATGTTGTTATAATACACGTATGGTTTTTTGGTATAAGTAACTGAAGATGCCAGCATTTGACCGCAATCCCACCTGATGAAAAGTGATGACGCTATTACGGTACATATTTGCCCAGAAGATACCTATTCACATGCAACTTGAAAGCTCCATACAAAATGTCGTATTCGCATTTATATTTCAAGAGTGAATAGGTAACCCATGGCCAATCGTGCTCCAACAGATGCCGCATCATAACTTTCCATCAGGTGACATGTTATCGAACGTGATCCCATTCAAGGATAAAAAACATAATAGAATTATCTCGCCATCCCAAACTAGAAGTGTGACCGTTTGACGCGTCCCGCTAGAGCCAGGGCCCTTATTCCGTATCGATTCCTTACTTTGAAACCACGCGAATTCCTTGCCTTACATAAGAAATCTGCAAAAGTCTATTCTCTATGAAACGAAAACAAAACCGCGCGAAATGAATTTGGAATTGGCGCGATTTGAACTGTCAAAAATCACATGTTTTACCGAGACCCGTTCCGAAACATCAACACATCTAAAGATATGACGACTTATGTCAATATATTTAATTCAAAATAAAGATAATTTTAATGTAAAGTGAAGGTATATCTAGCGCTGTGACACGATTTGAACAAGATACTATAACGACGTGGTTTCGAATCGTGTGAAATCTGTGTTTCCATAGAGAATAACCGCCCAGATGCGACGTAAATTATTCACCGTGTGGTTACCTCCGCGTCGTAATCCAGTGTCATTAGATGAATAACCACCAAGAACCAGTGTACACTTCGCCACCTCACATGGGTTGAATGTGGTCGTTACCTATTGATCACCGATCAATCGACTCTAGGTTTTACCGAGTTATGTACCTGGACCTGCGAAGGAAAATTATCACATTATTAGCTTGCTGAACATAGGCCTGGAATAATGCTTAATCCTGATTTTTCTTTTTTTAGAGTTCCGTACCCAAATAGTAAAGTAAACCCTATTACTAAGGCTCCGCTGTCCGTCCGTCTGTCTGTTTGTCTATCTGTCCTTCTGTCATCAGGCTGTATCTCATGAACCGTGATAGTAATACAGCTGAATTATTCCCAGATGATGTATTTTTGTTGCCTTTATAACATGATTTGTTGTGGGTGTTGTTTGATGTGATTTTTTTTGCTCGTTTTTATAGATAATGGTACAGACATGGTACAGAACTCTTCGTGCGCGAGTCCGACTCGTACTTGGCTGGTTATTTTTTTGTTCAAAAGATGTTCGATAGATATCTTTTGAAGATAGTTGAGAGATATGTATACTTGTAGATAGATAAATCATATTATAATTTAAATAAGAAATCTTTGCTTACCTAAGTCAGGGGCAAAGCTTGAGAAAATCTCAGAGGGCTAAACTTAACTCACAGCACTTAAGGAGCTAAATTATGGAGCCAGATGTATTGGGACTTAGTTCGCTTGAGTACTAATTAAGGTTTAATTAGTTGAGACTAGTCAAGGAGCCAGCGCGAGCTCAAAGTGGACTATAAACAGAACTAGTACCACGGCTATTTCTGAACTTAGTATAGCGTTTGATTTTCGAACACATTTAAGATTATTTCGACTTAAATCTGGGATCTGCGTAATTAAGGCTTTGAAGTGTTTCTGTTGTTAATGAAAATATTAAATTTACGTTCTCTTTTTGGATTAATGGTTGCCAGAAAATTGGGCTTTGCAAGGTTTTTTATGTAAAAATGGTTTAAGCAATTAAGTACCGAAATATTATGTAGTAGTGGACAGCTAACTTTATAATGGTTCCAGAAAGCTTCATCGAAGGAGATTACAAAATTAATGAATTTAGGCGATTTCAATTTTAATTGTTCATTTATAATAATCCTTTATTGGCATTTCTGGTATTACATATAAACAAATAAACACTTACTAATTAACAATCATAATTTTTCTATTACTAAACAAATAGCGCATGCAAAATTAGATCCTGGGAATCAGTAGAGATACACGAGTAATTTTTAAATTAAGTGTGTAGAATTTACATGAATTCATATGCATAAAAAAGGGTATTTAAGGTTAGATTTAAAGTAAGACAAACAGAAGTAAGTAGTTAAGTACGTATTAATTACAAATGCTTATTCATCTGAGTATCGCGGTGTGTTGGCACCTGGACTAGAAAATCCGTATCCCAGGTGCCAACTTATTAACAATAACTATGTAGGATTTGAATCCTACACAGTTATGGATATTGTAGAAGTTCGTTTTCTTATATTTATACTGTTCATATAACCATGGTCCTCGTAGTTCCTGGGTCCCTAGATACAGGGAATCCTAGTTAGGGTCCAGGATCTATGTATGTGATCGTTGGGCGTTATTTATTTATTTTATTTTATTTTAATATTGGTCGAAAAATAAAGCTCAAATAGTATTGTCTCCTAAATTTCTATGAAATCTTTTATAGTAAACGTGTGCAAATCCGACAAATTCTGCAGCTGAAATCTAAACAGAGGCTTGCGTTTTAAACAAGATAAATAAATAAATAAATAAATCATTTATTGTCACTATCAACTCAAAAAAGAAACATATCAATAGAACAGCTTAAAACAAGTAGGTAGGTACATTACATTCATATAAGATGCAATCTAGGTATGTACAAATTGTACAATAACGTACACTGTGAAGGCTTTTTTGGATATGCACCAAACTTAACACTGGATAATGGACTTTTGAATTTGGTTTTGATTGAATTTTACTTTTAAATAGACACTAATTTGATCCCAGTCTTTGCTTATTAGCAAATACTGGCCCAGTATTTGCTAATAAGCCAGTCTGACTGGGATCAAATTAGTGTAGATAGTCTTATATTTGAGGCAGCTGATCGTAAGTGACGATGCGGTCAACGACGGAGCATGCTTGCCTAGAAGATTTGGATGAAACTTTGCAAACTGATCTCAATATTATGATAATTGATAATTTATAACCCGGAAAATTAATATTTCGCGGTTTTTATCTTTGGAAATCTCAAATACAAATAAGTACAATATAAACATTCTTCGAGCGAGGTAAGTTACCGCAAACAATGGCATTACCATTTCGCCATAAAATATGTCCACTCGACGATAATTACGATACCCCTAATTATACATTCGGGAGCCCTCCTCCTTCCTCCCCATTATCTCCCCTCTTGTAACGTGGCCCTGTCAGTAGGGTCTACGATATCGCAACAGTCACTGTGGGACCGACTGTCCGGAAATTTGCATGTCACAGGTAGCCAGATGTAAATTAGTTGACATCAGACTATTTCTGTGTATGATATATTGTAAGTAAAACCATTAGCGACAGGGTTTTATAGGTTTTAAATTTACTTGAAAAACCAATTCTTAATGTAATGAAATTATGTTTCTATTAGGTACTTATTCTACTATGTTATGGTCCTCATAGTTTCTAAGCACCACAATTTATTTCTAGCTCAGGTTCTGAATCTATTTAACTGATTATTGGACAGTATTGTATATATGGAGAGAGCAATGCTCGGTGTTTCCCTGCGAGATAGGATCCGAAATAAGGAGATCCGCAGGAGAACTAAAGTGACCGATGTAGCTCTTAGGATTGGCAAGTTGAAATGGCAATGGGCAGGCCACATCGCTCGTAGAACTGACAACCGATGGGGAAGAAAGGTTCTCGAGTGGCGACCACGAATTGGAAGACGCAGCGTAGGCCGGCCCCCACTAGGTGGACCGACGACCTGGTGAAAGCCGCGGGGAGCCGATGGATGCAGGAGGCGAGCAGCTGCTCTAAGTGGCGCTCCCTGGGGGAGGCCTATGTTCAGCAGTGGACGTCTTCAGGCTGTTAATGATGATGATGATGATGATTGTATATACTTAATTTAAAACCCCATCCCTAGTCAAATGCTCTTGTCGACAACCCGTCATAGATCCAATCAAAATTTAAAGCAATACTTTATGAATACTTTCTCAAGTTGACGGGCCCGATAGCTCAGTTGGTAGTATCCCTGCTTTCTGAACTGAGGGCTGTGGGTTCGATTCCTACCCAGGAGAAACATTTGTGTGATGAACATTGTAGGGGCACAGAATGCTAACGCAGCTGAAATTGTTCCACGCGGCGACCGCGCCGCTCTGGCCTCCTCAGTCGTCTCTCCACCAGTACCGCGTCATGTAGTTTATTTATATTAGTTTTTTACCAATATGTATTTTCACCGTTTCAATTATATATTTATTTGTTCCTGAAAATCGTTGTTTCCGTGGAGTCCACCGCACCATGAATAGGAACACGCCATGAGTATATGCAAGACATTTACCCCACAGTGGTGACCACCGTCGTTTTTATGGTGCGGTTCGGAACTCAGGAACGCGTGTGCGATGAACTTTGAACCCGGTAGAGTGCAGCGCAGTTTTTACGACACGGGTTCAGATGACGTGGCGAGAGACGATTCCCCGTCGATGATTTGCGACCCTCGACGGGTAAAGAAGATCTACCAGCGCGGCAGCGCAACTACGGCTTGCTATCCAGACCAAACTATGCATGAAGGGATAGTCAACGGGAACATATGATCCTGGGGCTATGTAGCTACTCTGACGACGCGAGTAGCCTACGGGAGAGTATGCCGTCTAACTACATCATTATTCGCCAGCAGCCGATGGTTATAGGAAGCCAGAGACATCTGAGGTGCCAGCGCTGTCGAGGTATCCAGGCTGGACCTGCAGGTACGTTCACCCGAGGTTGGTCTCACCGTCCGAGGAAGATACCGGAGGTGAAGCAGAATGTAGACTTGGAGGGATCGCTCAGTCTCGCTTTACCATTGCCGAGTGACTGGTTTCAGCGGAAAGAAGCTGCACATCGATGGAACATGTGAGCTTAGTTCCGGCTTACGCTGGGAATGAAGAAAAGTTCGTGATGTGATTGGTGAAAAAATGTCGCTATTGTGTTTATGTTCAGTGATGAGTGAATTAGATTTGTCCAGTTAGTTATTTTGTGTATTAAATTTCAGCGCTTTTATAGAATTTCGGTAGATCGATATTTATGTAGAATTTGTTTTGTATGTAAGTAATTAATGTGTCTAGTTTTTTTTATGTTAAATGTACCTATTTTGTTGTGATATTTATTGAATTAACATGTTTAAATAAGTTTTATTTTGTGTAGTATTTGTTCGTGTTATGGTTTTGTATGATTATGTATTTTTACTTGTGTTCCGTTTTATATTTCGTTGTTAGAAATGTCGAATTTCAAACTTTGACTACGACATTCACTGTAAAATTAAAATGGTTATATTTTGCAAATAGGTCAGTGAATGTCGTACGAAATGTAATGTGATCCGAATGTACGTTGAACCTAGAACTTGTTGTCAGCATTAGGTATTCATTCCGTGCATTGTTGACTATTGTGTTTTCTTTGGTTTGTTATTACTTTGTACTATTAGAAGAGATAACTTTTACAGCCCGAAACTTTTTGTGAAAAGAATTTTTTTGAAGAAGGGGATGACTGTAGGGGCACAGAATGCTAACGCAGCTGAAATTGTTCCACGCGGCGACCGCGCCGCTCTGGCCTCCTCAGTCGTCTCTCCACCAGTACCGTGTCATGTAGTTTATTTATATTAGTTTTTTACCAATATGTATTTTCACCGTTTCAATTATATATTTATTTGTTCCTGAAAATCGTTGTTTCCGTGGAGTCCACCGCACCATGAATAGGAACACGCCATGAGTATATGCAAGACATTTACCCCACAAACATAGATGTTTGTTCTGCGTTTGGGTGTTATATTGTATTCTATGTATGTATTTACAAACGAAAAAGTATATATAAGTATTGTATCAGTAATCTGGGTCCCATAGAACAAGCTATGCTTAGTTTGGGGCTAGATAGCGCAGTGTGAAATGTCCACACATATTTATTATTATTTATTTATTCAATAAAATCAGGATTAATATATTTGATTGGTTGAAATCCAAAAATATGGCACCGTTCATTTACTTTATTGAGCCACTGTAAGTGTGAACAATTCAAAGTTGTCGAGCCATGGGGCCGCGGAGTTGTGCAAAAGGCTAACCCGTAGAACTCCATCAAATGTAAATCGACAAAAACCCCAAACCACCCTGAGACGAGTACGAAAGAGCAATGAATAGATTAGCTCGGGTCAATATTTAACAGGGATAATTGACAAAGTTGTGCGATTGTTCGCCGCCCTACACCGCGGTCGCCGGCTCTCCGCAGTTACAGAACAAGCCAGAAGTAAACGCGAGTCGAACTGACGCAACTAAAACTACATTTAATTAGAGTTGTTGAACGTTCCGGTAATCGGTTAAGGGTGGATTTTTTTCGTAATAGTTATGGTAACCATTTAAAAACTTATATTTTGACCATTGGTTAGAATTTGGAGTTTTTAGCCATTAGTTATCTTAACTATTGGCAAAAACCCACCGTAAGTCATTCTCTTAACCTCGTATCCCAATCAGTTTGGTTTGGATTTAGTCATACAAAAGAAACTGAGCTCTTAATCAAATATACTTTAAAAAAACTTTGCCGCGTAGGTAATTAAGTACCTACAAGATATTTCTATGTCGTGCCTGATGCTTAAATCACAGGTGTTTATGCAAACAAATACGTTCCTACTTCAGACAGCCGTTTGAAGTTCTCGCGCGCTTACAGACGTCTGCAACTTCACGGCACTTAGCCATCGACAGTGATCGGCAAAACCAGAAAATTATTATTCTAAAAGTTTAATAAAATAATAAATAAATAAATATGTGTGGACATTTGACACAGTGCCATCTAGCCCCAAACTAAGCAAAGCTTGTACTATGGGAACCAGATAACTGATTTAATACTTAGCTCCTTTTTTGTTTGTAAATTCATACATAGAATGCAATATTACACCCAGACACAGAACAAACATATTTATTGCAAAAGCCCAAATAAAAAGAACTTTATACAATAAAACCTTGTGCATAATTATTTGTTTACATTATCCTAACCAAATGAATAGTAGAAAAGCCCAAGACAGGATTGCATTTAGAGTGACGAGTAAAACGTTGAAGGTTCGCTTTAAATATGAATATACAGTCCGCGATACGCAGTTTAGGATAGAAATGTTACCTAGTTACTTATAACATCGATTTGTCGCGTTTACATTCAGATTACAACAGCTGTTAGAAGGCTTCGGTTAGGTTTGTCTTCGTCGTAATAATACAATGAAGTTATGTATAACTAATTATCTATCTATATCTATATAACAACAACAAAGAGGAAAGATTTGATTATTTGTTTGTTTGTTTGTTTGCTCGCATTGAATATGCTCCGAAACTACTGAGCCGATTTGAAAAATTCTTTCACTATTGGGATGTATTTACAAAAAAATTACGGATCCTTACTAAAACTCCAATAATTAAACTCAAGTAAAAAAATGACCTCAAATATTCTTTGCATCGTGTGCGCTGCGTGAACTATTGATGATAGAATAAAATAATATACTACGACTTTGCAGAACACAATGATATCTTCACTTACGAAAAGTGTAGCGACAGCAACATTTAATTTTGAGTTTTTTGTTAAATACCCGTGCGAAGACGGAGCGAACCGCTAGTAATATTATACGAGTTCACTAAGGAACGAACTCTTAATAAAATTTCCTCGTGACATTGAACTGCGCGCGTCATACTGGTACATCATAAGATTTCTAGACTGCCCAGTTTTACAAGCTACAATACATTTCAAACCGGAGCCGAGTGTGATGCTTGTGCACTTATTGCTCTTGGTGGCGGATTATTTGGAAATAAGGTTTTTATAAAACAACAAGTATAAATAATGTTATGTATTATTTGTTTTATTTTTTGAGACGTTTCTCCCCGAGGTAATTGTTTAATCCAGCTAAAAGCCTGTCGGTTGCGGCGGAGAAGCGGCTGAACGTCTCCGTCTGAAGAGGCTCTCCACTGAAGAGTGGAGACTCGCAAAGACTTGAGGAGGCTACGCTCATAGATATAAAGCTAAGCTTTGACGGCACCGTTATATTGTTTACTGCTTATGATATATTGGAGCGTGACATTAGTTATGATCATCATTATCATCATCATTAACAGCCTGAAGACGTCCACTGCTGAACATAGGCCTCCCCCAGGGAGCGCCACTTAGAGCGGCTGCTCGCCTCCTGTATACATCGGCTCCCCGCGGCTTTCACCAGGTCGTCGGTCCACCTAGTGGTGGGCGGCCTACGCTGCGTCTTCCAGTTCGTGGTTGCCACTCGAGAACCTTTCTTTCTTCGTTAGTCATGATAATCTAACGAAATAAAAAAATAACTCATGATTAATTAAATAAATTAAAAAAAGCTTGCTAAGTGCGATTCAGACTCGCGAATGGAGGGTTCTGTACCATTATCTATTAAAACGATAAAAAAACAAGTTTATTGTATGAGAGCCCCCTTAGATATTTGCTTTATCCAGTGTTTTAGTATTTGTTGTGGTAGCGGCAACATCACAAATTTCAACTCTGTAGCTATCACGGTTCATGAGATACAGCCTGGTGACAGACGGACAGATGGGCAGACGAACAGACAGGCAGACAGACAGACAGGCAGACATACAGACAGACAGACGGACAGCGGAGCCTTAGTGATAGGGTTCGCTTTATCCTTTGGGTACGGAACCCTAAAAAAGAATATAATATAATATGTTTTGCAAACATCAAGACTTACGACGTTTGTGAATTATATTAATAATGATTGTATAAATGATTGTGTTTATACCTATGGTATGGCTGATACTATAATAAAACTTTTTACAAATAAAAAATACTTGGATGAGGGAACCCCAAATATGAAAAAAAAAGCACAGATTTTGGAAAAAAAAATAATGTGAACAATACTAGAAACGCGGAAATGTAATTATTCGGAAGCAATTCTGACATCTTTTATAGTGTAATATTGTAAGTGTCCTGTCTCTTATGTGCAAATTAATTCTCGTAGAGCGCATATTAATTTGTTATTTATGTATCCAACAATATTTCTCAAACTAATTACAGACAAAAAGGTCCTTCAGACAGAAGTCCCACCGTCACAGTCAACTGTAAACAAATTCCCGTCATCGCGCAAATGATGACAAACGAGCCGCCATCAAAGGTGGAATTAGCCGCCGCCGCCGCGCCGTGACTGATGAACTCCGGCGACACCATCTGAGGTGACGATCCAACTTACAGGCTACTGACATAGTGACACCTAGTAACCTACTTCAGTGCCTCCTCCGTGTAACCTCTTATACAGTGAGTATCTTATATTCCATTTAAATCTACTTATAGTGGTTTAACTGACATAGTTACCAAAAGTCGCAAAATCTTTACACTTTGTTTTCTCTTATGGCCTTTCTAGCACTGAGTGCGAGTAGTAATACCAGTTTGTCTATTTACTCTTACACACAGACTGTGATGTCATTAAGGTATAACGGCCTTGTCAATAACCGCGGAGTAGCTTTGGACTAGTTAAACCACCTTTTTCGATCAAGTTCGATATTCGAATGACTAAAAAAGACAAAAGTTCGAGTAACTAATCCAAAGCTAATCCACGTTTATCATGTATCCTCTACTTAGTTTGTGACGTTTATTAATAAGGCTGTACGAGTGTACGAGTATACACTTATACAGTCCTTGTACTCTTTTTTTATCAACGATAGGCTAACACTTGTCCACGGTCTCACTTGATGGTACGTGACGACGCGGTCGACGATGGAGCATGCTCGCAGAACTCGCCAAAATATCGCGGACTTACGCCATAGCGTCGGCCAAAATAATTTGTACAACGACTTGTTAATCCACAGACAAAAGCCTTTGATCTGAGCACAAACTTCCTGTGTCCCCTCCCACGCCCCTCCCACGCCCCGCAAGCTCCCACGATTAACGTAAGGAATTTGGCTTTTATCTTCAAAAAGCGGGCACTTTGGAGGAGTTTTTAATTCTTCGTCCGTGTTGTTCTCTCCCGCGCCATCTTGTGTTGATTGATTTTTGCAGAATGCCGTAGCATGTGTAGTTTTCTGTTTTCCTTTGTAGAAAAATATCCAAGTACCTTGTTATAAACTATTGTCACTAGAAAATTTCGCGTGACACTGCACCGCGCACGTCATCAGAGGACACCGCACAGTCTAAAGAAAAAAAATCTGAAATCAGTTTATAAGTCTCATTTGCCCAGTAATTTCACTAGCTAGAGCTACAATGACCTTCAAAGCGAAACACTGTAGTGCTTACTCTAGTAAGGCCGGCAAAGGAACACAGGCTGCGTCTGCCTCCCTTCTATTGCCGTCCCATCCATTCATCCTTTTTGTCTATCTTTTTCCCTTTCCTTTCTCTCTTACCCAAAAACCGGCTCAGGACGTAAAACTAATTGACCCGTGCGAAGCCGGGGCGGGTTAGCTATTAACCTGATATTGTCAGACTATGGATACAATGTAACAAAAAATTACAGCTGTTTTTGTCAAACTCCACATACCAGTAATATCACAAACAGTTTGTACAACTTCCATATACCGTAGGTAGGTCATGAAACCGTTTTACTGCCGCCGATTTCATTTCATAGTACACGTACAAACCTATATCTGCTTACAGTGACCTGATTGTTTTCGTGCTGACAGGGAAGTTGACACTGTCGGGAACTGGAAGTTGGTGACTAAGTGTACGTTTAACGACACAGATGGTTTTATTACTCGACACATTTTAACACAATACATTGTTGATGAAAATTTATTATTCTCTTAACTGGTAGTGCAGAATGAAACTATTAAAGTATTAAACTGTTAGTGCAAATAGGTTTCGTATTAATTATGTAAGTTGAAATTAATCTAACTGCTTGCTGAATTTAATTAATTTAAGACAGTAAGTTAATGAATCAATACCAAACTTTGTTCAAAATCATCAGCCTGAAGACGTCCAGTGCTAAACATGGGCCTCCCTCATAGAGCGCTACTTTGAGCGGCTGCTTACCTCCTTCATCCATCGGCCCGCCACGGTTTTGAAAGGTAATTGGTCAAACTGTGATAAAAGCAGGCAAATGTTGGTGAGATTATAGAATTATAAAACGTATATGCAACGATGAATAATAGATGTTGATTCTTCTTCTCTGGCTGGCTTCTCTGCCGTATTAAAACTATAGATAGAGCAACACTATCGTCAATTTTTTTTATATACCAAGTATTTCAATATTGCATACATTGGCGTATTTAGATCATACTTGTAGTATTTAATAATTGCATAAATGAAACACCGAGCTTGTGATCTAAGAAACAACTAATTTTATTCGTCCACCCACATTACGAATATATATGCTTATTACTAACTACGTAACAGTAACATCCCTGATAGGGCTCGTCTCCTTGCCACTAGCGAACGTGAGTCAGGTTACTGGCTACATGCTGTTCCTTCGCCCAATATTGGAACCCTTCTAGATAATTCTAGCTTTTCTATTGCAGTGGGCCTACGTCTGGGCATCTCCAGGACAGAACCGCATCTCTGTAACTGTGGGGGCGAGGTGGACCGATTGGGTCACCATGGCTTATCTTGCCGCCGCAGCGCCGGACGGCTGTCGCGCCATGCCGCCTTAAATGACGCCATCCGTCGGGCCCTTGCCACCGTCAACGTGCCGGCTATCTTAGAGCCGAACGGTATTTCACGTGACGATGGTAAGAGGCCTGATGGTATGACGTTAATCCCGTGGAGCCGTGGAAGGCCGCTGGTGTGGGATGCTACCTGCGCTGACACGCTAGCGCCTTCCCACGTTAACAACTCAGCTCGGGCGGCATGTGCAGCGGCTGAAGCTGCAGAAGACCTCAAACGGAGGAAGTATGAATCCTTAGGCGATGGATACATATTTGCTCCGTTTGGGGTTGAAACAATGGGTCCCTGGGGCCCACAGGCGCGGCTTCTTGTTAAGGAGCTATCCAGACGGTTGGTCGACCTAACACGTGACCAAAGGGCTGGCGCATACCTCGGCCCACGAATCAGCTTGGCAATACAACGAGGGAATGTCGCCAGCTTTTTAGGCACGCTCCCCGCAGAAAGCAACCTAAATTCTGTGTTTTATTTATAGTATTTTTTTTTTGCGGCATAGCTTTTTTTTGATAGGGTTTTCGTTTTTAGTTAGGTGTATATATTTATTAAGATAGGTTTATATTTAAGTTGTTTAGTTTAGTGTATATATATTGTTATTTAAGTTTTAGTAATAAACAAACTACCGTCAAGATCATATACAACAATACTAAAGTTTATCTATTTACCAAAACTGTGTTTGTAAAAAAACTGGTGTTAAATTTCTTGTACTATTTGTTATATCCTGACCTCAAAGCTGTAGCATGCAAACTCTTTTGATAGACAATGTTTTCTTTATATAGTCTTGGGCGCTGTCAACTGCTGTCATGTCACTTTATGATCGAAGCAATAATAAAATAATATAGATTAAACTAACATGGTTGTATTTATATTATCTGGCGACGAAGAAAAATAAAATGAACGCACAACAATTCACAGATTTTCTAAGGGTACAACAGGCCCAACAACAACAACTAACCGAACTCTTGCGAATCTTAACAGTTCAATCTGCACAACGTACAACGGAAACACATCCAGATGAACCAAAAAGAGACGTAAGTGATATAAGCACGAAAATTAAGAATTTTTCACACGACAAATTTAACCCTGAAACAACATCAGCGGAAAATTTCATAGAATATTTTGAAACAAAATGCAATATCTATGGGGCCGAATACAAAGCAATACAAAAAGATTTATTCATAACGTGTCTACCACCGGATGTTTTCCACAAAATTAAAACTGCTTTTATCAACACTTTTCCGTCACGCACTTACGAGGAAGTAAAAGAGAAACTTTGTAGTTTTTACCATAAGAAAACTACAAGGTATAAAGCGTTAACAGAGTTCTGGAATTGCACAAGAAAAGATAATGAAACCATGGAAACATACGCGAACAAATTAAAAGAACTTAGTAAGGAATGTGGATATAAAGGCGACTTACTAGAGCGACAATTACGTGACCGTTTCGCAACAGGCCTTAACCATGAAATGCTGGAAATAGACTTAAAACAAAAATGGCCAGACCTTCAAGATCGAAACGCTGAAGGGAAAATAACAGAAATTACGTTTGAACAAATATTTGCTGTCGCACAGTCAAGGGAATTAGCCGAAAATGATAACATGAACAATGACTATATGGTACAACGTATCAAACAAAAAAAGACAAACAGATTCAATAGGAACGATGGTAATAAAAAACGTCCATTAACAAAAAATCAGTGCAAACGATGTGGAAGCGGAGAAAAACATGATTTTAGTAACTGTGCAGCTTCCAATCACATTTGTAAGGCATGCCAATCGAAAGGCCATTACGAAAGTTGTTGTTTAAAGTCCGGACGAGCCTACATTACATCTAGACATGAGATAACAAACACAACCAATAACAACAAGGGAATAAACAGCATACAAAAAAACGCAAATAGACCGTCTACCTCTACGAGAAGTGATTTTTCTGACGAGAGTGATGATGAAGCAAAGTTATATAAAATTAACACTGCCAATATGAGGTGTAAGAAAATTGACGCAACGATCAACGGTTTCCACTGCACCATGGATTGGGATCCGGGCTCCATCTACTCAATTATTAGTACTGCATTTTGGAGGGAAATCGGATCACCAGAACTAACAGAAGGACCTAAACTACGAGCTTACGGTGACCACAAACTTAAACCAAAAGGAATAACAGACGTCACAGTTAAAATACAAGGTAAGCAAAAGATTGTACCAGTCGTGGTAATAAAAAATGCGCACCCTATGTTATTCGGATTACAATGGAGCGAGATTTTTAATATGCCATTTCCTAGTCCTGTTTACTCCATTAAACAGCAGTCAATGACTCTGAAACAAATAATACACAAAAACAATGAACTTTTTGACAACAAATTGGGAGAAGTTAAAGACTATGAAGTAAATATTCATGTGAAGCCTGGAGCCGAACCAAAACATTTACCATCGAGACCAATTAAGTTCAGTATACGTAAGAACGTTGAACTTGAACTAGAACGACTGGTGAAAGAAGGCATCATTGAAAGCGTTGACCCTAACAAAACGCCAGTAGAATGGGCAACACCAACTGTGAACGTTGTCAAACCTAATGGACAAATTCGGATATGCGGAGATTATCGCACAACTCTCAACCCGGTGTTAATATCACATACACACCCAGTACCACAGTTTGATTACTTAAGACAACGCCTTGCTAATGGAGAACAATTTTCAAAAATCGATTTAAAAGACGCGTACCTGCAATTTAAAATAGCACCTGACTCAAAAAAGTACTTAACCATCTCAACACACAAAGGATATTTTCAATATAACAGGATGCCATTCGGAATAACGACAGCTCCATCAATTTTCCAACAATACCTGGAGAAACTGTTAGACAACATACCTAATATTGCCATTTACTTTGATGACATTGCCGTAACTGGTAAAAATGAGGCGGAACACCTCACATCATTAACACTAGTGTTTGACAAACTTAAGAAAGCAGGACTCAAAGTAAACCTTAAGAAATGCACCTTTCTTCAAAACGAAATAGAATACCTAGGCCACACCATAAGCAAAGATGGCATTAAACCAACAAAATCTAAAGTGGAAGCTATTCTAAAAGCATCAACCCCTGAGAATGTAAAAGAATTGCGATCATTTCTTGGTCTAGTGAATTTTTATGAACGGTTCATACCCCATTTACACAGCATTTGTGCGGAACTGCATACTATTACGGGACAAAAACAAAAATGGAAGTGGACTGAGCATGAAAATACGATATTCGAGAAAACAAAGAAATGTATAGCTAAATCTAAACCTCTTATTGCTTTTGATGAGAAACAACCGTTATTTTTAGCATGTGACGCCTCAGAAAAGGGAGTAGGCGCTGTCCTATACCATAAAACGAACAACAATGAACAACCAATAGCATTTGCTTCAAGGAAATTAAAACCGGCAGAGAGTAAGTACTCAGTCATAGATCGAGAAGCACTTGCAATCTTTTTTGGCATTAAAAAGTTTGATCAATATTTACGAGGGTCTAAGTTCACCTTAGTCACCGATCACAAACCACTCATCCACATACTTGGAACTAACAGGAACTTACCAAAACTTGTTAACAACCGTCTTATCAGGTGGGCTCTGATGATCGGCAGCTACGATTATGAGATTATATATACAAAAGGAGAGAATAACATCCTTGCTGACCCATTGTCCAGAATGCCAAACATGGATGAACAACCCTCAAAGGAAGAATGTGCAGTTAACAACATTGTACAATCCTTAAACGAAAGAAAATTTGTAGATTTATCTATTAATGAAGTAACCGTCAAAGAACATACTAAACGAGACACAACCCTAATGAAAGTTATACAGTACATGAAAACAAATTGGAACTCTTATAGATACGACGACAACAGCATTCAACCCATTTTTCAAAAAACGAAACGAGCTATCTGTTGAGAATAAAATCCTATTATGGCAAGGTAGAATAATTATGCCATCGTCTATGAGGAGGCTAACATTAAAATACCTACACCGAGGACACCCAGGCATATCCGCCATGAGAGCACTCATACGTTTTTATGTTTGGTGGCCTTCAATCGAAGAAGATGTTGACAACTATGTCAAAACATGTCATGGATGCCAAGAAAATCGACCTAACAATTCGGAATTACCAGTATATTCATGGTCTATTCCTGACAAAGTATGGGAGAGAATACATATAGATTTCGCAGGACCTTTCCAAGGCAAATACTGGTTGGTTCTCTGTGATGCATTATCGAAATGGATTGAAGTGAGGCCGATGAATAACATAACTTCTGATAAATTATGTGATGTTCTGAGCGATATTTTTACAACATTCGGATTACCCGAAATTATTGTATCGGATAACGGCCCTCAGTTAACATCTGATAAATTTAAATCCTACTGTAAAGAGCGAGGGATTACACATATAACATCGTCCCCGTATCACCCACGTACCAATGGATTAGCGGAGCGCTTAGTACGCACTTTTAAAACTCGCATGGCTAGTGGAAATCAAAACATAAACACAACAGAACGACTTAGAGATTTCCTTTTCTCCTACAGAAACACGCCTCATAATACTACCCTAAAGTCTCCTGCTTACATGATGTTCGGAAGACAATTAAACTGTATATTAGACAACGCTCGGCCAAGTACTAAAAAAATGTTACGGCATAAAGAAATACAAGCAAACATAATGGTAGAAAATACAATGCGAACTCCTAACCACCATCCTGGTAGTAAAGTTTATATACGGACGAAGGAACAAAAAAAATGGGAACCAGCTGAAATAGAAAAAAGAACTCATAAATACTCATATATTATCAGAACACCGGAAGGAACATTGAAGCGCAGACACGCAGATCATATAAGGCAAAGAACTGAAACAACGGAAGAAACATCCATATCAGTATCTGATGCCAACTCAACTCCGTTCCAAACACCTACTGGGACACCATCTTCTGCAACAACCACCTCGCCTGAACCATCACCTGATACTCCTGATACTCCTGTCATTAATACAGGACCATCTCTACGACGGAGCTCCAGAATATCCAGACCGCCACGGCGGCTTATTGAAGAGTTAGAGTGAGGAGGAATGTTATATCCTGACCTCAAAGCTGTAGCATGCAAACTCTTTTGATAGACAATGTTTTCTTTATATAGTCTTGGGCGCTGTCAACTGCTGTCATGTCACTTTATGATCGAAGCAATAATAAAATAATATAGATTAAACTAACATGGTTGTATTTATATTACTATTTTAACTCAAAGACGTGCTTCGTCAAAGAAAACAACTTGAGATCATTAAAAACGACAAGAAGCTGAACAGTTCAATTTAAAAATCCCTTGAGTACGTTCCGGCTTATTGTCGGGTCCACGGTGGCTGGTAATTGGCGCGACGCTTGCCGTAAAAGTATGGAATCAAGGTTATCGTTCACTGTACAGCTTGGCCTTGTTGATCAGAGTATAAGAACCAAAGGCCAAAGGCCTGTCATAAACTTATTGATCAGCGTTTAAGTTGAGACTTTATAAAAAAAATAGGCCATAAGCCTAATTTACTTATTATCATAAAAACTCAAAAGTCAACAATTTTACAGCTCTTTTACATGTCAAAATCAGTGTAAATAGATGATAAAAATATGAAATTATTGTTATCATAATAATTTTATAGGTAACATAACAACGTGATTTTTGATTGCCTATTACAATATAGTCAGTTTAAAAAAAACTAAGAAATTTTATTTCAACTACGGTGCACGCAATCTGGCACAATGCAGAATACAAAACTCGATCCGTAGCTCGATTACACCTGTAAAGAAGAAGCATCTCTATTCGTTTGAATTTTTTACCGTTCTTTTCCAGTTTACGCTGGTCCTCATTAGAAGAAGATGGCGAACGATTGATCTGCTCAGATAAGATACTGCGTAGTACTTTTATGGCTATATTTTACAATCAAATATTTTATTAATCCGGGGTTTCAGAGGGATTACTCTGGTCCTGTCGACCAGCATAGAGATCAAGCGTACCTCACAGCCAGGTGACGTCATTCGCTTCCTCAAGACTCGCGCCAACTCTCGGTGAGGTTACACCCTTAATTACAAGTGACCTCTTTGATCACCAGATTCACTTTCAACAACACTCTTTGTCTCGTACCAATTATAATCATTTGCTTCATTTGTCGAGGAGGTGAGATGAAAGTAAAGGACACAATTAAAATTATCTTTGTTAAGCCAACTGATCCAAGCTGGCTAATGAGTGGAGGTCCGGTTATCTTCATTAACTTTATTGGTATACAAAAGGGAGCAAAACGATATTTTTTATATTAGGTAGTCATTTTATATAGGTTTTATGAAATTTCTAGCTCGTGTGATAGTAATAATGGAATAAATAAAATTGCTGAGGCTTGAATGACTATAGTCATTGAAGCTCTGCATTGCTGGCAGTTCTGTATTTTTCTTATATCTTATGACAACTTAAATTTATAAGTCCCCAACTATTTATTTCTTTCGTAATATTTTTTACTCATGATCTTGGACTTGGCTTCGAGCCTGCAGGCGCCGTCAATTAAAAACAGTTTTTTTTACAATTTAGTGTCTGCGTTCACTTCCAGTGGACTACTGGAAGTGAACGTACTTACCTGACGTACCTGAAATAACCTACTGCGATGTGTAAAACTAACTACCTAACCATCAAAGGTTTCCCTTTTGAATCCTAATTCTAATCTCTATAGTCTCACCAAATTATTAGGAGTGGATGTAATAGTTATCTATTCACATGACCTTCTCTAATTTGAGGTTTAGTTAAAGGAGCAGAGCGGATAGAATAGGAGGAGAAGATAAGAGGACAGATCAATGATTTGTAGTTAGCTAGTTAGATTAGATTGTAGAGTAGATTTTGAGACTACTGTAAAAGGGCTGTTTTTATAATAAAATTGAATTTTAACGTAAACAGCCAGTTTGGATTAAAATACAATTTTATTGTCTTTATGTACCCCAGGCTGTGAAAATTAATTAAAATGTAATATCAATGTGATTTGAAATACTTCCTAAGTTATCGATTTATCGTTTAGAATCGTTTATGTCGACCGTAACAAAATAATATCCGTTAAAATATAAATAACTTGCAAGGGAAATCACAATTTATTTGTAAGCCATAATTTAGCGAGTTATCAAATTAAAATATTATTGTAGAGTTATTTACGTACCTGTATTTTATATCAGATCACATGGGATGTTTATTGTAATAGAAATAATTATTTCCTAGTTCCTGATATTAACAAGCAAGCGAGTTGTTTTAGTAAGTGCAGAATCAAACTACCGTAAAAGCTTAGAACTTGATTTCTTTCAGTATTTACGGTAACTTCACATTAATATACCTAGTAAACATATTTCATTTATTAAGGTTATTGTGGCAGTTAATTATGTTTGGTTGATATGTTTTCATTACAATAACATGTTATATTCCGTTAATCCAAATTTCGAAACGATCACTTTGCTGCTAACAAATATAAACGAGTTTCAAACACATTCACTAACGGAATATTGATGGGCGGTTATTAATTAGCTAGCGAGGCGCCGCGACGATAAATATTTATAAAGCGTTCATAATGGAAATTAAACGGAAATATAATCATTGGAGAAAATTCACCTGAAATGGAATCCTAATTAACTAATGTACTTGTTTGATATGTTCGAATATTTATTCTTAACTAAATGAATAATCGTCTTCGGAAAAAAATACCAATTCAAAAAACTATTTTTATTATCTCATAATCTGGAAGTAGTGCGATGTATATTAGTGACATTCTAATGATAAAATTTAGAAATATAATATATTATTAAGCGTGCCTGGTGAACCCCGATACTTTATCAATTTCGATAGCGAACAGGATAAAAATCCATTATTTATGATGAGCTTAACACATCCAAAATTAAAGCAATTAAAGGCGACCATACATTACTTTAAAATCATTAAACTTATATGTATACTTCCTTAATACAAAACGAATTTGCAAATTTTAATATGCAAAACGAATCTGTGTAAAATCAAATTACTAATACATTATACCAGTTACAAAATTTATATTTATCCAAGCATTATTACTTTTGGTTACAAAACAGCATTTATGTTTATCCCGGTCACGGCACCAAACTGTAAATGCCGGCACGCGATGCATTTTTCATGTACATTTAAAAGGCAAAAGAGCAACAACATTGTTGTATCAATTGAAATCAATTGGCGCATCTGCATGCGATGCGATAAATCTGCCACCGCACAATCACTGCGTGACGTGTTATATATTGGATGTGTATGCGGATATTTATCAGCGCTATCAAAAGTTTGAAGCGGCGAAAAGCATTTAACAGAAGCAAAAAGATTTTTCTAAATAAATATAGCTCTTAGAATCAGCGAGTTGAAACGGCAATGAGCAGGCTACGTCGTTCGTAGATCTAACAACCAAGGAGGAAGAAAGGTTCTCGAGTGACGACTAACTACAAACTGGAAGACGCAGCGTAGGCCAGGCTCCTCTAGGTGGACCGATAAAAACTGCGAGGGACCAAGCCAATCGATGCAGGAGGAAAGCATCTGCTCAAAGTAGCGCTATGTATGGGGCTAATTATGAATTGAATTGATGAGTGCCTAAGTACATTATGTATCTAGGTTGTAACACACAAGTACTGTAACCTTTATTAGGGTAGTTTCAAGTTTTAAAGCGAACAAAATAGTCTATGATCCTGCCATGCGGCAGTCGGTGACACCAAATTTATTGCGGCAATAAGCCAGGAGGTACGGTCCTACCGCTTGAGGTCGATGGCACCGAGGAACTAATAATGACACATTGCAGTTTAGCCTCCCGTGCCTTTGTAATAAATTCAACGGAATTTTGCACAGTCGACCTATAAAAAAACCTTTAATTAAAATACAAGTCGTGCTTTAGAACATAATATCAACGGTTCTGTCAATAATTATATTTTATGGCTTTAAGCGTTTTTTACTGCCATAGTTGTTTTTTTTCTAGACAATTTAATATTCCCGCAAGAAAATTAGTGTATCAGCAAGGCGCCAGTAAGAAATATGAAATTGAGTAATAGTCAACAACAACTACTACTAATACAACAACTAGACGTGTATAAGTAAGAAGCTTTGTGAGTGTCGAAATAAAAATGCCACTGAACATCAAGGATCACATCCTGAAGCAGCGGCCGCTATTATTAGGGATACTTACATGGATGATTAC
Source organism: Ennomos erosarius (assembly GCA_963580505.1). Classification (NCBI taxonomy): domain Eukaryota; kingdom Metazoa; phylum Arthropoda; class Insecta; order Lepidoptera; family Geometridae; genus Ennomos; species Ennomos erosarius. The sequence goes on from OY756987.1 coordinate 13,303,358, forward strand.
TTGGGTTGTTGTGACGAACAGGACGCTGCTCATTTAGCAGCAGATATTGTGGCCGTTTATGCAGCAGCTGGATTTGAGATGAGATCTTGGGTATCAAATTCTCCTCAAGCTCTGTCTATGTTGACTCCCGACCTCTGTGCTAATGGAGTTACTGAATTGAACGTAGGTTCAGATTCACGCGCACAAGTACGCGGTCTTTGAGTTTCATGGAAAGTCTCTAATGAGAATGTCGTGTATGGACATAGATGGATAGTCTATGTCCATAAAAATATTCTAGGTCAGTTCCATGTCATTTGTTATTTAATTTGGTTCTTATATAATAACTCGTGCTGACCTTAATCATTATGCTGAGTCGGGACCTGGGTCATGACATCACACAACGTTACATTTTTATCTTCTGTTTCTGTAGTGTAATTATTATTTTTAGTGTATGTTTCCTATAATGTAATGTTGTGTGATGTCCTGATTAAATGTTATTTTCTTTCTTTCTTTCAACTCTGTAAATAATAATAATAATAATAATAAATGTCTTTATTGCAGGCATAAAAAACCCATAAAAACACAAAAAATACAGCAAAAAGAAAAATCTAACAATTAATTACAAGTATGATTGTTATAAACAAACAAGTCATTTTCTGTTGGCGCTCCGGTGTACGGAAAGCCAAAACCTGTAGATAGGACAGTACAAGTCCTCAGAAAGGTACCGCAAAATCCCATTGTCCGATCCTCGTATTGCATTCCAAAAGGATGCAATACGGGATCTAACAATGGCAAAGAAGTCAGGAACCCGTGCATCCGCGAACATGCCCGACGCGCTGCAGAAACGTGGCTTCTTCATAAGGATGCGAAATGCGTCATTATATTGCACCCTTATGGTACTGTAGGCTTTTCTAGTGTACCTTGTCCAAAGCTGGCATGTATATAAACTTATACAGAACGCCTTGAACAAGGTAACTTTGACGTCATGTGTACATCTGTTAAATCTGCGCGCGAGCATGTTGCAACGGATGGACAAGCTCCTTCTCTCTCGTTCTATGTTCTTGTCATCCGACATATCCTCGGACATGATATGTTCAAGATACTTGAACTGCTTCACAACCCTTACTGGTGAACCCAGCAGAAACACATCAGGCACTCTCTCCGGACCCTTCCCTGCACGAAATACAAGCATCTCTGTTTTCTCAGTGTTGTACTTGAGTCCATGCAGCTTAGCATACCGTTCACATATAGCTAAAAGTTGCCTTAGTCCATTGATTGAGGGGCTGAGAAGCACCATGTCATCAGCATAACTAAGGTTGTTCACACAAACATTACCGACGTGGCATCCAATCCTGGTGCCTCTCAACTCCTGAATCAGGCCGTTTACATAAACATTAAAAAGGTCCGGGGAAGTTAGCAAAAATAAAGTTAGCAAAGTAAAGATAGCAAAAATAAAATAAAGTCGATAGCAATGTTAAAACAAAAGAGTATCTACATCAACTCAAACAATATTCGGAAGTACATGGGAGCCGTATTCGGGTCTCGGTAATTTGCTACATTAGGGCAGGGTTGCGCCGATGTATCAAATATTAACGGCAGCCGGTTGGCGGTACATTATCGCTCCCGATGTTCTGAGCTCTTGCGGTGAGTTCACGGAACAAGGTCGTAGGTGAACTGACACACTGACGGATATGTACCTAACTGGCTTTGTTGCTGATCCAAATTTAAATAAGTACGCTGAAATTGGAAATATTTTCAAAAGACGACCGTATTGTTAATGAATACCTTAAGTGGTCTTTTCGTCGGTATTATCAGCCGGAACACAAAAAAGTAAATAATTTTGTCTTTGTTTCGTGACAAATATAATTTGTGTTCTAGAATATAGGGAATAGGTTCCTCATAAGTCCACGTCCTTCAACTGTATCGTCGTCTAAGATCAGGTGACTTGTAGTGCAGCCAAACGTTGGCCTATTCACACGAAGAAAATAATAATGTTATTATTTTATTTTAAATTTTCATCATCATCATCAACAGACTGAAGACGTCTATTTATTCAGAAATTGGATATTAGTGTTACAACAATAATTAATTAATATCACCTATTTATCAATCCTACTCTATAACACGTCCATGATTAACTAGGTACCGAGGTCGACATATTTTCGTAATTAATGATTACTATTTAATTACTGGAGCTTTGTTCGCCGCCCTTTATACTTGTCGACTCTCTCTGTAATGTGTATATAGTGCGTGGGAATAATATAGTTATTCCCAGAAAATATTAATTAATAAAACTATCACCTTTTTTGTAAAATACTGAACTAAGGGAAGCGTTGAACCCCTTCTTATCCATAGAAAAAGTGCCAGCACTTTTCTACCCCTATATGTTATCAAATTTCAATGATTTTTGTTAGAATTGTATTGTATAAACGGATGTATTAACGGCTTTTACGTCTTCCTTTATAAGTTTTTATAATGTATTCGTAGTTATAAACACTGAAACTTACAAAAATTTGGCATAAAAATACGTATTTTTTTGTGTTTAATGCACAAATTAATTTCGTTTTAGTATTCGCTTGATTTATAGTGTAAACCAAATTTTTATTATAATCCAATACAAATAAATCCATTATCAAACGCATCGCCCACAGAAGCAATAAATAACTTGAACAATCTTTCCCCGTATTTGCCTAATTACAATACAATCTGCCGATATGTATGTACATAATTTATATATGTAACGGTGTATGTGTGTGGTAGGTATCTTATAATTGCTTGGAATCCCTTTGTTCCCGCGGGCCGCGCCAAGGATCGCTTGTAGCGATGTTATTAGAGGTTAATTAATGAAAATAGCTGTTCTCTCGCAATTTATTTAATTTTTTTGAGAGACTAATAATATTTACCAAGCAAGACTAACATTTTCTCATGATCTTTATTGCAATTTAGTTAGTAATAAAAATGTGTATATTGTACTTTGAGTTAAGCTGACTTTTAATGAATTTATCAAGATAAAAATATATCGGGGTCCTCCGGGACGGATGCCTCTGGGATTGGAATAATCAGGAAATAACCATATAAATGGACCGTTTATAAAGTTAGTACGAGACTATTAAATTAGCAGTATAACATAATACGCTCTAGGGTACGTTACGTAAGTAGAGGTGCCTTGTGGTTTAACTATCCCAGTTTTCATAGACGAAAAGTATCTTTTTATGACCCGATGAGAGGATCAACTCAAACTTGAACGGTTTCCCGTGGAAGTTCTAATTTTTCAGGATAAAAATAATCGTGATGTGCGGGAATCAAATCACTGTTTCTATTCATACATTAATCCTGAGGCGGGCTGCTGAAACTCGAGGCGTAAGTTGAAACTTTTTACATAATTTATAGTCTTGTAACAATGACAAATAAACCGATAGACTTCTGATAGAGAGACGTTGCTTTATTAAGCATAGTTTTAATGAACTTCGCAATTTATATGTATACGTGAGTAATTTTGAACTGTCTATTTAATTTAAATGCAATTTATATCTTCTATTAGAAATACCTCTTAAAAATAGTTTGTAATTTACAATCATTGTAAACCTGTATGAAGAAAGTGTCTGAAGAGCCAAATAAGACTTGTTCAAAGCCAAAGGTTGTAAACGAATTATTAAGCTGCTTATTATTATCACCACCATCAACCGAAACACTCAAATTGCTGCACTAAAATGTTTCATAAAGCATGTCGAATAAATGCCACTCTGTCCTCAGGTCTTCGAGTATTCGTGCGTTCTCTGTGACAATAAATTGATTCTATTCTATTCTTCTTTTGCAGATATTTTCATTCCAACGCATTAGTGACACCTACACTTACCAGTATGGTAGATCATCGAATTGATTTCAAAGTGTAAACCACACTCTAAAGTATAAACCATTGAGAAAGAAAATTGCTGTAAGTTTTACCAGTTCTCTATTAGTTTTTTAGTCTATGGCCTCTCACGACGTCTGAGACTCTTGTGCGGTAAACTGCAGCTGTATTAATGCAGTGTTTTATCGACGTCGCTAATGGATTGGGGTTTTACAGTTTTCCAGTTTGAAACCGATTGAAAGATGCAAACTCGGTCGGTTCCAGCTGTGAATTTTCTAGGTTTTATTGTAATCTGTGGCTATATGGCGTAGTGTTGCTGGAAGTCTAGCAAAGATTCCTTTTCGTTAGCATTAACGCCAAACGGTAACTCAATATGTATGGGAATCACAGTCCCTGCGGAAAACTTTTCTGCAGGGAATGTCATAGGTAATCTCATTTCCATAAATTTTGAGTTACCATTTGGCGTTAATGCTAATGGAAAGGAATCTTTGCTATAGACTCCCAGAGGGGGTCTAGCAAAGATCCCAAACGCGAACTCTAACGCCAAAGGCTAACTCTAAAATGTATTGCAATAAAATTTCGGAAATCGCTTACTTTTCCGCAGCTAATGTCATTTTAATAAATTTTTGGAGTTGCGTTTGGCATTAGCTTTAGCGTTTGGGATCTTTACTAGACTGGTTCTTTCAATAGGCGATTCATCATCATCATCATTAACAGCCTGAAGACGACAATAGGCGATTACGAATAAATAAATAAATAAATAAATAAATAAATAATAATAATAAATATGTGTGGACATTTTACACAGCGCCATCTATCCCCAAACTAAGCATAGCTTGTACTATGGGAACCAGATGACTGATACAATACTTAGATACTTTTTTGTTTGTAAATACATACATAGAATACAATATAACACCCAGACGCAGAACAAACATCTATGTTCATCACACAAATGTTTGTCCCGGGTAGGAATCGAACCCACAGCCCTCAGTTCAGAAGGCAGGGATACTACCAACTGAGCTATCGGGCCCGTCAGAATTTAAAACAGGTGTATTTATTATTTAACTTCTTTATTATTATTTGTGTATTTGGATTATGGAATCGTTCACACTATTTCATAATCATGCTGTTTGAAATGTAAATAGATAAATAACGTACAAGGGTAATACTATTTTAATATCTGTGGTACAACAATCACACACATGCCTAGAATCTGGACTGGACTCTAACTAGGATTTAACTAGCATTCCCTGTATCTAGAGACCAATCCAGTTCATCCAATGGTTTAACTCATATTCTCATTTTTTATTACATTTTTATCACATATCTGGTAGTTATTACAGAGCTACGTAATTTTAACGCGCTCATACTTTTTTTTATTCAAGTAATTAAAACTATTTGACCGGCAAGTAAATAATGAGTTGCAAAAGAAAACTTTGAGTTTACAAGTTTTACACCTAGTTCAAAGACAAAGGAAGCGACACCTCACCGATCACTTTGATAAACTTTTCTCTACTTTAACAAAAACAAATATTCCCTCTATCGACAGTTACAAAAGTACATAATTTGTCACCGTCTCAAACATTTAACTTTAAATAGTCAAAGAGTAAAACAATATACAGTCAATCAATACTTGTCCTGCTTGTTGTGCTTGTGGCTGGCCTGATAGCTCAGTTGGTAGTACCTCTGCTTTCTGAACTATAAGGTCGTAGGTTCGATTTCCACCCAGGACAAACATTTGTGTTTGACATCGATGTTTGTTCTGTGTCTGGGTGTTATATAATATTAATAAAATAATAAATAATAATAATAAATAACGCCCAACGATCACATACATAGATCCTGGATCCTAACTAGGATTCCCTGTATCTAGAGACCCAGGAACTACGTGGACCATGGTCCCACAACACCCAGGCACAGAACAAGTATTTGCGGTTTTTTTTTTCGGGCACAAATACTTGTCCTGTCGCGGGAATCGAACCCGCCACCTCCGGGTTATGAGCCGACCTGCTCAACCACCACACCACGGAGGCTGTCAACCAATATTATTTGTATGTATTTACAAACAAAAAGTATTGAAGTATTGTATCAGTTATTTGGTTCCCATCATACAAGCTTTGCTTAGTTTGGTATTTTGTATCATCGAAATAGTGGTCCCGGCGATGTCAGAATAGAACCCTCCATCTTTTATTTTTTTTCGATAAGCCTCCAAAGTAGTGTTTTATGGGTAAGGCCTGTGTTCAGCAGTGGAAGTCTTCCGGCTATTGATGTGAAGGGAAAATAAATGAAAATTAGAACCAGTAATTACACTAAAAATTTAATAGATGCTGAAAAAGAAGAGCCTAACTATTTTATTGACCGAGCGAACGATTTAAGTGAGTGAAAATCTCTGCTTCAATTTGCGTTTGCTTTCGTCTGTTCGGATGTACATACTCGCGTACAGGTCAAATTTTTAAAAGAATCTTGACAAAACTTGGGACTCAGGTTCTATAAGGTTAGTGATTTTTTTCGTAGTCGTCAATTTTTGATCGGTGGATTAGTTACTGCGAAACGAGGCGAAGTTTGCAGTGGCGCCATTTACCAGGCTGGTACATTGCAATTTTGATAATATTTGGTAGAAACATTGGGTTAGAGTATTTATTTCTAATCAAGTGTTTCAAATATGAGCAGATACAGTCAAGAGGTTGTCGAGATATAAGGCCCTGAGGTCTGAGTTCGGGACGTACTAAGTATATAAAACATCCGTGCTGTGTGATTGCAAAATTGTACTGTAGTTAAGAAAAAGTTTCCCATCTCATATTGGTTGATGGATATAAGTGTTTGATCCTATCTACCACATATAAATTAATACTATAGTACCACGTCACTGTTTGTATTGTACGTTAGCAGAGATGTGGGCCGGCAGTAGCGGCCCGCGGCAGCTTGGTACATATTTAATGCGGCCATCAGCGCGCCCACCGCCATTACTGAGGTAATTCCCTGAACGCTGTGCTCTAAACGCGGAACTTTTGGGGTTCTGTGTATAAAATAATCAAGTTTCCCCAAAAGAGCACTGTTTTTTATTGATTAACAATGTGACGAGGCTATTTGACTAACTATATATATATATATAGTTAGTCAAATAGCCTCGTGTCATTCTAATAAAAAAAGTATATATATATATATATATGACACGACGAGCTGGTCGTTCACCTGATGTTAAGTAATACGGCCGCCCATAACAGTTGCAGTGTCACTCGGAGCACTAAATTATATAGTTGCGCATGAGACTGTTCCCCACTTCACTCACTACATCCTGAGACATCAGCAGAGATGTGAGATGTCATAAAGTCTCATTTGCCCAAACCGTAAAACAGTATACCTATGTTTGCACATTACTAAAGAATATTGACGGGCCCGATAGCTCAGTTGGTAGTATCCCTGCCTTCTGAACTGGGGCTGTGGGTTCGATTCCTACCAAGGCCAAACATTTGTGAGATGAATATAGATGTTTGTTCCGCGTCTGGGTGTTATATTGTATTCTATGTATGTATTTACAAACAAAAAAGTATATAAGTAATTGTATCAGTTATCTGGTTCCCATAGTACAAGCTATGCTTAGTTTGGGGCTAGATGGCGCTGTGTGAAATGTCCACACATATTTTTTTTTTTATTTATTTATTAGATGAAATCTATAAGAGAAAAGCTACCTACCTTTATACATAACATAACAAATACTTATGGACATTAATAATATTTCTGTTATAGCATTGTTTTAATAATAACCATTATTTCCAATAAATCAGCATTGATTTGCATGATTTTATGCCTTTTCTAGAACCTGGATGTGTTGTATTACAATTTTTAAGACGCCCCGTAAAACGTCTTTCTTAAAATAAATACTACTAAACAAAAGCGTTCTTATAATAGAGATTTTATACGGAACCACTGATCACCTAAGCTGTAACCAGCTCGGCTGTTATTTTATTCATCGTCGCGGAAGTAACAGATTTCCTGCGATTTTTGCGGAATGATTCACGAACGATTTAATTGGACTCCCTCAGCCGAGCGGCGGCAACATGAAACGTTTTCTTTTCATTTCCTTTCGACTAAATTTAATACCTTACTGTGGCACGAGAAAGGTATTAATGTAAAAAAACTAAGTTAAGTATATAACAATTAAAATACCGTCAGTGTGGCTTTCTCACTAAAACAGTTCAATCGATTTGGATGACATTTTGCATAATTATATACCACTCGAAATAATCACAGCCCACGGAAAATTGATTAAACTGTAAGGTTGATTAAAACAATACTTCCATTTTAATGCCTTCTTTATTTCTATCTCTCTTACACCTATATATAATTTCGTAGTCTATCCCTTTCTTACCCTTCTATGTTAGTCTACTCTTCCATACTTGCACTTTCTCGCATCTATGCATCTCTTTCACACTGATTTTACGTTTCGTTTCTAGTATTGGAACTGTTTACATGCCCTTGAAATTTACAAATTTAAGTCAAAGATTTTAATTTTAAATTTCACTACTTACAAAACTAAGAACCCTTCCCGAAGTCAAGTAGTACTAACTCTGTGCTGTGATTATTTACATGCACTTTAAGCAAAATAAGTCAAAGTCAAAGTTGTCATCATCATCATCATCATTAACAGCCTGAAGACGTCCACTGCTGAACATAGGTCTCCCCCCGGGAGCGCCACTTAGAGCGGCTGCTCGTCTCTTGCATCCATCGGCTCCCCGCGGTTTTCACCAGGTCGTCGGTCCACCTAGTGGGGGGCCGGCCTACGCTGCGTCTTCCAGTTCATGGTCACCACTCGAGAACCTTTCTTCCCCATCGGTTGTCAGTTCTACGAGCGATGTGGCCTGCCCATTGCCATTTCAACTTGCTAATCCTAAGAGATACATCGGTCACTTTAGTTCTCCTGCGGATTTTCTCATTTCGGATCTTATCTCGCAAGGAAACCCCGAGCATTGCTCTCTCCATAGCTCGTTGCGTGACTCTGAGCTTAAAAAGTCAAAGTGTTTAATTGCAAATAGGCTATTCACAGCACTTTTAAAAGTCAAATCAAATTAAATTAATATAATTACTAAGCTTCTTGAAAGGTTCTCGAGTGGCGAACTGGAAGACACAGCGTAGGCCGGCCCCCACTAGTTGGACCGACGACCTGGTAAGAACCGTGGGGAGCCGATGGATGCAAGAGACAAGCAGCCGCTCAAAGTGGCACTCTTTGGTAAAGGCCTATGTTCAGCAGTAGACGTCTTCAAGCTGATGATGATGTTGATGAGGATGATGAATTACTAAGCAGATAAAATCACAAAGTGCACAATGTGAATTATTGTTACTATATCAAGCAGGCAACAATAAAGGTTTGAAAAAAAAAAAAAAAGAATGCCACTTTCTCATTCCACTACAGCAATCCGGCACAATGCAGAATAGACAACTGCAATCCGTAGTTTCGATTACACAGATTAAGTTCATGTTTCATTAAAAATAAATAATCATAACATCCAACAACCACCTCTATGAAAAACGTTTAAAGTGAATTTGACATAATCACGGCGTCTTGAGAATTGTCGAAGATTTTTAAAATTGTACCGGGGAGAGTGCTGCTGCTGGTATTCCCTGGATATTCCTTTAGATTGAGAAACTATTTGTGATGAAAATTTTGTTTCTGAATGTAATAAAATAGGTCCGGTTCGTTACAACCTAAACTCAAAATACGCGATCACAGAACGTCTTTTTCTCATTATAACTGAAATCGTAACATTTATGAAACCCAAAATGATTTAATCCCTTATTTTTATGATGTGAAAATCTACAGGGGTGTCACCACAAGGTCTTATAGCCTTATTACATACTTGTATCCTCTACTTAGTTTGTGATTATTACTTCAATCATACATTAACAAATGACATAAAAGCAAGAATACTTTAATATTGCAGAGCTAGAGCAGCTTGGATGACGTCACGTTAAATCGTTCACTCAAATACAACTGTTATGTCATACCTTTACATCATGTTGACACTGACGTGCGACAGTGATAACGCCATATAAAAATGTAGACGTCTCGTTCACACGCAGGAGTACTTGATAAGTTCATGGTACGAATTCGAACAATATTATTGTAACCTTGAAATAATAACGCCATGAAACATGATGGTTTTGTATTAGCTTGTGGTAGCCCAGCAGGTAATAAATGCGACACTCGTAGAGTACCACTTCGAGTTTGTTTAAAGTATGTTTGAAACGAAACAAGAAGTAAAGTTCTCCCAAACCGAAGTAAGTAATAATATAATGAACATTTTACATTTCCTTATTAAACAAAGCGAAGTATTTCCTCTGGCTTAAGGCTCACGGTGGCTCATTAAAATTCAATGAATCGGTTTCATCCCGGATTCCGCCCACACCAGAACACAAATCGAGTTGCCATTCACAACAACTAAATTGAGCTGAAAATACAGCTTGGTATACTTAACGATTTTTTTTAGTAGAAGTACAAAAATCTTTCTGGGGCGACAGGGAGTAATGTAAGCATCATTACCATCAAGAGAATATGCATTTAAAAAAATTAAGGTAGGTTGGCTGCTCTTATTTTTAAATTATCCTAAACCCTTTATTTTGTTTTATTTACAATGTCATACGAGAAAATCAATGGTGGTTAAGCCAAAAGAAAAATTAAAATAAATGCTCTTCTATTTCATAAATGATTATTCACCACTTTTCTCTATTTTTTTTATATGAAAATTATATCTTGCAGTTTGTCGCAAAATATTCCATTCAAAAAACTGTATATGTTAAAATAGTTGCTCAATTAATTTATTCATGTAGGCATACAAGACATTATGCAGGTATACTTATGAGAGTCAGAAAATTACATGCTGATTAAACGATGATGCCATGCCATGCTTTTTATGCCACAAGCGTAACAAATACCATAATAATCGAGCTAATGTTATTCATTGCCAAACTCCCAACGACACCGTTTAAACTCCCATAATTTAAGGAAATTGTGTAGCATGGCAGCCCCGTTTGTAAGCGTTGTGGATAGAGCCCGAGTTACACGTAATCCCGCTTAATATAAACTAAATAATAAATCAGGAGTGTTTGTTGTCAAAGAGACCATTACTCGGGCGGAGCCACGGGCGGCGTTGAGTTACGGCCGACACCTGCCCGAGATGTATTGATGACTTACTAATGTTTTGCCGGAAGTTATGAGGAACGAAGAGAAAGAAGGCTACAGCTTCACCATTTATACTGACAGTGTTCTATCTATGATTGCGCCTTTACATATTGAGAAAACAAGTACGAAACGAGTAGATACATTCCCTAATAGGCTACTTTGTTAATTGCTACTTTCTCCGTTTCAACACTTTCTTGAATTGGGCATATTCCTTATTGGGCATTTTATTATTTTAATACTTTTTAGTCATGTACAGTTGCACCTGTATTAAATTCGGTTTAAATTTATGTTTATTTTAGATGTCTTCATGCAAATATTGTCAATATTCACCATTAAGCCAAGTAGTGTGCCACCTTCACCAATAAGAAAACTAATAAGAAGCTATATCAATAAGCCAGTACATTACGGCCCATTTAATACCCCACAGAGCGCCCTGTTGTGGCCGTAACGCCCAACCTTGCACCCTGTTGTCGCCACGTATAAGCACGCCCTTATATCTGATGACCTGATAACTATTATAACTTTTTCTGTTATATTATTATGAGAGTGAATGACGTAACGAGCTAATCGTTCACCTGGTGTTAAGTGACACAGCTGCCCATTACAGTTGCAGTATCACTCGGAACTTTAAAATAATAAAGTTTCACAAACGCTGCATTGTGCAAGTGCGCACGTCATCCTGAGATATCACACAATCTAGTAATAAGATAACTAGACTGTGTGATCAGGTTATAAAGTCTCATTTTCCCAGTAATTAATAAGTTAATATTTTGTCAAATATTAACTTGTTGAGGTGCTTGTACACAGTGACGTGAATGCAATGAAAGTTTCTGAAGTAGGTACGTCTAAGTTTGCAAGTCCAGAATAAACTTTCAAAATTGTATGCAACAATTAATGTCGCACCGACTGATGTTTTTCTTTTGTTTACTAGACTCACTACAATATTATTAAATGAGGTGATTAGTTCCAGAGTATAGACTCTACACGATTAATTAATGAGGATTTATTCAAGCCATTATTACTCAGGAAGTGTGACTAATGCGTTGCTGAAAATGTGTGAAGTTCTACGACTTAAAAAAGAGTGTACCATCCTCTCCCCTCATAGTTATAGCCTCCTACACTGGCACCGGCGTAAGGTTGCCAGCCTATCGGTTTTTACAAGCTGCACTTTGGAGAGGTTGCGACGGAATTGCACAAATTAGTTCCTCCATCCCAGTTTTCATTCGAAACACTAAAATGTAGGTAATTTCACTCACTGTCTCTATCATACGTGCGGATACTGAAGCGGTAGTGATTTAGGACGGTCTTCTAACAATAAACAAAATAAAAATCAGTGTCAGTATACCCTTGTCAGTAGTTGAGGCTGTGACCCTCGAGTTTTATTGATTGACGGATAACTTTTTCCTCGTGGCAGGTCATAATAAGATGATCGGAAGCCATGAATCCCATCGGTCTGATCGATCAATCACCTGCCGGCGCTGCCTCGTCGCTGTGTTTCGGTTTTTTGTTCCCGATACTTACGGAGATTTGCAGTTTATTTTGCAACTTCATTGTTTTGTCTTCGAGATTTTGTCTTGTTTGCATACGTAGCGGATGACCTTATGGTGACCTCTGATGATAGATCGAGAACAATTTAATAACGTTTCAAATATAACTGTACTTGATAATTATAGATAAAAATCCTAAAACACTTAGGTCTTAGGTACTTGGTGATCAGGCTCATTTCAATTACCTCAATGATGTTTGACATGATAATACTTTGATAAAGGTGTTAGCCCACTTCAGTCACCATAATTTCATACCAAAGTACTTTCATGACATATTTTCCAGTTATTCTGATTTTAAAACCAAAATACTCAACCGATTTTGATAAAATTTCTTTAAAATATTTTTTTTTCCCCAACGGGTTATGTATAAATGTATAATGAAGAGCTCCGAGGTCTATCCTATCTTTAAAAATACAAGTGAATGAACTCTTCGCTTTTTGAAGTTGGTCAAAAATAACAGGCCATGCTTTGAAGGAAAAAAATTAGAAGCCTTTAACGACGACTTTCGTGTTTTCATCCCTTCTTTAGGGGTGAGACGTTACTTATATAACAAAGGGTAACTCCCAATGGATCCCATCAAACGGATCACATGACATTTTTTTGGAACTGATACCACCAAATACTATAAATAAATAAATATGTGTGGACATTTCACACAACGCCATCTAGACCCAAACTAAGCAAAGCTTGTACTATGGGAACCAGACAACTGATATAATACTTAGATACTCTTTTTTTGGTTGTAAATACATACATTATATTTAGTTTCTACTGATCCCAATTAAAAAGTTTGACGTAAAACAAACGTTAATGCACAAAATAATAGGTTGAAGAAGGGATGAAAAACACAACAGCAAAAATATTTTTTGCTTCTTCGTTCGCAATCCGCTCTCCAGTGTTTTTATAAAAGCTTCTTGATGCTATCCAACAACCAACAAACAGGTAAATAGATATTCCACGCTATTTGAAACCGATTGCAAACGTCTCGAAAATCGACGCCGGTGGAATCGGGGCAAAGTTCCTCCGCTCTGGTATTTCGAAACTTGTTATGTGCATTCCCAACTTTGGACGATGGAGCGGTATAATGAGAAAGCCGGTGAGGTATCTTGTAGGTTGTTACACGTTGTTCTAGTAAGTTTTATGATGTATTACAGAATGGGTAGAGGTGGGTCGTAATAGGTAAATCGAGATACTAGGTGACTCTGTGACTGTGACTCAGCCATACCTGTGACAAATACCTGTGAATAAATACGCGAGTATTTTTTACTCGCGGCACAAGTCACGTTTACAGGACGTAGATATATGTATAATAGGTGTGTCCCTCTCTGACGCCTTCGTGAGAAAAGGATGCACCTATTACTTTAGCATGCTCTCATAGATTCGCGCGCAAGTCACAGTGTCGCTGCTCCCAGAGGTATTTTGTCGCTGTGACTGACTGTGACTTTCTTTTATCAGTGACTTTTACCTGTGACGATAAATACGCCTCACGCCTAAATGGGTTTCAAAGTGTAACCGTATACCTCAGGTGAGTTTACAGATAGAAAGATAGAAAATGGTTTATTGCATAATCCAAAAATGTAGGTAAGTACATAGGTGAACTTAATGCTAGATAGCATTATCTTCCAGTGAACCTGGGTGTAACTTAGAAATTTTATACACTACTGTCTTACACAAGTTTCTATAGATACTAAGTTGGTACCAAAGTTTTGTCTTAAAGATTTCGCAGCCACTGGGGAATGCGACCATAGCCCAGTTGGGAAAGCTTTAGCTTGTAATAGTGCACTATTGTGATATCATGCTTAGCTTACTCTTATTAATTAATTATCTATATTATATTATAATTAATATTATATTTGGCATACCCTTCCATGTCGCAGTTATTCGTATAGTTGCTGTATTATAACCAGTTCGGCTAGATGAGCTAACAATTGGCACATCTCTTCTATCGAGAAACCGATTGACCAATGAAACCGCAAGAAATGTTTTATCACGTGATCCGCGAGATCGTTCATTGGACAAAAGATTTATTGATAGAAAAGACGATTTTTATACCACATGCAGTAAAAATTATAAGCTTAACATAAAATCTGTCTCGCGTGTTTTGTTTTCCTCGCGCGGTTAAGTATCTCATGTAATTAAGTACTCCAATTCCACGCTCATAATTCAAAGGGAACATTCTCAAAGGTTTACAAATAAGCAAAATACCGCTGAGGGGTTATTCTCGTCTCCTGTTACAAATTAATTTCATTATCAGTCGACACACACGCGCCTAATTCGTCCGCGATAAGCGCTGGATCACCGCTGTAATTGGCCTCGCACAGGAATGTATTATTCCGGTTGATTTCGGAATCTACCCCTTGGTACTTAGACGGAACGCAGGTCTGACACAAGAAGGCTGGAAACCAGTACATAATCTTTAACGGTGATATTTTTAGATATTTAAAAAAAATTAAATACCACTTGAATAAAAAATAACCGGCTAAGTGCCGGATTCGCGCACGAAGGGTCTCGTACCATTACCTATCTGAAAAATGAGCAAAAAAATCATGTTTGTTTTATGGGACCCCCATAAATATTTATTTTATTCTGCTCTTTAGTTCTTTAGTTGTTGTTGTTGTTGTTGTTGTTGTTGTTGTTGTTGTTGCTAATAGTTATAGTGGCAACAGATATACATCATCTGTGAAGATTTCAACTGTCTAAACGGACAGCGAAGCCTTTAGTAACAGGGTTCGCCTTACCCTTTGGGTACGGAACCCTAAAAAGGAATGCATATTCAAAGTTTTTTCGATTTGGCGTCTATTCATAAAGTTAAGATGTGTGTTTGCTTGAATATAAAGTTGAATTTAGAGTTCCGGGTGACATTGTAATCCATTATGGGTGGCCGTGATGCTTCGTCACGTTCGATTACGTAAAAAAACCTCCGTAACTGTGAGATAGGGCACTTCGTGTCCCAAGTTAAGACCATCGTGAGACGCTGCTAAATAATTCCCTGTGAGCCGCGACCCGCTCCAACGCAGGGCTGCCCAAGTTTCAGTCTTAAAATAGATGGAGTTTACAATGTGCAACCTAAGTATCAGAATATACATCGACTTGCAAACTTCTTGTTTCTATTTGATGAAGAGTGAGTTACTTGGTTTAATTCTTGATGTAAATAATAAATAAATAATAATTATCCATTTCGGGACATGTCACAAAGTGCTTTATAGCCCTGTTATCCGCAAAGCTTGTACTCTCTCTCTATTATTTGTTTTTGCTGTTGGAGATGGGATGGGAGAAGCAGATAACTTGCTAGAATACATATTTGCACCTATGCTCATCACACAAAAATGTTTGTCCTGGATGGGAATTGAACCCACAACCTTTAGTTCAGAAGGGAAAGTTACTTCCAACTGCACTGTTAGGTCAATTGTGCGTGATACGTGATGTCACGGATGTCACAGATAAAATACATCTCCCATACTATTAAACAGAGAAGATGAGAAGAGTTTTTATAACTCTCACGTTATCCGTAAACGTTTCAACATCGAACAACATTTGATCGAATCAGCCCTGTCAAGTAAACAACCGCGCAAGCCACAGCTACCTGTGCTCTGTAGTCTTGAGGCGTTCCGTTCCGTTTGCGTAACGTTTGTAGACAGACAGACGGACAGAACGTGTGTAATTGTGTTAACTAACGGACAGGCTGAGGTAATCTGCACAGTATATGGACTGATTGTTGCATCTTGACTTGACTTGACTCTAAGACAGAATTTACGGAATGTAGGAGTAGACTTTGCTGGATGTACTATATTTAATAGATACAGATTTGCAAATCTTTACTTTCATTTAATGGTGCCAATGATGCAACATTATGTATAATTAGGAACCTAATTATCATACACTAGTATGATCTGACTAATCATTTTCAAGATTAACAAAACCTTCGCCCGATTATGAAGAAATCTTTGTATGACTGGTTATTACAACACACATTTTATAGTGTTAAGGAATTTCAAATGTACTGTAACAAAAATACTTTTTAATATTTGCACACTTGCATGCAAGTTGAACGCAATATGTCTACATATGTTATTTTAAGACCTTCCTTGTGAATTGTGCTTGTGTTCTCGCAAATAAATGATTGATTGATTGATTGATTAGATCTAGCCGACGAAGCAAAATCGCCCCCACAACCTCGCGGGAGACAAAAAGAAAACTATTGTTCAAAGTTCTGCAACTATCTCGTCGCCACTATTAGCGATTCTGTCGGAAACAATAACGATCATTAAAAGTTTTCGTGCTATAATAATGCAAGCTATTACTTTAATATATATAGTCATGCTATGATTGCGTACTTTTGTGTAAAACCAGCAAATTAGGATACGTATACCAGTTCAGTTTGTTCATTAAACATCATATTGTTTATTTTAGCTAGAAGTGTGATAAATTACTACACTTAATTACTAATCCAAACAAAACTAATTAGTGTCTTATTATTTTAGATTTCCAAGTGGCACTGAAACTGTTAGACCGCCGTGATGCTAAGACAACCGGCGGCTTACTATTACAATCGTCACGTCTATCATTACAATACAAAAGTGGTCCCACACATCTCACAGGAGGACGAACTTTCTTACGTAACCAGGGGTTATAATTATGGAACAATGCGCCTCTATAAGCACTAAGACGATTAGCACTGCTGTTTCATATTTATTCCATCTGTTACTCAGTCTGCACAAAATTATGTTAATGGAATAAAAAACTTCCTTCCTTACTTCCGTCCATTTTAGCTAAGGTAACGAATCTGTAACATTTCATAAAAACCAGTTCTGTGAAAGCTTCACAAATAAACAAACAAACATCTTCACTACAATTGATTAATTAATCAATTACATCACGTGATCTTAAATTTGGTCATGATTATATAAATGCATTATTACGATAAGATATGAATAAATTTGATTAAGATAAGATAATTTTGTCTCTTATATATTGGTTTTTAATTTGTGCAAATTTATTAACGGACGCAGCTAATATGCAAGCGGTGCTATTCGTGTTACTGCTTATAGGGGCGCTGAGAGCTAATGCAGGCCGCTACCACCCCCGGTTACTCAAGAAGGCTCGCCCTTCTGTGAATCCGGCGGAGAACTCAGCGGAGTTTTGGTACCGCGAGGCTGCAGCAGGAATAAAGAAGCGAGAGGCACGCGGCGCGGGTGGTGAGGGTGCGGCGCGGAACGTGGTCATGTTCCTCGGGGATGGCATGTCGTTCCCAACACTAGCCGCTGCGCGTACGCTGCTCGGACAACGCGGCGGACGCACCGGAGAGGAGGAAACTTTGTTCTTTGAAAACTTTCCCACCGTCGGCGTTTCTAAGGTAGGTATACTATTTTTACTCCTTTTGGAAATTAACTGCTCTACAATAATAGTATTATGAAGTACAGAAAAAACAGCTTTGTCAATCTCTTTGAATTGCAGACCTACTGTGTAGATGCTCAAGTAGCAGATTCTGCGTGTACAGCCACAGCATATCTGTGTGGCATAAAGAACAATGAAGGTACTATAGGTGTGACGGCAGCTGTGCCACGCTCAGGCTGCGAAGCTTCTTCCAATACAACGACACACGTGCAGTCAATCGCAGAGTGGGCGCTCGCAGATGGTCGTGACGTTGGTAGGCATGCTTCAAATTTTAGTTTACCTAACTGAAGGCAGGTGCGCTCACATGGTGTTTGTTGGCAGGCATTGTGACAACTACGCGGGTGACGCACGCCTCACCAGCCGGTGCGTACGCAAAGGTTGCTAATCGTTACTGGGAGAATGATGCCGAAGTGAAGAGTAGTGGTTACGACACTGACCTGTGTCCAGACATCGCGATGCAGTTGGTGCACTCCTACCCGGGGAATCATTTTAAGGTTGGTTTCTCATTCCACTTTGGACCATGCACCAAACCAATGTTGGTTTAAATAATTTTTTAAAATAATTTTTTATAGAGTACTTCAACTGATCAATATAGGAAATAACCTTAAATTATTAGAAAAATATCGACGATTATATTATTTGTCATGACAACTTGGATGAAATTCTCAATAATTTCAGTGTTTGCTCATCATAGGTTATCTTGGGAGGAGGGAGACGAGAATTTTACCCCAGCTATATAGTTGACGAAGAAGGTACTCTAGGTCGAAGAAGTGACGGACGAAACTTAATCGAAGAATGGCAAAATGATAAAGCCCAACGGAACATGACCTACAGATACGTGTGGAATAGACAAGACTTGTTGGATGCTTCGGTGGCAGCGCCCGACTACTTGCTGGGACTCTTCGAGGGTAGTCACATGCAGTACCACTTGGAAGCAGATACGACAACCGAACCCACGTTAGCAGAACTGACAGAAGTTGCAATCCGCCAGCTCAGTCGTAACGAGAAAGGTTTTTTTCTGTTTGTGGAAGGGGGTCGCATCGATCATGCTCATCATGATAACTTAGCTGAAAAGGCCTTGGATGAAACCATCGAGCTTACTGCAGCCGTAGAGCGTGCGTCAGAGCTGCTGTCAGAAGATGATACTCTTGTTGTAGTGACAGCAGACCATTCACATGTGATGTCAATCAACGGATACACGCCCCGGGGTGAAGACATTCTAGGTGTTTCGAAAGACTACTTTGGAGACGATGGCGTGCCATACATGACCATCTCTTACACTAATGGGCCGGGTGCTAGAATGCAAGTGAACGGAATACGGGCTGATGTCACCAAAGACTGGAATTTCCGTACGTACGATATTGTTAATGGTACTTTTGAGATAGTAAATAAATTAGTGGTTATAATGACAGGTATTTCTTTTTTTTCTTATATTTTGGCTCCACACATTCTGTATTTAGCCAGTGTCAAGTATTGTTTACTAGGTGGACCGACGACCTGGTGAAAGCCGCGGGGAGCCGATGGATGCAGGAGGCGAGCAGCCGCTATAAGTGGCGCTCCCTGGGGGAGGCCTATGTTCAGCAGTGGACGTCTTCAGGCTGTTAATGATGATGATGATGATGAAGTATTGTTTTTCATCGAGTTTTAGAATATTTTACGTAGTCAAGTCTTAGCCTTAGTCATAGTCCAGTCTAAGTCCTGCTCTAGTAAAGTGGTGGCAACTTTGCTAGAAGCTTCTATGGAATTTTGGAAGCAACAAAAAAAAAAACCACGTTACACCACATTGTACCACTTGCCCACACCCATGGTCGTTATTCACACTTAACACTCAATGCGTAAAACGCCACCAATTTTAAACATTAACTCTGGAAAAAGGACAAGTTTTGAGAAATAATACAATGCAACGACATGAACTTTTCCCCGTTCCCGCCAAAAACCAGGTATTTCTTTATAGGTGATATAAACTGGATGTCACATGCAGAAGTAATTCTCGAGCAAGAGACGCACGGCGGTGACGACGTGGGCGTGTTCGCGTGGGGCCCGCAGCACGGCATGTTCTCGGGGCTGTACGAGCAGAGCCAGCTGCCGCACCTCATGGCGTACGCCGCCTGCCTCGGGCCCGGCGCACACGCGCCCGCCTGCAGCAATTACAAGAACGAGGGACTGCGACCGAGGCCACCATCGTCACCTTTGCGGCCACGTGATTAAAAACCGTGTCATAAAGATGTGTTAGAGAAATTTTGTATGGCAGAATAAAATATTATATTGCATTTACTACGTTTTTAATAGTACTTACGGGATATTTACCGTGATTAGAATAATTTTTGGGCTTAAAACAGTGTTTTGTTTGCAATATACTAACGTTTGTTCATTCTTTAATTTTGGTATTGAAAGCAATTGGTGAAGAGGCCACAACTCTAGCTGCCTTCCAACTTTTTACTACCTATGTTTTATTTTCTATTGAAGTACAAAAATACGCTCAGGAGTATATCGCCACTCAATACTAGATTTAATTTCAATTTGTGAACGTAATGAAAGGAACTTCGTCTTGTGCTCCGATTAATAACTCAGCATCCTTCTATAATACGGGCCTAACGTTTTACCTATAGGTACTAAATTTTCCCATAACCAAATCACGCTAGCAACTGATCCCTAAGTTATGCAATTACTCGATTGTACCGTAATCGCGCGGAGTTCGTACACCGAAAATTTTTAACAACCTGCGCCAAAGAGGTTCATTAGTGGCACAACGGAACCGTGCGCGGAAGCGTACCAGACGTAGGCTTCTGTGTGGGACATAAATATCATAATAATAAATACAATTTATAGGCAGGTACCACAATATTCTATTTAAAAAACCTTATTGGGGCTTTGTGAGCTCTAATAATTTACAGTACCCCTAGTACGAGTGTCGATTGTTTACTAAAACTTGATTCGTTTACGTTTTCTCCCATACATTTCTCTGCAGCGCCCCTAGCGGACACGTTGATGAACTAAAAATGGCAGTACAAATTTTAAATGGATTCGCGCGTATTTTCGTATTGGAAAACTCGTACTAGGTGTACAGTAACCTCTGATGTTCTATGCTGGCTAAACTTTTAATGGGTGCCTTTAATAATGGATAATGTTTGTCTGAAATAAATATATATTGATTGATTTAGTACTCAAGCTAACTAATATAATAATAACTAAACTATAAGAAACTAAACTACCTACACTACCTGCTACAAAGAACATAATAGACTGTATTATAGCCGCGATGGCCTATACAAGGTGTCCTTGAATTAGTATGTTATCCCCAAATGGGGGGACTGGGACCATGAGACCCTACACGTTGTCAGAGCCTTACTTAAAACTGGATGTTACCAAACTTCCATGGTAAAAAATATATCCACTCGCAAAATTGCACGTGTGATCGCTACGAGAGTTAACAAGATACTATAAATTCAATTCTAATTACAGGTCATTAAACTCATTTATGTGCACTCGGTCACTCGGTCACTCGGTCGGTCGAAGTTCAACTACCCAGATGCGCTAAGGCTATTTTCGTACGTAAACTTAACATGGCATTTTTGCAATGAAAAACTATTAATAAAATTTAGTCGTAGAAGAAACATTGTCTATCTTGGGATGTAGATTTACTCCCTTTCGGGATAACATACCAACTCAAGGTCACCTTGTAGACAGTCCAAATGCTCCAACCCACTGCCGGTAGGTAGCGTACCCAACATGCTGGCGGTATTGTCTCATGAATGACATTGTTTATGCGTTGAGCCGACTTTTAATAGTTTTTATGTAATGGTGCTAATAGCATTCTTACTGCAGTTGACACTTACTTGCTATTAATGAGTGACCATGTGAGTAGAAACCTCGATCCAGTGTCTTTTTGGCTTCCTATAGCCGCCAAATGTTCACGTTTGAGCCATTTACAATGAAGTTCGATTACGGCACAAAAACGTTATTTTTAAATTGGATAGCGAGCCGTCGGCACTCATCGGCGTTTAATCCGGTTCCGAATTAAGTCACTCTTGCCTTTATAGCGGCAACGCTCCGGCCCTATTTTGACCAAGAAGCTGGTAGTACCGGTGGTAAAAGTGGAGTCAACACTCTTAAATATGGGTACTTAGTACTGTTTTCTATTCTGCCGCACTGATAAACGCATTAGATTTTTACCCAAATTGAGTTAATACTTGATATTCTGTAGAAAAGAATTCTAATCAGACAATTTACTAGGTGATTCTTATACCTCCTTCTTTCATTTAATATACAGATAAAATATCGAAAATTATTTCAAAATTAAAAGAAGAGAAGCGGAAGAAACACAGTATATAACCAAACTTCCGTAGAATTTGAATCTAAAAATATTTGGAGAAAAATAAGAGAGCGGGTGTGAATCAGTGGCAACTCGTACGTCTTTCAATCCGAGATACCACGGTTCAAATCCCACTTGTCTCCTCACCAATGTATTACTGTTTTACTTACTTATCTTCCTGTTATGTGTCTTATTATTATTATTTTATTTGTTTTTCATATGTTTTAGTACTTATTTGTGTATTGTTGTAAGCTGAGCCGTGACGATACCGAAACGGCCCCAACGGAAGACCAGCGTTGGTCGTACGACGTGCGACCAGCATTATGCTGAGTTGGGACCGATTCGTGGCAACTGTCAGCTGTGTATTTGTTAGTAAACTTAAAAATATTCAACTAATTTATCTGCTGTTGTCATAAATAAAACATTTTTCTTTCTTTCTTTCTTTCTTTCTTCTTTCCAATGCGAGTTATGTGCGGAATTTGCACCCCTCTTACAACGGTGAATGTAAACATTGTAAAAAAGTGCATTTATTGCAAAAATTTATTTTATTTATTTATTTATTTATTTATTCAAAACAAATTACAACTATTATTAAAATCAAAGTGTTATCCGGAAACCAGCATGCTCCAGCACTGGAAACGTATGGGCTGATGACATTATAAGTATTTCAAGTGTGAACTCCATTTCAACTACATCTTCACGGCTCCATCAACAGCGTCCCAGAATAAACACACCCATTCTCGTGTTCTTTGCGAAAAAAACATTTGCGTATACGCGCTCGAGCGTCGAGCGCGCATTTGCATATCAAAGCTATTCTCGCGACCGGCGCGTTAGGTTAATGCTTGTAGAATAAGCCGCTGCCAAGATATTGCTGCGTTTGATGCGGGGGTGGGGAAGGGGGCTGTTTTTGTGTCGATGTAATTTACTGTTATTTTGGTCTCATCTGCATACTGTCTCAATCTTTGTAGGAATGTTTGGATGGCGTATGTGTGTGAATTTACAAAAGTTATACAACTGAAGTACTTACAAAAAGGTGAATAAATACAAAATGAAACAAGAATATCTAGTGTAATTCCGCTAAAATAAAACTATAAGATTATCTTTATTGAGAAAGCTGTAATTGAACAAATAATTAACAGGGCCATATCACTTTTGTATTTATTTTGTATTTGTACGAGTCGATCTTGCGCACGAAGGGTTCTGTACCATCTATAAAAATGAGCCAAAAAATCACGTTTGGGAGCCCTTTTAAATATTTATTTGATTCTGGTTTTTAGTATTTGTTGTTATAGCAGCAACAGAAATACATCATCTGTGAACAGTTCAACTGTCTAACTATCACGATTCATGCGATTCAGCCTGGTGATAGACGGACAGACAGACAGGCAGCGGAGTCTTAGTAATATGTTCTGTTTTATCCTTTGGGTACGGAATCCTAAAAAGGGAAAAGCGCATCAACCTTAGTCGCCTTAATAACATACCTAAAAGTACTTGGATGAAATATTTTTTTTCTGTTATTCTGATTCAAACCTAAACACAATCGATTTTAATGAAAATTTTGCGAACCATCTGAAAATATTTTAAAATGCTAAAAATCCAATACGGTTTTAATGGAGTTCTGAGTTATAAAAACCAAAGAAAAGGACCCCCTAATTTTTTGAAGTATGTTTAAACGTCAGATGAAAGATATTAAAAATAGTTCACATTGGTATTCTGTACAAACTATAATCTACACTGTGGCTTATCCGGGAAGAGCCGATCCGGATTTTACAATAGGCGAACGTATCGGTTTAACCAGGAATGATTTATAAAGGGCTAGAACTGACAGATTATAACCTGGAAAAAATCGTTTTCAAAATCAATTTATTTTGTATAAATAATGCTGTTACAATTTCTATATAAAAGCAAATAACCTGAAAGATTCACCGTTGAAAAATATTGTGTTAATACATATAAACTTTAACAATAATTTAATTTATTAACATCAAAAATAAATATATTTAACAGACAATGTTTCACTTTTAAAGTAATTTTAATATAAGGGATGGGTATGAATATTTACCCTATTACATGACTGTTTGACGGGCCCGATAGCTCAGTTGGTAGTATCCCTGCCTTCTGAACGGAGGGCTGTGGGTTCGATTCCTACCCGGGACAAAGATCGTGTGCTATTAGTTCTGCTTCTGGGTGTTATATAGTATTCTATGTATGTATTTACAAACCAACAAAGTATATAAGTATTGTATCAGTTATCTGGTTCCCAAAGTAAAAGCTATGCTTAGTTTGGGGCTAGATGGCGCTGTGTGAAATGTCCACACGTATAATGTATATACTTTAATTCATTAATTTATTTACCGTAATAAAGTTCTACGAATAATACAGATACCGGCTACGGGTGCTAACCCGCCGTAGCTGCTCGTAGTACATTGTAGCGTGAGATGTCTACGTCGCTACATGCTACGTATTGCTACGGTAAATAATTGGCCTATTTTAATTTGAATACACTACAAACTGAAACACTGGTTTTAAAATGTTGGTTCTAAATTCAAAATTAGTACCCATCTAAAGAAATTTAAAGGTTGGAACAAACCAGCGCGGTGGAGAAATGTAAATGACTGATAACCGCGGTCAGCTGCCATAGATTACATGTTACGTTACATTAGTGTTTGGTTTAACCATAAATGATTTAGTAACTACAAAGTAATATCTTACATACCTCATATTACCTGTCTTCATTAAACAAACCGCCTTGAGCGAAGCACCACACGCAACCTTCCCCAACGTACTTAAACTGACAGTACCTTGCTGTCCGTCTTACCCCTTTATACCCACAGACAAGTAACTATTTTAAATTCACTTGATGAGAATAAATGACATGACGAGCTTTTCGTTCACCAGGGAGCCTACCACAACCTCTTATAGCATTATCACTTCAATCATACTTTGAAAAATGACAAAAGTAAGAATATCATAATGTTGTTGACGCAGTACAGTTATGATGACGTCACGTTAAATCGTTCATTCAAATACGTCATGTTGACACCAACGTGTGACAGTGATAACGCTGTATAAAAATGTAGACATCTCGTTCTCACGCAGGAATACTTTATAATTTCATGGTACGAATTCGAAAAATATTATTGTAACCTTGAAGAATTACTGTCACGAACCGTGATGGTTTTGTATTAGCTTGTGGTGACCCCCCTGATGTGAAACTATACGGCTGCCCATAACAGTTGCAGTGTCACTCGGAACTTTAAAGTTTCCAGTGACACTGCACTGCGCACGTTATCCTAAGACAGTCTAGTAATCAGATTACCAGATTTCAAGCAATCACGGGATGAGATAAGAGTCCTATTCTTACTGCACACAGCAGAGAGGGTGCTTCCCCAGTTTGAAATACACACAGATTCTAACTAAAATAATTTTACAAACTTCACAATTAGACATCAAATAGTTTCCTAGGCAAATAAACACTTACACAACTTACACGTACAAGACAATCCTATATTGTCTTACAAGACCACTCTAATACTTGCGTATTCATACACCCACACCTATTAAACAATCACACACAGACATTCACAACGAAACTACAAACTAAATGTATGATCACAACCATATGAGTAGGTATTGAATAATAGGTATACACAGATGAGTGATACATGTGTAATGTGGATTGTATTCTGGGAATTCCGCATTCCTCTCAAAGGTAGGCTGTGTGCTTTGATTATTATCTATGTATAGCGGCTTGTTTCTGAATGGAATAATCAATGTGTATTGGAATATATTGTAATTTGTATACAATGATAGTTACTTTATTTGGAGAGACAAATTTATAGTCAAGATAGATTCGTTATACCTTTAGTTATGAATATTTAGTTGTGTTACTATTACTGGAGTGAGTCAAATGACTTCTAAAGTGACGTATGTAGGTTCAACCCCCGCTCGGTCCTACAACAATGACTACAAACTCACTTACAAACTGTGAAGGAAAGCCTTGTGAAAAACCAGCATGTTACATTGTATTCACCAACCTACACTTGGCCAGTGTTAAGTATTGTGACCTAAACTACCATAAATCTGAGAGAAAGTATTGGTCCCAGCAGTTATTACCAACAGCCTGAAGACCTCTACTCCTGAATATAGTCCCCAACAGAGCGTCTACTCGCCTCATGCATTCATCGGCTCCTAACAGCTTCAATCAGATCGTCAGTACATCTAGTAGGGGGTCTACGCTGCGTCTTCCGGTTCGTAGTCACCACTCGAGAACCTTTCTTCCCAAACGGTTGTCAGTTCTACGATTGATGTGGTCTTCCCATTACCATTTCAACTTGCTAATTTCTAAGAGCTATATCGGTCACTTTAGGCTGCGGATCTCTTCATTTGGAATATAACCTCGTAGGGAAACACCGGACATAGTCCTCCCAGCAGTAAAACCCATAAAGAACCTGTTTTTAAAAACCCGTTCATATCCCATTCATATCATTCGTATTTCTTCGTTATCTTGCCTATTCTTTAATTATTTTGGAACATTATTTTATTTATTTTCCAATATAAAGTAAGAAAACGTTTATGTACGTTTTGTTACTTTATTTTGGAAAATAAAAACTCTCCGGTCGCAATTAACTCGTATCTGCGTATTCCACACTACAGTAAGAAAGCTTGTGCACTCACAGTAATGGCTGATTTACAATTTGTTTGCTTTAAATCAGGTTTTTATAAACAAATGCAGTAGCTTATTTATGATGTCATCTTAGTGTACTCAATGGTATAACCGAAGTTGGGGAAATTTAATTTGTGTCTTGTGCTGGATCATTTTAAACTAAAACCCCCTTACTTCTAAAGACTGCGTAGGTATCAGAGGATCATCCCATTCAGACATTTCTTTTATTTTTATCCTTTACACCCGGCGTCAGAGTCATGGTGCCTATAGATATAGGAGGTAGCTCCTCAAAGTAGAAAGAAAGAAAGAAAGAAAGAAAGAAAAATGTTTTATTCATGACAACAGCAGATAAATTAGTTGAATATTTTTAAGTATACTAACAAATACACATCTGACAGTTGCCACGAATCGGTCCCAACTCAGCGTAATGCTGGTCGCACGTCGTACGACCAACGCTGGTCTTCCGTTGGGGCCGTTTCGGTATCGTCACGGCTCAGCTTACAACAATACACAAATAAGTACTAAAACATATGAAAAACTAATAAAATAAAATAATAATAATAAGACACATAACAAGAAGATAAGTAAGTAAAACAGTATATATACATATACACATACAATACATTCCATAAAGTGGTAATGTAACCAACATAAAAAAAAAATTACAAATGGGTAAGTAATATCTGCAGTAATAAATTTTGCAATACTATTATTACAATGATATCTTAAAACATCACAAAAACAAAGAATGTTAAAAATAATCTAAGCATGTAAACAATGAATCGCTTTGTAAGGAGAAGTAGTGCTCTATGGGGGAGTCCTATGTGCAGTAGTGGACGTCTTCAGACTGATGAAGGTAATATTTCAAATTTAAACAGAGAAAAAACTACAAAATAGGTGCCATTGTTAAAACAAACTGTCTGTAGTGATCGAGTTAGTGTAGTGACTTTATCAATATCATAGTAAAATTATGACAAAATTTCCTCGAACCGAATACGCGGGAGTGCACAAGCACTACAAAGGAAACCACGAACAGTTAACATGTACTCCGTTATATTTGAGCGCTGAATTTAACTCCGTGCTTTTTGGCTCCCATGTCCTCATTACAAGAGCTTCGTGCTAGAACATACAAACTTTGAGACAGTATGGAAACGTGTTTTATTTTATTTATAGGAGCTTATATTGAAATGTGTCATTATGAAATTCTCACCCAACATCGTAGTAAGTATGTGTTGTGTTGTAGTGTGTGTTGTCAAATTATTGTGTATTATTAATGTGTTTTGTGTTGTTGTTGCTGCTTGTCTGCTTGAAAGTGCAACAACCTTTATGACAATTAATTTACTCTTCATTTCGCACATATAACGTACCCAAATGCTACCTATCTGTAATAGGCCAGTCAATATAATACCTAGTAATAGTAACGTTATACAGAAATAAGTGCAAACTGAAGTGCTGTATAATGTAGTACAGACGGACATAACTTTGACATCAATAAACAGTTATATAGGCGGGCCACATCGCTCGTAGAACTGACAACCGATGGGGAAGAAAGGTTCTCGAGTGGCGATCACGAAACGGAAGACGCAACGTAAGCTGGCCCCCCACTAGGTGGACCGACGATCTGGTCAAGATGGCAGGGAGCCGATGAATGCAGGAGGCAAATAGCTGCTCAAAATAGCGCTCTATGATGGAGGCCTATGTTCAGCAGTGGACGTCTTCAGGCTGATGATGAACAACTAGTTATGACAAAAATAACTATTGGTTACGAATATTTGATTTGATTTGTATCCATTATCCTGCATCTATGTTTGCTAGGCGCAGGATAAAAGACCGAGCAAACATAAACCGAGATAAAGAAAAGCTGAGTGAATATTTACAGCGCGGCGTAAAAAAACACAATAGAAATATAGTGCTACGTATTTAAATTACTTGGTTAGACGATTTGATCTTACCAATTGCTTTTTTATTTTTTATCAACGACTAAAAATATAAATTGAGAATCGTCTGTTAATATTACAGGTCCCACTATTAATGTTATTAATATTATTAATACTATTAATATTCGATATTTTCCTTTTTTTTACATTAATTTTATTCTATTATGACATAATGTAAAATCGATTGTTTCATGTACCTACGTAACTCTTGCGTCAACATGCGTTAATAAAATTTTATAATATTTTGTGTTCGGTTCAGTCATGCTATTCATGATTTCCATTTAATTGTATTTTGTTATGTTCCCAATATTATTGAATGCCCTATGTGGGTAAATCGATCTTACTTTATTGTGCAATTAGACCTAGCCAAATATTATTGTATCAGTTACTCAATTAATTATTCTGATTCTGATTCTGACTAGGCTAGCGGTAGGCTAGGTTAGCTTTTCCAGTACATAAATACTTCAATATCTGTATACAAGGTGACCTTGAATTCTTATGTTATCCCAAAATGGGGGACTGGGACCATGATACCCTTCAAGTTGTGAGAGTCTTACTTGAAAATGGGTGTTTCCAAACTTCCATGGTAAAAAATAAATCCACTCGCAAAATTGAACGTGCGATCGCTACGAGAGTTAACAAGATACTATAAATTCATTTCTAAATACAGGTCGTTAAACTCGCTGACTCGGAATTAAGACGCAATAAAAACGGGAAGGTCGTTAATAATGTGAACCACTCCAAGTGAGGACGTCTGTAAGCAGCCGTGATGGTTAAGACTAATCGATGGAACGAAATTCTGAGAAACTATAATAGCATTTACATATAACAAGGAATTGCGTGGAGTATTTAAGGGTTATAATAGTCTTTTTCTCGTGTAGGCAAGTGGTCAGAATTTTTCGGACGGCCAAAGACTTCTGGCTTGGCTTAACGACTACTTTCTTACGCCAACAGCTGGGACCGATACGACGGCTTATGCCCTCCGAAGCACGGTAGCGCTGTTGTAAATAGCACGCTTTTGCTGTAGCGGCAGACATTGTTTAAATTTACCAATTAGCAAGGAATGGCTCACAGAGCTTTGAAACAAATGACGCTTTGCACCTAGGTGAAGCATTTTTTTGCTCTATGGAATGGCTAGTTGTGCTTTATTATGAGGTACTGATATTATTTAGATACAACTTTTTTTTATGCCGTTTTTAGGATTTTTTTAAATTTTTTTTTACAGGGCAACGCAAAATTATCTGGGATTAAAGTATGATAATCCCGTGACATAAACAACCCATGTGCAAAGTTTTATCCGTATTGGTTCAGTAGTTTTGCATACACAAAAAAACTTCACTTTTGTATACTTAATTAAAATATATTGAATAGACAATAATTATATCTTTACTTCCCTAACGAAATCCTTACATATTGGCATCAATTATTAAATAAATTACACGCAGATACAGCAAGTTTCTTATACTTGACATTCAGCTCGAACGATTTAGTTAGAGCCACGATCCGTGAACAAGAGAATGGAAGGAACAACAAAAGTACAGAATGGCTACTAGAATCAACAATGAGCGAAATATTTGCATTTCCAAAGCCTGCATCTTCTCTCCGTCAATGTAAAATGCCCCGAGATATAGACAGCGGGTAGTATGATTGTCTTTGTAAACGAGAATATACAACACGACACAGTAACTTAGCTCACACTAATATAAAAATAAATCCCTGGTTACGAATAACATTGTTGCGAAAATCTTTCTATTGGATTTTAAAATATCAAAAAACACTAGTTCAAACCACTTCAGCAGTAGCAAGCTTTCCAGATAACTGTATATTCATTTTATCTAGGCTTTACGTAGGCCAAATCAAATTTAATTTAAAAAACATGAGTAAAACTACAGACCTAGAATATTATAAAATACAAAATGAAACAAGAATATCTAGTGGAATTACACTAGATATTCTTGTTTCATTTTGTATTTAAGATGAACTTCCGTGAAGTCACGCCTCATTCAATCAATTATCTAGAATATTCTCACACATCCTAGGTCTATAAGTATAATTAATGAAATAATGATAAGACAAACATTCATTCAGCTCGAGTAAGGTGATAAACATAATGTAACGGTACAAAGATTGGATACTGTTATCAGTAAATGTGTAGCCACATTTGTGGATGAGGAGGGACAGGAGTTTATCACGTCCGGGACGCGGCTGGAATATGGAAGCAAAGCTGCCCGCGCCGCTGTTTGCGCGATAAACAGGCAACGCCTACCCGCACCGTGCCGGGGAGCAATCGTAAATGGAATTTAGGACTTTTGGCGCTAGGCTTTGTTTGTTAAATAGGAAATAAACATTGACAGAAAATCTCCATGAACAATGAATAGTAAAACACGATCTTGTGTAAAGGAAAAAAAGTAAAGAATGTAATGCATTTTGATTAGGCTGATTGAGTCGATGGTGACTCTGTGAGAGTCACTATCGACTCAATCAAGCATGTGTAAATCCAGTGGATACGATAAAAATATAACACGATTTACGATAAGATAATTATAGTTTATAAATTGTCAAACTACGTAACCTGTAATCAGTTAGATGTAAGCAGTCACAATGAAAGTACTACTGGTGGTGATTGCAGCGCTAAGCGTTAAGGCGGACCGATATCACCCAAAGGTTGTAAAAAATGTGCGTCCTCGTATTAACCCCGCGGAGAGTTCAGCAGAGTTCTGGTACCACGAGGCTGCAGTCGGCATCGCAGAGCGGGAAGCACGAGGTGCAAATGGTGCTGGTGTGGCGCGGAATGTTGTCATGTTCCTTGGGGACGGCATGTCGTTTGCAACACAAACCGCTGCGCGTACGCTGCTCGGACAACGCGCCGGACAAACTGGGGAGGAAAGCAAGCTCTTCTTTGAAAAATTCCCTACCGTTGGTGTCACAAAGGTATTGTTTGACTTAATATAGAATATTAAACAAAATTTTATTTTTGATATTGTTTTGATATAATATGCTGGTTGCGATTCTTGTGTTTCTTTCAATTGAACGAACTTATAGAATGATGCCTAAATAAAATATTTGTCATGCATGCTTATGAGTTAATAAGGCTTCTTATTTATGTCAAATGAAAATCTTAGCAAAGATGTATTTACGTTAAAATAAAAAAGTAAGTTAAAAAAATATTAAAAAGAGTAGGTACTAAAGCGCTTCCTAAAGGGAGACTATATAAATTATTATCTTTTGTATTCGTTATTATTGTTCGCTTATGGTGATTATTGGTGCTCTTAACACACTGATTCTAAATAGTCAAGTAAATGTCCACCCACAATGTTTTGAAATCTCCCATTTCTATATACAATTATTTTACGTAATATTTACTTACAGGAACAAAATCGAACGCTTTTACTAAAACCAGATAGGTAATATAATTTTTGAGGTATACAATTTTAATAAAGCGATTGTAATTTTTTGAACTGCAGACGTACTGTATGGACGCTCAGATAGCTGACTCTGCATGCACGGCCACGGCGTACCTTTGTGGCGTAAAGAATAACGAAGCCACGATCGGTGTGACTGGTGCCGTGCCGCGCTGGGGCTGCCTCGCTTCCACCGACAATGCCACACACGTGCAATCCATCGCAGAGTGGGCACTTGCTGACGGCCGGGACGCTGGTGCGTGCTCTCTTATTACCGCCTACAGCCTTGCAGTAGGATGTCCTGCTCACGCTCTTTTGTAAACAGGCATTGTAACTACCACGCGAGTGACGCACGCTTCACCGGCCGGCGCCTACGCTAAGGTCGCAGAGCGAGACTGGGAAAACGACGCTGAGGTCAAAAGTAGCGGCTACGACACGGACATCTGTCCTGACATCGCAATGCAATTGGTGCACTCGCATCCAGGTATCAATTTCAAGGTTGGTCTAAGAATCAGTAAAACCCTTAATGAACAGTAAACATGAAACCAGAATAAGAGTAAATACGTGTATAGAGTTCGGTGATTAATTTTTTTAGATTTCATTGAATAGTTTTCCTATATTGAAGGTCATTTTGGGAGGTGGAAGACGAGAATTTTTACCGAATACCATGGCTGACGAAGAAGGTACGCAGGGTCGAAGAACCGATGGGCGAAATTTAATCCAGGAATGGCAAGATGATAAAGCAGAGCGCA
Organism: Ennomos erosarius; assembly: GCA_963580505.1. Classification (NCBI taxonomy): domain Eukaryota; kingdom Metazoa; phylum Arthropoda; class Insecta; order Lepidoptera; family Geometridae; genus Ennomos; species Ennomos erosarius. Next base: position 13,336,376 of record OY756987.1, read on the forward strand.
ATGTAAGCTACAAATACGTATGGAACAGACAAGACTTGTTTGACTCTTTATCGGCTGAGCCAGATTACTTACTCGGACTCTTTGAGGGTGGCCACATGCAGTATCATTTAGAAGCAGACCCGACAACTGAACCTACGTTAGCTGAACTGACGGAAGTTGCAATCCGTCAGCTCAGTCGCAACGAGAAAGGTTTCTTTCTATTCGTAGAAGGCGGTCGCATTGACCACGCACATCATGATAACTTAGTGGAAAAGGCTTTGGATGAGACCATCGAGTTAGCTGCAGCAGTAGAGCGTGCCACAGAGCTGTTGTCAGAAGAAGACTCACTCATCGTGGTGACGGCAGATCACTCACACGTGATGGCTATCAACGGTTACTCGCCCCGTGGTGAAAACATTCTTGGACCCTCCTACTATCATCCCGGCGATGACGGCGTACCTTTTATGACAGTTTCCTATACCAACGGACCTGGAGCCAGACAACATGTGGATGGAATTCGACCTGATGTTACCAAAGACCTAAACTTTGGTACGTATCAATTTGTCTGTCTGTTTCAGTTGAATGAATGTTACCTACAATAAGGACTTTTTTTATTTAGGTGACTTAAACTGGATGTCTCACGCGGAGGTGCCTCTGGAGTTTGAGACGCACGGTGGTGACGACGTGGGCGTGTTTGCGTGGGGCCCGCAGCACGGCATGTTCTCGGGGCTGTACGAGCAGAGCCAGCTGCCGCACCTCATGGCGTATGCCGCCTGCCTTGGGCCCGGCGCACACGCGCCCGCCTGCAGAGACTACACGGACCAGCCGGGAGCATGTGAAGGCGCTGGCTGCAACCACGGCACTACATTTACTATTGCTCCACTTCTAACTCTCTTGGCAACCATCGTTGCGTTCAGATTTTAAGTAAAGAATAATGTTAAACTCTATTTCAATAACTTGTAAAGTGGTGTAAAGACCTAGACTAATAATGCAGTGCAGAAACTACATGGACACTATACCTTGTGAAGATGGTGCTAATTGCAATGAAGATCCGAATTGAAATGGAACTAATTATAACAAATCAGCTGCATCTAGAGCGACTCCTCTATTACCAGTTTTAAGGGTCATTATAGCACTTAGATGAAACGTTCGTAATATAAACGACATTTTCAAAAATGGATACCTTACATAAATACTCAAAATAAGTTTAGTTAACAAAATAAGATTCATTATTTATTTGAAATTGTACGCAATTTTTTATAACTATTACATAATAATTATTCATGAAAAAAAAAATTATACCCATTAATAAATTGATAAATCGTGCATATTTTATATTACCTTGAATCCGGCTTTGGTCAGTCCTTATACAATAGAAGTGATCAATTTAATAATCGATAAGATTATTGGTAATCGAGTAGTAAAATTATATAACTATGATTATTTTATTCCAATCACTATTTTCTTTCGATGGTTGTCAAAATTCAAGTCAAGCAAATACGACGTGAACAAGTTATGTTCACGTCGTCTTATTTGATTTTCAATAAATACTACATAACTTACTGTACTTACTGTATAACTTCCTACCTATCACATAATTCCTTACCTATTACAATATTCCGAATCTACTACAGATATCCACTCAAATTGCTGAGCCGAACCGCTAACTCGAATCGCACGGCTGCTACCATGAAATCGATTGCTCGCACCAATTCATTACGCCCATTATCCGTCCCACGGCTCGTTTACTAAATACCAAGATCCCTACAGATGATGTAAGAGTTAGCCCTGAGCTGAGTGGAATCTCCACAGTTAACGTAGCAGTTATTTTGCAGAAAGGACCAGAACAATGTAGGTCCGGTCTGCGAGATATTTTACTTTCAGAACAAGATAACTAATTACTGGGCACAGTACTTGCAAAAGTCATAAATTTTATGTCTTTTAACTTTGATTGAGATTTGTATTTGAATGGGATTGCATGTGACCGTTTTGATAAAGCTAAATGTATTTTCAGCAGAGTTCAAAGAGGACTTTCTAAAGGTTGTATTTTTATATGGATTACCTTACCTATATCAACGTGTTAGAGTGGCGCTCTCCGAGGGAGACCTATGTTGAAGAGTGGACATTTTGAGGTTGTTGATGATGATGATGACCTTATATAAAAGAGTTTCTACTCTAATGGCGCTCTCTGGAGGTGATAACTTTACTAGGATCATATAACTATTATCTGTGAGTTAATAACCGATTTTCAAACTTTTTTATTTATTTGGTTTAATTTTTATTACTATTTTTTAAATTTTCAGATTAGTCTCATAGACATTTTATCGAAATTGCTGGAAATATAATTAAGAACAATAATTTATCGTCCATGTATTTTCAGCATAAAATTAAGGTGACTGATAAAGGAAGTTAGGTATACACAATTAGATATAAAAACTATGTGTGTGTATGTCTCATGTTCTAAATTCGAAAAGCGAGACGAAAGGTTTTTATTTATCAACGATAGACTAACATTTGACCACGGTCTCACCTGATGGTACGTGACGACGTGGATTGAAAAATTAAGTCCCCAATGTTTCCGTTCAGTTCCACACCTCTAATCCCACAAAATGAATGTAATGCTCTGGCTGACGCCATCTCTGCGGAATTGACCTATCGGCCAGCTCACATTGATAGCCGCGTCGTTTCACATTGATTAAGTTAAGGAGCCACAGAATCATGGCGTAATGGCGACGGAGTGTCGATCGTTGGCCTTATAACAGAACCAGATGGTTCTTGGTATCTGATCTACTTTAACCATAACTGTAAATAATTCACACTGCACCATTTAGACTCAAACTAAGCAAAGCTTATACTATAGGAACCAGGTAACTGATATACTTATAAGTATACACCTTGTTTCGAAATTCTATTTGTCAAGACGCGTATAGCTATTTTATTCTTTCACATGTCAAATTGTGGTGCACCTAGTTTAAACAATAAGTCAGCACCTTTATTTTCTCTCTTAGTTACACCTACGAGTATCACGAAATCTCGATGAAATTCAATTATACACAGCAGACTGACGTGCTGCAAAGAGCTCCGAGCCAGCACTTAGAATAGAATATTTTCAGTCAATAAGCCATACATCAGCGGCTTGCTCTCGGTCGACAACGGTCACTTCCGCAATACCTCGTATGTATGCAGTCATCCTTATAGGTGTTTATTCAAATGTATCGACCGTTAAAAGGGGAGAGCCGATATCGTGACGAATGAGGCACAAATACTCAAATACTCATTTATTGGTAAACTCATTTTACAGTCACACAATGTATGCATATGCAACTTAGGTTGTTACAAATACAATTTTTCTGAAGTTCTTACCATTCAAATTCATTCAAATAACGATGCATTCCTTGTGGTTTGGTATAGTCACATACTGTTGTCGCAATTGCAATCAAATGCATGTAGAGTTATGAAAAATATCACCTTTCACACGTTGTACTATAAACGCGTTTTTTTCTCTCTACTGCGGAAAACTACTGTCAGAAAGCTCTTAGTAAAATTATTCTGTAGCTATCTCCTGCGGCAATTCAATTTTCATCTAACACGGTGCATCAAAAGTTTTCATTTTCCGTCTAGCAACCACGTTGCGCGTCGTCGCGTCGTGTCGTGTCGGGTGTCGTGGTCCCGTGGGCCAGACGCGGGACGCGTGAAATGGAAATTTTGCCGACTACAGCCAGATGATATTGCATTATATTCTTTCAATTTGTTTTCACTTTCTTTCTAAACTACTATATCTTATGTAAAAATAACATGCTTTAAAAGTTTGCGATTTGTGATTGATTGATCTAATTCTTGTCTAAGTAATTATTTATCTATATTGTTTCTAAAAAAAATCTTTATAGGTACCTTATGAACCTACAATAATGTTTTATGAATGACAATCTTAATTTTGAGAAGCTTATTTATCATCATCATCAACATTAGGTAGGTACAGCCTGAGGACGTCTACTGCTGAACATAGGCCTCCGCCAGAGAACGCCACTTTGAGCGGCTGCTCCTGCACCCATCGGCTCCCTGCTGATTAACATAATTATAATTTATACTATGTTAAGAAATTATCACTGATGTAGAAAAAATCGAGTGCAATACATAAATAAAAACACCCATAACGTAAAGAAGCATTATGAAACTGTATGTCAATAGAAAGATAGAGATCTGTTAAATGATTTACTATAGCTCACCCAGTTTCTTAGAAAAGTAATCAATCTCATCCTTCCTAAACATTTCATCTTTCTATATCTGTTCGAGGCGCTTATCGTCACTGACCTCCCACAAAATTGTTCTCAGAAAATCAATCATTGCTCAAGACGCACCTGATTCGTCCCCATATGACTCAAGTTGATGAACCGGGCCCCTATATCTAAATAATCCGCGTTTCTGACAGGCTCATTGTAATTTTTCAATTTCGCCAGCGAATGGTGGCAAGTTCTCGCGGGTTTCTTCGAAAACGCGGATCGAAGGCACGTGCCTATTGTGGGCGTAAACTATGAATATTTGAATAGAAATCCTTTTGGGTATGGAGATATTTGCAAAAGAACGTTTTTTGATTTGTTAATGGATGGATGAAAATGCTTCATCTTAACAGACAAGGGAAATGATGCAAATAGAAAACAGACATGTAATATTTTTCTTTGAAATTGATTTATATAATTCATGAATATGTAGGTACGTATCTATACGTCGGAAAGCAAAGTAACTAGACGGTATATATAGCTTTGTTGGGTAAAGTGAGTGCTGATTTCCTCTTGAGTCCGAAAAATATTTCGTTTGATATAAGTACAGCTAAGTACAGTTACCACAAAACGCCAGACTTCTGACTTTAGTTCAACAATTTTATAAAGCCAGTGTTAAACAAAAATGTACAAAACAAAAACCAAATGTGACCCCGCGATCTTACCACACGCATTACCATTATAGTAAGTTAGTAAGGCCGGCAACACATCGGCACAACACTGCATAATATAACACCAACACTTGCCAAAGCGACGCTATACACAACAACTGCCGAAATAATAACAGAATAACAGGAAAGAGTTCGCGGAAACATGACGTACACATAAAAAATAATCACGGCACGTCACTTCCGAGACAAAAGGATGGAGAACTACTCGTGCTCTGATGTATTGCGTGACAGAATTATTACTTTGCTCTGTCTTCGGGCTTGCTGCGCCATATTTCTTTGTGCTTTTTATGTCGATAAGATGAGAATTTCCTCTTGGTTTCGTTTATAACGGTTTATATAAAGAGATAAAAATAAAAGCAATACCTATGCTTGTTACGACGGCGGGAGTATTATTACGGCGCTCACAACGCAGCTTGACTAAATTTAGGTACTGGTCAGTAAAGTTAAGCAACGTTTGGTGTTAGGTTTATCCTAGTAGAGGCAGCTATCTTAGTAAAGTTTGACAGCTCCAAGCTCGCCATCTCTCTAGTCCCCGTTTTCTACTACGTTGGTCAAACTCGTGTCGAATCAACTAACCGAATACTTTACGCTCATTGGTTGACAGCCGATAATCAAAAAAGACCAATGAGCGTTCAGAATTCATTGGTGTGGCCTATTGACACGAATTTAACAGACGAGAACCCGAAAAGTGTTGTAACTTCTAAAGTTTAGAAGTTACAATAAGAATCTAAACCGTGCGGTATTCACTTTGCTTCCCATTCCAACCGACTGGTTGTAATCGGACCCTCACAACGAGCGACAAATGAGGCGATAATCCCGAAACAATAAAGAAGCATTCCTGTCGTATTGTATTGGAATCGAATAAAAATCGCCCTCGCGACGCAGCGGGCGGTAATTTCGATTTATATGAAAATGTCTCTGAGGACGATAATTGTGGCTTTTACCATTGTAAAAATAAAAAGTTTATGGACTGCGGTTTTTATGAACTGTAGACACTTTTGAGGAAAATGAATGAATGTTAACGCCTCGTTTAAATTAGACGTTGCAACCTAGATTGAATAGAATCGAACAACAAAAAACTCAGAACATTGATTATCTCTAACGAACCCGCAGAGTAACTCTAGTAGAGAGATAGTTCTGCCTACGACTAATGAGTTAAACTACACCAACGTAATCCACCACCAGAACCAAACGAAACTAATCTTTACTTCCTTGTAATAAAAGTTAGAAACCCTGCACAAGCTTTTAGGTTCCATATAACTAAAACAAGTTTAGCTGCAGGAGAGCTGCAGACGAATCCAGACTTTAACTGCGAGGAACAAGACTTAATATCTATAGTGCTAAAGTTGCTGAATGAAGTTACGAATGTACGGTTGTGCGGGTGACTGTCGCTACGGTTGGAAGCGCTTTAAAGCGCAACTTGGCGGAGATCGCTAATCCCGCGAATGAGTCCTAAGTTTGATGAATCCGCACAGCGTTATGACGCTATTGTTCACCCACTCACTTTGTTAACTTTAAGAAGAGTATTATCTAAATGATGGCATGAAGTCCACCGCTACACTCTAGCCTAGCATATAGCTCAGACTAATTAACATAGTACGTAAAGGCGGACAGGTTTAAAGAAATAGAATCACCCTGAGCGATTTTTCGTAGAGTAGGTACGTAGAGTTTTAGTACAATTTGAATAGTGATTCTCACTTGCAAAACATGGCACCATAGACCTAAAATATTTATGCTACTTTCAAGCAAAAGCAAATAATGATATCGAAGCTTACGCTTGAGGCGTTTTACTCAATGGAATAGTCAGCCTTACTTCAAAAATACGCCGTCGATGCATAGTTGTTCGACGTACTAATTAAGGCAGCTAGCAATAATAATTATACAGCCAGATAAAAACTGCTAGAATTATTGTGAGTCCGTGTCATGAGAAAATTACGAACAGTAACTAACATTAATAATGAGGAAACTTTTATAACGAAGAGTTCCTGCGTAGTAGTGAGTAGTTGAGTTGTGGCAGGATCGCGTGCCTAATGCCGAAGTTCTTCGCCGCTCCAATTTGGTTGGAATGGAGGCCCTTCTTATGAAGTCTCAGTTGAGGTGGTGTGGTCATGTTTCCCGCATGAAAGAAAACAGGCTGCCAAAAGCTGTTTTGTATTCAGAGTTGGCTGAGGGGAAGCGTAGGTCAGGCGGGCAGTATCTTCGTTATAAAGACGTACTCAAAAGACACCTACATGCGTGCGCCATTGATCACGGCTGCTGGGAGGGCCTTGCTGCGAATAGAGCAAGTTGGCGCTCTTATGTTAACAAAGGTGTTAAAACCTTTGAAGATTTGCGACTTGACGATCTAGACACAAAGCGCCTTGCTCGCAAAAATCGCGTCAAGCCTACACGTATACTTACAACAGTGCTGGGCAACTCTACTGCAGTGCATGTGATCGCACATTTGAAACCAAATTTGGTATGGCAAGCCACATTAGGGCTCATGCTAGGAAGTGAATAAAAGGGTCGCCATTGTCGAAAGCCGACAAGGAGGACATCATCATCATCATCATCATCATCATCATCATCATCATCATCAGTTGAGTACAGGCATACAAAAAGCAGTCACAATAGAAAAAACACTGTTTATGAAAATGGGTCAATTTGGGCATTATTTTTTAAAGCTTCTCCCAGTAACAAAGTACAAGAATTACATTTTTAATACCGAGTAAAGCTTAAAACCGGTATTCAAACGATTAACTCAGCTCAATGTAACTACAAGGCGAACTCGCAAAATTGAAAATAAACACTCCTTACTTTTTCTCGGGAGATTAGGTAAATTCGGTTCGTTTGTCGGCGAGAGGTCAGGCGAGTTCGGGCCGACCGCCGGGACGGAGGGATCAAAGGTCAGCCAACAAATTAATATAACTTTATCAACTAGTTATGTAGAACAGAGTTCATTCATGCAGATCTTAACATTATTAGTATCTTCTTCCCGGTTCTTTCAGGTTGTAAAAAGTTTGCGTTTAGTCGTAGTTAGAACAACAGTTAAGGCAGGCTAGCCCGCGTGTTCTGTGTTTATTGTAAATCCGCAGGAGAACTAAAGTGACCGATATAGGTCTTAGACTTAGCAAGTTGAAATGGCAATGGGTAGGCCACATCACTCGTAAAACTGACAACCGATGGGGAAGAAACGTTCTTAAGTGGTGACCATGAACCGGAAGACGCTCCCACTAGGTGGACCGATGATCTGGTGGTGCAAATCGCGGGGAGCCGATACATGCAGGAGGCAAGCAGCCGCTCAAAGAGACGCTCTCTGGGGAAGGCCTATCTTCAGCAGAGGACGTCTTCACGCTATTGATGATGATGATCATCCAAGTATTATCCAGTATGAAGGCGATGGAAGTCATATTAACTTTTTTAAGTAATGTTTCACAAAACCAAAAGTCAAATGAGATGAAAGAGAAAAACACATACGTAATACCCCATAGTCAATTTCTCAGCATCAAAGGTACGTCATTCAGCCATCAATCTACAAGGAAAACATATTCTGGGATAGTATTACATAAGCCGAAATAATTTTATTACAGTCCATCGGTCTTTATCCGTGGCTAATGGAGCCGGAACCCTTCAATCGGAGGATTACAACTGGTCTATAAATAGAAACTACTTTGATGGTGATCTTTCATGGGTGAAGGATACGTTGATTTGAAACTATGTCTATTTGTATATAGAAATGGAGTATCCAGTAATGCAGCTTTGACAGCCTCAGTGGTTGAGCACGGCTCATAAACCGGAGGCAGTGAGTTAGATTCTTTCGACAAGAGAAGTATTAATTTTTTTCTGTATTTGTTGTGGGATCAAGGTCCTCGTAGTTCCGAGTCCATAGATACAGGGAATTCTAGTTAGTGTCCAGGATCTATCTATGACGATGTTGGGCGTTATCTTGCTGTTTTATACTGGTAACTATCATCACGTTCAGAATAACACCTACATAAATTTCACATCATAGCTTGAAAAGTGCATGGTCAAGTAGAATTGAACCAGAATGTGTAAATTTAGAAGTCGCAGGGACTACCACACTCCTTTTTGTATAACAGGTACTGTATCTTACTGCTTAGATAGTCGGATGTTTCATTATCAGCAGCCTGGAGACATACACTACTAAATATAGGCCTCCTCCACAGAGCGCACTTGCCTCTTGCATATACTGGCTCCCCGCGGTTTTATCTAGATCGTCCGCCTACCTAGTGTTCTAGTAGCTAAAAAATGGGTGGATGTCCAACAATCACTTGATAGAATTGTCGAAATAAAAAAAAAAAATAAGGGTTCCTAGTGGGTACGTTATCTGTGTAGCCATATATCTTCTATTCTTTCACAAGTCCATAGCGTTCATAAAAATATATGCATAGAAAAGTATACAAAGTACATGAACATCTCAAGTACGATTTAGGATACGCAAATCGTACTATGTAGGTAGTATATTTTATTTTGCGGGCGATATTCGGCGACGGCGCCGGCGGAGAGCGGAAACGGGAACTCCGCTGCAAATGTATTGAAAACACCGTCAGCGCCTTTAACGGGTTACCATGATTGCGTGGAAAATTCGGTAGAGATTATCATAATTCCACGAGCAGCTTAGGTTTTTGAAATAAATTCATGATAAATGTAGCTACATCCCAACTTGACACGAACTATACTATATATGCCACGAAAATTTTAGAGTTTTAAATCGTAATCGTCATTCATACTCATAAAAAAAAATAGCAGTTATATTTTCTTCTAGAAACTACAAGATTATAATTATTCACTTTGTAAGACATATTATGTTTAGTTTCTAAGATTTATTTATTGTATTTCCATCATTTATGTAATTTTGAATAAATATTTTATTATTAATATGTTATTATTTGAAATTAAGTTTTTTAAACATTATATCACAGTTGTATCATTTTTTTAATTCTTCCTTGTGTTACAAAACGAAAAAATATTTTTAGCTTCTCTAAAAAGCAGCTTCAATCCTTGAGCGTGGGTACCATACCATGTTGTTTATTCAAAGCGTTTGCGGGAGAGCAATGAGCTCTGTTGGCGATAGTTGGCATGGAGTTTGTAAAAGTTGGCAGAAGCCAATGGGTCGTGCCAGTACATCGCTTAAATGGCTTCAAGTGGTACTACGAGGACCATGGCCGTCACAACATAGGACAAGTAATTGCGCTACATTTCCTGTGTATTAATAATTATCCTGTCGCGGGAATTCAACCCGATGGCTCCGGGTTATGAGCCGACCTATTTAACCGCCATACTACGGAGGCTGTACACTGATGAATGTATTATTATGTGGCAGCTATTGCTCATACTTGCAGTCAAAATACGCCATCCACCGAGGTGGAACAGACAGCGGCGCACAATAAAACACCGCATCAAGCCACACCACGATGCGATGCGATACAAATTCGACCTAAGACTTATAGAGAGAGCGCTTAAAACTAAAGCTAAAAAAAAAACAATTTGCTAAATTTTATTGCAATTTATTCTGTAGATAACTGTGTTACCAAGCCACTAAAAATGTGACATCTAACTGGTCCAATAAAGTAAAACGACCATGGTCCATTATAGTTAGGCAATTTTGCGATTTAATTTGCATAAAATGGCAACCGTTAGGACTTGACTCTCACTAATAAAATGAATCCTTTCTTCTCGTCTATTAATAATGTTTATTAATCTCGTTCGTAATCTAATGATCATGTAGCTAAAATTTCTTGACTTCAACTGAGTTTTGTCAAACCACGGTTGAGGCTGATGATGATGATGATGATGACGCAAGTGACGACCTCGGAGAGCATTGAGGCAACTACAAAGTTTAGGCACAAAATACTGAGTATTATTTGTTTAGGCATTGACAGTGAGGCCATCTGATTTTTAGTCATTTCGCATTATCGGTTAAAATACAGCAGTGACATCTTTAATTTTAGGCAATGAGCTCAAAACCATGAAGTTATTAATGAATGGGTTTTTACTATGTTCATTCTTCTTCGCTCAGCCCTGAGTCAGAGTTTCTAGGGCGCTCAAAATTTTCTGGACATGATATATTAATGGTTTAGCTTTCTTTTTCTGATACATCTACGTATGGGTCTTGTAGTCTGAGGACGCGATGCACTTATTGTTGTCCGCACGAGATGAGTGCTCGCACATTGCACTCGAGGCTCGTGAGGTTATGCATTGTGAAGGGAGGGCGCGGTTCGATGCAGGGATGATTGCCAAGTGAGCTACTTGACGTTATGCCATGGTTTGTCAAGAGGTAACAGGAGCACATTTATATTTCGAAGCAAAAATAGGTTGACTGCTTAAAATAAGTACCTATGGTGTTTCCAGGTAACGCTTTCTCAATGCACGCTACTTTTTTGGTATTTTAGACGATTTAAGCAAGAAAATTAATAGCTTATCTGTTGAAAGTATACCAAAACTCTTATGATGCTTTTTTGATGCGTTGTGGCACGATTTAACCGCGTAATTGTCATTCAAAATAATTTTATGGAAGCTCTTCACACAGATATGACCACGGGAAAGTTCGTACGGTGCCATATAGCACCAATTAAACGGCTTAAAATTTGCAAATTCTCTGCGGTTCTATAGGTATTTGTTCTAAGGTAGACTGCTATAAAAAATTGAGGCTTTCAAAAAGGGCAATGATATTTAATGAATGTTTCTAAATTCAATCATAATCAGAACATAAGAACAACAGAATTAGCCACCAAGTGAGGCAGAATGCGGTCGATCCTACCACAGCAGATGTGCTATCCCACCCACGCTACGGTCAAAAGTGCGAGCGTATGCAGCCAGATAGAACTCGCGCCCGAAGCGGCTTGTGCAAACCCGCATCGCATGACGTGAACTGTTGTGATTGAAGGTAGAATTGCCATAACCTTTCATGCAGTACTAGTAGATTATTATGAGTATATCTTAAAAGTATTATATTGGCAGCTTTGTGAACATTTGGCGCATAAGTATAGGTAAGTGTAAGTATATAAATTCCACCTAGTGCCCTAGTGATCAAGTAATTAGTGACAAACACATTCAGTAAAAGTTTTACACCACCCAAAATATTAAATATATTATTAGCAAAAATGCTTCAATGTCAATAAGTTTATTCAAAACGTTTGGCTAAAATATGGCACAGATTATAAAACTAACTCTCTTTAACGATGTTAAATACTTGAACCATTCTTCCTTGACCACCGTTTGACACAGCAAACCCACATAAGTGTCGGTTGTTGTCTGTATTTGCGTTAGGTAATTATGTCGGCGCGGACTATGCTAGCCCACGTGTTCCTACCAGTGATCAGTAGGCCTAGCACGAATATTTACGCTCGCGTAAGTGTAACGTTAACGTAAAACCCCCTATTACGATTGCGTCTGCCGCTCAACTGCTGTCAAAGTTCATACAATTTTGACAGCAGTTGAGCGGCACACGCGCGCCAGCAGCGCTGCAAGCTCAATCGTAATAGGAGGGCAGATCAAATGCCATACAACTGGCTTACGTTAACGTTACACTTACGCGCGCGTAAATATGCGTGCTAGGCCCACAGGGGGCCTATCACTGTCTACTGATTATTAATAGTTAAGTATAAGTTGAAGAGGTTTTTGACCATTTTGTCAAATTAAACTGGGTATAAAATCGCGAGTAAATATTGTTGTATCTTCATGGTAATGTTCACCTCATAGACACAGAGAAATAGTGGTCAAATGCTAGCTAATGCAATATTAAAACTTATCAATCTAGCCCACAGATTAGATGAAACCGTCTCTGTGATCTAAACCTAAAAATAATAGTCAAGAAGTGCATGAAACTAGCTGTAGTTCGTTCCAACAAAAGACTGTGTTCCAGTTTGAAGGGCTAATTGGGCAAATGAGACTTTATGATTTGATCACACATTCTAGTAATCTGATTACTAGACTGTGTGTTGTCTCAGGATGTCGTGCGCAGTGCAGTGTCACACGAAACTTCAATATTTTAAAGTTCCGTGTGACACTGCAACTGTTATGGGCGGCCGTTTCAATTAACGTCAGTTGAACGACTAGCTCGCCACGTTCATTCCCATAAAAAAACGACTGAAAATGATACAAAAACTCATTATCAACGCCAAGATGTAAACTAGATACAATAGGTTATATTATCACTAAAAGCAAACTCTTCGAAATAAACTTTGAATAGGCAGAAATAATCACAATGAGCACCTATAGTAACCACCCACACATTGAAGCGAGCCAGTAGTTCGTAACATTCCAGTAACTGGCAGCCACCGACCGCCAGCCAGTTGCAGGTTCAGGCTACAAGTTGGGCATTGGAGTTACCCGAGCACCGATCATACACTAGTTTCGAAGATTCTTCTAAACGTTTGCGGTAGCCAACTTGTGCTGCTGAATGAGAAAACTGGAATAGGAATGCTTAATACTTGTTTCAAATATACTGGGTTTGGTGCAGAGTTTTTTTTATTTATATAAGTAGGTACTCTATGTGAATTTCATCACAACGAAACGTTCGATCCCCACCCGGAACAAACATATTATTATTTGTGTGATGAACATCAATATTGTTATTGTATTCTATGTATGTATTTACAAACAAAAATTATAAGTATTGTAGCAGTTATCTGGTTCCCATAGTACAAGCTATGCTAAGTTTAGGACGAGATGGCGCTGTGTGAAATGACCACACATATTTAATTATTATATATTGTTCGTAAAATTTCGTATTAGGTTCAGCCGTATTAGCACATTAGCAATTGAATTAGCGGGAATCATTAACACTCTATTCAGGAAAGATGAACTTCAAATATTTAGCTCCCGGTCCATTTCAATTTACAGATAATTCTGTTTAATATCTGGCTCGTACAAACATGGCACAAACAACGGTTGCTAGTTGGTTACTAGAGTACGTGTAGAACAAGAAATAAGAGCTACATGGAAGTTCAGCCAGAGGGCGGACGTAGCGACAAGACGTAATATATTTCTCGGCGATCTTTTACTAACACAATATAGGTACGTCTACACAGAAACGAAGCTCAATAACTACACTATTGAATAAATTAAATAGACACTGCGTTGCGAACATATTCTAAAAGAATACGCTGCATGTATTCTGTAACAGTTCTGAGCACTTGTAGAACAAATTATATCTAAAACTCTGTTTTCGACTTTCATGGTTGTTCGCTACATTTTTATTTGTACCTAATTTGATTTAGGCTGAGTTGCACCAGCTTACTTTAACGCTAACTATAATCGTTCCACGCTTCGCGGGGCGGGCTAATGTCAAATTTTGACCGTAACTTTAACCGTGATTATGGTGCAACTCAGCCTTAATCACCTTCTTGATTATCTTCAAATTTTAAAAATTTTCAACAAAAATTCTTTTTGAACAGATTTCTTTTTTTAACTGCTTCATAGTATTTTTTAAGGCTAAAAACTAAGGCCAGTTCATATAAAAATATCGCCCTATAGTCGGACACATTTATTGTCCTAACACATGAAATTCAGTTAGCTGCCACTCCCCATCTATACATCGCGAGCTCATCAGCGTCCAACGTAATAAGCAACATGATATATAATCTTATTTGAGGATATCAGTTTAGTAATAAACGAATGGAGTGCTAATAAACATGCCTTTTTCATGTGTAAATATTTTTGCAAACGGTACAATTTTACGAGATTTAAACCCGCGCATCGCGCAACTAGCTATGGAGAGAGCAATGCTCGGTGTTTTCCTGCGAGATAAGATCCAAAATGAGGACATCCGCAGGAGAACTAAAGTGACCGATGTAGCTCTTAGGACTAGCAAGTTGAAATGGCAATGGGCAGGCCACATCGCTCGTAGAACTGACAACCGATGGGGAAGAAAGGCTCTCGAGTGGCGGCCACGAACTCGAAGACGCAGCTTAGGCCGGCCCCCCCACTAGGTGGACCGACGACCAGGTGAAAGCCGCGGGGAGCCGATGGATGCAGGAGGCGAGCAGCCGCTCAAAGTGGCGCTCCCGGGGGGAGGCCTATGTTCAGCAGTGGACGTCTTCAGGCTGTTAATGATGATGATGATGATGAACCCGCGCATTTCAACTCACCGAATTGGGTACTCTCCCAACTTAGCTAAAGTCGTACGTACTCCCTAATAGTTGCGAAAATGTTTAGCACCACATAAAGTAACTTTTTTATTTATTAAAAAAAAAAAAACAATTAAAATAAAGTGACAATCTACGGGTAGGCCTATGTTTAGAAGTAGACGTCTCCTGGCTGATGACGATTAAAGAATTAACATTAATGGATTCCTAAAAATTATAGATTTCCTGCGATTAATTAATTTGTTGTTTATTTAGAAATCCATTATCATTAATTCCTTAATCTCCGTCCCTGATAAGTATCAAAAAATGCAAAGATACAAAATTCAAAAAAAGAGAATATGCAATCTTAGTTGTACCGCTATGATTAGTCAGCGAACTTGTATGATTGACCAACCATAACTCTTTGCACAGACCAAGGGCAAAATTCTATCCAGTATTTTATCTACTTTTGAGGGAGACACTTTATGTGTCTCCAGTTGATTGTCAAACTCGAATTTCAAAGTTTAGATTGGTGGCGCTCCACCAAGTATGCTTTAAATAGCAGAGTGTTGGCGGCTCAGGGGGAGTGGTATTGGTAGTCAATTGTTTTCATAATCTTTTCTGATTTTCCCTTGTGGTAGAGATGGTGGTAGAGTATGCGAGTCACATGCGAATTATACAGTTTGGTTTGTTATCGCGTTACTTGATGAGATTAGCGTTACATGCACGTAGAGCCGCCGGCTAGTACGTACCTACTCTTTGTTATCCATATAATTTATAATGTTATTATTGGTAGAGACAAAACTAATATCTCTGTAAAAAGAAATTTTAAAACAAATTTAAAAATATTTTATTGAAAAATTTGATTATTATTTTCACTGGAGGCACTCTCGCAACTTACAAATGCAATAGGTATCTTTAAATGCAATAAGTAACACCGTAATATTTTTTTTCAATATTTTCTTAATATCTTGTAGATTTTTAGAAGCAGGGAATCAAAAGTTCTCTATAACTTTTTATTAGATCATAGAACTAAATATTAGTAGAGTACGTAGTCCTCTGCAGTTGTAGACAAATGATTATGACACTCTACACACACTCTACATCGCTCTACATTGAAGAGCGATGTATAGTGACTCTTATTTTATTGACAGTACTAATAACAATCAATCGTTGTACCAAACCTATATCTTTTAGCCAATAATTACTCGACTAAACTTTAACTTAGCATCTAAGTTCCCTAACCACAGTGACAAAGCTTTTCCCGATAGAGTCTGGTAGAGCTCGAGGGGTGTCGGCAGATAATTACCGCGACAAAAACTGTGCCGATGAGTCATGACTCAGCGGGACATACCGACATGGAGTTTGGAAAGCAAAGAGTTAAGTAACAGATTACAGTGAACAGATTACGGTGAAAAGATTACAGTGAACATATTACAGTGAACAGATTATTTATTTTATTTCACAGAATCTACAGATCTTAAGATAAGGTACATTTTACTTACTGCTAGAGCATCCAATTACAGATTCACTTTTTGTAATATAAAAATAAAAGAGTAGAGAGTAGCAGTACATACTTACACATAAATACCAAGAATTACAGTAAGAATAATTACAGTGGACAGATTACAGTGAACAGACTACAGTGAAAAGATTACAGTGAAAATATTACAGTGAACAGATGTCAGTTAAAAGATTACAGTGAACAGATAACACTGAAAAGATTACAATGGACAGATGACAGTGACCATTACTGTAAAACGGGTATGAATTCTAGAGACAAAATATTGCAGATACGTCGTGTGCACTGCAGTTCAGTACAGTGTGTGATATCAGTAGACAATGTTCCGCACTAGGGCCATCACTCGCGCGTGACGAGCGCACTAATGATACGCGCGTCACGCACACAAGGGGTATCGATGATGCATTGAGTACGCGATGTAATACGCCGTGATACGAAACGATACAAATTACTAAAGGTCATCTTAAAACAATTTTTTTTTATTAGATTGGCACAAATATATATCTTTCTTTCTTTCTTTCTTTGAACGACGACGCGGTCGACAATGGACTCTGCTAGCATATAACTAGCTTAATCTAACTAAACTCCTGTATTTTTCAGGAAAAAATGAAACTGGGGTTTTAAGAGAGCTAAAGATAGAAAGAGAACGACAAAGGGAGAAAAAGAAGAAGGAAGAGTGTGAAAGAGAGAAAAAAAGAGAGGGGTGAAGAGGCGGGGGAGAGTTAGAGAGAGAGTTAAACCCTAGTTAAACCATATTCTTTGATATTGACTATAGTGACTACTTGTTTGAATAGTTTTTTTTTGTGTTATTTTGTGTGTCAGTTTGTTACCACATCGTTACATCCTTTCCTTCCTTCCATTCTTTTTCTCAGGAAACAGTGCTTTTAGTGGGGTAAAAAGGGTTTTAGAAACTTCCTGAGCGGTTTCACAGCATGAAAAAACACTGATCGCGTGTCTTGTACAGATAGGTACTTACTACTACTATGTGGTAGAATTTTTTGCAAAGTAAAAATCACATAAATGTTATCGTTTACCGTATTGCTCTTATCTTGGTCATTCTGCAGTACTCTACGGCATTTTGTTGCAATATTCCAAATATTTTCAACTAAACTTTCCTTTTCATTTTCTTCAGATATCGTTTTCCCATCGTTGTTAAGTAAACCCTGAACTAATCCTAAACAAAGGATTACAAACAAACAAGTCAAATATATTATTATTTACTTTTCACTCCAGCACCCATTCCTATCATAACACAAACATAATGGACGCAAATAGAAGACAAAATCCGTAATACACAAATAATAGAAGATAATAAATAGCACTGCACGCCAAGGGGTGGTGGAGGGGGGAGGGTGGCGAATTGTTTCGTTTCGTTTGATTGAATGCTCGAATATTGTATTCGGAGTCTGGCAACAATTTCTGTGGATTCCCAATATGACTACTGTATTTGAAACAGAGAATATTTTACTTGTAAAAATGTTAAAATAGCCTACTTCTTGAATGCCAGCATTGAAATGACAATTAAATAACAATGCATATTTATGTGTACGATATCGAGTCGATGGTAGTTAAAGAGTGAATAATAAAATGTTTGAATTTTTTCACTTTCATATTGTTATAAAAGCTATAACCTCTATTCATAACAGACCAAGCTAGACCTTAAAAACTTACCCTAAAATTTTAACATTACGATTTTGAGTGGCAATGCTTATTTTTTCCGCAAAATCAAACCTCTAAGTTTTTGCCAACCTGCCTCTATGTTTTCATGGTAAGCTGTTTTTTAAACCTTTTATTTTTTTTAGGTTAAGTTTTTTTTTCATTTTATAATATTTTAAGCCTCAACAGGAACAAGTTTTAAAATGATATTATATCCGTTCTCTAGCGTCGAATTTCCTTCCATTGTTCCAAATAGAACTCCAAGTACGATCAGCAAAGGCGCAATTAATCTAAGTCAAATTATTCTTTATTAATAAATCACTTGCGATTCAGAGCGAGAGAAACTGAACTTTCATCGAATTGAATTATTTTTAGATCCCGTTTTAAAAGGGATTTTAAACGTAGAACAGAAATCGTGACGTAACCAGTTTGTTAAAACAGTTTTATCAATATACTAGCTGCTGACCACGGCTTACGTGTCGATACTGGATACGTAAAATGAATCCAGAAAATCTAGGGCGATTCCGCTATATATGTACTTCACTAGATATTCTTGTTTCAGTTGGTATTTAAGATGAACTTCTGCAACGTCAAGCCACCGATTCAAACAATTACTTTTGCCAGAGTTTAAATTATCTTCATACCTTTCATCAAATTTATACTAACACCTATATTTATGATTTTTATAGCAATATCACCTGCTCAGCGTAATCTACAGATGAATTTGTAAAGGAAAAATTAGAATCACGAGCGGGGATTGAACCCGCATCCATCCATCCCTCAAGCCGGGATATGCTTTACTTAAGCTACCGTGACAAGAGGTCTCATGTCCGAATTTTTCCTTCACCTTTACAACCAATTTCTGACATGAGACCTCTTGTCACGGTAGCTTAAGTAAAGCATATCCTGGCTTGAGGGATGGATGGATGCGGGTTCAATCCCCGTTCGTGATTCTAATTTTCCCTTTACAAATTAATCTGTAGATTACGCTGAGCAGGCGATATTGCCATAAAAATCATAAATATAGGTGTTAGTGTAAATTTGATGAAAGGTATGAAGATAATTTAAACTCTGGCAAAAGTAATTGTTTGAATCGGTGGCTTGACGTTGCAGAAGTTCATTTTAAATACCAACTGAAACAAGAATATCTACTGAATTACATATATAGCGGAATGGCTCTAGATTTTCTGGATTCATTTTACGTATCCAGTATCCACACGTAAGCCGTGGTCAGCAGCTAGTATATTGATACCTTTTTACCTATTGACCATATTTTAAGCAAGCCTATTTTTGCATTTGCCTGCTCGCCTTGATTGACTGGTAGATAATGTTGTTAGTACCCACTATCCACGTTTCAGCCACACACCTACATGGCTTACAAATACAAATGTTTATTGCGTTCCATAATGTAACATTAGATAGTGTAATCAAGCATTGGTATCATTATGGACCCTGATGGGCACAACATTTTGTTATTAGAGGAGAGGACGACAGTATAAATACCTACTTAAAACAAATTCCATAAAATATCAATAATAATCGTCATCAAAATATTCGGCATAATTATAAACATTATTATTTGTCATTCTCATCATTAGTTATTAAATATACTTACAATTTGTCATTCAGTTAATCTAGAATTGAATAATAAGTCTTACTGATTAAAAAGTCTTTTATGTTTTTAACAAACTGTACGTCAGTTTTATGTTTTTTATATACGTCAGGAAGTTTATTAAATACTTTTATTGACATTACGAGGGGACTTCACGAATGTAACTTGAGTCGGGAAATCGGTAATACTAGATGGTTTTCGTATCGTATTGAGCGGTTTATATTTCTAGGTAAATCTTTTCGTTTTGTATACAAATGCAGATTTTTCCATACAAATTTGCATAGCTCCAGGATATAAATAGCTTAATGTACTTATAGCGCCTCTTGAAGGGTAGTTAAAGTTCACAAACCGTTTTGTCAATTACATAGCCCTGCGTGGCGTTTTGCTAGCCATTCAAGATACATAGCACGTAGATGTACTTACTTACGGGAACTTATAATATTATGTAGTATGCGTTACACGTAATTTATGACTATTTATATATTTGGATCATTTTAAAAAGCCAATGCCTCTACCGCTGCCGCTGACAATTATCTAGGGTTTAAGACACAAAGATACTGCATGATTTTCTTAATTTGTCTAATTCGTTCGGTCTATTTCTTATCATCGATAGGCAAACATTTGACCATGGTCTCACCTGATGGTAAGTGACGACGCGGTTGATGACGGAGCATGCTCCTAAATTAATGTCAAAGTGTCTGATATACATGTTTTATGTAAATAAAACGTATGATACGCGGGGTTTCGCGTATCATACGCTACAAACTCCACCGCTAACCGTATCACGTTATTTACTCTCTCATATTTAACTTTTGCGCGCGGCTGTACCCGGGTACTCTTACAAAGACAAATGTACGCGGCTAATGAAATCTACTTCCTTTGCTTTGTAAATTAAGTCGAGAGTTGAAATTGTGTCAGATTTTTCTCTGTTGCTGTATAATTTAGAGGATTTTTCCGCTTGATGTCTTTGAGGGTTCCTTTTTCAAGTAACTTTGCTTGTGTTCTTGGCTCAAAATAACCTCTAGTCTCATGTTTTGGGTAATTTGTTGCTCAACATTTAAAGATGTTTGAAAAAATAATAATTCTGAAGTGTATTCCTAGAAGTTCTACAAATAATAGACTCTTGAGCAAAAACTTATTTGGAACGAATGTGGTTGGTCTGTGAATGTTGCGGCAGCGACATCACTAGTAATCGTTCTGATACTACGTATTATATACTCTTTGCAGTTATCTTCTAAGCAAGCATGCACCACCGTAGGCCGCGTCATCACTTACCGCAGTGGTAGTGGTGGATGCTATGCCTATGAATAATTAAAAACCAAACGGACCCACGTAAGGTTTTACAAGTATTTATAACATTTATTTATTTATGTAGTTCCTTTTTTTAGTAAAGTTTATAGTTTATTAAGGCCCCGTTACACTTTTAAACAAAGCTTAATAGTATTACCATACCACTATTATAACCGCCACGACTAATTTGTTTCAGGCGAGTCTATTTGCGCATTGTTTCTATAACAACGGGTTGTAATAGACTCTTTCGGTTGAATAGAGAAGTGGTAAATGTTTATATCATCGTAAATAGGAAATATAAAAAAATCAGTGTTGACTGCCTTAATGATTGAAGAGTAGTGGAGTGAAGAAAATAGTTAACTAATGCCATTTTTTATATATGTTATTAAAATAATTGTGTAATTTGTAATATGATTTGATAAATAAATCAAAGTTTCTAAGTATTTTTTTTTTAAAGAATTATGCCTTATTTCAAGTTCTGTCAGATACTACCACGAATGATAAGACAGTAAAAAATGAAACCAAAGATATAACTATCTGAACTGCCACAAAGTTATAGCATTCTGAGCGAAATTCGATTAGCCGACTTCTTAATAAAGTTAAGTCAAAATTCTTTAGATGGCTTAAATATTGTACAACACCATTAGGTAGCCTTACATGCCTTTACGAGGAGGAAGGTGCTGGCAACTTAATCGTCTTAAAATATTAATCAGCATATACATAAAGTTAAGTCAACATTCTTCAAACGGCTTAAATAATGTATAATACCATAAGTAGCCTTACATGCGTTTACGAGTAGGAAGGAAGGTGCTAGCCACTTAAAAAAATTTGTTATTTAAGCCACGGTGCACACTCGCTCCGCACTATCCGCGACACGGTTTCTTTGCCGCGAACTTTTCGAGGAAAACTTCGTTCAAAGGCCTACTTAGTTTACAGCGCTTTGCAGGGTTTTAAGTTTTCGTCGCTGCAAATATTCTTGCTTAAGTAACACAGTTAATGAGAAACGAGACGGTGTTAGAACTTTAATGGCGTAAAACTTGGCGTGTTCGGTTAATTTCTTAACTTTGATAAACTCAAATTCATTACATTGCTTAACGTTAAAGTTCTATTATAACTTTGACTTTGAAATAGAAAGAGTAACTATTTAGAATCATTTTTCTATCTACATGTTTAATTTTCCTTTATAATATGACGTAAAACTTTCGAATTAATCCATTTAAAAGCAAAACTCAAATAACAAAAAAAAAATATTTTAGCGTTGTACCAGTAAAAATCTGAACATTTAAAATACTTGATTTAAGTATGATTAAAAAAATAAACTAAATAATAAAATAAAAATTAAACAAAGTGCTTAATGTCAAATAGGTATTACAAGCGTTAATGGATAAGTTTAAACAAATCTATTAAGTTATTTAATGTATGTTTTTTTTTTTAAATCATACCACGGCAAATCATACCAGTTTTAAACAAAAATCATATAGATTTGTGTTTAAAACTGCATAAATAGGTCGTTTTGATAAAAAAGTATAATGCTTTTATTTCAATAAATTAATAATTATTCATGTTCATGTTTTATAAAATACAATTCAACATCACAGAAAAGGATACGAAAATTCGAAAGAATAAACGACCGTTTAACCCTCCGGCAACGATGGCAGCAAAATTACGCCCGACGCGTAAAAAATTACCATTATTACCGTATTACGGTGGATACGCGGTAATTACGCGCGGATCGCCGCGTATCATACGCTCGTTTGCGAGTGTGCGCTGAGCGTTATTTTATTTCACTTGACTATAGTGCAGGAGGTGGTATATCTTTGTACGCATTACTTTGTGAAATGTAACCTACGAACTTAGAATAGTGTTAAACTAAAATAAAAATATACAATCATGCATAATAAGCATGGACCCAGGTGTCTTTAGACTTTTAGTAATCGTAACAAAATTCAGTCCTATTCGTAAGGTTGATGTAAGGGCATATATTTTTTATTATAGTATTTTTTAGATCAAGCATCATTCGAACACATCTGTCTCAGCTAATGGAAAGTGTTGACAGGGTCTACAGTGAAATGCAATAGGAAAAATTTACCAAAGAAAATTTTCACATAACCTGCTTATTGAAACAATAAAATTTTAGTGTTTCTATTGGTTGCAATCAAGTTACGTAATCGCCTAGCTGTTCACGCTTGACTTGAAGAAAAGCCCAAAATGGTTGAAAAAAATTTTTCATTCCAATTCTCAGAGCAGCTGTGAAGCCTAATCTACCTAAGGTTAAAACAGTAATAAATATAACCAAACCTACATAATTAATCAAACCAAATGAATACAAAACGAGGCAGACTTCTAAAACAATTGTAATTCCCAAAACGAAAAGACAATTAGGTTTGTAAAAAGTCGATTTCCATATTGAAATGAGGTAAATCTTCGAAGCATGAAGTACAGTCGACTCCAGTTAATTTTATGCAAAGGCTGCGTTATTAATTCCATGAGTGTCGCCATTGCCGCCCGGACTGTATTCTGGTGATTCGAATTGTAGGTAGAGAGCTCTCGGTTTATCTTAGAGCGGAATAAACATAAGACATAGGATCTTAATAGCTTTGTATTTTTTATGTTGTAAATTGAAACGTCATTAAAGTAAGAATTGAGTAATTTAATTTAGATTTATTTACATTATCCCGTCGAAGGCGATAAACAAAATTGAAATTTCTTATTCTATTTAGGATAATAATTTATAGTAAATTCAATATGTTTGTAATTTTTGGAGTGCTTCCAAGGCACCTTAAAATACCAAGCCTATGTATCTTAGACTATCTCTCAGCGCTAGGAAATGAAAATTATTGGCGACTAACGGAGCCAAGACATAAGTACCGGAGTTAAGCGAATCGGTGTTATTTCACTGTCAAAATTATACTACAAACTGGTAGAACTTTGTGTAGTGTTTTTATAAGATCATAACGAGGATTCCCTGTATCTCACTTGCTCAGGAGTTAGCAGCTTTAGGACTACATCTCAAAGACGTCCACTGCTGCTGAACATAGACCTCTCTCATAAAACTTTACTTTGGTCGCTTATAGTGTTTTCATTATCACCAAGATCCATAGGCTCCCGCGGTTTTCACCTATCGTAGCTCAGTCCAAAACATAGAGCAAAAAACGCTTTGAAATAAAATAAGTAATTTAGGAGATACGAGGGAACATACATACATATATACATACATACATACATACATACATACATACATACATACATACATACATACATACATACATACATACATACATACATACATACATACATACATACATACATACATACATACATACATACATACATACATACATACATACATACATACATACATACATACATACATAGACAGTCAAACTCATAACCCTCCTTTTTGGTAGTCGGGTAAAAACGCTTTGCCTCCGAAGCGTCAATTCTCTGTGGTCAAAAGAGTAGGCTAGGCCTTTATGCTTTCTATATTTTAATAATATCTTTTTTCACCATTTATTGTAGGTTCTGAAAGTGATGTGACTAGGTTTCCATCAAGAATTACAAATAGAAAGTGAACCTTTATGGGTTATACCTACATATAGTTATCAACTAGTGTAGGGGTGGGTTTAGAGTAGGGAGATTAGGGACCCCTAAAACGCAAGGAAATGGAAAATATATAATAGTCAAGACTTTTCCTTCATAGTTTTCCAAGAAAGTTATTCCGCGAGTTACTTTGAGGCTCCTTCGTTATAATGGTGTAAGTTATCACGGAAACGGGTTAGAGCTATCCTTTTCTTTAAACTTTCCTTCAGATCTTATATTTTATCTATTTATTTTAATAAACAGAGGATAATTATTATTAATATGCCCTATTATGTCTAATCAGTTTACAGATAGTTGCTGAACAAAATTGAATTTCAGCGGTGCTAGAATAAAAAATCATGAGAACCTTAATTTTTTTTCCAGGATGTTTATCGGTATAATTTCTCGTTGGTGGGATTCGTTAGAACCTACTCTTAAGGAGGTATGCTTTTAAGGCTTTTCGATTTAATAAGAATTTAAAATTTATCACGCCATATGCAATTTGAAAGTTAAACATCGTTTTTAGGCAATTTGCTTTTTGGCATTTTGTTTTGTAGACAGTCTGAGGCCCTAGCACAAACATTTACGCGGGAGTAAGTGTAACGTTAACGTAAGTCAGTTGTATGGGGCGCTGATCAAATACCATACAACTGGCTTACGTTAACGTTACACTTACTCCCGCGTAAATGTTCGTGCTAGGCCTACTTACGGATCATAAAGATACATAAAAGAAGGTTCAGTGTCTTAATTTGAGTGGAGTGCTATTGGTAGTTGCGCTCCTCTGATACTGTGCTTTGTGTGAGATTCGCTAGACGTGTCGGCCCTTCGACTTCTTCACCCCCGCGAAAACAGGACGCCTGCCATTTTTTAACTCGCTCGCGCAACTGGGATGAATATTATGTTGCATTCACCAACTCGTACGTCGGGTGCGGGTGGATCGCAGCCTGATTTATCCAAAATGACAGTGGATCAGCATTTTACGTTACGTAAACGAAAACAATCTGCGCTGGACCATGAATGCGAGTGTTCCGGAGATTTAAAGGAGGTGCGGACGGAATTGTCTCGTATAAGTGCACTGTTGGAAAAGTACGTTGGTACGAACGAGCATATAATCAATAGTATGCAGGAGAGTATTTCTGAAATAAAAACGGAAATTTCCGAATTAAAATCGTCCAATGAATCCACTAAATTACTAATCACTGATAACACTAGTGCGCTTGAAAATAAGATTGCAGCTCTTGAACAACAGGCTAGATCCTGTAATGTTGAGGTGGTAAACTTACCCGATAAACGCGGCGAGAATCTGATTGGGATAATGATTAAGCTGAGTACAATCATACAATGTACAATCACAGAACGCGATATCACGTCAATTCATCGCGTCCCACACGGTGATAGTAAGGACGTGCGGCCGAAAAATGTTATTGTTAAGTTTGCAACCAGATACATGCGCGACAATTTTCTAGCCGCTTTTAGAGCGAAGAAGGGTATTGACTCATCTCAATTATCTATTTCTGGACCTCCGAACAGAATATATGCCAAGGAGCACCTTACATTGAGGAACAAAACATTATTTCGAGAGTGCCGAGATAAGGCTAAAACTAAAGAATACAAATATGTCTGGATCAAGCATGGAAATATCCTTCTGCGCAAGTCTGACAATGCACCCGTAGTGGTTGTACGTTGTTCCCAAGACCTCTCTAAGATTAAGTGATATGGATATCTATTTAGACGGATCGTGCTCGATATAATAACTTTCATTGTGTCTCCCAAGCGTACATCATTTCGTAACTATTGTGACGTAGCACTATTTTCTCCGTTCTATGTCACAATAATTGTGGTAATTATTGGTAAGCATCTGTATTTAATAAGGGTTTTTGCGCTATTTCTCATTAGGATTTATTTAGAAATAACACCACATACTTATGAAAGGTTAGTACTTCTGTTTATTTGCTTCCTACGGAGGTTGTATATATGTATAACATTGCTATTTTTAACTAAGTTTTACGCCTTTGCTAATTTCGTATGTTATCTATGCACACAATTTTATATGCATAGTAACGGGATTAATCCACCCCGAGACCTTGTACATAATAATATATTATCGTATTATAATGTCATTATCAGTATTCTTGCGATAGGAACTGTTATTGATTTTCTCGATTATCAATTTATGCCTAAAATGTTGATTGCGTTCTCTTGCTGGATCGGACTGGTGGCCATAATAATGTTAATGCTATTATTACATACTTGTAAGTGCAATTTTCTTACCCTAATTAGGATATATTATATGTTATATATTAATAATTATTCGATTTGTTGTAGTAAGCTATTTATACTTATATATAATGATTGTAATTGTAGTATAATATTATTATATTTATTAGTAACAAGCTGCACCCCGTGGTCTCACGGGAGTAGTAGCCTATGTGTTAATTCAGTATATAAACTACCTCTATTTCAAATCTCATCCAAATCTGTCCAGCCTGTGGAGCGTGAAAGATTAATAAAAATACACACATACACTCAACATATGCACTTTTCCCTTTATTATATTAGTAGGATTATATTAGTTTATTATTATCATCATCATAATATATAAAGCTCCTCACCCACTCACTCACTCACTCACTGACTGACATTTTTGATCTCAGCTCCTGGAAGTGGTGGAGAAAAACCGAGTATGAGGTTGCATAGAGATGGGTCACGTGACCACCAGAAAAAGCTGACATCAGCAAAAAGTCGTCTCCTTGATGGAACCGGTCAACGGCTCTCGGAAACTACAAGTCGGATGGGTGACCTGTTTTAACTAAAGTTGTAGTAAACCTTGGGACGCTTGGAGAGAAATAAAAAAAAATGGGGGTTGCCATACAAAAAAACAAAAATTCCATACAAAATTGAAACGCTTATAAATCGGAAACGGTAAAAGGTAGGTGGGGTGTGTTCGACCAAATGTCATAGAGGAAGATGGGCGCTTTCGGATGGTCGTCATGAAAATCCAAGATGGCGGATCCAAGATGGCGGCCATTTTGAAAGTTGGTCCGATCGGGTTGATTTTTTGCATCGGGGGGTTTTTGGGGTCCCTGATTCGATATTTGAAAAAATTTTTTGGATCCCGCCATTTTTAAAGCTGGCTGCCATACAAATTTTTTTTTTCATTTTTGGCTCATTGTTTCTCGATACCTATGGGAAATTTTGAACTTTTTTTTTTAAATTTGTATGAAAGTGGACAGTCGAAATTCAAAACATTTCATGACCTGGTCTTCCGACCTTCCATCATCGTGACCATTAACGGCCTGGCTAAACGATATGAGATGGGTCATATGCGTTCTCAAGAATGTCATAGCAAACCCTGGGACAATTTTAGAGAAAATAAAAAAAATTCAAAATGGCGGAAAAAAAAATCGCCCATACAAATTTAAACCGGAAATGACGTCGAAACCATGATACTTTAGTATAAAGAGCTCGAACTAATATTGTTTGGAGGCCGAAAGGGAAAATAACACCAAATTTTTTTTTTCAAAATGGCGGAAATTTGGTCATGGCGGAAAAAAAAAATTCTCCGATCCGGATCAAAATCGATATCTGACGGTCCCCAAGGATCCTGATCAACATTCTAAAATCAAATTTTGACATGCGCCATTTTTTAATAGGGGTGCCATACAAAGGTGATTTTAACGAAATATGAACTTTCCTTTTTTACGCCTCCAATATGGATTTAATAGAAAAGTTGTTTCGGGAGATCGAGTAAAGATGTATAAAGGAACAAAACAAAACACTAATAAAATAGATTTTTTTCAAGATGGCGGATGGAGACGTATCGACTTACAAAAAAAGTTATCCGATCAGGATCAAAATCGATATCTAAGACTCCCCCTAGATACTTAGTAAGAATATGGGGAAAAATTTTTGATTCCGCCATTTTGAAAAATTTCATATTTTTTACTGAACTTTGTTATGGATCTCCAATCCGTATGAAAATTGATATCTGAGTATCCGCAAGGACACTGATTAACATGCTTTAGCTTCTTTTAGACATCCACCGTTTTTCAAAATGGCTGCCATACATACTGTCAAAATCACCAACGCGACGACGAGCGAAGCGAGGAGGAGCTTCAAACTACCTATCGCGACGACGAGCGAAGCGAGGAGGAGCTTCAAACTACCTACCGCAACGACGAGCGAAGCGAGGAGGAGCTTCAAACTACTTACCGCGACGACGAGCGAAGCGAGGAGGAGCTTCAAACTACCTATCGCGACGACGAGCGAAGCGAGGAGGAGCTTTAAACTATCTAATGCGACGACGAGCGAAGCGAGGAGGAGCTTCAAACTACCTAACGCGACGACGAGCGAAGCGAGGAGGAGCTTCAAACTACCTATTGCGACGACGAGCGAAGCGAGGAGGAGCTTCAAACTACTTACCGCGACGACGAGCGAAGCGAGGAGGAGCTTCAAACTACCTATCGCGACGACGAGCGAAGCGAGGAGGAGCTTCAAACTACCCATCACAACGACAAGCAAAGCGAGGAGGAGCTTCAAACTACCCATCACGACGACAAGCAAAGCGAGGAGGAGCTTCAAACTACCCATTGCTACATTTATAATGTTTACTAATGCGACGTTTTTTAATTGCCTTTAGCTGATCTAACCTAACTTCAAAACTAACCTATTTTTACCTAACAACTGAATATTTTCGGGACCCTTGATTAAAATTGACAAAATTAAATGGCGCACACTATCGGAACTAATAGAGGCAAGCATAGCGTGTTTGACTCATGTTAAAGAGAACAACGGAGGCTTTCTCATAGACTTAAAATAATTCCAAGATGGCAGATTCAAAATGGCGTCCGATTTTATAGTAACTCAGATCCGGCTGATATTTTATATTTGGGGATTTTAAAAGAGGCTGATTTCAAATTTTGACCTTTTACATGACTGACAGCATTTTTCAAGATGGCCGCCATGCAAAAGTCAGATCAATTATCATTTTCTTTGAAAAATACCGTCGTTTTGTACTTTTACTTGCAAAATTTAAAGTTTAGCACAAAGTATAACATTTTTATAAATACAACAGCCACGATAACGTCCTCGCGGGCCGCACGCGGCCCGCGCACGGAGCAAAATACTAGTTATTATAATATATAAAGTTCGTTACCCACTCACTCACTCACTCACTCATGATTGACATTTTTGTTCCCGAACTCCTGGAAGTGGTGGAGAAAAACCGAGTATGAGGTTGTATAGAGATCGGTCACGTGACAACCAGAAAAATCTGACATCAGCAAAAAATCGTCTCCTTGATGGAACCGGTCAACGGCTCTCGGAAACTACAAGTCGGATGGGTGACCTGTTCTAACTAAAGTTGTAGTAAACCCTGGGACGCTTGGAGAGAAATAAAAAAAAATAGGGGTTGCCATACAAAAAAATAAAAATTCCATACAAAATTGAAACGCTAATAAATCGGAAACGGTAAGAGGTAGGTGGGGTGTGTTCGACCAAATGTCATAGAGGAGGATGGGCGCTTTCGGATGGTCGTCATGAAAATCCAAGATGGCGGATCCAAGATGGCGGCCATTTTGAAAGTTGATCCGATCGGGCTGATTTTTTGCATCGGGGGGTTTTTGGGGTCCCTGATTCGATATTTGAAAAAATATTTTGGATCCCGCCATTTTTAAAGATGGCTGCCATACAAATTTTTTTTTTCATTTTTGGCTCATTGTTTCTCGATACCTATGGGAAATTTTGAACTTTTTTTTTTAAATTTGTATGAAAGTGGACAATCGAAATTCAAAACATTTGATGACCTGGTCTTCCGACCTTCCATCATCGTGACCATCAACGGCCTGGCTAAACGATATGAGATGGGTCATATGCGTTCTCAGGAATGTCATAGCAAACCCTGGGACGATTTTAGAGAAAATAAAAAAAATCCAATATGGCGGAAAAAAAAATCTTCCATACAAATTTAAACCGGAAATGACGTCGAAACCATGATACTTTAGTATAAAGAGCTCGAACTAATATTGTTTGAAGGCCAAAAGGGAAAAGAACACCAAATTTTTTTTTTCAAAATGGCGGAAATTTTGGTCATGGCGGAAAAAAAAAATTCTCCGATCCGGATCAAAATCGATATCTGACGGTCCCCAAGGATGCTGATCAACATTCTAAAATCAAATTTTGACATGCGCCATTTTTCAATAGGGTTGCCATACAAAGGTGATTTTAACGAAATATGTACTTTCCTTTTTTACGCCTCCAATATGAATGTAATAGAAAAGTTGTT
Organism: Ennomos erosarius; assembly: GCA_963580505.1. Classification (NCBI taxonomy): domain Eukaryota; kingdom Metazoa; phylum Arthropoda; class Insecta; order Lepidoptera; family Geometridae; genus Ennomos; species Ennomos erosarius. Next base: position 13,367,312 of record OY756987.1, read on the forward strand.
ACTGGGGATCGAGTAAGATGTATAAAGGAACAAAACAGAACACAAATGAAATTGATTTTTTCAAGATGGCGGATGGAGACGTATCGACTTATAGAAAAAGTTATCCGATCCGGATGAAAATCGATATCTAAGACTCCCCCTAGATACTTAGCAAGAATATGGGGAAAAAATTTTGATTCCGCCATTTTGAAAAATTTCATTCATTTTACCGAACTTTTTTATGGATCTCCAATCCGTATGAAAATTGATATCTGAGTGTCCCCAAGGATACTGATTAACATGCTTTAGCTTTTTTAGACATCCACCGTTTTTCAAAATTGCTGCCATACATATTTTCAAAACCACCAATGCGACGACGAGCAAAGCGAGGAGGAGCTTCAAACTACCTATCGCGACGACGAGCGAAGCGAGGAGGAGCTTCAAACTACCTACCGCGACGACGAGCGAAGCGAGGAGGAGCTTCAAACTACCTACCGCGACGACGAGCGAAGCGAGGAGGAGCTTCAAACTACCTACCGCGACGACGAGCGAAGCGAGGAGGAGCTTCAAACTACCTACCGCGACGACGAGCGAAGCGAGGAGGAGCTTCAAACTACCTACCGCGACGACGAGCGAAGCGAGGAGGAGCTTCAAACTACCTACCGCGACGACGAGCGAAGCGAGGAGGAGCTTCAAACTACCTACCGCGACGACGAGCGTAGCGAGGAGGAGCTTCAAACTACCTATCGCGCCGACGAGCGAAGCGAGGAGGAGCTACAAACTACCTATTGCGATGACGAGTGAAGCGAGGAGGAGCTTCAAACTACCTATTGCGACGACGATCAAACTACCCATTGCTACGTTTACAATGTTTTACTAATGCGACGTTTTTTAATTGGCTTAAGCTAATCTAACCTAACTTCAACACCACTTACCTTTTTTTACCTAACAACTGAATATTTTCGGGAACCTTGAATAAAATAGACACTCTTTGAAGAAACATAACAAAATGGCCGCCATGCAAAGTTAAAAGGCGCACACTATCGAAACTAATAGAGGCAAGCATAGCGTGTTTGGACTCATGTTACAGAGAACAACGGAGGCTTTCTTACAGTCTTAAAATAATTCAAAGATGGCGGATTCAAAATGACGCCCGATTTTATAGTAACTCGGATTCGGCTGATATTTTATATTTGGGGGTTTTAAAGGATGCTGATTTCAAATTTTGACCTTTTACTTGACTGACAGCATTTTTCAAGATGGCCGCCATGCAAAGTCAAGCGCATTATCATTTTCTTTGAAAAATACCGTCGTTTTGTACTTGTACTTGCAAAATTTAAAGTTTAGCACAAAGTATAAGACTTTTATAAATACAACAGCCACGATAACGTCCTCGCGGGCCGCACGCGGCCCGCGCACGGAGGAAAATACTAGTTATAATATATAAAGTTCGTTACCCACTCACTCACTCACTCACTCACTCACTCACTCACTGACTGACATTTTTGTTCCCGAGCTCCTGGAAGTGGTGGAGAAAAACCGAGTATGAGGTTGTATAGAGATTGGTCACGTGACAACCAGAAAAATCTGACATCAGCAAAAAATCGTCTCCTTGATGGAACCGGTCAACGGCTCTCGGAAACTACAAGTCGGATGGGTGACCTGTTCTAACTAAAGTTGTAGTAAACCTTGGGACGCTTGGAGAGAAATAAAAAAAAATAGGGGTTGCCATACAAAAAAATAAAAATTCCATACAAAATTGAAACGCTTATAAATCGGAAACGGTAAGAGGTAGGTGGGGTGTGTTCGACCAAATGTCATAGAGGAGGATGGGCGCTTTCGGATGGTCGTCATGAAAATCCAAGATGGCGGATCCAAGATGGCGGCCATTTTGAAAGTTGGTCCGATCCGGCTGATTTTTTGCATCGGGGGGTTTTTGGGGTCCCTGATTCGATATTTGAAAAAATATTTCGGATCCCGCCATTTTTAAAGATGGCTGCCATACAATTTTTTTTTTTCATTTTTGGCCCATTGTTTCTCGATACCTATGAAAAATTTTGATCCTATTTTTATAAATTTGTATGAAAGTGGACAATCGAAATTCAAAACATTTCATGACCTGGTCTTCCGACCTTCCATCATCGTGACCATCAACGGCCTGGCTAAACGATATGAGATGGGTCATATGCGTTCTCAGGAATGTCATAGCAAACCCTGGGACGATTTTATAGAACATAAAAAAAATTCAAAATGGCGGAAAAAAAAATCCGCCATACAAATTTAAACCGGAAATGACGCCGAAACCATGATACTTTAGTATAAAGAGCTCGAACTAATATTGTTTGGAGGCCAAAAGGGAAAAGAAACCCAATTTTTTTTTTTCAAAATGGCGGAAATTTTGGTCATGGCGGAAAAAAAAAATTCTCCGATCCGGATCAAAATCGATATCTGACGGTCCCCAAGGATGCTGATCAACATTCTAAAATCAAATTTTGACATGCGCCATTTTTCAATAGGGTTGCCATACAAAGGTGATTTTAACGAAATATGAACTTTCCTTTTTTACGCCTCCAATATGAATGTAATAGAAAAGTTGTTTCTGGGGATCGAGTAAGATGTATAAAGGAACAAAACAGAACACAAATGAAATTGATTTTTTCAAGATGGCGGATGGAGACGTATCGACTTATAGAAAAAGTTATCCGATCCGGATGAAAATCGATATCTAAGACTCCCCCTAGATACTTAGCAAGAATATGGGGAAAAAATTTTGATTCCGCCATTTTGAAAAATTTCATTCATTTTACCGAACTTTTTTATGGATCTCCAATCCGTATGAAAATTGATATCTGAGTGTCCCCAAGGATACTGATTAACATGCTTTAGCTTCTTTTAGACATCCACCGTTTTTCAAAATGGCTGCCATACATATTTTCAAAACCACCAATGCGACGACGAGCGAAGCGAGGAGGAGCTTCAAACTACCTATCGCGACGACGAGCGAAGCGAGGAGGAGCTTCAAACTACCTACCGCGACGACGAGCGAAGCGAGGAGGAGCTTCAAACTACCTACCGCGACGACGAGCGAAGCGAGGAGGAGCTTCAAACTACCTACCGCCACGACGAGCGAAGCGAGGAGGAGCTTCAAACTACCTACCGCGACGACGAGCGAAGCGAGGAGGAGCTTCAAACTACCTACCGCGACGACGAGCGTAGCGAGGAGGAGCTTCAAACTACCTATCGCGACGACGAGCGAAGCGAGGAGGAGCTACAAACTACCTATTGCGATGACGAGTGAAGCGAGGAGGAGCTTCAAACTACCTATCGCGACGACGATCAAACTACCCATTGCTACGTTTACAATGTTTTACTAATGCGACGTTTTTTAATTGGCTTTAGCTAATCTAACCTAACTTCAACACCACTAACCTTTTTTTACCTAACAACTGAATATTTTCGGGAACCTTGAATAAAATAGACACTCTTTGAAGAAACATAACAAAATGGCCGCCATGCAAAATTAAAAGGCACACACTATCGAAACTAATAGAGGCAAGCATAGCGTGTTTGGACTCATGTTACAGAGAACAACGGAGGCTTTCTTACAGTCTTAAAATAATTCAAAGATGGCGGATTCAAAATGGCGCCCGATTTTATAGTAACTCGGATTCGGCTGATATTTTATATTTGGGGGTTTTAAAGGATGCTGATTTCAAATTTTGACCTTTTACTTGACTGACAGCATTTTTCAAGATGGCCGCCATGCAAAAGTCAGATAAATTATCATTTTCTTTGAAAAATACCGCTGTTTTGTACTAATTCTTGCAAAATTTAAAGTTTAGCAACAAGTATAAGACTTTTATAAATACAACAGCCACGATAACGTCCTCGCGGGCCGCACGCGGCCCGCGCACGGAGCAAAATACTAGTTATAATATATAAAGTTCCTCACCCACTCACTGACTGACACTTTTGATCTCAGCTCCTGGAAGTGGTGGAAAAAAACCGAGTATGAGGTTGTATAGAGATGGGTCACGTGACCACCAGAAAAAGCTGACATCAGCAAAAAGTCGTCTTCTTGATGGAACTGGTCAACGGTTCTCGGAAACTACAAGTCGGATGGGTGACCTGTTTTAACTAAAGTTGTAGTAAACCTTGGGACGCTTGGAGAGAAATAAAAAAAAATGGGGGTTGCCATACAAAAAAATAAAAATTCCATACAAAATTGAAACGCTTATAAATCGGAAACGGTAAGAGGTAGAGGGGGTGTGTTCGACCAAATGTCATAGAGGAGGATAGGCGCTTTCGGATGGTCGTCATGAAAATCCAAGATGGCGGATCCAAGATGGCGGCCATTTTGAAAGTTGGTCCGATCCGGCTGATTTTTTGCATCGGGGGGTTTTTGGGGCCCTTGATTCCATATTTGAAAAAATATTTTGGATCCCGCCATTTTTAAAGATGGCTGCCATACAAATTTTTTTTTTATTTTTTGGCTCATTGTTACTCGATACCTATGAGAAATTTTGATCCTTTTTTTATTGGTTCATATAAAAATAGACGTTCTTAATTCAAAACATTTGATGACCTGATCTTCCGACCTTCCATCATAGTGACCATCAACGGCCTGGCTAAACGATGTGAGATGGGTCATATGCGTTCTCAGGAATGTCATAGCAAACCCTGGGACGATTTTAGAGAAAATAAAAAAAATCCAAAATGGCGGAAAAAAAAATCCGCCATACAAATTTAAACCGGCAATGACGTCGAAACCATGATACTTTAGTATAAAGAGCTCAAACTAATATTGTTTGGAGACCAAAAGGGAAAAAAACACAAAATTATTTTTTTCAAAATGGCGGAAATTTTGGTCATGGCGGAAAAAAAAAATTCTCCGATCCGGATCAAAATCGATATCTGACGGTCCCCAAGGATGCTGATCAACATTCTAAAATCAAATTTTGACATGCGCCATTTTTCAATAGGGTTGCCATACAAAGGTGATTTTAACGAAATATGAACTTTCCTTTTTTACGCCTCCAATATGAATGTAATAGAAAAGTTGTTTCTGGGGATCGAGTAAAGATGTATAAAGGAACAAAACAGAACACAAATGAAATTGATTTTTTCAAGATGGCGGATGGAGACGTATCGACTTATAGAAAAAGTTATCCGATCCGGATGAAAATCGATATCTAAGACTCCCCCTAGATACTTAGCAAGAATATGGAGAAAAAATTTTGATTCCGCCATTTTGAAAAATTTCATTCATTTTACCGAACTTTTTTATGGATCTCCAATCCGTATGAAAATTGATATCTGAGTGTCCCCAAGGATACTGATTAATATGCTTTAGCTTCTTTTAGACATCCACCGTTTTTTAAAATGGCTGCCATACATATTTTTAAAACCACCAATGCGACGACGAGCGAAGCGAGGAGGAGCTTCAAACTACCTATTGCGACGACGAGCGAAGCGAGGAGGAGCTTCAAACTACCTACCGCGACGACGAGCGAAGCGAGGAGGAGCTTCAAACTACCTACCGCGACGACGAGCGAAGCGAGGAGGAGCTTCAAACTACCTACCGCGACGACGAGCGAAGCGAGGAGGAGCTTCAAATTACCTACCGCGACGACGAGCGAAGCGAGGAGGAGCTTCAAACTACCTACCGCGACGACGAGCGAAGCGAGGAGGAGCTTCAAACTACCTACCGCGACGACGAGCGAAGCGAGGAGGAGCTTCAAACTACCTATCGCGACGACGAGCGAAGCGAGGAGGAGCTACAAACTACCTATTGCGATGACGAGTGAAGCGAGGAGGAGCTTCAAACTACCTATCGCGACGACGATCAAACTACCCATTGCTACGTTTACAATGTTTTACTAATGCGACGTTTTTTAATTGGCTTTAGCTAATCTAACCTAACTTCAACACCACTAACATTTTTTACCTAACAACTGAATATTTTCGGGAACCTTGAATAAAATAGACACTCTTTGAAGAAACATAACAAAATGGCCGCCATGCAAAATTAAAAGGCGCACACTATCGAAACTAATAGAGGCAAGCATAGCGTGTTTGGACTCATGTTACAGAGAACAACGGAGGCTTTCTCATAGACTTAAAATAATTCCAAGATGGCAGATTCAAAATGGCGTCCGATTTTATAGTAACTCAGATCCGGCTGATATTTTATATTTGGGGATTTTAAAAGAGGCTTATTTCAAATTTTGACCTTTTACATGACTGACAGCATTTTTCAAGATGGCCGCCATGCAAAAGTCAGATCAATTATCATTTTCTTTGAAAAATACCGCTGTTTTGTACTAATTCTTGCAAAATTACAAGTTTAAACTAAAGTATAACATTTTTATACATACAACAGCCACGAAAACGTCCTCGCGGGCCGCACGCGGCCCGCGCACGGAGGAAAATACTAGTTATAATATATAAAGTTCGTTACCCACTCACTCACTCACTCACTCACTCACTCACTCACTGACTGACATTTTTGATCTCAGCTCCTGGAAGTGGTGGAAAAAAACCGAGTATGAGGTTGTATAGAGATGGGTCACGTGACCACCAGAAAAATCTGACATCAGCAAATAATCGTCTCCTTGATGGAACCGGTCAATGGCTCTCGGAAACTACAAGTCGGATGGGTGACCTGTTCTAACTAAAGTTGTAGTAAACCTTGGGACGCTTGGAGAGAAATAAAAAAAAATAGGGGTTGCCATACAAAAAAATAAAAATTCCATACAAAATTGAAACGCTAATAAATCGGAAACGGTAAGAGGTAGGTGGGGTGTGTTCGACCAAATGTCATAGAGGAGGATGAGCGCTTTCGGATGGTCGTCATGAAAATCCAAGATGGCGGATCCAAGATGGCGGCCATTTTGAAAGTTGGTCCGATCCGGCTGATTTTTTGCATCGGGGGGTTTTTGGGGCCCTTGATTCCATATTTGAAAAAATATTTTGGATCCCGCCATTTTTAAAGATGGCTGCCATACAATTTTTTTTTTTCATTTTCGGAGCATTGTTTCTCGATACCTATGGGAAATTTTGATTCTATTTTTATAAATTTGTATGAGAGTGGACAATCGAAATTCAAAACATTTCATGACCTGGTCTTCCGACCTTCCATCATCGTGACCATCAACGGCCTGGCTAAACGATGTGAGATGGGTCATATGCGTTCTCAGGAATGTCATAGCAAACCCTGGGACGATTTTGGAGAAAATAAAAAAAATTCAAAATGGCGGAAAAAAAAATCACCCATACAAATTTAAAACGGAAATGACGCCGAAACCATGATACTTTAGTATAAAGAGCTCGAACTAATATTGTTTGGAGGACGGAAGGGCAGATAGGACAAAAATTTTTTTTTCAAAATGGCGGAAATTTCGGTCTTGGCGGGAAAAAAAGTTTCTCCGATCCGGATGAAAATCGATATCTGGGGATCCCCAAGGATGCTGATCAACATTCTAAAATCAAATTTTGACAAGCGCCATTTTTCACTAGGGTTGCCATACAAAGGTGATTTTAACGAAATATGAACTTTCCTTTTTTACGCCTCCAATATGAATGTAATAGAAAAGTTGTTTCTAGGGATAGAGTAAAGATGTATAAAGGAACAAAACAGAACACAAATGAAATTGATTTTTTCAAGATGGCGGATGGAGACGTATCGACTTATAGAAAAAGTTATCCGATCCGGATGAAAATCGATATCTAAGACTCCCCCTAGATATTTAGCAAGAATATGGAGAAAAAATTTTGATTCCGCCATTTTGAAAAATTTCATTCATTTTACCGAACTTTTTTATGGATCTCCAATCCGTATGAAAATTGATATCTGAGTGTCCCCAAGGATACTGATTAACATGCTTTAGCTTCTTTTAGACATCCACCGTTTTTCAAAATGGCTGCCATACAGATTTTCAAAACCACCAATGCGACGACGAGCGAAGCGAGGAGGAGCTTCAAACTACCTATCGCGACGACGAGCGAAGCGAGGAGGAGCTTCAAACTACCTATCGCGACGACGAGCGAAGCGAGGAGGAGCTTCAAACTACCTACCGCGACGACGAGCGAAGCGAGGAGGAGCTTCAAACTACCTACCGCGACGACGAGCGAAGCGAGGAGGAGCTTCAAACTACCTACCGCGACGACGAGCGAAGCGAGGAGGAGCTTCAAACTACCTACCGCGACGACGAGCGTAGCGAGGAGGAGCTTCAAACTACCTATCGCGACGACGAGCGTAGCGAGGAGGAGCTTCAAACTACCTATCGCGACGACGAGCGAAGCGAGGAGGAGCTACAAACTACCTATTGCGATGACGAGTGAAGCGAGGAGGAGCTTCAAACTACCTATCGCGACGACGATCAAACTACCCATTGCTACGTTTACAATGTTTTACTAATGCGACGTTTTTTAATTGACTTTAGCTAATCTAACCTAACTTCAACACCCCTAACCTTTTTTTACCTAACAACTGAATATTTTCGGGAACCTTGAATAAAATAGACACTCTTTGAAGAAACATAACAAAATGGCCGCCATGCAAAATTAAAAGGCGCACACTATCGAAACTAATAGAGGCAAGCATAGCGTGTTTGGACTCATGTTACAGAGAACAACGGAGGCTTTCTTACAGTCTTAAAATAATTCAAAGATGGCGGATTCAAAATGGCGCCCGATTTTATAGTAACTCGGATTCGGCTGATATTTTATATTTGGGGGTTTTAAAGGATGCTGATTTCAAATTTTGACCTTTTACTTGACTGACAGCATTTTTCAAGATGGCCGCCATGCAAAGTCAAGCGCATTATCATTTTCTTTGAAAAATACCGCTGTTTTGTACTAATTCTTGCAAAATTTAAAGTTTAGCAACAAGTATAACATTTTTATAAATACAACAGCCACGATAACGTCCTCGCGGGCCGCACGCGGCCCGCGCACGGAGCAAAATACTAGTTATTTTATATACACACGAGTATGTGAAATCACATTAGTATATTGCGTAATCTTACATCTCAACCTTAATAATAATAATGAATATTATGTGACAATGACAGTGGGGCATTTATTGCGATGTCATGCTTTTCTAAAATGTATTCGGTATCTGTACTACTGTTTGAATTTCTCGGCTAGTGAATATTACGACCGCGAGAGTTCTATCTCTTACACGTTCTTATTAATATTATATATTGTGTCCAGTGACAATGGATAAGGACGTATAAACTTTCTATTACCAGAACCGTCGCGGTTTACGATCAAAATTGCATACTCTTTACATGAACATTTAAATACACTCTTATGACATAGTTGTGCTGACAGAAACTTGGTTGACGGGTGATATATTCGATAATAATGAACTTATGGATACGCGGTATGTATTATTTCGATGTGATCGCGACCTTGTAGCCACCGGTCGCCGAGACGGCGGCGGTGTGGCGCTCGCCATTCTTCGCTCGCTGGCTGTGAGTGCGCGGGTGCGCATCGTCCCCGCCCCGTCTCCGTCGCCGCCGATGGCCCCGCCGTGCCTTCCCGCTATCATTGATTATTTATCTATTCAGCTTGAGCTTAGTGCCTCCATATTATATACTATTTGCGTAGTTTATATTCCACCAGGGCTCAAGTATGATGTTTATTTCTCCTACATAAATTACTTACAAAGTATTCTTGTAGGTATTTCTGATGGTTATCACTTCATTATTGGAGATTTCAATATACCATCTTTAAACTGGTATTCTAAAGGTACTTACATGGAGCCGTTGCAGACACCGTCAACTCCTCGTTCAGCTAATTTACTTATTGATTTCCTGGAGACAACGAAGAGTTTTCAATATAATAATATTAAGAATAAATCCTCGAACATACTTGACTTATTTATTTCGAATAATACTTACTGTGAGCTGTATCACGCGGCACCTATGGTCCCAGTGGATGAGTCTCGCCCAACGTTTTATGTCTCGGTGCCCATTGAACGTACTAGTAAAATGCAACGCAGCACCAGTATGCAATATTGTTTTGGTAAAGCAGATTATACAATAATAAACAATGAAATTATCAATATTGACTGGGAATTGCAATTTAATAATAAAACAGCTGAGTCTGCTACCAACACTTTTTACGAAATAATCTACGGTATTATAGCCAAAAATATCCCTAAAAAACTCGTAAGTAATAATAATTTTCCTGTATGGTTCAATTCATCCTTAAGACACATATATAATAATAAAAGAAAGGCTAGGATTAAGTGGAAAGTTTACAAAAACATAGCAGACTATGAAATATTTTCATTATACAGAAAAAGGTTACGCGACGGAATGCATACGTGTTATAATAACTATATTATGAAGGTAGAAGATAGTATTAAAAGCAATGTAAAAATTTTTTGGACCTACATATCTAACAAAAAAAAAACTGGTAATATACCTGTCAGTGTGAACTACCAACAAAAGTCTTGTAGTGATCCAATAGAAATATGTAACTTGTATTCTGATTACTTTCACTCGGTTTTTGAACCGTCAGCTATTCCGAATAATTACGATGTCGAAAACATTCACGAGATAGATAATTCAAACTCTAGTACGATTATCACTGATATAAGTTTCACGTGTGATAATGTTAAACGTGAACTACTCAAACTGGACTCCACAAAGGGCGTGGGAACCGATGGCATCCCTCCGTCCTTTTTAAAGTGTACGGCGCCTTCCATTTGTATACCTATACAATATGTTTTTAATTTATGCTTACGTGAAGGGATTTGCCCTCAAGTGTGGAAAAGTGCGCGAATTGTACCAGTATTTAAAGGTGGTAGTAAGAGTGATGTGGAGAATTATCGCCCCATCTCTATTTTGCCGGATTTATCGAAGCTACTTGAGAGGTTAATTCATAATGCTGTTTATCCTAGTTTACATCCTAGTATTATATCCAACCAACATGGTTTCGTTAGACGTCGATCAACAGTCACGAACTTAATTATATACACAGCAGACATCTTTGATAATATAGATAATAATAAACAAACGGATGCTGTGTATACTGATTTTCGTAAAGCATTCGATAGAGTTGATCATAAAATCCTATTAGACAAAATTGCCTTTAATGGCATTCGTGGAAACTTATGGCGCTGGTTCAAATCTTATATCACCAATCGGTGCCAAAAGGTTGTTATAAATGGGTATGAATCGGATACAGTCCCTATTAGCTCTGGAGTCCCACAAGGCTCAATACTGGGACCATTGCTATTAATATAAATAGCAATGGTCCCAGTATTGAGCCTTATGGGTGTCTATATGTTAATGATATAAGTAGATGCTTTAAATTCTGTAAATATTTATTATATGCTGATGACTTAAATATATACCATACCATTAATACATACCAAGACCACTTAAACTTTCAGTCGGATTTGGATCGGTTCTCAGTCTTCTGTAGTGAAAATAAACTGATGCTTAGTCTTAATAAATGCAAATCAATGGTATTTACTCGCAAGAGAAGTACAAGTAACTTCACGTATTCCCTTTGTAATTCTAATCTTGATAAGGTTCAAATAATCAAAGTTTTAGGTGTTACTCTTGATAGTAAATTAACCCTAGATATACATATACAGAATATTATTGCACGAGGTTTCAAAATGTACAACTTTGTCATAAGATCTACTAATAATTTCAATAATGAGCTTACTTATAATTTATTGTTTAAGTCACTTGTCCGATCACAGCTTGAATATGCGGCGCCTGTATGGAACCCTTATTATAATTGTTACATTAAAGATATTGAGAGAGTTCAAAAGAAGTTCTTACGCTGTATGAATTATAAATGTATTCATAGTTTTATGTCATATGAAAATCTACTCAAAAAATATAAGCTAGTGGACCTAAAATCTAGAAGATTGCAACTTAGTGCAATGTTGTTGTATGACATCTGTCACAATCGTTATGACTGCCCCGAGCTGGTGAATAGGCTTGCTTACAAAGTTCCGTTTAGAATCCACTCACGAACTGAGCATAAAACTTTTTTTACGGCTACCCGACGCACCAACTCGGGCCAGCGTTCACCACTGTACCGCATGACCAAATGTTATAACGATCATTTTAATTGTATCGATATATTCCATGTACGCTTTGGCGATTTTCGGAAGTCTGTTTTGGAGGTCTTGAGCGGCGATTGCAGCAAGCACTCTGCTTGATTTTTCGTTTTAGACTTAGTAACCTGCCTTACCTACTCCGTTATGTGACTGAGGCCGGATTTTACCAAGGTGGAATAAGTTTTATTCCGAGTATAACACTAACTGTAACCTTTGGATACAGCTAATTGACAAACGAAATTACTGTTAAAAGGACCCATATATCTTGATTGTATCCAAGGAAAGAGCTTCAAAATTGTTGGTATATTAATTGTTGGTATATTAGTTATATTCGTGTAACTCTGTCATTCTCGGAACGTTATGCTCGGAGTGGCGTTGTCCTACCTCGGTGAAATCGGGCCTAAGTATATAAATGGCTGCCTCATCACTACTCTGGGCCCACTGATTAGCTACTGGTTTTGTTGCCGTGTGTGCCTACCTTGCGATTCTAATCTAACAAATAGTGGCGGGTAGATATGCCTGCCAATTGGATTTATATTTCTGTGTTCATTTGTCTATACTTGTAAATGTTAGACACTACAATAGTATAAAGTATTACTTAAATTTACTCACTTTTAGGCGATAGTTAGTAATCAGCTACCAATATTTCAACATTTGTTCTGTTTTTCATATATATTATATATATATTATCAATCTGTGGTCAACGATGTTGGTGCATCAACCACTTAAATTTTTGGCCCATATTGTTTTAAGATTATTTTTGTTGTGTACTGTTTGTTGATCCTAATAAACCTAAAAAAAAAAAAAAACTTACTAAGGAGAAAAGTTCAAATATGGCAGAGCTTGATAGTTGAAAAATTTGAGGGTTCAAAGCAAAGCCGTGCCTGAACCCTCAATCCAATAATATTTCAAAGCATAGCTGCACACTGCACCGAATGCCAGCGGAATGATTATCGTCAAAGCATGACTGCGTCGATCGCTGCGGAATATTATTCTCAAAGCGCAATCGTTGGACAAAGATCACTAAAGTATAGATAGAGTTAGTAAAATTTTAATAAATTTTCATCATCATCATACTCTTAAAAAACATTTTTATTAACAGCGATAAAACAAAAAAAACATATTCTATGATAATTTTACACTAACAGATGCCTCAATTTTCAAAGATTTACGAAAATAAAGTCTGCGCCAAACACAATGGCGGCTGTGAAGTGCGCTGCCCACGCACATCTAATTTTTGCTACTCCGCAGTGTTTCGCGCTGACTTCACATACGAACATAATTAAGTATGTATATGTTTTAGTTCCTTGTGTTTTTAGCTACAATTCAAAAAGAAATGTTTTGCAGTTTGAAGGTCATCAGCTCCTTGTGTTTTTTAGTTGAGAATATCAGAAGCTTTTCAACATTGTAAACTAATTTATTTATGTAACAAACATTTTTACTATTTTTAAACAAACGGAAAAAATGCATCATCTTGTGAGATAAAAACCGGCCGAGTGTGTGTCGGAATCACGCACGAAGTATTCCATATCATTACCTACCTATAATAACGAGCAAAAAATCACATTATGAGTTAGTATTTGTAATAAAGTGTAATAAACGTGAGTGTTAGTCGAAAGGTTCAGTCAGAGTTTCAATTTGAGTGATCTGTCATGGACGGAATATTGTTCACAGCTCAGAGGCGTGCCTCACAATCAAAATTCACGTTAAAACGGCGAAGAATCCCATATGATTCTGCGGAACAAAAGAATCATAGAATAGGGACCGGACATGTCGATAGATCAAGCACTAAAGTCGCATATTGAATAGTGTCACACCTGTATAATGGTCGTTTGATATTTTGGTGACAAGTTCTTTTGCTTTCGTCATCATCATCCCACCAGGTACCCACAGTGGCATATTGTTATTCATTCATAATTATTGCTCCTTTTTGGGAATTTTTGGGAGAAATAATGGAATGACAGCATTTGCCGGCTATTTCTGTACAAATGTGTTCATTTGTCATGGTATAGTTTAAGTAAAGCATGTCCTGGCCTTAAGAACGCATGCATTGTAAAATGCAAATGTGATTGAAATTTTTCCTTTACAACAGTTGAAACTAAAATATCAGCAAATATTACAAAGTATCATATTTTATCGAATCAAATATCGATACCTCAACGCTTGTTTCCCGTCCTATTCCAAACCACTAGTAGGCGCTTCCGCAGTTAGGAGGCCGGAGATTGCACTCAAATACATTTTCCCGCTCCTCCCACCTTTTCCCTTCGCGTACCTCCCCCTCACTAACGAGCCTTTGTTGCAACTATGCCACTGTGTAAGTATCGATACACTTACACCACTTTACAAGTTACAAAATAAAATAAAAAATTAAAAACAACTAACTTTATTTGCTTATGTTACTTGTGAAAGAATTTTGAGCTATTCAAGGTGACCTTGAATTAGTATGTTATCCCAAAATGGGGGGACTGGGACTATGATACCCTACAAGTTGTGAGAGTCTTACTTGAAACTGGGTGTTTCCAAACTTCGATGGTAAAAAATAAATCCACTCGCAAAATTGCACGTGCGATCGCTACAAGAGTTAACAAGATACTATAAATACATTTCTAAACACAGGTCGTTACACTCACTTATGTGCACTCGGTCAAGGACAAAGTTCAACCACCCAGCTGCGCTAAGGCTATTTTCGAATGTCAACTTTACATGGCATTTGTTCAATGAAAAACTATTAATTTAGAAAAGTCGTAGAAGAAACATTGTCAACCTTGGGGTGTAGATTTACTCCCTTTCGGGATAACATATCAATGCAAGGTCACCTTGTATAGGTATATCCTTCATGGTTCTTGACCAAGATTCTTCCATTTTCCTTCATTGTTAAGTGAATAACTGCAATTCTGCACATAACTTGAAAAGTAATGGTAGGTAGGTACATTCATATTTGATTAGAGCGAGTAGGAACTTTAATAAGCTATGCAGTGAGTATAAATCACTGGACTTGTTTAGTACGAGTGTGAGCTCCGCGAGGCGACTGCTGTGTAGAGACTTTTTTGTCGATTAAGTCACATTGTACTAATGATGTAGTATAATATTGAACTTAAACTATCTATTTATGTATAATGTTGAATTTAGTTAACTATATATTTATGTTGTTATACCTAGGTTGTAACTTCACCTATTACGCGTTGTTTACTTTCACTCAATTTTTTTTGTTTTAGTGTTTCCGATCTTTGTCTAAGTTATTTTTTTTTTCTCTTACTAAGTATAATCAGGTGTTCATAATTGTACGCTCAGGCATTGTTGCTATTATTTTGCTAGACGTGAGGGCCTCTAATTGGCTTCCTAGTGCATATTTTAAGAACTATTATGTAAGAAAAGCTGTTGGCCTTCCTAACAACAAATAAATAAATAAATAAATAAATAAATAAATAAATAAATAAATAAATAAATAAATAAATAAAGAAATAAAGAAATAAAGAAATAAAGAAATAAAGAAATAAAGAAATAAAGAAATAAAGAAATAAAGAAATAAAGAAATAAAGAAATAAAGAAATAAAGAAATAAAGAAATAAAGAAATAAAGAAATAAAGAAATAAAGAAATAAAGAAATAAAGAAATAAAGAAATAAAGAAATAAAGAAATAAAGAAATAAAGAAATAAAGAAATAAAGAAATAAAGAAATAAAGAAATAAAGAAATAAAGAAATAAAGAAATAAAGAAATAAAGAAATAAAGAAATAAAGAAATAAAGAAATAAAGAAATAAAGAAATAAAGAAATAAATAAATAAATAAATAAATAAATAAATAAATAAATAAATAAATAAATAAATAAATAAATAAATAAATAAATAAATAAATAAATAAATAAATAAATAAATAAATAAATAAATAAATAAATAAATAAATAAATAATTAAATAAATAAATAAATAAATAAATAAATAAATAAATAAATAAATTACATAGCTGGTGCTGGCCAACTCACTTTAGACAAGCCTTACGTCAGACTAGTTAATAAAAGTTAGTTATAAACTCGTAACTATTCCGAAAGCAAAGCTTTTGTTAATGCCGTTAAAGCTACCATTAAAATATTTATAATTATTTTATCCAGGCTTCAAATCAAGGGACTTTAAAAAACAGTGAAAAAAACAGTGAAAACAAAACATAAATATAGTAAACGTTTCATACGCAGTCTAGCAAAGTAGACTGTAGTTACAATTAGTGTAAAAAGATAAATACAATGCTTAGTAGGTACCGCTGTGCACCAAATTGCACTTTGTCTCGTTAAGAATTAACGCAATTTCAGTGTGTTTTTCAGAGTCAGGTTGTGATGAGTTGGGTAGTATTTTACTATGACAAGGTACTAGGGTAGTTTTGTGATGTTTGTGTGGTCGCACCTTTTGTGAAGCAATCTTGGTCTTTGCTTCACTTGTCTGCATTACCTTACAAATGTGAACATTTGGCGCAACGACGACGGCGGGAATGCCTTCGCAATTTGTTATTGAGTGTAGAAATGAGAGAGTGCATTTTTATTTGGTATACCTACTGTGTTTGTTTTAGCAAAAAAGTTGTCAACACGCTATTTATTTACTTTTGATTGCATTTGCCCACTATCGAAGTAATGGTAAGTGAAGATGCGGTCAACGATGGAGCAGGCCTATGTACAATGTACATAGTATGCGAGCGGTGAGAAAATTTGTCGTCGCTGTTAGAGTGAGACACAAATAGGCGCTACCATAGCTTGTCACGGTCACTCACGAGAAAATATTCTCGCAATGCGCATGTTAGCTTTCCCCCGGAAATTATGCCTTCATAATGATGACTACTTAACGGTTATGACATTGACTTGGAAGGTCACGTGTTCCAAGACGATCGAAAAAGGTTAGATACAATATTTATTGGGAAACATAAATAGGTATACTTATACTTACCTATTTATGTTTCCCAATAAATAATGCATGAAATTTTTCGTGTCGACTTTACGGTAAGATGAAGCTCTGAAGAATGAATGAAGCTTCCTTCATATACTTACTAAGTATACTACTCAAACATTACAGATACTAAACTCTATTTACTTACACAAAAAAGATAATCTTAGCTACCGTTACGTAAAAACTTAAATTAAAATAAGTTGAACATCTTCATGAAATCATTAGTGAAAACATAAACAGACAGGCGGTGTTGGAGTCACCATTTGCCACCGTGGATGCCAGACAAGGCCTGATATTATCATAAACATCATTATCATCATTAACAGGCCGAAGACATCCACTGCTGAACATAGGCCTCCCCCAAAGAGAACCACCCTGAGCGGCCACTCGCCTCCTGCATCCTTCGGCTCCCCGCGGTTTTCACCAGATCGTCGGTCCACCTAGTGGGGGGCCAGCCTACGCTGCATCTTCCGGTTCGTGGTCGTGAGAGCCTTTCTTCTCCATCGGTTGTCAGTTCCACGAGCGATGTGGCTGTGATATGATCATACTCTACCACAAAACTGATACTTTGAATTTTTTTTCCTCTACTATGTTTATTAAATCACACCATTACGCTAGCTTTTGTATAAATTCATTAAAATTTTACAAGTAAAGTTAAGTTTTGTTGAACTAAGCGGCTTCCTCATCACCCATTAACAATGTCGACCATCAATCTAATTAGGTAAAGCCACAAATCCAATCACAACTTCCAAAGACCCTACACGTATTACTGCGAAGTGTTTCGCCTAAATGTATTGAATGGACCCTGTTTTGACAAAATGTGATTTGTATTAGAGAGGGCAGCGTTTTGGTGATGGACTTACAACTAATCCGTTTTGACACAGTATTGGCGACGGAGACCTCTTGTAAAATCGTTGTGGTGCAAGTGATAGTAGTAAGCGGGAGAGCTCAGCATGCGCACCGCGAGAAAATTTTCTCGACACTTTCTCTACCTGAGTATGTGTCTCAATCTAACAGCGCTGACATGTTTCCTCGCGGTACGTACACATGTTACTGGGCTGGCCCCAGATGATATAATACGGCTGGACATACATTTAGTATAATTATATTATTTAACCCTAATTAAATATAATTCTTTTTTTCTTAATACAATTATTGATATTTTTTTAAAGTCATCTAGTGCAACTGCAATGTTGCTTGGTAGGTATAATTATTTGGTCTATTCCGGTTTGGTACAAAACAATACCTTATTTATCACTTGCGCTTCCTTTCATTTATTGAAATTACGTCACCATCATAATCATAATAATAAATACCTAAAATAAAGAATAGTATCTGTTATCGGTATTAAATCGCTATCAATTTGGCCACACCTTTCTTTGCCGCTTATTTGCTGCAACATAAAAGCGTGCCCTTCGCTTATAACTGCAGGGTTCTAAGCCGATTTGGATATGCTTTTACGATAAATTCTTTCGGTTTGACAAGATAATCGAATGCTTTTGATAAATATTATCGATTTTTGGCTAAGACTTGGGGACTTCGAGTGCTGGGGTCAGAAAAGACAAGATCAAAAAGTTCGTTGATTTTTCTTGTATGTTTGTTCATTTTAGCTTAGTAGTGAAATTGGTTTGGAAATGGTATGGACCAGAAACCATTGATACGTAGCATAAAACACATATTTGGTTGGACTGTACTTTTTAGGCTACGCGTGTACCTATGTTAAAAACATTTAATTTGTATCTTTAAAAAAATTCCGATTTTCTTTTATTTTTGTAATTTTTTTTTTTACTTTTATGGTTACTAACCTCAATACTATAGACGAAGTAAATCACTACATAGACTGCCTAAAATCTTGTACAGAACACCAAACAAAAGGAATTACCAATATTCAGACTTACTATGACATACTAGAAGAGGCCATAAAACACAGCTCCACGATAAAAACCGATTGTAATAAAAACGAGAACACAGAATATTTAGTGACAGAAGAATTAATAAAAAAACGAACCGAATTAATGTTTACAAAGAATAAAGACAAAAACAAGAAAAAAGAACTAAGCAAATTATTCCAAGACACCAAGAAATCGATTAAAAAAGATTACAGCAAACATAGGCAAGACATAATAACAAACAATCTAACGAAATTTAAAAGCACAAAGAGAGCGGTCAAGGAACTGAACCTACAAAAGTCTTGGATTGGAATACTAGAACATTATTCTAAAGAAACTAAAACGAGGAAGAATATCATAGAACATGCAACAACTTTCTACAAAGATCTATATAAAAGTACAAATGAAGAAAAACTAGAACAAACATTTAATGATGCCAATATAAATGAAATAAAGCTAATAGATGAACGAGAAGTCTATGAACATATAAAACAATTAAAAACAGACAAAAGTCCAGGTCCAGATGGGATAACAAACGAAGCTCTGAAGCTTGGTGCACCAATATTACTTAAACACCTTACACACCTATTTAATATGATACTAGACATAGAAACTGTTCCAAAACAATGGTGTTCGTCAGATATCATATTATTATACAAAAAAGGAAATCCATCAAACATAGAAAACTATAGGCCGATTAGTTTACTGGCAAGCATGTACAAGCTTTTTTCATCGATAATACTAAAAAGAATAACAAAGGAAATTGACGATACTCAACCAATTGAGCAAGCGGGTTTTCGTTCAGGCTACAGTACGACAGACCACATACAGGCATTGGATCAAATAATCGAGAAATATAGAGAGTTTAACAGACCTCTGTATGTGGCTTTTATTGATTACAGCAAAGCTTTTGATAGTATTAGCCATAGTTCTATCTGGAATACTCTACAACTTCTAAATATCAACCTGAAATATATAAACATTATAAAGTATATTTACTCTCACTGCACAAGCAAAGTAAAACTTGAAACGCGGGGAGAAGAAATAAGAATAGAAAAGGGAGTCAGACAAGGGGACCCTTTGTCCCCTAAACTGTTTATTGCTGTACTAGAAAAGGTATTCAGAAACCTAAATTGGGAGAAGAAAGGTATAATGTCGAATGGAAGGTATATAAGTCATCTTAGGTTTGCAGATGACATTGTTGTACTAGCCGAAACACCTACAGAGTTAGAAAAAATGATACATTCACTTGACCTTGCAAGCAATAATGTAGGCTTAAAGATGAATACCAGTAAAACTAAAATAATGACCAACAGTTATAAAAAACCCACCAATGCAGGTGGAAACAACATTGAGTACGTGGACAATTACGTATATCTGGGTAAACAAATATCATTCAGCAAACTAAACAATGAAGAAGAAATTGAAAGGAGAACCAATATCGCCTGGAAAAAATTTTGGGCACTTAAAGAAGTTTTAAAGGGAGACTACACCTTAAACATGAAAAAGATTGTATTTGACACTTGTATTTTGTCTTGCTTATTGTATGGCTGCCAAACATGGGTCTTCACGAATAAAGTCAAACAAAAGATAGTAACAACACAGAGGGCAATGGAAAGAAGTATTTTAAAAATCAGGAAAATACACAAAATAAGAAACCAAATTATCAGAAAACAAACAAAACTGACTGATGCACTAACACATGCCCTAAAATTAAAGTGGAGATGGGCTGGTCATATATCACGCATCACCGATAAAAGATGGACCTTAAAAACAACATCTTGGAAGGGACCATTAGGAAAAAGGTTGGCAGGCCGAATAAACGGTGGGCTGATGATATAATAGAAAATGCAGGAAAAGATTGGCTTATCCTGGGCAAAGATAGAGAGGCATGGAAGAAGTTGGAGGAGGCCTTCACCCAAAGAGGGGTCCATATCGATGAAGATAACTAACTTTACTAACAATTAATGATAACATAGACTAAACTACTAATAATACTAACAGCATTTGAATTGTAAATTTAGATATGGAAATAAAAGGCTTTATTATTATTATTATAACCTCAATAAATTATATTAACTTTATAAAAATACCAAAATACTGGTTAAAAACGTCCCGATTAAAAATAACTTGCTTTACCTCTGTTGTACATTTCAAATTGTCACGCAGTGAAACCAATTATTATTAGCAAACTGTGGCCACAAAACCTACGGCCCCAAACTTAAATTTGATAATTAAAAGTACACGCCAATGACCAATTTAATTTAATGAGTATCGCCGTGTAACTAAAGTTCCCGGCGGGATGGCGAACGATTGGTTTTTTCTCCTCAACCCTTTTGGCGCGGTTTATTTGGTGACAGTGACTGAGCTGAATCAAGTTTGTAGGCGCCAAAATTTCGAGAGTTTTCTATGCATTTTCTTCATAACTTAATTGTTTGTGAGTCATTTTATTATTCTAAATGATAATGGTAGTAAGCGCCAAAAATCGGACTCATTGGCGTTCTTGAAAGAAACCCCTAGAAATAATTATTAAAAAAATAACTAAAAATCTCTAAGTAATAATCAAGCATTCTTTTACTGTTTAATGGTTGCTGTGGTTGTGTATCGAATAATGAGGCGTAGTTTGTTTTCAAAATATGACCGAAACAATTATTAAAACTCGATGAATTAGTTAATAACCATGATTATAATCATTCAAAATATTCTTCACAACTCCAAATCAAATGAGACGAGGGAAAACAATTAACGAGATGTTTACTATGTCATTAATTTGTTCATCATCATCATTAAAAACAATAGCCTGAAGACGTCCACTGCCGATCATAGGCCTCCTCCAAACAGCGCTACTTTGAGCGGCTGCTTGCCTCTTGCACCCATCGGCATTTATTAGCTGTGTATATCAAATTAGAAATGTCAGTGACCAAGACAGTTGAACTTAATAACTGACTGTAACATCTAGTGCGCCTCCTAGAACCTTCGAATTAATTAATTTGGCGAAACAAGAGATGAACAAAAAACTCGATAAGTGCCCCCGGAGACGAAATTACAAGCCGACGGTTTTTCGCTAACCGACAATATAAAAACTGTTACGGTTTTTGGAACGAGTAAAATTGGACTGCGATAAAAATTGAAAGTGGCAAAGAAAATAAAATGAATTTTCATGAGAAGCGAGAAAATTTCAAGAGAATAAATATAATTTTTACCAGTCACAAAATCGTTAGTGTCTAAGTATAATTATAATTTAACCACTGTTGTTAACGACTGTAAAGTTGATTGCAAATATTTCACTCATAGGCTCTATTATCTCTATCACATGTGCAGATAGCAGAGCAACGGTAATTACTTTTTCAAACACCAGACCTCCTAGCATGTGCACTTCGAGAAAAGTTATCGTCGCTGTTAGAGTGAGACACACTTAGACGCTGCTAGTCTTGTCACGTTCTCTCACGAGAAAAAGTGCCGAGAAAATTTTGTCGCGGTGCGCATGCTAGCCGGGCAGACCCCCCCCCCCCCTAGTATTTTTATTCTTTATTGGGCTCACGTTTGATAACATCTCACCTGATGGAAAGTGATGATGCGGTCTATGTTGGAGCACGTTTACCCATGAGGTGCCTATGCACTTCGTGAAAACTTATCGTCCCTGTTAGAGTGAGACACTTAGACGCTGCTAGTCTTGTCACGGTCTCTCACGAGAAAGTGTCGAGAAAATTTTGTCGCCGTGCGCTTGCTAGCCGACTCTTACCACCGGTTTGTCGTAGTTAATTAACTTACGGAATGCCCATCGGCTGTCTTCAACCAACAGCATACAATATTTTGTGAGTGTTTAGTGTGTGTGTTTTTTTAGTGTTTTTCAGTGTATTTTTGTTATTTTTGTGTTATTTTGTGTTGAATTTTAAATTTTTTGATATGAGTTTAACTTTAACCAACATACTAGCGTTAGGTTCTCGATCCAATCGAAACACGATCGCTGCGATCTCGGTCAAGTGGGGCCCACATCGTCACCCCATCACTCTATTCAACGACAACTGCGGGCAATTCGCTTGCACAGAGCTACTAAAACATGTTCTGCGGTGGATACATAAATATTTTTTTTTTAAATCGCGTCATCATCAACAGCCTGAAGATGTCCGCTGCTGACATAGGCCTCCTCCAGAGCGCCACTTTGAGCGGCTGCTTGCCTCCTTTATCCATCGGCTCCCCGAGGTTTTCACCAAATCGCCGGTCCACCTAGTGCGGGTTCTGTCTACGCTGCGCCTTCCGGTTCGTGTTCGCCACATAAGAACCTTTCTTCCCCATCGGTTGTCAGTTCTGCGAGCGATGTGATCACGGACAACGGCATCGTTGAAGCTCCTGGCCGAGACACAGGATAGTGTGGTACCAAGCACAGGGTTCACCGACCGGCCTGATTTCGGCTTAGACCCCGACCCTATTCTACCCTCTAGAAGATTTGAAAAAGAAATAAATATTTACTTACTGTGGTTTCTCTGATATCCAAAACCACAACGTGACCTTGCCCATTGCCATTATTTCAACTTAATAATTTTAAGGTGCGTAAACAATATTATTTATAAACGTTACGTTACTAGTCGTTCGTCCGATGTTAAGTGACACGGCTGCCCAATGCCCTTAATAGTTGCAGTGCTACTTCAAATTCTAAAATATAAAGTTGTGTGATACTGCACTGCACTGTGATCCTGAGATATCAGCACAGTGTTGTTCTATTAAATAGACTGTAACACAGACAGTGCTCTTCAAACTGGACCAAAGTATTACTTGCACACTACTGCTTGGCGGCAGAACATCTGGCAAAGCGGTAACTACTTAAATGACATCTGAAGAAAGTCCCATCATCTAGTAAAACGACGGTGACTACACAGCTATACAAAAATAATTTTCAATTATTTTACCATATAATTCCAGTTCACCTTTAATTTCGCTTTAACCCACTTAGCAAGCCTGTAACAGTACAAATTTGTACACATCAAGAAGGTCCATTCTCCAAAAAACCGTATTCTCAGTTCCACGACTTCTCACATGCAAGTCCTTTGAAAAATGCGGCCATTGTGCAGGATATGTGTTACGGGCGCGGGACTGGCGACATGGGACAAAGCGATGCTGTAATACAAGATACAACAGTAGACAATGTTCGTGCTACTGCGGTGATGTCAAATGAGGTTAAAGTACATGATGATCATAAAAGGAAAGATAATTTGTAATAGATAAGGAAAAGATAATACAAAATAATCACAGGCCTTTGCAAAAAGAGGCCTGTACAAGGTGTTATTAGTTGAGATTTTGAGACATGAGACTTCTAATACAACGTAAAGAGCTATGGAGATAGAGAGAGCTATGCTTGGAGTTTCCTTGTTGGCTATTAAGATCTGAAATGAAGAGATCTGCAAGATATATTTTATTTTTTGAACGGGCTATAATGCTGTTGGTCTCTACCGACCTTTACGGCGTCACCGGGTGGGCAATCAGCAAGAGAACTAACGTCACCGATGTATCACTTAGAATTAGAAAGTTGAAGTAGCAGAAAGGGGCAGAAAGGTACTTTCATAAACCGGAAGAGGCAACGTAGGCCGGCCCCCACTAAGAGGAAGGATGGCCTGGTCAGAACCACGGGAAGCAGATGAATGCAGGAGGCAAACAGCCACTCAAAGTAGCGCTCTATGAGTCTATGTTCACCAGTGGACGTCTTCAAGATGACGATGATGCATCAACATAGAATCATATGGATGGCGGACATTCTCAAAACGCCTGTCCATTTTCTGTTGGTGTGAGTATTTAAATATGCATTAGTATGCGTGAGTAGGGAAGTGACCCCTTTTACACAATATATCGATATATAATAAACCTAACCAAACAGTGCTGCAGAATTTCGATACTTTTTGGTTTTAATACAATAAAGAAAATTAGATATTCGTAAAACCAGAAGACGCAGCTTAGGCCGGCCCCCACTTGGTGGACCGACGATCTGGTGAAAACTACGGGGAGCTGATTGATGCAGGAGGCGAGTGGCCGCTCAAGGTGGCACTCTATGGGGAAGGCCTATGTTCAGCAGTTGACGTCTTCGGGTTGTTAATGATGATAATGATGATGATGACCCTAGTAAAAGTATATTGAAACATTATATGAAATAACGTTTGTAAGTAACATTTTTATATGTGTGTTGCCAGTGATGACTTATGGAACTAAGACGTGGTCTCTAACTGTTGGCCTCATTACTAAGCTCAAAGTCGCGCAATGAGCTATGGAGAGAGCAATGCTCGGTGTTTCCCTGCGAGATAAGATCCGAAATGAGGAGATCCGCAGAAGAACTAAAGTGACCGATGTGGCTCTTAGGATTAACAAGTTGAAATGGCAATGGGCAGGCCACATCGCTGACAACCGATGGGATGAAAGGTTTTCGAGTGGCGACCACGAACTGAAAGACGCAGCGTAGGCCGGCCCCCCACTAGGTGGACCGACGACCTGGTGAAAGCCGCGGGGAGCCGATGGATGCAGGAGGCGAGCAGCCGCTCTAAGTGGCGCTCCCTGGGGGAGGCCTATGATCAGCAGTGGACGTCTTCAGGCTGTTCAAATAACATTGTTCCATAATAGTTAGTTTTTATTTTACATTCGCGTTTCCTTATTCTATTCATTAAAATGATGGTTAAATTTGTAAAAAGGGTTCCGTACCATTATCTATAAAAACGAGCAAAAAATCACGTTTGTTGTATTGAAGCCCCTATATTTATTTTAGGGAAAAATATAGGGGAAAAGGATGAATGGATGGGACGGGTGCGCCTGTCTCCCTTCGCCGTCCCATCTATTCATCCTTTTCCCCTATATTTTTCACTTTTGCTTCTCTCTTACCCATAAACAGGGTAAGGCATAAAACTAATAAACCCGTGCGAAACCGGGGCGGGTCAGCTAGTTTATTATTAATTTCATAAATCATATTGAAGCCAGACGACACTGGCCTACCTATTGTATTTTATAAAAGTAGGTTAGGTGCCTATTTTTAAATTGCCACTTACACCTACTTTTTCATTCTGTTTGCACTTTGATCTAAATCCATTCAGCCACTTTTAAGGAAAGAGATTTTCTACTTTTTAATCTCCCCAAAACCAAAGTAATTTTGTGCAAATTTATGAAGATTTACGAATATCGACAAAATGTAATGGACAGTGTAGGTACATCACTATTCGAGAGGCGTAAAATCGCCCATCCCAAAAATATCAATTAAAGCATTAAATCTTTCAGTAATTGCAATCGCATGGTAATTATACGGTGGAAAAAACGTATATTCTTAATATGAAATGCATATTTACTTCGAAACTTCGATGTTTAACATAAAAATAGCCAGTAAACTTTAACGTATAAAATGATGATTCTGGTTTTCCTTCGACTCCTCGGGTTACTCTTGATGCACAAAACACAGCACAACACGACACAATTTCACTATTGATACAGTATTTAGCCCTAATAACAATATAATCACTAAATTTTCACGTTTTATGCTCTCGCATTTAATTTCATGACACACCAAACTGTCAGAACATGACACGCGGTGTCGGTAAGGCGACGTTGCCGTACCGACATTCGCTTTCTCGCATACTCTATTCGACGATTCGTGTATTAGACAGAGATACAAGACAGTATGTTTACACGAAGGATGCGGAGCGGCAACGCCGCATTGGCAGATTTTGGCTCTCTCCATAGACCTCCATGCGATGATGTCTATTATTGCAACACTGACTCTAATAATACTACCATCTTAGCATCCCGCACTATTCTTTACAAACCCACTGCGCTACTTTCCTATCAAACTATTCTAAATCTTACTACCTAGCTGTAAAGTTTTAAATTGCCTGATCGCATTCAATGAGTATGCGATGTATTTGTTGCAACCTCCTTCATTCAATTGCACCGTACAGGAGATGTAGGAAATTTGATCATTATCGAGGAACGGACATGGTTGGACCAGGTAATGGGAAGTGATCTAACAATGAATTGAGATGGAGGTGACTGACTGAGAAAAACTCCAGAAAAGGAAAAAAAAATGAAAAACATTCTGGCACTATAATATATACTTAGGCTTAGTGTTATTGACTTGCGTCAAGTGGGGTATCATTGAAAGGGTTTTATTATGTGCTCCAATTTCATTACTATTTTTCATTTTTAGGACTGAATTTGCGTAAATCTTGAATACGCAAGCTACTTGATAAGAAAATGTAGTAAAACGTTACTCTTTCAAAGGCATATAATTTGTCAAGACCATGCCAACATTTTATACCCCGAGGACTCTTACTTAAACTGTATTTCTGCAAAAGTACATGCATGTACATTTACAACTCTATAAATTATATGACTGTAAAAGATTCAGATAGACAGATGGACAGACGTTAACTTTTAAGAGTTTCCTGTAGTATTACAGAACCTTAAAAAGGAGAGTAAATAAAAAGTCAATATTAAAGTTGTTAAAGTAATATTATTAGGTACCTACTAGGCGGTGTATGGAAGTATAATATCTTACTAGGTGGTAGGACTTTTCTGCAAAGTTCGTCTAGGTAGGTACCACCGCTTTGACAGTTATTCTGCCGCCAAGCAGTAGTGTGCAAGCACTACTGTGTTCCGGTTTGAAGGGCATTGTAGCTAGTGAGATTACTGGGCAAATGAGACTTTATGACCTGATTACACAGTCTAGTAATCTGATTGCTAGACTGTGTGATGTCTCGGGATGGCGTGCGCAGTGCAGTGTCACGCGAAACTTCATTATTTTAAAGTTTCGAGTGACACTGCAACTGTTATGGGCGACCGTGTTACTTAACATCAGGTGAACGACCAGCTCGTCACGTCACTCATTCCCATAAAAAAAATCTATTAAGTACCTAAATATAACCGTGCGACGCTGCCTGCTAGTCTGTATTCAATAAATTAATTATTAATTGAATAAATGAATTTTCTTCCTTTGGTTTGTTTCTTTCTTTCAATAACGCTTTATTATAACTGACAGATAACGTAGGTATAGCCTAAACTGTTGCATCCATAGAATCTGAGAATAACCCGACTAAATTCGGTCTGTGGTTGAACCTATAAAATGTATTACAATGGAGTAGATGCTTCAATATCTTAGGGCCGTTAAATTCTGTAATCTCACACGACCCCCTGCATCACACATCTTCAATTCTCCATCCAACATCACAATAACTCGAGATACAAGATGTACCGCGAGATTAAACGTGGAGCCTTCAAGGCACACCCGCTTCCTGCCCATTAAACCTCAGAGCTTCCCGAATGGCCTCATCGTAAAACAAAGACCATTACCCGTCCCTTTACTGTATCGCATACACCTATACAAACTATTACACCAACATGCAGGGAACAAGTTAATTTACCCTTCGTAAATATTTAATATTATACTACTATCAAAAATTATCATACAACGAAAAGCTTAGGTTCATTTATGCCTAATCTCCCAAATAACAATTTCACTTCCATGCAAAATGTACCTATGTACGCAAAAGAACTAAAGTCACCGATATAGCTCTTAGAATTAACAGGTTGGAATGGCAGTGGGCAAGCCACATCGTACAAATTATGACCGATGGGGAAGAAAGGTTCTCGAGTGGCCACCACGAATCGGAAGACGCAGCGTGATAGCTGGACCGGTGATCTGATGAAAGCCTTGGTGAGCCAATGGATTCATGAGACAAGCAGCCGCTCAAAGTGGTTACTATATGGAGGAGGCCTGTGTCCAGCAGTGGACGTATTCAGGCTAACAATGATAAAATGGCTTTTACTACAACTGCGGATAAAGACGGGGTGGTCCTATTCTCACACTAATAGAACCGTAGGGCATCAAAGCTCATAATTATGAGTAAGAGTTAAAAAAAGAACGCATGTTACGTTGAAAAGGACCTTAACCATTTTATAAAAATATTGTTTTTGAATTACGTTGAAATATTTTAATCTATATAAAAAGACAATACAGACAAGTAAATAAAACGTGGTAAAACACAAAAAGTTTCACAACATAAATTCTCCATCCTACATTAAACTGTGCAATAACGGCGCTTCATGATCTTCCCAAAGAGTGATTAAAACCCTTTGTGTCCAAAGTTAATCTTTAAAGCGCTGCAGAACACACTGTGTGCCGTCTGGTTGCTTGCGGCGTAAGCCAAGCCAGGGAGGGAACTAGGACTTTAAGGAGAGGGGCAAGTTTTTACAAAGATAACGTTCAAAGAAAAATTGTATAAATAATGTTTAAAACATATTTTGAATAAGGAAATAGTTTTTTTACCGGCTAAATAACTCATTAGTTTAAAACATGTGACTGGTTTCAATAAGCAAGGCATGCTTGTTTTCTATGTTGAAGTTTTCTACTTCTGGTATAAAACGGAAGTAAAAGCAACAAATAATGGTTTATTTAGAAGAACTTTAGTAAATTAAACCATAATTATTTTGTATTGTGTATGTGCTAAATTTTTAACCACAGAATAAATAAATAAATAAATAAATAAATAAAACCTGAGCTCTCAGGTTGATGACATTTGGTAACAGACAGTCCAATATTTGTACAACTGAATTCTTAACATAACCACATTTCTTTGCTTTTTACTGTCTGTCTGTATTTTAGGAATATCTAGAACTATTGAGATTACATTTTTCCCCAAATCACCTTGTCCTTAATACGTCTGCCATGCCTACTTGGACTCTCATATCCTTTGAAAGGCCTAAATTACCGTCGTGGTGGAAGGCGTATTGCGTCGCTTACCATTTTTCAGGACTAGGCTTAATTTCGACGTAAGCTATGAAACAAGCGTTTAAATAGAGTGGTCTGTTTGTCATATTAACGCAAATATACTAGTTCTGTTTTTCTGGTGCTTTGATGTACGGAGTACTATAAATGAATACAAAACGTACAAGGCTCCGCTTTTGATTATCTGGGATACTTATTAAATTATTTTAGATAGAAATCTAAAATAATTTAATAAGTATCCCAGATAATATAAGACCTAGTATAAGTATTTAAAATTACTTGAATCCTAGACACAACGCGCAAGGCGTTATGACCCCCCGTTTATAATTTGCACAGCAATGGATTAGAATACACCAGCGTCATATTTTTCTGACAAATAAATCTGAGAGTTTTTAAGGCTAGAGTGAACCGGTATCTTCTATAAGCATGCTCCATCGTCGACTGCGACGTGATACTATCAGGTGACAGACTGTGGTCAAATGTAACCCCATCTATGATAAAAAACAATAATTATTATATGAAACATAATATAATGTGGAAAGAATTTTCAAATTAGTATCAGTCAGTTGTAACCATAGTAGTAACCAGACCTTCACGTCATGTACAGTTATACACAAAATAATTATAATTGTAAAGCTATCATAAAAGGCATAAGATGACGCTACACTGTTTTCAAATCGCGAGTATAAAGAAAAACTAAAATGCGTGGCAAAATAGTTTCAGCGAGAATCATTAACTAAAATAGTCCCATCATCGCTATCGAAACCATTATACACAATCTAACAATACCGCTGGCATTGCGGCTTGTGCGTGAATTAGCTTATGGCAGGTTTTCGATCATACGCTCCATCAGACGTGAAGGCCATGCGGTCGACAGGAGGCTACTACGAAAATATTTCACCTAACAAAAAAAAAATCTACTGCACATCAAAATATTGAAAATTTCTGTTCAGGGGTCTTAATGTTATTACACTTAATTTAATATGTCAAGCTTATTATCTTCTGAAGATCAGAATCATCATTTGATATGACAATAGCATAAAAATGCATGTGTGTTCAATATCGAGTCGCGGAGTTAGAGTTGAAAAACTGGCAAAGAAAAAATTAACTTCCCGAAGCCACATAATTATAAGGTTCAATGTGTTTTAAAAATAAATACGTGGTTTCACTCGCATGGCTGTTCCTTAAATATCACCACAGCTGAATACACAGTGTAGTAAAGTAATCTGATTACTAGACTGTGTGGTATCTCAGGATGACGTGCGCAGTGCAGTGTCACGCGAAACTTTTATTATTTTTAAGTTCCGAGTGACACTGCAACTGTTTTGGGCCATGTTGCTTAACATCAGGTGAACGACTAGCTCGTTACTTCATTCAATGCCATAAAAAAACTGTTGTCAAAGTCAAAGTCCAATAATTGATTACAAATAGACTATTTTTAGCAATTTTACAAGTCATAAATAGAATATTAAAAATCATTTTTCTAAGTACGAAATTACAGGTACAATTAGTTTACCTACATTTAATTTTTGTTTCTAGGATGTATATACATGTATATTACAATGTGTGTTAAACTGTCCCACTGTATTAATTATTTATATATTTATTTAATAATTTTATTTCATTAAATTCATAAAAAAAATTATTTGGTAAAATTTTGGGACAGGATGTTGAACACATAAATTTCATCCATCAATATTCTGCCTACAGATATACAAGCTTAAAACGTGCTAACACCTACAAAGTTTTTGGCTTTGTTATTCCCCAGATAGACTATAATAGTAGCCCCGCGGTCATCGCCAGATTGACGTCAACCACGGCTACGCTTTAAAACAATATTAGATGGAACCGATACATCATCCACCGGCCGCCACCGGACATGGGTTTTACACTGTTATAAGGGAAAACAGCAAACTATATTTAAAATACTTTATAAGTATGTATTTTAAACATGCGTGGTAAATTAAATATTAATTAGCAAAACTGGGAATGGAAATATAAGAGGAAAAAAGTCGCGACAATGACGGAATGAATGGAATACTGTTTCGTCGATATATATGACTAAATACAATGTCAATAAAGAAAAATATCCTAAAACAATGTCTACTAATAAAAATTTTCAATGATAAAAATTTCTAATAATAATAATTATCAACGGTAGAATGTCCAGTGAATTAAAAAAAAAAACATTATCGTTGGACGATAATGTTTTTTTTTTGAATGTCCAATTTTAAAAATTTCTTTTTTTTTATGTGAATGAATGACATGACGTGCTAGTCGTTCACCTGATGTTAAGCGACACGGCCGCCCATAACAGTTGCAGTGTTACTCGGAACTTTATAATAATAAAGTTTTGTGTGACACTGCACTGCGCACGTCATCCTAAGACATCACACAGTCTAGTAATCAGATTACTACACTGTGTAATCAGGTCATAAAGTCTCATTTGCCCAGTAATTTCACTAGCTATAATGCCCTTCAAACCGGAACACAGTAATGCTTGCACACTACTGCTTGGCGGCAGAATAACTCGCAGAGCGGTGGTACCTACCTAGACGAACTTTGCAGAAAAGTCCTACCACCTAGTAAAAATGATAAAAATGACATCTACTGTCAATAATAAAACATCTCCCAATAACAAATACATTTTCGTGAATAATCCGTATTCCGTGGGAAGTCTCAAGGACTTAGTACTAAAAGGTATCCCAATACAAGAACAAACCTAACCCATTCTCGCCAAGAAAACACTCGATCGTTGACCCCTAACTTTACGTGGAAGCCACTCTTTATCCGATGAAGTGGATTGAACAAATACAACCGGAGTAAGACAAAACAAAGCGTAACGGGCAATGTCTACATTCGCCGGTGTCCCGAGCAAGGCAAACATCCTAAACAAACCCCCGTTTGGGACTGCTGACGTAGAAGTTCTGCGTTTATACGTCATCTTCTTAGCTCATGGAATACCGATGTTCGTTTGTTTTCAATTTTAAAGTCACCGAGTAGACACGTCGTTGTTCAAAAGAAAAGATAAAAGAAACTAGACTATACAGGGTGATGCCAATTTGATATGCTTTGGTCCGTTTAGTTGCCTGCGGCATGAGGGTGACTGAGTGGGGAAACTAAAACCCGTAAAACTCTCTTTATTTCCATCGCATCTCTATTTCCTACAAATATTAGAAACAACCAATTGTCTTTTTGTTTGTTTATGTGGCTCAGCTGAACTGGACTAGATGTTTGTATGCAAAGATGGTTTAAAGTAGAGAGTATATAGGTATTGGATACATTTCATCCCAGAGAGAAATTAGTGATTTTCGGGTAAAACCGTGTGACACTTCTAGTCCATCATAATGTTACCAACTATTAATATCTAGGTACTGCAAGTAAAAAATCTCTAGTTTATTTAGAAACCATTCACTGATTTTTTGGCCAAAATAACCACTGACTCCAAAAATTAAGTAGAAAAAACAACAGTGCTTGATAGCTTTAGAATCACAATTAAGTAGTGTATATGTAATGTCATGAACTAATAAGAAGTATGTAATTTTAATTATTATGAGCATTATACAAATGTTCTGAAGATTGCCCGACAGTTGAATTTTAAACTACAAGCTCTATGTAACTATAACTTCATAAAATATTTTGATTGATACGATCACTGTCCTGTATCCAAAAATTGTTTTCACGAACTAAACCATCCTTCACCGAGCGACATATTGGACCAATATCAATCCCCAATACTCCATCAACCGCCGCAAAAAAGCTATTAACCGGCTTTGTTTAACATCAAACCCGCATCAAGTCGACTGACAGTCCAAACATATTCGTCAAACAGTTTACACGTCCAAACATCTCGATCTACGCGAGGTTCCTTTGAGATTTTATTACCGACTTACTCTTGCCGTGCACTGTATTGTGTTTGAACTTTCTTGTCTTTACATTTAAGTCGATAATCGCTTGTAATTTTTTTAGTGAAGTGCAAAGTTATACTGGTTAGGTAGAGATATGTTTGGCTTGGATTTTACGGTCGCGAGACAATCTCTGACGTTTACATGGAGCTCTCGGCAACATATTGTGATGCAATATGTAATTGGCAAACACTTCGCTCGCTTTTGAAGAAATGAGGCAAAAAATTGAGAGGTTTATGTCAATAAGGGTGTGGGAATATGGATAAGAGGATACTTTTTATAAATAAGACAGTAATCCTGATACCTAGGAGTCACCACGTTTTTGTAGCAAAAGTTTTTTAGCCTTTAAGTCAATGCAAAACAATTTTTGGCCAAATAATTTTTACCAAGGGTTAAGTAAATAATAATAAGTGCCTATTCCAGATAATTAGCCTGCTGTGATAAGTTTGTTTTAAACTCTGTGTGATAAATAAAACCAAAGTAAGATTATTTACAAACATTAATCAACAATGAGGTTTTCCTAAAATATTTTTAAAATTAAGCGACAATCTGCAGGCTTACCACAAACTAATACAAAACCATCATGTTTCATGGCATTATTATTTCAAGGTTCCAATATTCGTACCATGAACTTATAAAGTATTCCAGCGTGTGAGCGAGATGTCTACATTTTTATATGGCGTTATCAGTGTCGCATGTCAGTCAACATGATGTAAAGGTATGACATGACAGTTGTACTTGAGTGAACAATTTAACGTGACGTCATCAAAACTGCTCTGGCTCTGCAACATTACAGTATTCTTACTTGTATGTCATTTGTCAATGTATGATTGAAGTAATAATGCTATAAGACTTTTTGGTTGCCCCCTGTTTTATTTCGATACTTTAATTTAAAAAAACCTAATTGAGAACCTCTTTCATTTTTGAAAATCGTTTAACATATGACACTTTGAAAAATTCTTGCCCTTGGTTTCCAAAGCGTACATTCAAAAGCTTCGCGTTACCAGAGAGCGCTTCAAAGTAACGAAGAGCTGCTCTCATGACAATCCACGTTACACTCCACATACTCCAAAACACACCTTATATTTTACTAAACAAGGTTTAAAATAAAGGTATAATGTAACGTAGAAATACACTCTTGTTACAAACGGGTAAGCCTGAGCGACAAGGAAACGACGATGTTGAAGTTTTTAAGAAATATGCGACTTACATTTTCGGGGTTTATGTAGAATAACAGCAGGAGAACTAAAGTGACCGATGTAGCTCTTAGGATTAGCAAGTTGAAATGGCAATGAGCAGCCATTTTGCTCATAGAACTGACAACCGATGGGGAAGAAAGTTCTCGAGTGGCGACCACGAACTGGAAGACGCAGCGTAGGCCAGCCCCCCACTAGGTGGACCGACAACCTGGTGAAAGCTGCGGGGAGCCGATGGACGCAGGAGCTGAGCAGCCGCTCTAAGTGGCGCTCCCTGGGGGAGGCCTAAGTTCGGCAGTGGACGTCTTCAGGCTGTTCATGATGATGACGATGATGTAGAATAAAAAAAAACAGTATTACGCACGTACTTTGGGAAAAGTAATGTTACGTTTTTAAAGATTTTTGTCAAAACAGAAGCATCTGAAGTTATATTATGATGCAAGAAGCAAGCAGCTGCTCAAAGTGACCCTCTGTAGAAGGTCAGTAATGTTCTGTAGGTACTAGACGTCTCCAGGCTGTTGATCAAGATTTTTGAATATTTATGATTTTTATAGCAGTAGCGCCTGCTCATCGTAATCTACATTTGTAAAGGAAAAATTCGAATCACGAGCGGAGATTGAACCCACATCCACCCATCCCTCAAGCCGGGATATGCTTTGCTTAACCTACCGAGACAAGTGGTCTCATGTCTGAATTTTTCCTTCACCTTTTTTACAACCAACCAAACCAATTAAATCTGAAGATTTTTGTAGTCACTGAAACAATTAAGGTCACAGCTCATTAGAACCACCCGGCACCCACTCCGCACCACCTCGCCTCCTGCGGCTGGTATTTTTTATATGGACTTGTATGGATATATGCTCACTATATCAAGGGCTTACGACCGACGCGATCCTTTGACGCTACGGAGTTGATATAGTGAGCGCATATCAATACAAGTCCATATTTTATAAAGAATACTAGGCGAGGCGGTGCGTTGTGGGTGCCAGGTAGTTCTAATGAGCTGTGACCTTTAACTGGAAATTAACCTTCTCTTCCCAAAAAGCATCCAACTACTAAACACAGCTCATCAGATAATGACATCCAGGTCTCAATTAACATCTTAATGAGTATCCATACTCTCCCTATTAGAACTAACCATCAAATCACTGCGCTTTCCAGTGGCTTTATTAAATTAATTATTACCCGGTTCATTTTAATGGCTCCTAATTTTAATAATGATCCATTTTGCATCGTGTTGTCCATTTGGCCGTAGTGGCTGTTAGAGTATACGCAGTTTACATTCAAAACAGTCCGCTATTTCATCACCTGCATTATTTTGGTTTTCTGTAAACAACCCAATTTTCCGATATCCACAAAAAAGTGTCATTAACTCTATTTTATTTAGTAGGGATCAAACCATCGCAATTTTTGCATTCCCATCAAACTCTATACAATTATCTTGCTCATTCATAAATACCCCAATTAGGGAAGTCAGCTTATGACGTCAGCATGACAAAGCGTCGCGTCGCCGATGACGTCGCAGTTTCAGGGATTATAAATGTTTAATTTTAATTTAATGAGACACTTTACGGAAAATGCAGGCGCTTGGGTTGGCTGATGCTGCTATTTTAAATAAATTATAACTGTATGTACCTATCACTTGCCGTAAAAATAAATAAAGTTAAAAAGAATTCCTGATCCTGGACTTCTTGTGACTGAAGCAACATTAGTAAATCGCTTTTAAACAAACAAAAAAGTAGTATTTACAACTGAGCGTTGAGCGTTACAGTGCAACGGAGGCCGTCGCGTTGGCCCCGGCTGCTTAAAACAAGTCAGAAGAACTTGCGTGGCCTGAAAATTCTTACACCAGAGCTTACCACTTATCTACATTTTTTTTTTTTTTTTTTTATTTATTTATTGGGCTTTGTCGCTGAGCGACCACACCGCCCAATTGGAAGAAATCACATTAATTACACTATAATTTAAGACCTAATTCTACTAGCCTATATAACAGTATGGCCTCATTAGATAATGGCGAAGCTAATATACTATTACAGTATCCGACACCAAACCCATTTTTTCTGACCCACGATCTTCTATACGTCTCGTTCCGCACACACTCCGTCAACAGGTGTTGGACATCCTCAATGACCCCACAATCGACACAATTAGGAGACGGTGCTTTCCTCATAAGGTATGCAAACTTCTTTGATGGAATGTGTGCGGAGCGAATCCTGAGAGCAGTCACTAACAATTGCCGGTTCAGTACATTGTTGTCAATCCATGGGTGAGTGGTGATTTCTGGCTGGATAGTTCGGTACCAAATACCTTTTTCTTTAGATCGCACATCAAAGTACTCCTGCCATATAGTTCGACACCGCTCTTTAACTAATTTTACGTAATCGGAGAACAAAGGAACTACGTTAAACAAAATACCATCTTCAACTGCTTGCTTAGCTAATAAATCCACCTGATCGTTTTCTCTAAGTTGAATATGGGATGGTATCCATTGTAAATATACTTTTTTATTGATTGATTGTAAACTCAAGATTGATTCTAATATACGGAAGGCAATCGGTATGCCTCGCCCGTGCGAGGTGCACCGAGCCAAATGTTGCAGAGAACTTTTAGAGTCTGTAAGAACGACAATGTTATCAGCGTTAACTGTATGACAATAGGATAAGGCTTCTGCTATAGCTATCAATTCTATATGCATAATTGAAATGTCAGAATCAATCTTGACCTTAATATGACAATCTTGTTCAGAGTCCAAAAAGGCGGCGCCTCCTTTTGTTCCTTCTTTGGAGCCATCTGTGAAAATTTTATAGCAATTCCCATATTGTTGATTAATATACGTTATACATAAACTTTTTAATATATGATTTACATAACATCGCTTAGCATGCTCAATTCCTGGGATAGAATCAAATATTACCTGCAATAAGCTAATATTACCAACCCAAGTCGCCATCGAAAACATCTGAAGACGACTACTATTGTTTATAGGTACTAGATTTAAGTCGGAGAATATTGATACTAGTAACGGCGGTTTTTTATTGAGCCAATAGCGAGACCGAATATTGTTGGAAAGTTCTTGCAATACGTTAATGGTTCTGTTGTTAGATAAAGTTTTGGATCTAAGAAAAAATTTTGCTGCTAAGTATCTTCTACGAATATTAAGGGGTGGGATGTGTAGGTCGCTTTCCATGACGTGTATTGGCGTGCTTTTAATATAGCCTCCAATCACGCGCAGTGCCTGATTTTGGATCCTATCTAGTTTAAATAAGTTCGTCTTACAACTGTTATCGTATAAAAAGCTGGCAT
Source organism: Ennomos erosarius (assembly GCA_963580505.1). NCBI lineage: Eukaryota > Metazoa > Arthropoda > Insecta > Lepidoptera > Geometridae > Ennomos > Ennomos erosarius. Next base: position 13,405,355 of record OY756987.1, read on the forward strand.
AGTCTAATCTGCTACGTATTATAGCTATGTATAGTCGTCTTAGATGCTTTTGATGGAGGCCCCATCCTGAACCAGACAACACTTTTATTAAATTAATTAATCTATACACATTTTGAGCCGTCTCATTAATATGTTTACCCCATCGGAGCGAACTATCCAACCATAAGCCTAAGTATTTATAACAATCAACCGTAGGTAAAGAAATGTCATTGATCTTTAAATCAACCACACCTCTAAATCCTCCCTTCTTAAATACACATAATTTGCTCTTTGTAGTTGAAATAAATAATCCCAAATTGTTTAATAAAGAGTTTAACTGTTGACAAGCACACTGTAGGTCTCGAATTGCATAAGCCATATTGCTATTTGATGTATAGAGCGCAAAATCATCGGCATATTGAGAAATACCCACATTTTGTATTTGTTTACATACGTCCAAGGTTGCTATGTTAAATAGTAGTGGGGACAAAGGGTCCCCCTGACCCAGGCCACGCCCAGAATATCTAACCAGGTCACATCCATCAACGGCAACTTTTAGTCTCCTATCGGTTAGGTATGACCACAGATATCCGCAAATCCGTGAACCTACGCCCAAATGGTCTAATAATTTTAATAGTCCGGTCACATCTAAATTGTTGTACGCGTTATCAATATCTACAAAACAGGAGATAGTAAATAAATCCCTCGAAAAACCTATTTGTATCTGCGAAACTAATCGTGTGAGGTTATCATAACATGAACGTGCCTTACGAAAACCAGTCATATTCTCAGGGAACATAGATTGACTTTCTAAGTACCATTCTAATCTTTTGTTGATAATTGAGTGAAGAATTTTGCATAAACAAGAAATTAGGGATATAGGCCGGAGTGAAGAATGGGAATTGGCATCTCTGCCTGGTTTGGGAATAGGTACAATTTTGACTTCGCGCCATTGTTGCGGGACGAAACCGGTAAGAAAAAATTTATTATAAAGTGATAATAGAATAATTTTACCATTCATTGGAAGGTACCTTATCATTGAAAAGGATATATCATCAGTGCCAGGAGCAGTATCATTCTTTTTAATGGAGTTAATTAGTTCTTGCAATGTTATATCCGATTCTAGAAGTGCGTTACTTGAATGAAACTGTGGTTGAGGGGGACACGTATAATCAGGAGTAAGATCGTTTAAAAGCCTTTGAGCATTACACTTGTCTATACCGCGACTAAAAGACCTAGTTCGGTGACCTTTTATCCACTTCATCTTCCGCCATAGTTCAGAAGACGAAGCTTTTTCGTCGATAGACGAGCAAAAACCTTCAAAAGACCGACATCTACCTAAACGGATGATTCTCTGTGCTTCGCTGATTTTAGATTTTAATACATCTAGATTACCAGGTGATGAACAATACCTAAAGTTGGCCAACGCTAGTCTACGCGCAGCTACTGCTTTTGACATGTCTGGGTTCCAGTAAGGCTTTGGAGAAAATTTATTTGTAAAATACTGTGGGATTTTAATATATGGAATAAATTGATTAGCAGCTAATTGTAGTGTATGTTCGAACATATTATAAGCGTATTGGGGGTCAGAGGGAATAACGGTATTTGTAAACGAATTTTCGAGAAATGCTGTGTACGATTGCCAATCGCTATGTCTGAAATTTCTTTTCTTAGTAATACTACGGCTTAAATTCAGATTTCCGGAAATTTTTATTATCAAGTGATCACTACCCAGAGATTCGTTAGTAACCTTCCAAGTCAGCAGAGTACCCATATCAGATGAGACAAAGGATACGTCAGGAGATGACTGTTGCAAAATGCCATTTACAAGTCTTATTCTGGTCGGTTCTCCGTTATTCAAGGTTATAAAGTTGTGATCAAGCATACTGTCAAATAGTTGAAGTCCTCTTTGGTCAGTTCTACCCGACCAATTGAGATGGTGAGCGTTAAAGTCGCCCAATATAAGACATTTACTATCACATAGAGAAAATATAAAGTCCCAGTCATTCTGAGTTGTCTGAACCGTTGAAGGACAGTAGATAGAAATAACATTCTCAATATGCCGACAATTGGTTATTTTAATGTGCAAGAGTTCTATACCTGGGTTTGGACTACGGGACTGACATAAAAATGATTTTACAGATTTATGAGTTACGATAGCCACGCCACCGTACCCATCCGCCCTATCTAGCCTATAAGTATCGTAGCCATTAATATTAACGTAAGAGTCCCTATCTAGCCAGGTTTCAGAAAGAGTTGCAATATGGATTTTTTCCTGTGAAAGTAATGATTGTAAAGATATCGATTTAGGTCCAATACTCTGGCAATTCCACTGTATGATATTTACGTTAATATTAATGGTGTCGCTATCCATATTCATTAATGACAACGTTCATTAACGTTGACATTAAGGAACTACCGGAAACGTTGTTCATTTTGGTGATAATCCAATCACATAAAACTGAAACAGCCTGTCTAATTTTGTCCGCTAATGATGCATTGCTTAGTAAAATGTTTTTAAATTGCGTTAGAAGTCGTAAGAAACTAAATTCTTTAGATCTGGTTGCATTAGAGGTGCTCTGAGAAGGGGGCCTATTGTTCTCACTATCCGCATCTGGGCACATGTTGTTACTTGAGCTCTCATCTGACTCCATCGGTAGACTGGGGGGGATAGGAGTGGGTGGGCGGAGCACCTGTTTCTGCTTCTTTTGCTTCTTACGACTTTGCGATGCCTTAAACGAGTTATCATCCACAGCGGACTTGAATAGCTCTGACGCCAACTTTCCATTGTTTACAGGTTCAATAGTAACTGTAGCAGACGCCGACACCGGCTCTTGGGTTGACAAAGCCGGAAATGCAGGGCCTGGGGCTGGACTTAATTCTCTATCCGGAACTGGGGAAGGCGGGACGTACATACTCAGTGCCTGTCTATAAGTGCAGTTAAATTCGGACATAAGTTCCCTTAACTTTCGTTCTTTCATAAATATAGGACAGACTTTTTGCATAGCCATATGATTTTCTGTGCAGTTTACACACCTAAATGACGTCGTCTCGCAGTTTGCATGGGCTTTCGAGCATTTAGGACAAACTATCTTTTTAGACGGGCATAATTTTATAACATGACCAAACTTCCAACATCGGGAACACTGCGTTACCGGGAATACGTACTGCTCAACCTTAACTCTCAATCCGTTTGTGAAAATATGAGTCGGGAGCCTAGAACCACTGAACCCGAGGCGCACGGATTCAGACTTCACCCAACCGGAAGTAGAAGATCCTTCGTTATCTCTTCTGTCTAGTCTTTTAGCAGATATTATCTCGACCTCGCTGGATAGGTTTTTGATTATATCCTCATCCGGCACCTCCAACTCTATATTCTTGATCACTCCGTATGATACTCCGACTTCAGATGTTTTTTGGCTTCTCCATCCGAGGTTTTTGAGTGCCCGGCACTCGACAAATTCATCAGCGCTCTTATCATCTTTAAATGTTAATAACATCTTATATGTGTGGATGCGTTTTGATTGTATAACCCCTTGTAAGTTATTCTCCTTTAATAGGCGCCCAAAAGCAAAACATTGAGGCAGAGCTTCCGAGCAAGTCACACACACCTGTATTTTTTCTACAACTTCCGACTGACTAGACCTTCTTATACTCTTACGTCCCCTACTGACTGTAAACCATCCCTCATCCGAGGAACGGTCTTGAATGTCCTGATATGTCCTCTTACCAGGCCTATTTACACCATCCATCTCCATAGTGTTTTGTGTTAATTCACTGCATTCCAATTCTTCCAAGCTTTTGTTTACGTCTTCATCTCTTACGCTAATCTGAACTGAATCGTCTTCGTAATAAGGTTCGTTTTCCATTGCGCAAGATCCCGGCCGATCGGCCGGTTCTCCCCGCTTACCGCGATAAAAGGTCAGTACCTAATGAATGCGCTCCGTAACAAAGATACGCGACCAATGCTAGTGGAGGCCAACTAACCACTCACTTATCTACATGAGAAAAAACAGAAGAAAAACAAGAAAAAGCAGAAGAGCAAAAAAAGAAATTAAAATAAAATATTGGAGTTTTGGCGAGAACGCGGAAAAGTTCACGTCGTTGCATTGTATTATTTTTCAAAACTTTGGTTTTTTCAGTGTTAATGTTTAAAATTGGTGGCGTTTTACGCATTAAGTGCTGAATTACGAGCATGAGTGAGGGCAAGTGATAGATTGTGGTGAAACGTGACTTTTCGTGTTGCTTCCAAAACTCCATAGAAGCTTCTAGTAAAGTTGCCACGACTTTGCTGGACAATGACTTAGACTGGACTATGACTATGACTAGGACATGACTTTGCGTGATATATTTTATAACACGATGAAAATATAATACTTGACACTGGCTAAATACACTATGTGTGGAGCCAAAATATAAAAAAAAAATATTGTCAGTAATATTTTCCAAGGAGGCTTAGCAGTACGGGAGGAGCGTAACAAGTACTCTGTGGATTGTGCGGGCGGCCACCAGTATATAGCAGTGTACTCTGTGGCCACTTTGTTCCCGGCATTCGAGCTTGTTGGACGTTGTTAGGGTTTGATTGGCGTTCTGTGTAATTTGTGTTTAGAAAATTATAATGATTGTACTTGATAGGCCTTTTCTTTTGAAATAACCTACTCCACTTCTGATTTATAACAATATATTAACAATGAAGAAGAAATGCATTTTACACACATGAAATTGTTTGTTTGTTTGCACTGCAATTCAATCTGATCTGCCACAAAAGGAGGGCCATCCCATTACCCAGTAAAGTTTTAATACAATAACAGCACTACTAACTAGCGTACACGTGTATTTGCAAGATTACGGGATCCCAGATCTCTGGCCTGGTGGGTAATGTAGTATCCACAATTTTGGTTTCCTGGGATAATATTAAAGTAAAATAGACAGTTTTATTTTCTGCATAATATACCTGTAAAATATTCATGAAGTGAAGTTCTTTCAAGACTTTCGTTCCTACATTTCTTGTTTGTCTAAATAATTAAGAAAACATATATTCTAATATATTTTTCACCATTTCAATTTTAATATATATTCATCGCGGCTATTATACAGTCCATTTTTGTTCTTTGTAGTAGGTAGTGTAGCTAGTTTAGTTTGAGTTTAATTTAGTTTTTATTATTGTAGTAGATAGCTTGAGTAATAAAGGCATATTGCCCGGTAAAAAAAAATATATAAACATTTTTCCCTTACATTAAATAATATGCATTAAAATAAAAATAATTTCACTTAGAAAAAGGTTTGGAACTTCGCTTCATCATCATCAGCCGTCCACAGCTGAACAAAGACCCCCATAGAGCGTATCTTGACCATTTCTTTTGTTATCATCGATAAGCTAACATTTGACCACGGTCTCACCTGATGGTAAGTAATGACGCGATCGACGATGGAGCATCTTGGCTCTTGCATTCAAAAATTCCATCAATTATCGTTCCTACAATACCCACATGACATTGGCAGAAACTTCAATTTTTAGAATTTTTAACCATTGGTTACCTTAACTATGGTTTAACAACCCCACCCTTAGTTTGGGATCATCACCGTCATCATTAACATTCTGAAGACGTCCCCTGCTGAACATAGGCCTCCCCCAGGAGCGCCACTTTGAGTGGCTGCTCACCTCCTGGATCCATCGGATCTGGTTAATTTGGGATACTGCTATAATAATTATTTGTAATCTGCACCTATAGAACCTATTATTTATTCTATATCCATCCTAGTTTTCATATCTCATGGTGACTGTTCCCGGGAGAAAGCCAGGCCTCGCCGCGGGATTACAAGTCACGAGCGCCGCCGCAGACCGGCCGCTTACAAATTAATTCGGCCATTATGTCGCACCATTTACATAGGCCTGTTTAACTACATCACATGTGGGTCCGCTATGAAACGATAGCGCTTTGTTTTAGTTTACATTGCTTTCATATTATAGTAATAAGACAAAACACTGTAATATAGGGTAAGCAACGTATTAGTAACATGACAATAGCGGTGAACTCTTATCTGGGGCGCCGTTTGCTAATCCATCATCATCATCATCAACAACCTGAAAACGTCCACTGTCGAACATAGGCCACCTCCATAGAGCACCATTGAACGGCTACTTGCTTCCTGCATTCAACGGCTCTCCGCGGTTTTCACCAGATCGTCGGTCCACCTAATAGAGAAGTAATGTACGGCGGGCGACCCTATCTTCCCGTTTGTGGCCTTTCTTCCCCATCGGCTGTCAGTTCTGCGAGCGAAGTGGCCTGCCCATTGCCATTTCAACTTGCATATTTTAAGAGCTATATCGGTCACTTTAGTTCTCCTGCGGTTTCTCTTTGCTGCGGATTTTATCTCGCAGGGAAACACTTAGGCTGAGTTTCACCATAATCACAGTTAAAATTACTGTTACGGTTATTTGACATAAACAATAAAAATCAAAGCAAATCAAAGCTCTCTCCAGCTGGCTAGGCGACTTTGAGCTAATTCACCAGCATAAAAAATGCCAGAGCATTTTTTCTGAACATTTAGGAGTTTTAGGAAATAGAAGGTATTATATCCCTCACAACAAACAATTTAAATACAAGTTTTTATTTATATGTATATAGATTTATAAGTAAAAAATATCATGTATTTGGGAAAACACTGCCTATTACAAACTATAATTATTAATAACTAAAATAAATGTAAACTAAGTACTTATCTAAAACCAAAACTATCTAAACCTATAATATACACTTATAAATAAAAAACGTCTGTCTGTCTGCGGGTAAGGTGCCCAAAAAGCTGGCGACATTACCTCGTTGAATGGCCAAACTTAGTCTTTGACCGAGATAAGAGCCAGCCCTTTGGTCACCTGTAGTTTCTATTAGGCGTCTGGACAGTCCTTTACGAAACCACGAGCGGACGGACCCCACGGTCCCATGGCTTCTACCCCAAATGGAATAGTTCAATACAAGTAGAATATTTTTTTCAGGACTTGCTATTTCATTGTCACGAAAAATTCCTTAGAATCTATCGCCAACAGGCAATACTACTAATAAATACATCGTTTTCATTTATTCTATTCCATTATATTTAATTCTGTTCCATTTATACTGCTGTTTTGATTATCTATCTTTTCACCAAGCCTCTAAGCTACTATATTGTCTTGTTATAATTTTTATTCGACTCAAGCTTCGCTGTTCGCAAACTTCGTTAATACTTATTAAATCTTCAGTCTGTGTACTTTGCGATCTAATTTGTGGAGATGTGTTATTATTTTGAAAGTTGGGAAGATGAAGGTATTACAAAATTGAGTTTGTTTGCGTAAAACGGCTCGGCTGATATTCTTTTACAAATTATGATGTATATTTATGTAGGTGGGTACTCTGTTTTATGTATTACATAATTTTGCTGAGTACGAGAATTAAGGTTAGGTTGTAAAATAAAATGCGATATGAATCTTTTTCAGAGTGATGATCAACGCATTAGTGGTACATCTAGTATTGCAGATGTCCATAGCCTATGGTGCCCTTTTCCCAGAATCCCATACATAAGTATATAAAGCTAATTAGAGCTTAAAAATATAAATCTGGAAACATCAAAATCTTTGTTATATTTCGTAATTGCGCTATGGCTATTAGAATAAAATCATCATAATCCCGGTAGCGAATTGATTAGTTTTTTTTTTATGTAATGAGTGACAAACAAGCAGGCGGCCCACCTGATGGTAAGTGGTCACCGCCGCCTATGGACATCTGCAACACCAAGGCAACACCGGCAAGGGCATTGCCGGTGCGTTGCCTAATACTTTTTTGTTAATTCAAATGGGTGATTATTTTTCTGGTTGGCAAAACTGGCCTGCGCGTAATTGGACCAAAACAAGAGTCAGGTGGTATAAAAATAGAAACTACCAGTCCATAAAAACAACCAGTCTCATTATGTTCTGGTTTACTATTGAAAAGCTACTGAGGTAATTGAAGTATGTAAGTAAGAATAAACATAAATTTGAGGTGCTCTTGGTTAAATTAACAAGGAAAGTCTAGAAGATGATTTAGAATAACTTTATCTTTACCTTTTCACTTTATATTAAGGCTTGAATAATTATTTGTTACGCTATAATTCCGTAATATTTATCCGTATAATTCTTTGAATTTTATAAGTAACGTTTATTAAACATTAAATACAAAATTCGATTTATTAAAACAAAAAGTAAAATTAAACCGTGTCCAATTCGTCCATCAAGCATATTACTCGGTAACACGAAACCGTATTACATTCCCAAAAGTAATACGATTAATTAACGCAACAAAATACAATTTTATAATTACACACGATCAGATAAGTGGCGCCCTCACAGCGGCTGGGCGGACCAAACCAGACCGAACCGGAGCGGACCGGTCAAAACCAGTTTTATAATTATTTTTAAGGAATAAAAAGCTCGATTTAATTAAATCCCGACCGCTGCACGTGACAAAATTACAAACTGTTGATTGTAATCATTTTTTGACAGGTCTGTTTGTCTTTAATATTCATGAAACGCTTTTTTCCGACAAAATAATTTCAGTCCGTCTGTGAAAACAGCGGTGTAATTTCAAAATTAATTAAGTGTAAGGAATTCTGCGAACAATTTTACAGAAAAGTAATATCCGCTTAAATACGTTTTAATGTTGGATTATTTTTATAACATTATTACAATTCCTAGTAGAATTCTCACTTCGTATTACGTGAAAGAGAAGCTAAAATATTTCTATCTTAAAATTATGTTTTATTATTTAAAATCACAGTCATCATCATCATTAATTGCCTGAAGACGTCCACTGCTGAACATAGGCCTCGCCTAGAGAGCACCACTTTGAGTGGCTGCTCGTATCCATGAGCTCCCCACGGTTTTGATCAGATCGTCGGTCCACCTAGTGGGGGCGCGGGTCTACTCTGCGTCTTCCGGTTAATGGACACCATCGCGAGAACATCTTCCCCATCGGTAGTCAGTTCCGCGAGCGATGTGGCAGCACATTTTCATTAAAATACCTATAATATATCCCTATAACTCTTATAAAATTCTCTCAGTTCCATACATAACATTACAGCGTTTTCTTTGCGTAATATTCGCGTCAGCAACCGGTCTCTGCTGCAACGTGCAGGTTATCAATTTATTGAGTGCGCGGAAAATCCAGGAAAAGCTCTCAAGGAAATTCAATACGTAATCATGTTCCTCTTGGAAATCTTAAACTAATGTATTGGTACCGAATGTTGCTATTAAATGCACTTTCGAGTTAATTGGAAAGCTGAGGATGGGCAAGTACAAATTGTAATGATCGAGTGAATGAGATTATTTTCTCATATTACAATTATTAGATGATGTTCTATAATTACGTATAAAAATATAATACCTACAGTACAGATGCCTCATCCCATACAACGGAATAACGCGGGCTATTTTACGAATTATTTTATTTCTGTATAACGCAAGATTAGCAAGCGACATTTATTGCGTGTTGGCGAAGTATTGGTCCAAATGAATACACTGGCCACTAACTAGTAAGTCTCTAGACACGATTACTAATTTTTTTTCAAGTTCGGCCTATTTTTCTTTTATACCTGATGGGACCCCATGGTATTATTCATTTTTCCTGAATATTTTTTTTTACTTTTCTTTTGCTTTTTTGCTTTTTTACGCAATTGTTGCATTTAGTCCAGAGAGTCAAAATTACATTTATTTCTTGTTTGACTTAATAAAGAACACAACACTTTTTCATGTGTAAGTATAAAATTCCTTTACTCTCGCTCTTTTTGTCTATTTCTTTATTTCGCTTACCAAAGACGAAAAGCAGTAAAATCCAAATCTTCTCGCAGAAAAAATATCAAATGTATTTTATGATTTCTGTATCACAAAGTCCTCAGAGAATATGTTTACACTCAAAGTATGTATAATAAAGCGGTAGCGCTCGTCATCGAGCGCTTGCCTTTTCCTCTCTGCGTGCTGACATTACGAGGGCAATTAATTACCTAATGCTTTGATGTTTCATACAGAATTTAATGTTGGAAAACAAAATCACATTGGGAAATTATTTTTAAGTTTAGTATTATCGAAGTGAATTAAATCAAATAAGTGAAACCACCTATTTTTAACCTCAATTATTTTTACGTTTTATTTTATTTGTTTACTTATTTTTAGTTTAATATCTATAGAATCGTAAGTGCGTATTGGTATTGAATAAATGCGTATTGTAAACTAGAGACACCCGGTATTTTTAACCTCAACTTATCGGTTTTCCAGCCGATACTATTAATTCCCGGGAATAAAAAGTATCCTAAGCTAGAATTGGTTCTAAAACACTTGCGAACAATGGGAACGAGTCACGACTACTATCCTATCAGCTTTCTGCGTCGGCTGCGCAATCGCCACTTATTGGCCGCACTGTCGCCCGAAGCAAACATACGAAAAAATTGGAAAAGACATATTGCTTTGTCTATCATTTACACCGACTATGTAGCTTACACCACTGTAATAAAGTCCAATTTTGTTCGCAAAAACAGTTAATAATGAAAGAAAGATTGGTAAAGTTTGTTGACACAGTCGGGTTGAGCGTAATCTTTATTCGAGTATTCATTTTGTGTATTCAAAGATCGAGTGCGAGTGGAGGGTTAGCATTGTCACTTTGGTTTTCCCACTTTCGGTTTCCGGGAATCGATTTTGTAGAGCGGATGCTCTTTTGTTAGATATCGAATAATCGGAGGAAAATTACTTTTCGATGCTTTTTGTGCTGAGTTCGTATCGCATTCTTTTAGTTTTGTTATGGCTGTACTCGTTTGTGTGATTATAATATTATTAAGTTAGGTTTATTGCAAAAAAAAATATACTAGTTACAGACGACTGAGTAAATTTTGACATTATTAAAAACTAGCTTCTATCCCGCGGCTTCACCTGCGTATGGACTATCTCTCAGGAACCGTTATTTTTACCCCTTCAACGGATGAAATTCACAAATTACAGAGACCCGTATTGAGTTTAAAAGTATTTCTAACACGTCAAACTTCAATATTAATACGGTTCTTTTAATTAAATTATACAAATGTACAAAATTGAAACGTTGAAGTGATACATAGAAAAGAAGATACTTTTGAAAATTAGAACGGGGTATTTCAAAGACAAGAAAACTGCGGGATCTCTCTATTCTTATAACAGTTCATTACAAAACATTTTCAACCCAAAAACGTCTAAACCTGTTTGCATCTAATCAAGTGGATATGAGCATAGCTCTCGGCAACAGTCATAACCCAAGCAACCGATTCAAATCGAATAAAGCACCAAACAAGATGCCAAATTGTATTACCGTAGAATTTCTTTGATCTGTCACCTTGAGAGGTATCTCGGGTCCGAACCGATATGAAAGGGTCCACTCGGGTCACCATTGGTTATGGTAACGGCGGACAAGAGTGCGTTGAACTTGCAATATGTTGAATAGGTACTTGCTTAACTGCAACCTACTGCATCCATCACCTCCCGCGGCTTTAACCAGATTGATAGCAGTTTGTTTGTAAAAATAATGATAAATAATTCATAAGTGTACAGCAAAAATAATCATTAAGTATTTATTTATTTATTATTACTGCATTCATGTACATCATTAAAATAGGTAATATACAATAACATGTATTATATAATACACAAGATCTTAAATAATTAGGTTGGTAGGTTGACATGAGCCCTGGAAGGGCGTTTGCAAGTATGTGTGTATTTATTCCTATTCTTCTTTCTCTCTTACTTCTTTTTCTTACGTTATAGTAGCACCAGCATCGAAAACAGCCTGAAGACCTTCACTGCTGAACATAGCCCCCCCCCCCCCCTCAAAGAGCGCGGCTACTACAATGAATACGTCTTATACTGCAGTAGTACTATTGCATTTCCATGCAAACAAAAGCACGACGAGCAGAGTACGATGCGGTTCTGGATTAGGTTTAACTGACTTGAGGATTCCTACATTCTTCAATTTCAGACCACGATAATTTATTATCTACTGTGTATAGTTTTAGTATTTTATTAATTAATAGAAAGATTAATAGAAATCGAAAGATTTCAAAATATTCTTCACAAGAACTATCCAAGGAACTTCAAAAATGAAGGTATTTCTACGCAAGGTTAGGTAATCGCCTCCCAGCGCGCTGGCCACGGCGGAGCGATAGTGTTTAGATCCGACATGTGTTTCAGATGGCTTTCCGATTTCAGAGTCTTACGGTACGGCTGTAATCTCCGTAAAGACGTTGGGACCCTCCGATTTAGTAAGAACAGACTGCGTAACTGATTTTTTGAAATATAATCAGATATAGGTACCTCGTTTCGTCTACCTACCTACCTACTTATTTCGTCAGACTGATGCCATGCCTACACAAAATTAATTTTAAGGGTTAGTTAAGAAGGTTTTTTCAACCTTTATACTTAAATAAATAGAGAATTCTGCATTTTTAACATAGGTAGTATCAATTACATTAAGTAAATAGTACGTTTCATATATCATCGCTTCAAAGCTGTAAATTGTATTTCTTCTAATCTATGACTTCATCTACCTATCAATAAGCGGGTTACGTTCTTATCATTATTCTTCACTGCAGTGTATTGTATTGTGTGCTGTTAGTTAAGTTAGTTGCTACCTTTTCTAGTTCCTTCTTGTCAAGTAACCTACTTAAGTTTGTACTTTCTGCTCTCTATATTTAATATGGAATTTTACAGTATACAGTAAATCCGGATAATTTGACGGACCCGATAGCTCAGTTGGTAGTATCCCTGCCTTCTGAACTGAGGGCAGTGGGTTCGATTCCTACCCAGGACAAACATTTGTGTGATGAAAATAGATGTTTGTTCTGCGTCTGGGTGTTATATTGTATTCTATGTATGTATTTACAAACAAAAAAAAGTATATAAGTATTGTATCAGTTATCTGATTCCCATAGTACAGGCTATGCTTAGTTTGGGGCTAGATGGCGCTGTGTGTAATGTCCACACATATTTATTTATTATTTATTATTATTATTTTAATCCGCAATTGGATGTATGGTCTAGTATTAAGTGATATTGTACCTTGCCTTAAGATCTGTGGATTTTGTGAAATCCCTACATATAATAAATGTGTAATTCTGGCGCGCTACGGAACACACACATAATGATGTCAAATCTAATTTATCCCATAGGTTCTATTGTTCAAAAAATATCGTAACCGCGATGCAGGACTACAAGACTTTTAGCCCTTCTCCATACATTTTCTAATTTACCATATCTAACGCCATCTAGGGACAATAATTTGTAGCTGTTTGTTTGTTTGTTATTGAACAAAACCCTAGATACTGAACTGATTTTCATGCGGGTTGTACTAATATGCTTAGAAATAACTGGCGCACAACATAGGATATATTAAAATACAAATATCATTAAAAAAATTTGGTCAAAATTATTAAAATATCATTACGAAACCGGACGGAATTTTATACAACATGGCCGCTTCATGGTGAATTTTTTTGGCTACTGACGGTTAGTTTATGTCACAGTAATTTTTTTATGTTGTATTATGGCTCCACACATAGTGTATTTAGCCAGTGTTAAGTATAGTAATTTTTCGTCGTGTTGTTATTGAATATTTCACATGATTCACGTAAAGTCCATCTGGAGGCACAGATTAAAGAAAAAAAACGTGTGTAAGGCCATGAACAAAGAGTAATAGGAGTTAATTTCGGTAGTAAATATGCATTAAATAGTGGAATGAAATTTTACAATTTATTAGAATTCTTTAACAATTATTAGTTTTTCTATTTAAGCCCTTGCAGGTTGTTTGAGGTTTTTGGAGTAAAATAGATATACCATCAAATAATATGTAAGTAGTATGAATCGATTGCATTCAAGATATAAACATGTTATTTATACTTAAGTGCCCGCAGATTAGAGAAATAAACGGCCAAGTGCGAGTTGGGCTCGCGCACGAAGGGTTCCATATCATTATCTATAAAAACTAGAAAAAAAACGTTTGTTGTATGAGAAAGAAAAAATACTAAAATACAGAATAAAATAAGTATTTAAGGGGTTAAATACTTATTTTATTCTGTATTTTTTGTAATAGCGGCAACAAAAATTTATTTATCATCTGTGAAGATTTCAGCTGTCTTTCTATCACGGTTCATGAGATACAGCCTGATGGTGACAGGCGGACAGACGGACAGCGGAGCCTTAGTAATAGGGTTCCGTACCCAAAACGGACTGACGACGTCTGTCAGGCTGTCTGTCCTTCTGTCCGTCTGTCACCAGGCTGTATTTCATGAACCGTGATAGTTAGAGCTTTACCCTTGGGAGTATAATCTTGACCCTTGCTACGCATTGCTAAACCAATTTTTGGCATTACATGACGTTTATGTTTGGCTAACAGGTCTGAGGGCCAATGCATACTACCATAGGCTAATGCAGTGGACCAAAGATACTCTTACGTTACGTAATAAATTATATACTCTTTGAATGATACAGAAGTATAATAATACTCTTTGAAATGATACGAAGTAGATTTCTTTCTCTAATCTGTGTACGAAACATATTATGTAAAATGCCCTGGGGGTCTAGCAAAGATCACAATCACTAACGCTAACGCCTCACGCTACTCCAAAAATGTATCGAAATGACATTCGCTAAGGAAAAGTTAGCGATTTCCGAAACGTCATTTCAGTACATTTTGGAGTTAGCGTTTGGCGTTAGCGTTAGCGGTTGGTATCTTTGCTAGACCCCCAGACTTTGCCCTATTGTAAAAATGTTTTGAAAGCCTAGATTTTAATATAATATAGGTTTTAATTAATCATGAGTTCGATGATACTTATCGAAATATCATCGAAAATTTTTCTATAGTTAAGTAGCCATGAGTGGAGATTTCATCAAAATTGGTCCAGGAATATCAAGGATAATAATTAGCGTACCTATGCTGTTTTGGAAAATATTATAATTAATTATTTCATCCATGATTAAGACATGTCATTTTTACTTCGTGGAAGTGATTATACGAGCAGAAAACTCAGTGTGGCTGATAGAAAATCAGTTTTTAAAAATAAAGCCATTGCCAAACCGAAACCTGAAAAGTAATGTAGTCCACGCGTGGCAACGCCGCGGGCAGTAGCTAGTAAATAAATAAAACTAAAGTTTACATCTAGTTTTGGTGACAGATCAATCAAATTAAAGATAGACTTTATTTCTCCTATTCAATATTTTTAATTTTATTTAGATTCTCGGGTGTAGCTGGCATTTTAGAGTCATTGATGGGGCCGAAGCTAATACCCCATTCAATATTCAATATTATATTCAACACATTCAAACAACATTCAATATTCAATATTCAATATTATATATCATATATTCAATATTCATATTCATATCAAATTCAATATCTGCGGCACTTCAGTAGCTGTTTACCATGTTTTGAATCAAAGTTACAAAACTTCTAAACTTTGTGTTCGTGTCAAGATTATGAAAGATGGTGTTAAGTCACTACTGCAGTAAAGTAACGTGTAGTCTGTACGGTTTAGAGTTGAGTCGATACATTGTGCGGGTGGCAGAGACGAATGGAGTCAGCCGCTGTAACGGTTTGAGGGCGTAGAGTGCATGCGAGGGGAGATACTGCTTTAAAATTATTGTTTAAAGGTGGTAAAGTGAGATAAGACCATAGGGATTGTTGAGCAATTTGTCAACAACAAAAAATAAAGTGTTATTAATAGTAGTTACGGGATCTTTACCATGGAAACAGTCCTGAGTTTTCGATATTTCGGCACAGTTACATGCACCATGTTCGCGGGTATATTAGCAGTTTCACCTGGTATCATTTCACTCTGTAAGTTTGTTGTGAAAGGTGAAAGATTTCGGACACGAGATCAAAATGTCACGAAAATTTGAAAGCAAGTCTCGGTTAAAGGGACGGGTCGATGCGGGCTTAGATTTCTCTCGTGGTATTCTTACATTGAAAAAAAATTAATTCAAATATGAGTTCAAATATTAATGCAACTTATCCTGTCCCGATGATAAATAATATAAAATTCTACGAAATGATTGCACTGAATTTGTTTATATTCTATAACAATCCGTACAAGATATTGGATGGTTTAAGTTCCGAGACCCAGGCCTTACCACTTTTCTACTCTATACCCTAAAAATAACCTTTAAAAACCCTTGTTTTGCTGTGAACATGTGACAGATAACCAATGTGTCTGGTAAGAGAAACTGTGGAATATAAGAGATCTATTATAGCGAGCGAAACACCTGAGACGCGGTGTAGGCGAAATGTAGTGATTGCAGCCATAGTACTGAAAGTCGCAGTTGGTTGAGTTTGATTTGTACACGAAATAATAAATAAAATCTATAGAATAGTCTCAAACTGACACACAGTCATGCAGATCTAGTTTATGGTATTTAATAAATAACACTTCTCTAGATCTACTTATATCTATAGTTGTACCAACCATATTAGCAAAAATAACGAACAAAATACGAAATAATATTTTTTTTCTTAATTCTTTATAATGTTTATCATTTTATCAATCTTTTACGTAAATTGTTTATAAAATAAGTAAAAATTAGTAATGGTTTTAAGAAAATTTATCCAGCACTCTTCTGACTGTAGCGGTTTCTATTCCATTGGAAAAAGTAGAGTACCTATTAAGATACGAGAGAAAATTAATGTTATAATTAAACACATTGCTTTCTTACACTTATTTTTTATACTGTGACACTTGTCACAGGCAACCTCAAGATGAATTAAAATATATCTCCAAAAGCCGCTCACAAAGCAAAGCCGACAAATTGAACGTTTTGTGACGATCACAACCCGCCAGCAATCATTCTGATTACTTTCTTTGTGTCTGAGATTAATCTGTTGTTTTAATCATTGAGACTGGGCTGTGTTGTAAATGTTGAACTGGAAGCTTTAATGGATGAAATAGCTTTTGACGCTCTATTTCACTAATTTTGATTTATAATAAAATGAGGTATTATAGTGACAATTACGTGGAAAGCAGCAGAGTGATTTAGGTCAGTTTTTCATGTCTAGTGGAGGCTTGTTGGGTCTATACCGTACAGTTCAACGACTATTTAAATAGAGTATTAAATAATAATTCAGTTGAAAGCAATCCCTTGAAACAGAAACCAAAAAAATCAAATCAACATAATTCACTTTTGACTAAACTTGCTATCAATAGTGGAGCAGTCGGTAGGATCCAATCAATAAAAACGTTTCACTTCAACTAAACTCCCCTGAATTCCCCTTAACAAGTACTTCTACTATCTAGATCCATTACTCGAACCTATCTCACAAACGAAACCACCATAAACGGACGAGAGTTTAACTATCAGAGTTCCCTAAACTTTTACAGCTAAACCCATTATCTACTTTGCAAACAAAAATCCCACCAAACCTTCCCTTTCACTACATAACTACGTTATATACGACTTCAAATCCCTTAAATACTTATTCGGCAACTTTAACCACCAACTGAGGCTCAACTCTCCCTTCAAATAACGATCACTTAAAACACAGACTACAAAACGATTTCACAAAACTTTATATAACTTACAGAATGGAAATCTTCTTCGTAGTAATGTAGGTAGTCTGTGTAGAAGCCGCAAAGTGGGTGCATGTAATATGAACGCAGTTCGCCGAGTAATTTGGCCAGTCGATATGTCGAAGGCGGTCTTTAAGACAGTTTGATTAGTTGCAAAGTTCCCCGTGTTTAGGAATGTTCGAGTGGGGGAAACAAGAAGTAAAGTTAAATAATAATACATTACGGCGGCTCCTTTGAAGGTAAGATAGCGGCGTTTAGAGACGGTTCATATTTTATTCAAATAGTGGGGTGCTAGGCTTTCGGTCGGGGCTCGAATGCGATCACTCTTCAATGCATCCGGATCAGAAGCTTTGCGGGATAAGTACTATTTCTATAAAGAATTTGAACGTTATTTTCTACAGATTGAATTGAAATGCGCTTTATTTTCATATTTAAAATTCATAAATACTTTATTTAAATCTGTGTTTAACTGGGGAGAAAAGCCATTATTATACGTATTTAGGTGGTGTCCAACAAATCTCATATCGGGAGCTTGAAATCAAGTTCTATTGATATTTTCATCTCGGCTGTGGCCTACACACAGACACACACTGTTTTTTGGAGATTTGAAAGACCCTTTTTTATTATAGGTGTGTCACTGTCAAACCATTTTTATCACGCTTAAACTGAGTTTAGCTTGAATTGATTTCATTTAATTGTAACGGTGAAATCCAACTTTAGTATCTACACTCACGAAAACTAACATCATTTTTAAATTAACATCAATCTATCATCATCACCATCAATAAATATTAATAATTATTATCTGGATCTATGTCTACCTTTATTAATGTGTTGCATTTTTATTAACCACTCATCAAAAACTCATAATATTACCCCTATAGGGTATAGGCTACATAACACATGCAAAATGATATAATAAAGCTAATTTGTGTGGACACAACCCTGTCCGCACCCTCTACAACCCTCTGTCACCCGCCACCACTTGTCATTTCGAAAGGATTGACCTTTGATGAGGGACGTAAGAGGATGTGGCATAAAGCTAACTACACAGAATATGTTATAGTTATTAGGTCAACTTCGTTAAAGAATGGACAAAAATAGTTGCATTTCATTTTAACCAATACCATTTTGAACGCGCTAAAAAGAGACAAGTATTCTGTTTCAACTTTCATTTTCGATAATAATTTGTCTCTGACGTCACTTGAGACCGCAAAAAATCCGCCATGTTCTGGTGGTATTTTGAGCTAGTACGTCAGTCGTCAACTAGCATCAACTGTCAAACGCAGTAAACAATGGGATGGAGTGGGGCGGAGTGGGCACCGTATTGTGGTGAAAAAGTGCCGCACGTCACGTGACCATGTTTCACATCCTCTTACTTCCCTCAGCAAAGGGATTGACGGACCGTGGCGATTATTGTTTATATTTAGATCGCACCAAATTACTTCACGTATTCCCATTGTAATTGGCAATATGCCATTACAATAGAGTTGATTACATTTTTTGAATATAATAGGCATGGTGACAAACATTAATTTTTTGCATAAATTAAAAATATTCCTCAAAACATAAACATTAGTGAAAACAAAAATAGAATATCTCAAAAAACGACAAAGTTACAAGCATTTTAAAAACCGGAATAGAAAGAGATAGCTCAAACGGCCAGTGACGTCAGAGCAATGTCATCATAGCACCTCATTACTAAGCTGTGGTAGCTTTTCATACAATCTCTTTGGCATGTGACGTCATGAGTGGATTTTTCATAGTAACTGTGGGGGCGCGAGCGCTCTGTTTCGCGAGAACGGGACAGGAGATGCCTCCTGTAGAAACTTTAAAAGCTTATTACTCCGTGATTTATTTACCGATTTTAAATATTTTTTCAATCATTGCATTTATTTTTAATCCTCTTTATGAAAGTATTATTTACTTGTTCATGTTTAATAGTAGTCATCATGCCTATTATTTTTAATCAGCATAGAAAAAAAAAAGCACCAGACAAAACTAACGTTCAACGAACTGCATCAAGGATTAAATGACACACTAAATAATCAGAAAAGAGTAAAATTGAATCAGGTATTAAAATCACACATTAAGTCATCACCATTATCATCATCATCAGCCCGTAGATGTCCACTGCTGAACATAGGCCTCCCCCAGAGAGCGCCATTTTGAGTGGCTGCTCGCCTCCTGCATCCATCGGCTCCCCGCGGTTTTCACCAGGTCGTCGGTCCACCTAGTGGAGGGGTTTGCCTACGCTGCGCCTTCCGGTTCGTGGTCGCCACTCGAGAACCTTTCTTCTCCATCGGTTGTCTGTTCTGCGAGCGATGTGGCCTGCCCATTGCCACTTCAACTTGCTAACTTTAAGGGCTATATCGGTCACTTACATTAGGTAATAAAAAAGTATAATATTCTATTTTTTTATTATTTAATGTGTTATTTTAATTCTTGATTCAATTAGTTGAACCTTTGGATTCAATATAACGTCTTAACATTCCGACATTGATAATGTCAACTATAGCCAGCGGCCTTTCATCCCAATATTCACAACTTAAAGTAAATTCATTTAAAATTCAGTTGGTAATGTTGGCACAAACAGGGGAGTAAAAGCGGTGCGCGTGGCCAAGTCATTAATAACATAGTCAAGGGGTGACGCCAAACATCAAGTTAGTAAACTATACAGTAGTAGAGTACTAGGTAAATGCGAATAATTGAAATGATTAATTGTATCGTGGTCAAAATGTGTAAGCGTCAAAACGTTCAAAATATTATCATCGGCACAATGCAAAAGTGACAAAATTGACAATATTTTAACATTTAATACTCTTTTTGGATTTTTGCACGTTATTACTATTAAGCCGCGGGGAGCCGATGGATGCAGGAGGCGAGCAGCCGCTCTAAGTGGCGCTCCCTGAGGGACACCTATGTTCAGCAGTGGACGTCTTCAGGCTGTTAATTATGATGATGATGACTATTAACGTGCAAAAATCCAAACATTACGGCATTCTGAAACGTGGACATTTTAATATACGCTAACATTTGTATGTTGTATATAGTGTACCTTCATTGTGTAACATACAGAGCAGACTAAAATTACAATCGCGCCCTTACGATTACGTAAAGCCTTAGACGAAAGTATATCATAGGTATTCATGGAAAAGCAAGAGCTTATATCACTAATGTCAAGACAAAACCTTTTAGGTTATCAGCGTAAGTAAACCATACTTTACAAGTTTTATTCTGAAATGTGAAAACTTCCTTAAACGCGCTTGAGTTCCTAAAAATGTTCTTCTTCGTTTAATGATTTTCTATTGCTTTTTAACACTATGAAAAGGTATCTGCTATTTTTATTAAGGTTTTTCTTTCAATATTACAACGGTCTTTAAAAAAGTGTTATTCAAAAGAATAAAATAAATAAAAGAGTCACGAAATACCGCGCGCTGCTGCATGAAAATTGGACAAAAATTGTGTAATAAACGTAAAATGATGCAACGTAAAGGCGCGCGCACACTGACGCGCGACGGCCGCGGCCCGACGCAGCCGCGTGAAAACAACCGAACGTTTACAAACTGCAATTGTTTTTATTGTGATTGCTCTCTTGTTACTGCGTATAATGACCGCGTGCGGTTACGTACTACGTTTTAAACCGTAGCGGGTTTTCCGTAATAGTAACTAAGCTAAGTAATAATAAATTAAAATGCCTGAGATATTGACCTAATCAGTATAATAATTATCGCAGCAGCACTATTATTGGACTAGAGTTAATTACTACCTACTTAGTATGAAAACTTTGTGATGGATAACTTAGCTGCAAATGACATAATAAAAACACCCAAATTCTGTAATAATTTAAAAAATCTGGCATGGTCTTTCTGTTCCATTTTTCTTAAGCAGGTATTATTTGATAAAGCTGTACATCTACATTCATTGATTAAACTGTGACTTTTACAGCAGTAGGAATATAAAAAAAATTGTTTCGGTCTCGCACAGTGACAAAAAATTTTTTAGCTACGTTCACAAACTTTATAAGAATTAGGCAGTAAACTCTATGTGTAAGTACCTACAAGGACACTAAAAAATATGTTTCAAAACTTAGTAAGTATAATATAAACGCAGACTCGTAGCTTCGCCTGCACTAATACGATTGGAATATCACAAGGTTGACAGGTTATTCGACAGTTGGCGTTGTCGCACGTTGCAGCGACAACGCCAATATACTATCACAGACAAATAATGTCTTACTGTTGCATGTTCATAGCAAAAGAAGACAATGTTTCTCAAGTCGACATCAGTGTTATCCCACAGATTAGAGAAATAAAAAATCTTGGTATTTTCCCCTTTTTTATTGTATGTATCCAAACATTCTAAATTCAAGCAAACAAATTGACAGGATAAACTTGTCTCACTTCGTTACTTTCCTTTCAAAAGAGATCGTTTCCAGTAATCAGCGGAACGCTAAATGGCAATTAGCGTTCTGAGAGCTAGTTTAAGATTTTCAATAATGAAATCTCGCTGAAATCAGACTGGGTCAAGTTCAGACTCATTTCAACTAAAAGCTCCACTTCAGGATAAGAAATTCTACGTAGAATTAATGTAGGTTTTGATTTTAGAACTTCTATTAAAATTAATTACTGAATACAACCATCTACGGGCCTGCTTCTGTCTGTTCCACCCCTCAGTTCCTTGAGCTGCTTAAGGGAATATCCAGGGAATGGCCAGCAGCATTTCCGGTACCTTAAAATCTTCTTTCACTACCAACGCCAGCCATAGGGGCATGTTGCCAAAGTCCATGCGCTTAGTAGCCACCGTCTTAAAAAACATGCCTAAATAAAATTTACATTTTCTTATTTTTTTTTATGAGAATGAATGACGTGACGAGCTGGTCGTTCACCTGATGTTAAGCAATACGGCCGCCCATAACAGTTACAGTGTCACTCGGAACTTTAAAATAATAGTTTCGCGTGACACAGCACTGCGCACGTCATCCTGAGACATCACACAGTCTAGTAATCAGATTACTACACTGTGTAATCAGGTCATAAAGTCTCATTTGCCCAGTAATTTCACTAGCTATAATGCCCTTCAAACCGGAACACAGTAGTGCTTGCACACTACTGCTTGGCGGCAGAGTAACTGGCAAAGCGGTGGTACCTACCTAGACGAACTTTGCAGAAAAGTCCTACCACCTAGTGCTAGTTATTGGATTGCTTCTTCTATAAAAATTAACGGGATGTCAATAACATATCCCCCCTCACCTCCCTCCCTTTCCCTTCATTCCCACCTGTTGACTCCCACTCCCATCCACCTTCCGTGTAGGGGAAAGAAGTATACAATAGCATCGGAGACCCACACTACGCATTATTCCCACTCAATCCCAATTCCCACTCCCACACTTCAATACCAAGCGTGGCGATTATGGTAATCCCCCCATGATGCTTGCACTTATGTTCAGTAGTACTTCAAACACTACCTTGTATGCATGCAAGCAGTTATTATATAGGTGTGTTGTTTTACGTGTGTTGATGTGTCGGACACACATTTTCATCATCATTATCATTAACTGCCTGAAGATGTCCACTGCTGAACATAGGCCTCTAGGTAGCGCCACTTTGAGCGGCTGCTCGCTTTCTGCATCTATCGGCTCCCCGCGGCTTTCACCAGATCGTCGGTCCACCTAGTAGGGGGCCGGCCTACGCTGCGTCTTCCGGTTCGTAGTTGCCACTGAAGAACCTTTCTACCCCATCGGTTGTTAGTTCTAAGAGCGATATGGCCTGCCCATTGCCTGCCATTTCAACTTGCTAATCCTAAGAGCTATATTGGTTACTTTAGTCTTCCTTGCGGATCTTCTCATACATCACACACACATCTTAATAGACTTCAATTGTCTGTCTGAAACCCTGAGACCCTATTGCGAATGGAAATATTCATGGCTCCGAAGTGGGAGTAATCTAAGAGATAATGAGCGGAGTCGAGATAGCCAATTAAAATGATTGCGCGCTCTCCGCAACTTCGAGATGCGAGTTTGAGTTAGTGGACGTGAAGTTGCTTCCAAACTTGTCTTGAATGCTGGCTGAAACTTGATTGGAAGTCCATAGTTTTGGTTTGTTAACTATTATTAAAAAGTACTAATAGTAATGTAAAGAATTATAACTATAATAGGGTGTTGCTTAGCATCCTCTCTATATTTCTAGGGCTCATTGTATATAATGCATATAACGATCATTTAATACTGTGATTCAAATCGCACACTTATGTATTATACATTTATTTTATGCTGAAACACTAGTAGCCCCGGAAAGGAACGCCTTAGACATTCTGAATTCACAATTTTTACATAACTTATCTTGTGTTTTAAATGAGTCACATAAACGTATGGTTTTATTTTTAGTTTTTTTTTCAAAGTATAAATTTTAAGTATATAATTTTTCATTAATTCTTGTTGTATAAGTGCAGTAGCGGGAAGTTGATGGATGCAGGGGGCGAGCAGCCGCACAAAGTAGCGCTCTCTGGGGGAAGCCTATGTTAATTATGATGATAGTGATGACTTCGAATACAAGCAAAAACTCATCATCATCATCTTCATCATGAACAGCCTGAAGAGATCCACTGCTGAACATAGGCCTCCCTCAGAGAGCACCACCTTGACTGGCTGCTCGCATCCTGCATCCATCGGCTCCTAGCGAAAAAATAGCGCTACTTTATCAAAACATACCACAGTATTATAATTACTGTACTGTTTTGTAATGAATAGGAAGCATAGGTATTATAATACAAGTAAATGAAGAGGTTGTAGCTCACCGCAATAAGCGCTGGCAACTTGTTCGCTACCAAAACTGGAACATTATTTCAATGCATTCAGAGCGCTCTTAGACTAGGGAGGGGAAAGGAATAATACAATAGTACTAACAGATTATTGAATTAAATTTTTATAATAATAATTGTTTAAATTTTATATGTAACTATTCAATAAGGAGCTTAACGCCGCATTGCATAGTGATGCAAAATAAAAATAATGATCGATAAAAATAAGCTTTAGCACTTTTACACTCGCTGTAAAGGTCATGTTGCGATAAACTAAATTTTTAATGATTTTGATATAAGTTCTCGTTTTTACTATTGAAAAGCGGTAGCACTGATATCAAAACTTTTATGATGCCTTTTCTTCTTATTATTATTTTCTTTGGTGTTGCACGAGAACATCCAGATCAATGCAAAAATTTTGACCAGGGTCTCACCTGGTGGTAAGTGATGACGCGTTCGACGATAGAGCATGCTTACCTAGAAGATACTGGTTCACTCTAGACTTAAAAACTCCCAGATTATATTTGTCAGAAAACAATGACGCTGGTAAGTAGAATAGTTTACAATAAACAACGTATAATAATTACATTATTATAGCGTTATAAGTATTTTAGGCTCGTACGGCTCTAGGTATAAATATACCACATCCCTAGTTTATTGCACAAGCGCGTAATGAGCGAGTCGAGAACTTTCCTGACCGTTTGTAAAGCGCGCCGTTTATTCACAACACTACGTGAAAGCAACCGTTTTGTGTTCAATGAATGAGCCTGAATAGGTGTGACCGCATTCGTGATAAAATAAAAAAAGGCTACAAGACACACTAACTTAAAAACTAAACATATTATATTTTAGCTATAGAAACAGAAGAAACCTTCGGCCAAAATTATTGTCATTTCATTATGTAGTATCGTGGAATGTCATCAAATCTGATATTCAAAAAACATATCCCAAAATTGCACGAGCAATTCCTAAAAGATCTTTTAACGGGTTGGAAGCTAAAGCGTGTACTAAAAAATAATTGCGGGGAGCCAATGGATGTAGGAAGCGAGAAGCCGCTCAAAGTGGTGCTCTCTGCGGGAGGCCTACTTAAATGCGTAGTGAGTAGTGGACGTTTTCAGGCTGTTGATGATGATGATGATGAAAACATGATTTGTACTAACGAAATTCAAACGTCTGACTTTGATAGCCTGTGGTCTAAATATATGATCTAAATCGTACCAATTGTATTTATTGCTTAATTAAATACAATGTTCGAATCTTCATTAACGCAACTATTCTCTCCTAATTTTCTGATAAACTTGAGTGTTTTAATAGCTCTCTGAACTTTGTACTAAAAGAAATGGAGTCATTGCCTTTAACAAAACATAACTTTTGTATTCGTATCATTACCTATTTTGTTGGCAACATGTACATTGTTGTCAACGAAATTATAATGATAAGCTTCTATTTATAATCCTGCGAACCTGAGACGTTACCGAATTCGTCAAGGTTGATAACACAGTCATGAGGCAGTCACAGTGCATAGTGGATAGGAACAGAAGTCCTTCTCGGTACGATCGCGTGCTTGTTTGTATTGCTGCGCTTGATTTCGTGAGACTCTA
This sequence comes from Ennomos erosarius, assembly GCA_963580505.1. Lineage (NCBI taxonomy): Eukaryota > Metazoa > Arthropoda > Insecta > Lepidoptera > Geometridae > Ennomos > Ennomos erosarius. The sequence goes on from OY756987.1 coordinate 13,431,310, forward strand.
AATTGTATTGATTTGACACATTATACGCATAATTGGAATGAAACATTTCAAAATTCGTCAATGGATTTTGTGAATTGAATTAAGCTACGATTTTGACAAATAGGCCAGCGTAAGGTTTAACTAATTCACTGTTAGCAAAATTTACGTACCTCTCTTTTTTTTTTTCAACATAAGTGGACGTCGATATTATCTGAAGTACCCTCGTACATTAGTCGTACATTAGGTAGGTATGTTACAGATATACTTACGATAGCATTTTTGATTATGCTGCATGTTATTTAAATAAACTTCTTGGACTTCTTTTGTTTCATTATTTCTTTCCATTTCGTATATTTACCTGTCTTGTACTTCACTTACTTCTTATACTTAGCTATGTTAACTTCCGTCTCCAAGACACCTCTGCGACGAGATACGAAATGTACGAATGTTACGAGACGTGTACAAATTGGTACGTTGAATTGCCGCCTTCCGTGTAAGTCATTTGACAATATAAACCCCTTTGTGTTTGCGTACAAATGCCTTGTCTCTGTAGATTTGATGGATGTACAGCCTGATATTTTAAATAATGTGTTTATATTTTTTTATTTTAATAAAGCTTTAATTGTATTAACCTTTTAGACTCACTCAGCGTGGGCTAGACCTCTTCTAGGTGGACCGAAGACCTTGTCGGAATCGTGGGGAGTCGGTGGATGCAGGAGGCAAGCAGCTGCTACATATTAACTGCTATTTCATGCGAATAAGCAAGCCAAGCATGCGTTTTAAGTTCCCACTTGAGTGCGCTAAAACACACTACGCGTGTTTTCATCGTTTTCTATACAGCAGTACGGGCAAAACACATCTACTGTGTTGTTTCTGTAGTAATGTGAAACACAGAGAACCTCTTCATTTTCTGTATATTTTCTTCTACAAATATTCAGTACAAATTTAGCACACAATAAACGAACAGGAGTAATAATACGTCTTGACGCTTCAGCTGCTCAATCAGAATTGATTGCTTTTTGGACCTTGTTGTCCATCCAAAACTTTCCCCCTAAAACTCAATATTATTCTACCGGAACTACCAAGGCAGCCATCACGATTGGCTGATGGTTCAGCGGACGCTCCTTCCGCCAGTGTGGCCAACCAAAATGGTATTTTTGAACAGTCTACCAACCTCTCAATATTAAAAAGTGCACGAGAGCGTTCCGCACGCGGTGGTTGCAGTCTCGCGGCACACCGGGACTTTCGTTTACTACGCCGACGATGAGGAAGACGCCATCAGCCGTTTCGTGCAGCGTGCGATGGCTGCATCACCGAGGGCCATCCGCGAGTACAACTTGCAGATGGCCATCAAAGATCGAAACGTGGCGGTAACAGAAGTCCTGGTCCGGGAGAAGGCGGATTAACAACGACATGTACGAGCGGGATCATTGACGGACTCAAAAGAGCCTGTCAATTATCCCGCTCGTATGAAGAAAATAGTACTAGAATGTAAATGATTATTGTGTGTACACCGGGAGCACTCACGCTCACTAAAAAGCTTCTTCTTGCGGCGGCGTCGTGCGTCGGGTCGTCCTCTTCCCTCAAAAATGGTTGAGGAGGGCGATGGCTGGCGCATGCGTCAAGCTCGTGAACGGGCGCTGCTTGCGGGAGCTGGTCTGCTCGCGGTGTATGCACAAATCGGAAAAAAAACAAAACGAAAAAAAAAAAACATAAAAAAAAATAAAAAAAAAAAAATAGGTTAAGTACTTAATTGTCCTCTCTAGTATAATATTTTGTTCAATAAAATAAAATAAAAATATAACAATAAGTGATAAGCTAACAAAGAGCACGGACCCAGGTGTCTGTGGTAAAGCAGATTTAAAAAAAAAAAAAAAAAAAATATTAAAAAGTGAGAATAAATTCAAAGAGAATATAATCACTTCGTTAATAAATTATGAGATTCACAACAGTAAGTACCAACCACAGATTAGAGAAAAAAAATCTACTAGTACCAACCATCAACATAGAATCAGAATGGACGGCGGACATTCACAAAATGCATGTCCATTTTCTGTTGGTGTGAGTATCTAAATATGCATTAGTATTTACTGTTAATAAAATAAAGAAAATTAGATAGTAGAACCAGAAGACGCAGCGTAGGCCAGCCCCCACTCGGTGGACCGATGATCTGGTGAAAACCACGGGGAGCCGATGGATGCCGGAGGCGAGTGGCCGCTCAAGGTGGCCCTCTATGGGGGAGGCCTACGTTCAGCAGCGGAGCAGTGGTGGTTAGTTTTATGTATTGATAAGTCCGTCCTACCTAGCCTTATCATACCATACCTATGAGTTATGACCTACTTGTTCTTAGGTATGCCACCTACCTATAAATACCTACTCTATGATTCCCTAATGTTTTTTGACTTATACCTAAAATGACAACATCAATAAAATCCCCTACCTAGTCTGTGGGACCCACATTCTCACTGGGGGTTGACGAACAAATTACTTTAAATTTATTAGCAAAGAAACATAACTTTAGACGTAGTCTTTCGGTGATCCACGCGTGAGATTTGCAAAAGGATCCCCGCCACGGAGATCAGGCCAGGACAAAGAAGACCTGGTGGATCCCGGGTGGTCGGTCAGCCGAGGAACGCCCGGGTGCACAGTGGGCAGCTGCGGAGTGTGGAGTGTCCTTGTGTCCTTCAGCCCAGGAATACATGCTGCGCGCCTCAGCTCGCTGTTGGCTTTTGACTAGACCCAGCCTAGGAGTGCCTGGTGGGGCGGGGGGCAGCTGCGCAAAGAGTGGTCCTGGGTTGCAGTGAAGTGGCAGTGAGTGGTTTTTTTTTGTGTACTAGATAACGAAATATATTGTCTGCTATACGTTATAACGGCCAAAATTATTAATTTATTAACCAGTGCTATAAAATATTCATTAAAAATCACAAGTACGATAAATAAGTCAATGAAGACGTAGAACATACCCATGACCTAAGTGAAAAGTTGGTATAAAGAATCGCAAAAAAACAAACAATATTTCAGCTGAACTATTTCTTGAAGGCATATTGATGAATGTCTACTGATTTTTTTAAAAAGATTTATGAATATAGTTGCCTTTTTGAAAACATTGTTTTAATTTCGCCCAGAATATGAGCGATTAAAAAACTATATAGCTTTAGGGTTCAAAATAATCATAGACGACGGAAACAATTTCATTTTCCAAGTCCTACTTTACAAATGCTCCTCTGGTTTTATGAATTCAACAGCATATTACAACCGAGGTCGTTTTCCAGGGTTGTCAACAATGAGAACCGACCCAGTTTCAAGCGGCCGCCTTTGTCTCCCATCAAATAATATCAACATTTGTCGACATGATGCGTTGAGAAACGCCATGGGGTTGGAAAGCGAGCTGGGAGCTATTTACATGTGTTATGATGATGTATGTTTTAATGCTACGTTATGAATTATTTGTGGTTAGCGCTGAGCTAAATAAGCAATGGTATTTGCAGGATCGGGGTGTGGTATTGTTTTCTATGTAACACAAATTCTACTTTAAAGTATAAAAGTTAATTGCAATTTGATTTATTTGGTTTTTATCGCTCTAATACAGGGAGTTGTTTAAAAACAAAGGAAAACTCATAAATCTTATTATCTTGTGTAAATTCAGGGCGGATCAGCTAGTCTTTCAATAAATATTTTCAATCTTTTCACGTAAGAGCAATGGACATTAAAATTTTTAGGCTTCCTAAAAGATCCAGACTTGTCATGATTAGTGGTCTATTAAGGTCATCGTGAAAACCCTACTTGTTTTAATGGGTTAGGGTCATATCGTCTGGGTTGTTATAGAGTCAAGTTGAGCAAAGTCTGGACTGCAGAATTGTCATATTTTTTATTTTAATATCTTTCAATTTGGAACACAAAAATATCCCGCACTGTCAAGTTGCTATAAATTAAAAAAATAATTACATGTTAATAACATACAGTAACAATAATAATATTTTTTATCCACTACCATAAGTGAATTAAAGACTTACTTTTTCCTAGTTCCTCGCTGTAATTAAAATCACTGCAGTACTATATACAGTGATCCATCCGAAAGGATCACTCCACCGTACCGCGACCATTATCTGTAACCATCGAGGTGGCGAGGTGGTCGGAGGATCCAACGTCATTCGCTTTAATTAAAAATGCGCGCTCTAGTTGTTAGCGCTGCTGGTTGGTAGAGACGTGACGGTCTGGTATTAGCCGGTGGCTATAGCGGGTCCGGCTTATTTCCGGTCACTTTTTGATTCATATTGGTACATGAAATATATAATGTCTAACTGATCGATAACCAGTAACGTGGTCAAACCCTCCGCTACATTCTCTTGGTCAGAACCGCGGGTAGCTGATGAATGAGGAAGGCAGGCATCCACTCAGAGTGGCGCCCTGTTGGGGGTTGGGTTTTCAGCCAGATGATAATGATGACTGTATCTAATATGAAAATCTAATAATTATTTACCAATATTGATTAAAACCAAACAATTAAGATTGCAGTATATGTACGAGATTTTTTTTATGAGAATGAATGACGTGATGAGGTAGTCGACGAGTCATGAAAATAATTATATACCTATTTGATACATACCATATGCATCATATGCTGAGTCGGGACCTGGGTCATGACATCACACAACCTTACATTTTTATCTTTTGTTTCTCTAGTGTAAATTTTAGTGTATGTTTCCTATAATGTAATGTTGTGTGATGTCCTGAATAAATGTTATTTTCTTTTCTTTCTTTCTTCTATACCTCTTATAAGTGTGATCCACAGAGCTTTGAAAAAAATGACGCTTTGCACCTAGACGAAGAGTTTTTTTTTGCTCTATGGTTTGATAATCTGAAAAAACAGTGTTATCACGGAGACGTCATTGTGATTCCAGAAACATACAACATTCCATCACTATCCGACTAGATGTTTCGGATGACGAAATCTTTTCTGTAATTAATACAAACCAGGCAGGTAATGTTGTTGAAAATGCCACATAAAATTATAAAAAAGAAGATTTTTGTAGTTGCGACTTATTGACATAATTATATACCTAGTCACTACTCTGCCAGATGGAAAATATAACTGAGTACATACCCTTTTAAGATGTTATGTCTTTGACGCTAGGGTCATCAAAAAAAAGTACATATGAGTGGCAGTTCTCAAATTTCAGTTCTTATTGGGGTCAAGCTTTTCTTTTTTTTGAGGTCAGGGTAAATATCTCGCCAGCACCATAAAGCCTAGCTTTAAACGACACAGACATAAAATCACAAATCCATCCATGCATATTAAGGCACGTCCCCACGGTCAGCACTTTTCCGCATTTGCCTCACAAAGCGTCGACTGAATATGCATCCGTCATTTTGTTCCTATCCGATCAGCATTGATTGATCCGAGATATTCATGTTCTGCTGTTTAGTAGGGGAATATGCATGGGGAATTTATTCGGGAGATAAACTGTATTTAAGTAATAGAAGAGTTCTGGTCTAGCTGTAGAAGGTTTTTGTCTTCAAACCTTACGCTTATATTTCGGCAATATCTACATTAATTTTTTCTTTTTTTTTTACGGGAAATATGCCTTTATTACTCAAGCTAACTACTACAATAATAAAAACTAAACTAAACTAAACTAAAACTAACTACACTACACACTAACTAGCTACACTATACCTACTACAAAGAACATATGGAATGTATAATAGACCGCGATGACCTATAGACAGTCCAAATGCTCCAGCCCACTGCCGGTAGGTAGCGTACCCAACATGCTGGCAGCATTGCCTCGTTGAATTGCAATGCTGATGCGAATTTTTTTTTCTCATATTTGAAACACTTTTTTTTCGCTCGTTGAGGACCGAATACTCAATGTTCCTGCCTAATATTGTCAAAATTGGTTAATAGATGACACCATAGCAAAATTTCCCGCTTTTTGAGGAAAACTCAGAAAAAATCCTAAATTTGTACAACCTGCAGCCCTACCGTGCAAGCATTCTGGTAATGATCATCACCTGCCATCCTGCTTGCACCAATGTACAAGCTCTTGAGTGCGAGCAAGAGAGAACACGATTACGATTGCCACCAGGCTTACGCGGTAAGGCCACTGTATTTCGAGATTCACGAGTCACGATTCCTTGAAAATGTGACCTGTATGAGAGTACGTACTTCTGGACAGACGATAGCAGAAAAGGCGGGTTAAAGCAGAGACACCATCATTGAAAGGTACTAAGTACTGCTCTTATCACGCGGCACATACAACAACTTCTGAGTATTTTATAAAAGGGTGGCCATAATTGACAGGGCTATTTATTATACTCCGTCTTACAAGTAATTAATGTTTTTTAATACGATAAATATATAGATCGATAATGGGCAAGATAAAATCCTGACAAATGATTCTAAAAGGCCATTAAATATGATTATCAAACTCACCAAACCCTGCTTCTAAAAAGATACAGATGGAGGCAATAAAGGCAAACCGTCATAAAGTTCAACAACATCTCGAAAAATGAAATTCCCAAACATCAACACATCGGAAAAGGGTCTGGGTATCTATCTGAGAGAGCCAAAGGTACGAGGGGGTCCGGTACTCAAGTGGGGGGCCATCAAAAACACATGTCCTGTAACGGTGCCTATCGGTGACTTCGGCGGAATCTTTCAATCGTTATCTTTTATTCGTCACTGATACCCGCGTGATGGAGTCCAAGGGATGAGCGGAAAAAGGGGAAAGGAAGAAAGGTTTTGACCTTGTGGTCTCAACGTAAAAATAGGAGCACCCTATTTCTCAACCTGAATGTAATTGAATTCATTAGCATCCTTTGAAACTAGGGACCTACTCCTGCCGGGCTAGCATGGATGGTAGACAAAATTGTATTTCCGTGTTTTATGTCAAATTCTTCATACAGTTTACTTATCAAGTGGAGTAAAACAGGGGAAAGATAATATTGTCTACCGTCCGTGCGAACCCTGCTGATACCGGTCACATGTGGACCAACATTTTTGAATTCTAACACATCGGTTTGGTAATAATAATAACTCCAAAAATTAGAATAACTTACTTAATCAAATGGTACAAAAGAAAATTTAATTAAAAAATGAAGTTCTGTTTTTAATTAGTACATTCACGGTATAAAAACGTTTAAATGTATCAAAATCATCCGTGCCAACTGCGTTAGGCGCCGCGGAAATCTTCAAAATTTTCAATAAAAATGAAATAATTTACGCTCTTTACTCTTTAATGATCATCTATAAATGATGTACTACCATGGGCCCAATTTATGCTAATGAATTAAATTACATCCTGTAGTGTTTTTTTTCCTTCCTATTGCTAGAGTGCCCAATTGAAATTAAGCATTCTAATTATATTACAATCTAGCCATCTATTTGGCTAATGAGTAATTTTACTTTAACTTAAACTTCTAATACAATAATTGTCTAAGAATGTGTCCAATAACACGTTTCTTATTGTCTCTATTAAGGTGAAGACACATTGTTCTTGTGTTCTTTTTAAGTAGCACTTACACTGCACCACATTAGACTATCACATAATTTAAACTTATATATAATTTATATTACAAGCTAGTAAACACACTTTTTGTTAAATATTAATAGCGGTTAATTTGTGTAATCCTGTTTTTCCTTCTTTTAAGTCTGTAAATTTGTTACTGAATATTGTATTGTTAACGCTGTTGGATTACCTTAATAAATAAATAAATGAATAAATAAATAAACTTTAACACTAACTAAACTAACTCAAACGGTTTTATTCTTTTTAGTCTTCTCACTAGATTCGTGTGGTCGAGGAGCTGGATAGCCTCAACATTCACATGATGGTGAAGTCTATGTTGATGACTTTCTGCATACTTTTTAATAATATTGTGGACAAACTCTATTTTAAGGTCCCCATGGAGGTCGTCGTTTCGTATATACCAGGGTGCATTGACAATTTCCCGTAGCACTTTATTCTGGAACCGCTGAATGGTCAATATATTGCTCTGTTTGGTACAACCCCACAGCTGTATACCATAAATCCAAACTGGCATTAGGACTTGCTTGTATAATAACAATTTGTTCTGTAACGACAGAGTAGAGTGTCTTCCAATCAGCCAATACATTTTTTTATAACGTAAATCAAGTTCTTCTTTCTTTTTCTTGACGTGAGCTTTCCAGCGGAGCTTCACATCAAGAGTCATCCTGTAGTGTGTGCCGTAAAAGCCGGTAAGGGATATAGGTATCAAGGTAGTGTGCAGCAGCTTCCTTTGGCCTGCACTATAATCACAGCCGAGACGCCTACCAAAGGTGGTGATGATGGCCCTTTCCAATGACTGGCATTTTTTATTGATATTTATTATTCAGTCGCTGAAGATGTGTGACTTGAAACAGACAACGTGTCACTTTTATACATCATGGAACTATTGGTCACGCGTGAATTAGAACTTGGATTTCAGAAGACCTCTAGAACTGAGCACTGATCAAATCCTGAGCCTCGTTCTGAAATCCGGGTTTAATTTTAGTGGGAACGTCCGTACATAGAAGTATTATCAGTCGTGAACCAGAGTTTAGATCTCAGATGAACTGTAGAATTGCGTACTGATCAAAGCCTGAGCAATCTGTGATTTGGCTCTTATTTTGGTGGAAATAGGATGAAGCTTACTCATCATCATAATCATAATCATCATCAGCCAGAAGACGTCCACTGCTGAATGTAGGCCTCTCCCAGAGAGCGCCACTTTGAGTGGCTGCTCGCCTCCTGCATCCATCGGCTGCCCGTAGTTTTCACCAGATCCTTGGTCCACTTAGTGGGGGGCCGGCCTACGATGCGTCACCACTCGAAAACCTCTCTTACCCATCAGGTTACTCAATATAAATGGATTTTAAAGTATCTTCTATAACTTAGGTCGTATCATCAGGCGTGCCAAGAACCGTTCAGGGAATTTATAGCGGTTACCTACCGCGCATCTGCGAGAGATTTATGAAATGGCGGTCGTCGGCGACACTCGCAACTTACACTTTTTGCGACCATTGCCGAGACGCATTCACACTCACCGCCGGGAGGTAGGGACTATCTCTGTCAGAGAAGACAGAATTAGAGAAGAGACAAGCTATTGTTTTAAATGAATAATTATAATACGATGCAACTTAATTTGTTTGTTAGGATTTGGATCGTTGTAACAACGATTAAAAAGTTCGTTTAAAAAAATACCTAATGGTACATTATAGCTGTTAAACACAGGCCTCCTCCACAGAGTGCCACCTTGAGCAGCTGCTTCCCACTTGCATCCATCGGCTCTCCGCAATCTTACTACTTCTAAAATAAAATGCATATTTTCACGTAAAAACACAAAGTGACCCCTTTGTACAGTAGGTATGCCCCGTCACTACTCGATGTGACAGTGATAAAACGGAGTTGCTGATAGAGGACCGGGGATGGCCGCGGAGTGACACGTAAAGTAGAGTGGAGCGAAGTGGAGCGGAGTGAAGCGGACAGGGTCACTAGGTGTGAAGTCACTACTGCCCACTTACTTACCTTATAATATATTCCTACATTTACCTTTACAAAAAATGGGATAAAAGGTATTCAATATTTTATTTTATTGCACTTGCCAGATGACAGAAATACCATCCAGGTTTGTCCGTGGACCGAAAATTTGGTGAAAAACTAAAGGTTTATGAACAATCCTAAGTATCAATAAAAAATAAAAATAAAAATCATAAACATAAGAAGTTATAACTTTTAATCTGATAAAAAAACTTTTTTTTCAAATTTTTTTTTATGAGAATGTATGACGTGGCGAGCTTGTCGTTTACCTGATGTTAAGCCGCCCATAACAGTTGCAGTGTCACTGTTGTCACTCGGAACTTTAAAATAATAAAGTTTCGCGTGACACTGCGCATGTCATCCTGAGACATTACACAGCCTAGTAATCAGATTACTACACTTAAGTCTCATTTGCCCAATGTTAAATAACCTCATATTTTGTTCTTATAAATGATGCATTGGAACTATTATACAGTTTAGTTACCCACGGTAACTACTTTTATTTTGTACCTACAACTGAATCAGCTTGTGAAGCCTCAAATCACAAATAGAAACAATTTACGCGCCCTTTTATAGAGTTAGGATAGAGATTCTAAGGTATTCTGTATACAGACTAATCTATTACTGCCCCTAGTGAATAGAAAACTTTTGTTAACAGTTGTCCTACCTCTACTAAACTGTGGCATCACGTAGACGAGTAGTGCTAGAAAAGATAAATGGATTATGTTGATAGCAGTTTTTGTGCGAAGTTGGATGGTTTCCGGCCCGGCCGGCATGGCTGATTGTTATGGATATTAGAGCTTTATTCACACTTATCGCGCTTTTTCATAACAACTAGATTAAAGTTATGATTTATTTGTATTTGCAGGATTGTTTGGTAGGAAGCTAGATGTCTGTACGTTCAAAACATAAAAAGAGAAGAGAGTCAAACAAAGGCCTAAAACTCCATTATAGTTCTTATAAGCCAAGGTTTACTTTGTCTCTGAAGTTACTAGCGGTTCTCAAGAAACTTTCAGTTGTAATTTTGATTACAGATGACTTGAGATTATTGGAATTATTAGAAAGCTAAGTTTTTACTATTTTTATATTGACTTGTACATAAAGAATTGATTAATAATAAGAAACGGAATTAGTAATGAGAAAGAAAGAAGAAATAAACCTATTTTTCCTATCAGCGTCATCAGTAGATAGATAGATAGATAGATAAACACTTTATTGCACACACTAAATAATAATACAATTGTTTTTAGGATTATAACAAGTTTTACAGAAACGTGTAACAATGGGCGACCTTATCGCTAAAAGCGATCTCTTCCAGGCACTAGGTGATAAGTAACATAAAAAACAACACAGATTTTCACCCCCAATACTAATAATTGCCCTTTAGGTGCTACAGGAATATTCTAGAACTGTTAGCTCTTTCTCAAAATTAAAGGCTTGTGGTGACATAAAGAACAGTAGCTAAACATTAAGTAGATCTTAACTGACAGCTCCGATAGGTTACAGCTAATCCACCGAATAAATAGCATCCGACTCGATCAGCCGATCTTATCGGACCGGCGTTATCGACTCGGTAACGACTTCGATGATCGTTTCACTAATGCTTTTGATTCGAGTCGGAATCGGTTAGTTAGTTTAGTTGACCAGTTATCACGATATAACTTATGAGGACTTAAGATCGTTAAATTATCATAAACTAGTAGCAAACCAGAACGATCGGTGAGGAAAATGATGATTACGACACAATCACAATCACAATCACAATCACAATCACAATCACAATCACAATCACAATCACAATCACAATCACAATCACAATCACAATCACAATCACAATCACAATCTGGTCCATGATTCTGGTGGTTATAATATAACCACCAGAATTTCTGGTGGTTATAATATAACTACCAGAATGCGACCACAAAAGGAAGGCAACAAATGAGCGTTCAGTATTTTTAAGTTGACATGAGTTTATGCTTAACAAACGTACGAGGAACCAGGGGGAAGTGATCCCATGTCCTATCCTTCACCTTTTACCACCAAATTATAGGGTTGCCAGTAGTTAGTATAAACGTACATAAACACATTAAATTTTTTTTATGAATAGAATAGCATACTTTTATTAATATTATGAAGCACCTCAACATATTAAGCGTATTCCCACGACTATAACTCACCTAACACTGTGAAGGTCAGTGACGCTGTAAAGGTCAAAAGAAACCAAAAACAAAAGCCTTTTCAAAAAAAAAAACTATCACTCACCTGATGGTATGTGACGAAGTTGTCTAAGGTGGAGCACGTTTGCCCATGATCTTTAAAGTAATGTTGTGTCATGTCTTGATCAAATCAAAAGTAGGCATAGTCTTTTTAACTTTCAAAATGAAAATGACAATGTTTCAAGTTTTCATTCCAAGGAAGTGGCTTCGAATTCATAAAGCATTCATAACGATAAACTTGAAACGAGAAAACGAGACAATGTTTTATTCATCCCTCAACCGAAAGCTAACCGGTAAAAAATCACAGATTCTTCAGCTAGTAAATAATATTAACATTCTTTCACGATAAGGATGGGAGGAGAAAAATGGAACAAAATAGAACTTAACCAAAGCCTCTTTGTGTTATGGACTTATAAACCATTCGGTTTCTATTAGTTTTTACGCGACATACCCGAAACTACACCATAGATTTTAATAATATTATAAATGTCGTTGTGGTAAGCAGCCGCTCAAAGTGGCGCTCTGTGGGGGAGGCCTATGTTCAGCAGTGGACGTCTACAGACTGTTTATGATGATGATAAATGTCGATGCATCAAATCAACGAATCAGTTTATAGTTTTAATTAAAAAATACATATTAGTTAGTTTTTAATATGTAAGGTTTCAGAATTTTAACTATTTTATACAAGGTGACCTTGAATTGGTATATTATCCCGAAATGAGAGGACTGGGACCATGATACTCTACAAGTTGTGAGAGCCTTACTTGAAACTAGGTGTTTCCAAACCGCCATGGTAAAAAATAAATCCACTCGCATATATGCACATTCGATCGCTACGAGAGTTAACAAGATACTATAAATTCATTTCTAAGCTCGTTAAACTCATTTATGTTCAGTCTGTCAAGGACGAAGTTCAACCACCCAGCTGCGCTATGGCTATTTTCAAACGTAAACTTTACATGGCATTTCTTCAATGAAAAACTATTAATTTAGTAAAGTCGCAGAAGAAACATTGTCTACCTTGGGGTGTAGATTTACCCCTTTTTGGGATAACATACTAATTCAAGGTCACCTTGTATAGTTATTGTTGTTTTGCACATTGGTGATGTTGATGGATAAAGTGGCGATGCGGAAAAAACTAAAATAGTAGAGTTATAAGAAAATTCATACAATTTAGCCAAATGTTTATCAAACTAACATAAAAAAATCTGTATTTGTAAAGTCGGTAAAGTTGAGTCGGCAATAATCTCAGAACGTCGGTGTTTCATTGAGAACAGGTTTATATTAATATTAAAGCTCTAGATTCTCCGGAGGAAGATTTACATTAGGTATTTAAGTTTTATATTTACAATTGTATTGTATTGTGTTGTGTTGCGTTGTGTTGCGTTGCATTTCATTGCATTGTAATGTTTTGTATTGTGTTGTATTGGAAAGTCGCCTAAAAGTGAAAGCGGCCTAAGCTTAAAAAAGCCTTACCACTATAACCTCAACAATATTTTCTCATTCACGCGTTTGCCTTGTTGGACGGCCGGAAAGCTGCTATACAAATCATAAAATAATAAATAAATAAATAAATAAATATATCATGAACTATAATTTTGTTTTATTTTGATAGTAACATACCACAAACTAGCCTGAAAACTGCCACAGTTTCATATATTATAGTTGATAATAAATTGAACATAAACATCAACAAACGTTTATCCGATCCCTATCCCGAATCTCACATACCTGTGTCAATCGCCCTATATCAGATTGTTACATACTCATAGTCATTCTACAAATAAATATGTTAGGGGAAAATCAATCTTATTTCAATTGGATAAGGTGCATGTGTACTGTAAATGATGTTGCTGGCTTTAAGCTAGTTACCCACCTGTAATCGGCAACTATACTTTTTTACAGTACGTAAAGTTATAACATTTAACATTGTAAAATGTATAAAAAACGTGATACTAATGTTTTATGGTATTGCTATAGAATTTGAAATGTTGAAAACATTAGCACAGTAAGATAACCCTAGTCATATTCATTTTTTAATAGTTAATGCAAAAAATAATTGTTACCAACTAATAATTGTTAAAATAACAGTTCAGTTTTGGAGGAGGCAACAGGGGCATATGAAACATCAACCTCGTAAATTTTTTTTCGTGCTGTAGTGTGATAGCACACTCTACAGGTAGACTTCGGCTAAGCGCGACGGCAATAATTTCTTCAACTATCCAGTGTCGTCTTTCGGCTGATGTTTATAGCCAAGCTACTGGTCTCCACAACCGACGCAGTCATCCGTCAACTGATAAAACGAGTGTCACTGTCCGTGAACGCTACTCCAATAAAATACGCGTCGTAATTGGACATTGTTGTTGAATAATAAATCGCATTGGTTATTATTTTAATATCAATAGCTTTGATTGGTACGGATCTCAAGTTAATAAGGCAATTGATTGACTTGCCAGATACAGTACCACGATACTAAACCTTGGGCCGTACGGTGAGTTCTTAGCGCGATTCAAAATAGAGCCTGTATTGAATCACTTGTCAAAATTTTTATACAATAAAACAAAGCGCTGTTTTGAGTACGGACCCTGTTATATAGTTTTAAGTCATGCTTAAAATTGTAGGAATACAATGGAAAAAGTCTATTGGATTGTCAAAAAAAGCATTTTTATAACTCTGAAAATTTTAGAAAATTTTTGAATCTGTACATATCTGTATATTTACCGATTAATTTAATTATTTCGAAATGACCCAGAATGTCCCGTTCATAAACATTATTTTAGAAGTGTTAGCGACCATGACAGTTAAAAGCTATTGTATAGTTTGTAAGCATAGATAATCATCAAAATCATCACTAACATCCTGAAGACGTCCACTGCTGAAATAGGCCTCCCCCAGGGAGCGCCACTTTGAGCGACTGCTCACCTTCTGCATCCATCGGCTCCCCGCGGCTTTCACCAGATCGTAGGTCCAGGTATTGGGAGGCTGGCCTACGCTGCGGCTTCCAATTTGGTGCCACCATTCGAGAACCTTTCATCCCCATCGGTTGTCAGTTCTACGAGCGATTTGGTACAATAAAATACGCGTTTAAAAATTGCCACAATAGAGCACGACGCAGATCAATGATTTGTGTGAAAAGTGTATCGATTACATAAAACAATTTGCGTGTCGTTTTTATTCAACGGGCCCGATAGCTCAGTTGGTAGTAACCCTGCCTTCTGAACTGAGAGCTGCGTTCGATTCCTGCCTGGGACAAACATTTGTGTGATGAACATAGATGTTTGTTCTGCGTCTGGGTGTTATATTGTATTCTATGTATGTATTTACAAACAAAAATCTAATCTAAGTAATTATATCCGTTATCTGGTTCCCATAGTAATAGCTATGCTTAGTTTGGGGCCTAGATGGCGCTGTGTAAAATGTCCACACATAATTATTTACTATTTATTTTAGGGTTCTCAGTACGCCAGAAAAAATACAATAGGTTATCAGTTTTTTTTAGATCACAAGTTCGCTCTTAGTTCTGGGCGTGCTCTAAGGCTGACATTCAGAGACAATGCATCGAGTTTACTCCGATCGAACTCGCGTGAGTTCAAACTCCGGACACGGCGAGTAAACTCCGCGTTTTTAAATTCACAGTCGAGTTCTAACGTAAACTCCGCCCTCACTCCGCCGAGTAAACTCCGGCCATAGACAAGTGTAGTTTGACATTAGTGACTTGTCGACGTTGTCTTTTTTATTTGGCAGTATTATGCTAAAAAGGGAGAAAAAATAGCAAATATTGTATGAATAACTGAAACAGGAGATCAAATTTACTGGTGATCACAGATTAGAGAAAAAACTGGTGATAATTATATACTCTTTGAAGGAGACTTTAAAAAGCGCGCCATTTCTCTTTATTTGTTTTTTCTTTTATTATGATTATTATGAATGTTGTTATTTACCTAAATAATAAAAAAACGAGTGAAATTAAAACTTACAATGGAAATGGAAATAGCAATGGAAAATAAATCGTCTCTATAGTGTTCACAGTACTTGTTCACAAAATCTGAGGGAGCTAATAGCTCCATACATATAAATTCTAGAAACTAAATAAAAATAAATGCTTCATTTTAATAATAGAAAAGAACTATGGAGCCAACTTGCAAAGCATTGATGATTGCTTCATATGTGCATGGTAATAAAAGGTACCATATGAATTGATTTTCATTTAATAAACCTAGACCTACCTTTAATTTAAGATTAATTCTATATTATAGGTTAGGTACCTACTCACAAACAACTTAAAAAGGCATGGAATAATGTGAATGTGAAGACACAAGCCGGGGAAGCAAAATCTATAATACAACAAAGAAAAGAAAACACACAGGATCTGCCAGTAAATTACTATTAGATTTTTTTAATTGTTATTTTCATTATAAATAAATCTATGACCAAACTAATTTTATTTCGTAATTTATTCGTTTTATTCAATACTAAATACATTTCTTCACAAAAACCACATTAAAATGGATTTTAAGCAGCATTGTTTTTAAAAACATGCGTGATAATAAAGATGGCGGTGCCTGAGCACGGCTCGAGTCACCGATTTCGTGGCTCAGCCCGTCTCATGCTCAGATGAGCATATACTCGTACTCCATTATGCTAAACTCGACTGTGAATGCCAATTCGATCGAAGTACGATTCTAGACTCCAATTTTGACATAACGGAGTTTGAGTTCAAACTCGTACTCGTCTGTGAATGTCAGCCTAAATATTCAGTCTGAGTCTGATTCAACATTCTCTTTAAAATCTCTTTGTTACTGATTCAGTTTGAATTGAATTTGGAATATTTGAAAGCTAGTTTAATACAGTTAAAGAACTTACACTTAACTTGATTTGAACACATTTTTCAAACATTAAATACAACTGTTTGAAACCAACTCGTTAAAGAACAATCGACTTAATTTTAGTTCGAATAAGTCATCTATTTGAGTAATAAAATAACATATTAAAAAGTTGAGATGGATTATGATATAACTTTAAGCAAATTTATATTCGACTATAAATCAGTGGGTACTTTTTCATTATTTTCTATTTTGAACCATCGTAGCTAAATATCGTAGCATCGTAGCAACGTACCTGTCTCGTAGACTTAAGCTACAGCGTAGCAATCTACGAGCGACTTTGTTTCGTTTAGTCATTTACCGCGCTAATTAGATAGCTTTTAGCTTTCTGTGACTAAGCTATAAACTGAACTAGACGACAACAAAGTAAACTGTAAGCTTTGTGCTTTTAGATGGAGTATTTTTAAAGCTGCTTTATGTTGTTTTGTTTTTAATGTATTCTTGTAGCACTCACACAAGCTTGACCTGCTGGGCTACCACAAGCTAATACAAACCATCATGTTTCATGGCATTATTATTTCAAGGTTACAATAATATTGTTCGAATTTGTATCATGAACATATAAAGTATTCCTGCGTGTGAACGAGACGTCTACATTTTTATATGGCGTTATCACTGTCGCACGCCAGTGTCAACATGATGTAAAGGTATGGCATGACAGTTGTATTTGAGTGAACGATATAACGTGACGTCATCAAAACTGCTCTGGCTCTGCAACATTAAAGTATTCGTACTTTTATGTCATTGGTCAATGTATGATTGAAGTAATATTGAAGTAATAATGCTATAAGACGTTGTGGATGCCCCCCTGTTTTTACCGGATTGGCAAATTGGTATTGTGGTTCCCGTGGTCATTAAAAAAATTCCATCATCATCATCATCGTCTACTGCTGAAAATAGGCCTCCTCCAGAGAGCGCTACTTTGAGCGGCTGCCGCCTCCTGCATCCATCCCCACGGTTTTCACCAAAACGTCGGTCCACCTAGTGGAGGGCCAGCCTACGCTGCGTCTTCCGATTCGTGGTCACCACTCGAAAACCTTTCTCCCCCATCGGTTGTCGGTTCTACTAGCGATGTTGCCGGCCTATTGCCATTTCAACTTGCTAACTCTAACGAAGAGCTATAATATTGTATTTTAGTTCTCCTACGGATCTCCTCATTGCAGATTTTATCTCGCATGGAAACACCAAGTATACCTCTCTCCATTGCTCGTTGCGTGACTTCAAATGATAAACAGTGCAAACCTATATTCCAGTGAAATCAAAAAGAATTATAGTATTTAATTGGTTAAGGGGATTTCTGGACGTTTTAGCCCAAAAATACTCTTCCGGCAGGCAAAGAAGATGGAAAGGGGATTTCTGGATAAAAAAAATCCTAAAATCCCCTTCGCAGGGGATTGTCGAAGAGGAATTATGGAATAAGTCCCAAAAATCGCCTCAGCTCGTCTGTCAAAACACTAGTGATCATTGTCTGTGATCATGATTAACGGCCACGTCACTGACGCACGATGGCAACTGTCGCGCGCCTCATAAATCAGATGCCACTTCCCGGTCGTTCCCGGCGTGGCGGTACCATTGACTTGTTGTTTTATAGACTAAGCTTGGTAGTTCCTGGTAGAGTGCAAAGAGCGGAACAAAGAGGAGTTATAGGTAATTTTGTAATAAAAACTCATATTATATGTATGACTACTTGTTTAACCTTAAAAATTTATTAGTTTAATCTGATTAAAATATTTATTTTTGGTATTTCTTTGTATTTTTAATATTTTTATTACTTTGATAATACGTGATAAGTACTTGATTTCATATTATAATTTATTGAACAAATCTAATTTTACAGCATAATAATAATTATGCTGTCATAACTCTGATGTAAATAAAATAACATAAAAAGCGTTAAGGCTGTCGGAAAAGCTGCTGATGTAATTAAGTATAATTATATATCTGGGAACTTAAAGACCAGTATAAGGTATTATATGTATAGCATAATAAAATGAATGTTGAATGTGTATGAAAAATATTATTTAATTTTTATGCATCATGATATAATTTTCCACTACCTCAGGTGACTCGGAAACGCAGTTATATAAGAAGTCTTGTATGCCGTGTAACTCGATGGCCGTCACCGCCACCGTTCGCTGCCGCTTTGTTGTCGCCGTTACCGTCTTTTTGTCGCGCAACATTACGCGTAATGTACACATTCCTCGAGATATTGTTACAGATTGTTCGGTTATTTTTCACTCGCCGAGCCGCTTTGTTCGAGATATTAAAAATAAAAATATATTGTCAGCCTCTTTATACGTTGCTCTCCAAAAATATATGATTTTGTGGATTTTATGTTTATAATTTCTTAAAAAAGGCTTTACTTGCAATTTTCCGATATAACTCGGGAACTACAGATAACTAACTAACATAGTCTCTCAATCTCTATCTCTAATATTTTTTAAATGTTGGTATACAAGAACTAACTAACTTTGACTAGCCATGCGCGAAACGTGTCATTTAAAAGAAAAGAATGAATTACATCTTTTCTATCAGAGAAGTAGTCCACTGATGTAGTTCAGTACTTCATTTAGTTCAGTGGATCAGAGTGATCAGACAGAAACAATGTGACCCTGAGAAGTAGCCCAATTCATTACTTCATTTACGTCATTTAGTTCAGTAGATCAGACGTTATCATCTAGCTCAGTATTCTACTTCATAACGAAAAAGCTCTTAAAATAACTTGCTTTTTTCAAATCGTACAACAACATGGTTCATTGTTTCCATGTCTATTTACGAGGCGTTTGAGCGAACAAGACACGGTTATGAGAGAGACTGAGCGAAGTGCTGCATCTCGATCGAATTGAAATGATGGATTGAAATAAGTGAACTAAATGAACTGGATGACGTAGATGAAGTAGTGACACGTTTGATTTAGTGGTGAATGAATGATAAGTTGTTTTTGTGAATTGTAGTAGTCCATTTACTTCAGTCATTCGCGAACTACCCATCGCTAATTTTGACAGTTATCTTAGAGTGATGATGCAGCTGCCTGCTGTATGTTGCCTGCTTGCTTAAAATATACCTGTTCATTGCATTCCATCAGCCAAAAGATGCCCACTGCTTAACACAAGATTAGTGGGTTTTATTAGGTACTAACAAATCATTTTTTATTTGAGTTTGTTTTGTTTGCGAAGACTTATAAAAGAAAGTGTTAACTGTTCCCCGTTGCCCAAATTACTGCTCCTATGCAGGCAACTTTAGGCCCCGCAAACTAGTTAACGCCTTCAGCAAAACTTATAACAACGCCATCTACTTAAACATTAATTAAAACGCGATTAACGAGACAACCGTTAACCACCGTTTAATATTGGATCGAAAGATAATGACAAATTTAATTAAGATTAGCTTTGAAGATCATAATTCCAATACGTTCCAACTTTTGGGGCCTTCTCTCATAATTATGTATACGTAGGGCATAACCAACTACGCTTGCCAAGTACACAACTGTTTTGTTACAAGACTGACGACCCACCTGATAGCCTAGGAGCGTTGTCGATGCGTTGCATATTGAAGACACCACAAACCGGAAGATGCAGCGCAGACCAGCCTCCTACTAGATGAACCGATGACCTGGTGAAAACCGTGGATACCCGATGAATGCAGAAGGCAAGCAGCTGCTTAAAGTGGTGCTCGGTGGGAGAAGCCTATGTTCAGCAGTGGACGTGTTCAGGCTGTTTATAATGACCCGTCGCGTCGTTTGAAACGTAGCTAAGTGAAAGCACGCCACACTATCTAAACATCAATTTTTCTATAGTATCATTAGGAATATCTTAATACCAGTAACCAAACCATTTCCCGCCACCCACCTACATCCTCCGTGGCAACCGCTAATCACCGTCTGTGTAAACTTCAAATATTAATTAACCAGCGGTTATCTTTGATGCGAGCTCTAATTAATAACGCTGATTAAATATTTCGAGGCAACTTCCCTCCGCGATCAAAGTTTTATCTTGCTTCGATGCTCATGCATAGTTCACGGGTTAATTTAATAACTCTTTCATGGAATAACAATGTTTTGGTTAACAAACATTATTGGCAGCGTGGTTTTGATACTAGGTTAGTAGTATCGTGAATTTATTAATATGTTCCTAATTTTCTAAATTATTATTTTTCTAACTGGCAACACTGAATGGTCTGTGATTGAACGGAGCGTAAGTAAAGCTGGTTATATTTCTCGAAGAACCGACAACCGATGTGGAAAAAGGTTTCAGTCGCAACTACGATCCGGAAGCAGCGTAGGCTCTCACTAGGTGACCAGCGGATAGCCGATAGATGCAACCAGTCGCTCTATGGGAGAGGCCTATGTTTAGCAGTGCCCGTCTTCAGAGTGATAACAATTAATGATAAAAAGTTTATCAAAGAAAAAAGTAATATCAGAATATTACCCACTTGCAGGAATCTTACATTTCGTAATTTCCGACGCAAGTGCTCTGAGTTATAAACACTACTTTACTTTATGAAGCGGTGCCCACCCATGTGGCCGTAGCAAACGTGGCTTAACTTTACTGATGGATAAACAAGTTTCGCTATGAATACCACAATAAGCCTGGCCGTAAAATGACTCTTTATTACATGAACTTCTGCGTGAACCTTCTAAAACTATTTTGAATATTATGCAACCGACTGGAGCTCACGAATCACACTCATGAGAATTTCAATACTTTTAAAACTAGTTCCAATCCAAGTAGTTACCGCTAGTACAAATATCCACTATACTTTGTAACAAACTGCTGCGCGCTACATTAGACAAAGAGGCGAGACAACCCATTCCTCTCCGATCGCGAAACAAGTCTAGTTGTAAATCAGTAGCGGCCTCATTACAATGTCCCCAGTTTTGGCACACAGGCACGCCACGGTCCATATCCTGTGAACAAAGGTTTGCAGTCTCAAGTGCTAAGTAGAGCACTATTTACAAAGGAGAACAGTGTGACCATGATGAGAGGGTGAAATTCTTGGAAATTCGGACTCGAAATGTAGCTGAGAAAATGATAATAACGTTGTCGTATCTGGTGAAATGGAAGTAGAAACGAAGTTATAAATGATTTATATTAACCAAGACGCTTTATCGGTACGGAACGTAGTGGTATAGGCTGCGGAATTTGGACTGCCTAATGTCTATTTGTCACGGCTAGTAAGTGTACAAGGTAGTGTATTTATTACCCATACTGTCGTTGGTTTATTGTAGAAAATATTTAAAAAAATTAAGTGTAATCTTAATTTTAAATTTGCAGGATAACTGCACCTATACTATTTATACGTAGTGTAAGACGCCCACGGACTAGGTGAAGCGACGACTTACGCCGAGTGGCTGGATTTATATGGATGAGAAGAGCCGAAGATCGGGCTCAATGGCGTACCTTGGGAGAGGCCTATGTCCAGCAGTGGACTATTACGGGCTGATGATGATGATATTATTTATATAAATTATTCTGTTTTTGGTTTCCTGTGAACGTCATCAAATATAATGTTATATATTGTCTTAGGCTTTTTGATGGTAAGTGGCCGTAAATGGAGCACGTAAATCTTGAAAGTACCTATTCACTCGGGCCCTGAAGATGCTTAGGCTATAAGTTTTAGGAAACAAAGAAGACAGAAAAGTGAAAACTCATATTTAGCCATAAGTTATTAATTATAAATATACATGATGTATACATGATTTAGCTGTTAGTTTTCCAAAGATAGTAAAATGAAATAAACAATATTTCACATCTCTCCCTGCCAGCTCATCGTGGTGTAGCTATACCGCGCTACTTGTAGAGTCCTGTCTCTCAAGGAGCCATTAGTAGAGTTGAATGCGTAGTACAGCATTAAAATTCATCTGTACGTCTCTATTGCAGCAACTGGGGACGGGAGGGACCGGTTGCACAGATAAAGTTGTTAATCACGACAAGTCGACAAGTTGAATAAACGGTAGTGTGTTATCTTTAAATTTAACGGTCACTGAGTTTACGATCATGAATAAAATTAAGTTACTGTGCTTACTATTAACTAGTTATTATTTTTACTGAACTACTGTTTATTTGCTCTTTATTGACTTATTATTTTTATTTATTCAAGCTTTTTTTTATAGATTTTATTCAGTGCATTTGTTTTTTTTTATTCAAGCTTTTTTATAGACTTCAATTAGTGCATTTGTATTCCACAGCGTTGACTGAAATGATACTTTGTAACAAGACTTTATTTTTCTTTTTCTTATTCTTAGGTTAACGGATAACGGGACCACCTAGTCTAGTTAACCTATTTATAAGCATCACTTCTGCTCATGACAGTTGCAGTGCCACGCAATCAGAACTCTGTATTATGAAGAAATATGCAATACAATATGCATTATATATGTCATTCTGAGACATCAGCACCGAATGTGGGATTAACAATCACAATACTGCAGCCGTGACGCTTACTTCTTGATAGATGACAAATGCTTTATTTAAATTTAATAGCCAGTTTAAACTGTAAGTTAAGCATCACTAACCATTCTTTGGTAAACCGGCCCCGTGGAAGCAAAACACTAAAATACTGCGCTGCGTTTATCATACAAATGGGTTTTCTGAATTAAACCTCTCTGTCTCCGTAATATTAAATAAGTGCTTATGCTTTCCGCACTTTTCCGTTTATACGGATTCTATTTTTGTTACAGTTAAAAATTAAAAGTTATGAATTTTAATTGAGTATAAATAAGTACTTACAGCGGAAGAGTTTGAGTCTTTTCGAAGTATAATTTTCATTGAGCAGATATTTTTTTTATGATGAATAGCTTTGAATAAGGATTATTTTACAATAAAAATACCGGTATTACCATTTTTATGCATTTAACTGGGTAAGGGTCATAATAAATAATCTGGGTTATAAAAAGTCGGTGTAAAATGTGACAGAATGACACGTTCAGTTGGTACATTTACTTTCATTTCTTCGAATGTTTCATTTTTTTTTACGGGCCCGATAGCTCAGTTGGTAGTGACCCTGCCTTCTGAACCGAGGGCTGTGGGTTCGATTCCTACCCAGGACAAACATTTGTGTGATGAACATCGATGTTTGTTCTGTGTCTGGGTGTTATATTGTATTCTATGTATGTATTTACAAACAAAAAGTATCTAAGTATTATATCCAATATCTGGTTCCCATAGTACAAGCTATATTTAGTTTGGTGCTAGATGGCGCTGTGTGAAATGTCCACACATATTTATTTATTTTTGAAACAAAAGAAGCACTTTGCCAACGTTACCATAGGGCTTTGAGTTCTCGCACGGAAAGACTATTAATGACACCAAAGAGCACGGAAAAATTACATAAAACCTGGGTGCATTCGAAACGTTCTTTTTTAATGTTCTGTGTGGTGAAACCATAGACCTCAAGGAAATTCCATAGTATATTCTACCTATAAAAATATACTAGATCTGTGAGTAAAACCACGGGGTTCCTTATTTCTGTAGAAATAGTAAAGACCACAACTGTATTCCAGCCAAAACCGACGGAAAAACATTTTGTAACATTATTTGCAACATTATTGTGATTGTTATTACTCCATCGACTGCCAAGAAAAAGAACTTAAACAAAGTTCCATATGAATTATGTTTTGTGAGAACGAATAATGTTTGTTATGTGCCAAATAGTGTTGCTACAGTTACTGAAATTAATGATGCTTCATAAAATAAACAATAATACGTATGCGCAATTTTTTTTGCGGGAAGCATCTTTCATTTTATGGCGGCTGCATATTCTTATTTTATATGATGTGTATCTTTTGTTTTTCAGGCAGGATTTATACCCGAATTTGTATTGTTAATATTTTTGGAAATAAATTTATTGTGTAGTTAATGTAGTTAAGTAATTTAGTTAACTGATTAATTAACATACCTACCACATAAGTATACCAGCATAAGACTGCAACTCTTATTATTATGGCAAATAAATTACTAATAGTTAATATTTCAAATTCAAATTCAAATTCAAATCAATTTATTTGTTAGAATGTAGGTACTTATTACAGAAAATGATAATATATTTATTACTAATGTCCCTTATACATTCTCACCAGGTAGGTAGGCATGCAAATAATTTAATCATAATTTAAAACAATAATAAGTAGGTAGGTAACTTACAAGGCCAAACACAACACAGTCATTATGGCATAACCAAATCAGTCATTTAAAAATTCTGTAATACTTTAATAACATTTATCAACTAACAGCCGTTTTAGTTTTATCTTAAAATTAGTCATTATTTAAACATTGTTATTTTATTATGAAGGTGAACGCTGTTTTTTTTTAGGTACTTATGACTTCTTGACGGCTTGAATGCTTTACCGAGCTTCAGAGAGCATGTTAAGTCGCCACTCTTGCTGGGCTGCCACAAGCTAATACAAAACCATCATGTTCCATGGCATTATTGTTTCAAGACGGGCCCGATAGCTCAGTTGGTAGTATCCCTGCCTTCTGAACTGAGGGCTGTGGGTTCGATTCCTACCCAGGACAAACATTTGTGTGATGAACATAGATGTTTGTTCTGCGTCTGGGTGTTATATTGTATTCTATGTATGTATTTACAAACAAAAAAGTATATAAGTATTGTATCAGTTATCTGGTTCCCATAGTACAAGCTATATTTAGTTTGGTGCTAGATGGCGCTGTGTGAAATGTCCACACACACACACACACACACACACACACACACACACACACACACACACACACACACACACACACACACACACACACACACTCACACACACACACACACACACACACACACACACACACACACACACACACACACATACACATATTTATTTAGGTTACAATAATATTGTTCGAATTCGTACCATGAACTTATAAAGTATTCCTGCGTGTGAATGAGACGTCTACATTTTTATATGGCGATATCACTGTCAGGGTCAACATGATGTAAAGGTATGGCTGGTGTATTTGAGTGAACGATTTAACGTGACGTCATCAAAACTGCTCTGGCTCTGCAACATTAAAGTATTCTTACTTTTATGTCATTTGTCAATGTATGATTGAAGTAATATTGAAGTAATAATGCTATAAGACCTTGTGGTGACTTCCCTGACGTGGTCAGCTGGCTATAAGTTAAGCCGAAGCTTTCGGGTAATTGAGCACTTGCCTACACGAGAAGAAAATAGGAAGCGCAGTCATCAACCATTGGGCCATCAGCGAAAATATACGTAGGTGCCTACATTAAAACATACTTTAATTAATAAAAAAAAACCGTTTATAACATGTTTTGCACTTTTACTTTATGCAAGTATTGAATAAATAGCTAGATGAAAAAAAATGAAAATTATTGTAATTTTTGGTCTTTTCTTTTTGCTCCACACATAGTGTATTTAGCCAGTGTCAAGTATTATATTTTTTCATCGTGTTATAAAACATGTCACGCAAAATGATGTCCTAGTCATAGTCAATAGTCCAGTCTAAGTCAGGTAGTCATAGTCCACTCTAAGTCATGCTCCAGCAAAGTGATGGCAACTTTTACTAGAAGCTTCTATGGAGTTTTGGAAGCAACACAAAAATCACGTTTCACCACATTATATCATTTGCCCTCACTCATGTTCGTAATTCAGCACTTAATGCGTAAAACGCCACCAATTTTAAACATTAACACTAGAAAAAGCAAAAGTTTTGAGAAATAATACAATGCAACGACGTGAACTTTTCCGCGTTCCCGCCAAAACTCAATTTTTGGTCTCATTCAGGCTGTTTTATTCAAAAACATTATTCAAACTTCGAAGCGGAAACAAACTTCATTAAAATGGTAATTATTACGTTCGGATATAAAAACTCATTAAAACATATTTGCTACACATTCAGTGTTGCCACCATGACTAGTGACACTGGAAGTTTCCAGTTATAAAATAACGCTTGCATGAGGGACCGACGAGAGCTGCACCATCAAACTTTTCACATAAAGCTAAAAAAGTTTTTGTTACACAGGGCGCGAAAAGCGCTTTTTAGCTTCCTGCCAAAATTCAGTTCCATGTTTCATGTTTAGTATTTTTTAAATTGCTTATATTGTACTGGTTACATATTGCCTCTATTATATTTTGAGGAAATCATACTGATAATAGTTTTTAAATTATTTATTTCCTAGCACGAAACGCTGTGACTCAATCGTAGCCAGTAAGCTGATTCCAATTTTTTTAAATTCTGCTTGGCCCCATATAAATATATGCACTCATTCTTACTTACACAATAGTAAAAAACATGAGCGGGAAACGAAAAAAGAAATCAGCGAGCTCAATCCCAATTAGAAATGAATTTACTCAAAAAAATGAAGAATTTTATTGTAAGAAAAATAGTTTTTGATAATCCTTAACAAAAACAAAGAACTCTACAAATCCCCCGAAAACATTTATGTACAAAAAATCCCCCCAATTCTTTCTCAAAGCACCCCATAATCAATCGAGACAACACAATTCTTTAGCTACCAAAACGATTACAGTCAATCCCAAAAATCCAGAGAAAATACAAGAGCCCATTTATCAGCGCCCAGGTGGTGTGTAGGGCACCTAAAATTAGATGTAAGGCGCAAGGGACCCTTACAAACGCGATATTTTATGTGAGACTACCTTCACATGAGCACATTATGCGAAAATGAACCTTACTGCTAGTCTTTAATGTTTGCTATTGAGTGTAGGAGCTGAATTTTGAATTTAGCAAACACAAAATAGAGAAAGTAGAATCAAAGCTTCCACGTTTGCTATGATTTGAGTTTGATTCACGCACACAATTGAGTGTCCGTGGATTTTTACGTGTGTGTAACAGCGATAGGGGATAATGTTTGTGATCTCATTTAATAAAAATAAAATGTGTGTCCATTTGATAGTTTCAATGCGCAGTATATGTGCATAGTTACTATGTGGATAAAAATATATTAAGAATATCTTTTGTAAATTAATTTACATGGTCACCTCAAATATTTATGCGCACGTTAAGCCGTGCAAACTACTGTATGTATAATGGCCAGGCTGACCTTTTGACCGTAATGCTCCAGCCTCCCAGTTGGTAGGGTACTCGACATGCTGGCAGCATAGCCCCGTTGAATTGAAATGCTGATTCCATTGCCAAATATTTTCGTTGTTTCCTCGTGGTCCTACTAGTTTGTCCTTGGTTATACGTCAACCACGTACGCTCGTCTTACTGCTATATTCAATTTGCAATTTAACATTGTAAAACATTTTGGCAATTGTCCACGAAGTAGATTTAGCTGCAAATTATAGCCACAACCACGTTATGTTAAATAGAATTTGACTGAAATGTTGTTAAACCTCCAGAAAAAGTTTTATAAGTAGCTTCTTTATGTTGACGGGTGCAAAGAGGCATATGGCCGACCAATGGCAAGCAGACACTGTAGTTTTTTGTAACCCATCTGATTTTGGTTGCAGCTCACCTGGTGTTAGGCAATGCTGCAGTCGAAGGTGGTAGCATTCTAGTCTTAAAGACCCATATTATATTTGTTAGGAAACAAGGAAACTGGGAGTGCGATCCATTCTTTGGCAGTTCGAATGTAAACAAGAAGAAGGATTGGCGAAACACTTGGTAAGGCATGTTGGTAAACCGACTACCTAGGGATGAAGCAATCTTCACGCTTTGTGTTGACATAAAGATGACTTCATTACATGCAGTTTTTATGCGCACTTGTTAAAAAGATTTGCTACTGTAATATGCACACCATCTGAACTCTAGTGATCTTGCATCCACGCTCATTTCTTGTATGCTTGTAATCTTGTGTGCGCTTAATAAAGTCTTCATTTATGAACGTTTGCCCTGTTGCGGGAATTTAATTAGAGGCGGAGACTTCAAGAGATGGATTTAATCAAGGGTTTCGGTGAGTTGTTTGCATTTTTTGGTTGTAAAGTGTTTTACTAACACAATAAATATCTCTGAAATTGTACATACACGAAAAAGTATAGTAGGTACACGACATCCATTATAATTCATAGCTCCATTCTTCAGATATATAGGTATTATGATTAGGTATGTTTATCAGGTAGTACTTTAATCATACAGGTAGACTCGCACGCTTTTATGATTTGTATTGATTTAAAATATCGATTCACTGGACGGTCTCTTCACTACTGTCACAGCGCTTCCCTATAACGCCATTCTTTTAGAGAATTTATCCAAATACTTTTGTTATATATATAGGATAGTGGAGGGAAGGGTTCCCATATTATCTTCGAATAGAGCTATTCATATAAAAATAATCGAAATGTGCTTGAGAAGTTTGTGTGATCATTTACTATTTGTTACTTTATTATACAAGTATCTCTAACTTTTTTCCCCCTTTTATAACTATGAGAAACTAATACTTGCAAGTATTCTCCACCATTATCAGTAACTTAGCTCCAAGGAGCTCAGCATCACGGCAGTATCGTTGCGTCAGCCAGTTTATCTTCCAGTCCATGCCACTTTAATTAGGACACTGGCATCGAGGCGGCTCGTTTGGCTGCGATCGTACGGGAAAGCCTATATTTGATAGTATAGGGATGGGTAGAGTACGGTTTGGATTTCGGAAAAGTACGGGTTTTTATTTAAAGTTTCATAATAAAATACTCAGCAAAAGTTTGAGTTAGACGTAACTTTATTCACAAGATTCGAAGTGTTTTGTTTGAAAAAGCGAATGTTAACCACTTTGAAAGTTTTATAATTATTTTTATTATTTAACATAAATAATAATGGCTGAATCTTTAAATGTCTAGCGTTAATCTTACTTCTATATACTTTTTTTATATACGACTTCATTTATGTTATTCTATGAAATACATTTTTATGTAATGTAATTATTGTATTTATTAGTTGAAATATTAGATAGTTTTAGTTTTGGATAAGTTTTTATTAGGTAAGCAAATTTTCTTATGCTAGAGGTTGGTTTTCACGAATGGAAATGATCTAGTTCATCTCAGAAAATGCAATTTAGCAATGAGTTTATTTCAGTAAAATATAAATATCATTCATGAAACGAAAAAAAACAACTCGCTGATTAAACACGTTTTGTTGACTAATTTTATTTATCCGTAACCCGTAACTCACATCGGTTACGGACAGAGTCCTACAGTCCCATCACTAAAATTTTACGTTGGTTCGCCAACACAAGCCTCTCTTGGCAACGTGCTGAAGTACGCTTCTGAATCTCTAAATGCTATACTATGGTTGGTAGTATACGGAGTATACGTATTTTTGTGATTAAATGTATTTCAACATTATCATCATCATCCACAGCCTTGAAGACATCCGTCTGCTGAACTTAGGCTTGCCCCAGAGAACGCCACTCTGAGCGACTGCTCTCCTCCTGCATCCATCGGCTTCCCAAGGTTTTCACATCGACGGTTCGCCACTCGAGAACCTTTCTTCCCCATCGGTTATCAGTTCAATGAGCAATGTGGCCTACCCAGTGCCATTTCAACTTTCCGATTCTCAGAGCTATATCTGTCACTTTAGTTCAAATGTATTTCGCGTTTAAATAAATATTATTTAAAATTTAGGTACTAGAGATGCCCCACTTGATTTCAAAGCGAGTTTTTATGAGTCAACACAATATACTGACCTGTTGACCTGCAAAAACCACAGTATAAATAGGAAATACCAAGTTCATACAGCTTGTATAATAACGGAACTATCACAATCACAAACACTGACTGCATAGCAATAAAAGCTATCATATTAATTAATTCCCGTACCATTACACCATCTTACTCCCCAACTACAAGTCATATAATTACAGAAAACAACCATAATAACAACATAATAATATGAAATTACACTAACACTTAACGCTCGTAAACTTTGGAGACTTACTAAACATGAGTTTAATATCATAAATTAACTATTCTTGACTCTATTACTACAGATACAGAGCTCATTTTCCGTTTTTTTTTTGTGGAGTATTCTGGAGAAGTTGATCCGTATTGTTTTGGAAATGAATGTTCTATTCTCTGTTAGCCTCCAGAGCTTCTAAATTATTTTGTAGGTTATGAATCAAGTTATAATTTTGCTCTCGTAGCCTCGTAGCAGGAAAACTGTAGAGCTTTACTACAATTCGTAGCTCGTAGAAGATTAATAATACGTACTTTTTCACTTTCGGTATAAATACTAAATTATTTGCTAAAACAGGCAAGTGATACGAATGTAGCGACGGTTTTAATTATTTTTTTGCAAGTCGTCAATGGATGGAAGCTTTAGTAAAATAAATTTTTTTTAACAGACTGAAATTGTTATAGACCTTAGATTTTACAGTATAAAAAAGTTTAGACACTACCATACTATAAATATAATTTTTACAAAAAATTTTAATTTTTTTTAATAGTATTATTTTTAACGTACATAATAATAAAAATAATGTGTGAGACTATTTTATGGTTTTAATATTTCCAATGTTTTTGTTTCGATAGTCAATGCCGATATTTAAAGGCCTCAAAAAACATAAAAATTTAACCAAAACAGCCTTTTGACCTAATGCAGCCCCGCGAAGTTTTATATTTCAGAGTTCCGAGAGACACTCACTATTATAGGAAGCCGTGACACTTAACATCACGCGATTGGCATAAAAAACCTAAAATACTTTAAATCACTACCTACCCTTAAAAATCCAACGTCTAAAAACCCTTTTCGAAGTCCCGCCTATGACAGCGCGTGACACGGGTCGTTCATCATCAACCCTTGTTATTGACAGCGTGACACGGCGCGGCGGGCGCGTGACAGCGGTGATGCTATAGTTTTTGTTGACGAGTCTTTTGAGTGATCGCGGCGTGACACGGCGGTGACGTGTAGTGAGATTGAGCCGAGTTGGTGCTAAGTGGTCAATAGTGTTTGTGTTTGTGTACTTGATCTAATGCGATAGCTCCTGCAATAATTTGTACCAGAGAAACAATAATAATAGAGTTGAAGTATTGAATTAAAATAAAATATTTTGTAGTAGTCAGTGTGATGCTAAGTGAATATTGGAAAAATCAAGATTTTAATCCCAATTTTTTAATTAGTTATGTGTGATTGTGCGCCTCATCTTTTACAACTTTCTAAAAGACTATGGGATCCTAAAAATGAATATATCGAGAACTCTCTAATATTAAAATACAGCCGAAAAAAATTCATCATTGTTTTATTACATACATAAAACATAAAACTGTATCTTTTCGTGGAAGCTTCAGGTTTGCCGCAACGAAGTGCTGGAATGATCTTCCTCCTCCTATACGGTCTCTTAAAACAGTGCAAACATTTAGAAAGCATTTGAAGATGCACCTTTTACAAGACCAAAAGCTTCAGTAAAGGATCTATGTGCTACCTATGGTTTCGCTGTAGGTAGATTCTAACAATAAATTACTTCAATCAATAATAGATATTTCTAGCCAAGTCGATTAGTGTATTACTCACTTTGATATTGGTTTATAAACGGTTCTCCTTGACTCCATCTATTCATTTTGGGTATTGGACGCAGTTTTCACTTGATGTTATTATGTTAATAGGAAATTATGTACTCAATGTTAAGCCACAGTTTTCTTTATTGGAAAATCAAATGGCTAGAATTCTATAAAAACTGTATTAGAATAGATACGTTTGTAAATCTACACCAAACGTACTGTCTGTGGCTTGTATGCTATACGTGTAATGTTGGCAACGTGGCACTCACATGTGCAAGATGGAATGGCTGTCAGTAGTGTCAGTGTCATGTGTCAGATGTCTGTCTTTACAGCTAGGTATATGCACAGATTAGAGAAAAAAAAATTACTATAGGTATATGACGGCCTCTCTGGGCTGCCAGTAAGATGTTTTAAATGTTTTAAATGTCTTTTTTCCTGCTGTACTCTGCTGTTTTGGATTTTATTTACTTTTCTATTTTTTATGTAAATTATTGTAACATGTTTTGTACTTTGTAGTATAAGGTGTGTTGCGTCCATGGTGTCATGACGTAGGTTCCGGCTGAAAATCAGTAACTGAGGTTGTTGTTGCAGCCTCAGTTGTATGCTGAGCCGGAACCTGTTCCTGGCATCGCGCAATATCGCTTAAGAGTATAGTATATTTATATAAGTTTCTTATTATGTTCCGTGTTATATTGTTCCTTTCGCGATATTGTGTGTCGGGAATAAAGATCATTTCATTTCATTTTCATTTCATATTAAAAAAAAAATCATAGTTCCCGTCTATTTGCAAAGAAACCAATTTCTTGCAGCATATAAAAAATTCAGTGTACAAACGTAAAACAAGAAATTGTGTACATACACAACATGGAAACAATGTTGTGTTTGTTTAACATCAACGAATGTTTGTTACACCTCAAAAATGGCCGTACAATCGGTGTTTGTTATGTTGGTGTTCAAATAAATAAATAATCATGGAATTATGTTGAATGTCAGAAATACTGAACGCCGTTGGAATTGCGGAAACTTTTGAAAACGGTGGTGAAAAATACAAATCAAGTAAAAACCTTTCTTTCGGTACATTTAGTCCAAATGTCTTAGAAAATACCTCATAACCAATTAAAACTACACCTACGATAGTTTTAAATATAATTTAATTTAGACTTTTTTATGCTAAAATGGGCATACGTTTGACAGCAACTCACCTAATGGTTAGTGACGAAGCTGTCTAAAATGGAGCACGTTTGCCCATTAGATGCCCATTCACTTTGACATGCACTGGTCACAAAGTATTGTCAGCCATTATATTGGTTATACCAGATACAGGGCAAGATAAGATACTGCGAAAACGACATCCACAAAATCAAGAAGTAGAAGAGAAGCGAGAGTTTTAAACGGCTTCACTGAAAAACATGCATTTATAACTAAACAATACATCTGTGTTGTTATAACGCCAATGTGTACCTAATACCTATCATTTACCCTACGCCAAACATGGGCAGTTATTACTTAGTACTATTCTATATTCTGTGGTCATGCCCCGGGGCAGCACAGCCGGCGCGCCTCGCTGTCTTCATTATCCGGGGCTAAATAACCATTAAAATTCATTTTTAGCCCCCGGGGTTAAATCGACCCCTGCACACGGTTTCTACCAGCCTAAATTACTTACACGTACTTTATGGCGTGAGTTGGTATCGCTTTGTCTAAATGGACTAGTATGCCAAATACTGCAGAACTATCAGAGGTTTTACGAATTTTAGACGTCTCGGGGTAAAATTATATCCATATTCCCTATATAGGACTATTTATGAACCGGATTCTTATTTAAGAATAAATTGAACATTTATATTAAAATCCCGAAAGAGCTTTAAGAATTTTCGATTCTAGGAACATATTTATGTATGTATTGATAAACTTTACAGTTACGGAGTACTGGAAGAAACCTGTGTGTATAATTTTGTTTAAAACGCTTTTGTTTTAGTGGAAATTATACAGCTTTTTTTAAGTGTTGCCGGGAACGAAATATGGCATTGAAACGTGGTCTGTTACTGTTGGCCTCGTTATTAAGCTCACAGTTGCATAGCGAGCTATGATGGAAGCCTATATGATCGGTGTTTCCCTGCGAGGTAAGGTCCGGAATGAGAAGATCCGCAAAACTGAAATGACCGATATGGCTCTTAGATTTATCAAGATGAAATAGAAAATTGAAAACCAATGGGGATAGCTTTTGAGTGGCGACCACGGACCGGAAGACGCAACGTAGTCATCTACCTAAATGGACCGATAACCTGCACAAAACTGTGGGGAGGATGGATGCAAGAGGTAAGCAGCTCTTCAAAATACACCTTACGGGGAGCCTATTTTCAGCAGAAGATGTCTTCAGGCTGGTTATAATGCAGACATTTTACATCAAAGCCACACATAATATACATACGAATCGACAGTTTTTGTGTTGACCAGATTGGATCATAGCTTGCAGTTTCTGGGTTCGATTCCTATTACGGATTTGTCCACTGATACTTGTTCGGTATTTTTTTTTTATGGACCTTCGTCATGTTTTTGTAATTAATAATGACAGCTTACATGAATTACATGACAGGTTTTGTATTACATGTAGCCCTAATTACAGAATGGCCACATCATGCCTTAAAAAGGAAAAAAATCACTAAATAAATACATACTACAGGGACCTGTATGTACATGTAGGTACAATGGTTTAATTTGTATTAGCCTATAATAAAATTAATATTTTCTACCACCGTGTTGTAGATATAGGTACTTGGGGGAAGATTGTAATAATCCAACACTCATTTAGCTTTCCAGTAAAATTGATAAAACAAATTAGAGAACAAATCACCAAGAAATGCTAAATTAAAATAAATAGCTCAATTTTCTTCGTCACTACCCCCTGTGAGGGATGCAAATGCTATAATTGCAGTAATCTGTCTGCCGTGATGGAGCAATCAGCGCAATCGCCGCGAGCGGTCATTTGCATTGAAGCGGGAATACAAAGAAACAGTTCTTAAATAAGGGGAGATGCCCTTACTGTAGAAGTGAGGTATGTGGACTCCATTGAAGTACCAAAATGTAAGTGGTAATATGTTGGGGAACTTAGCTGAGGGTATAAAATATATAGTTCACATCTTTCTATTCATAGTTATAATTACAAGTTATAATTATATTTACAAAGGTGGCTCCCGGTTTTACATGAAATAAGCCTGTTTTCTTAGAAATATTATTTTTTAACAAAATGCGATGGTAGTGTGCGAGATGGTGAATGCTAGCGCGACCCCATCTCACTCCATCTCGGCGGCGAATGGATCACGGGGGGGTTTTAGTGGGTTCGAGTCCCATAATATCCTGCCATCACCCCCGTGGTGGCAGGGGCTGTGTGGATTTCCCATCATGGTGTACTGTACTATCTGTGTGATTTTTTTTTATCAAATCTGTCTCAAAGTTGGAATAAACTAGTCTGCAAGCTGATCGATTACTTTTTAAGAAAAGTCATCTTGGTGATGAAAAAAGGCGATATTATCTCCTTTCTACTTCTTTTAAAATCGCAAGGTACGCCCTTCTATTATTTACTTCAATGTTACTTATCTAAAAAGCAAATTCATTATCTAAAACGCCCGTTATACAAGATTTCGTAAACCCAAAAATGTTAATAGCCAATTTAAACAGAGCTACAACACTCTCAGACTACAGAACCCATTTCTATTAAGACATTTAATAACAAGCGAGAATTACACATTCAAATCCTAATCGTACATTAAGAATTCATTACTTAACCGCTAAGCTCTACCACAAGCCTCCTTTGAGTCGAATACTTCTGTAAATAGAGGTTTTGAGATATGGAGCAGTAGCTCTTTACACACAGGCCCATTTGCTAATAACGAGATATATCGAAGTTTCAGTAGCCAAAGGGTAAAACCAAAGAGCAAAATAAACGCTCGGCTTCGGTGGGAAGCGTCATTTGTTTCAATGCTCCGCGGGTAAAACGGACCCTATTACTGAGACTCCACTGCCCGTCTGTCACCAGGCTATATCTCATGAACCGTGATAGTTAGATAGTTGAAATTTTCACAGGTAGTTATGTATTTCTGTTGCCGCAACAAAACACAAAAAAAAAACTGAATAAAATAAATATATAAGGGTCTCTAATGCACCAAACGTGACTGTTTTGCTCATTTTTATAGATAATGAACCCTTTGTGCACGAGCCCTATTCGCTATTATCCGGATTTATATTTATATATTTCGCACCAGAACGTTTTGTAAAACTTGCACTTGTAATAAAAATATCTAGGTAAGTACTTCTAGATTTTAGGTAAAATTATGCAATTCCGCTGTCAGTGTCCATTATGAGCCACAAACAGCGTAACATTAATTCGTCTTTGTCATGTTCTAAAATACAACCCAAATGGATTTTACCATGAATTAAACTGTCATTGAATAAACAATGTTTTTTTTTGTATTATGTGGATTGTTAATCATCATTATCATCATCATCATCATCATCATCATCATCATCATCATCATCATTAGTTTTTCAATAGTAATCAATAGATTTTTATTCAATCTGGTTTTACTGCAATTAAAATTTGTGATTATAGAAAATCATCGTTAGAGTTGGGGAATAATGGTTCGTGAGTGGTGACCACGAACCGAAAGATGCAGTGTAGGCCCCGCAGTGTGCAGTGCACGGTGCAGTGTGGACCAAAGATCGTTACACCACAGGGAGCTGATAGATGTAAAAGGCAGGTAGCCACACATAAAATTGCGCTGCTCTGTGAGATGTGCCTGTGGTCAGCAGTGGACTGTCTTTAGGCTGATGATGATGAGATGGATTAGAGTGAATCAGTGAAGCATTTTTTTTATTCCAGGAAGTGAGGTCATTTAATTTAGGGAGTTTTAAAGGCTAGAGTGAACTGGTATCTCCTAGGCAAGCATGCTCCATCGTCGACCGCGTCGTCACTTACCATCAGGTTAGATAATGGTCAAAATGTTAGCCTATTGTTGATAAAAAAAATCTTTTTATTACCAACGGCTATGAGCGTTTAGATATGTCATTCGGATTTCCAGTGTTAATTTTTTTATACAAGGTGACCTTGAATTCGTATGTTATCCCGAAATGGGGGGCTGGGACCATGATACCCTACAATTTGTGAGAGCCTTACTTGAAACTGGGTGTTTCCAAACCTCCATGCAAAATTGCACGTGCGATCGCCACGAAAGTAAACAAGATAGATTAAATTCTTTTCTAAACACAGGTCATTAAACTCATTTATGTGCACTCGGTCAAGGACGAAGTTCAACCACCTAGCTGCGCTAAGGCTATTTTCGAACGTAAACTTTACATGGCATTTCTTCAATGAAAAACTATTAATTTAGTAAAGTCGTAGGAGAAACATTGTCTACCTTGGGGTGTAGATTTTCCCCCTTTCGGGATAATATACTAATTCAAAGTCACCTTGTATAATACCATAATTATCATCGCACCAGTGTAAAATTTCAACACTTTTTTCCCAATGGTTTTAGATGTTTACTGAAAATAAAGTTATCAATTTTGTTTATTTCTCCGACCGTTTTTGTTTCTGTCAAGAAATTAGGAGCAAAGTTTATGGAGCTAATTATTTATAAAGTCGATAAAAAGTATTTAGTCGAATCGGATTGGAACGCTTATCGCCGTAGCGTAGGAAGCGGTCGGCGGCGGTCTATCACCGATTATCCTGGATCCGCGACACGTTTATTCAATTAGACTTCCAAGTATTTAGCGGCCTGTGAAGCGATAGAAAACAGTTCTGTAAGTATAGCCTAGAGTGGTTTGTTTTACCAAAGGTAGGCTTGCATTTGACCGCTGTCCTGCTTGTTGGCATACTGTCGAACTTGGTCTTTTAAAAGTCAGCGCTCTTGGTATTACATTATCTATGAAAAGCTTGGCAGGTGGTGATCGCAGAAGAGATTTAATCTGCCGCCCATTCCCTGAATATTCCTTTACCCAGCATTTTTGGCACTTTGAGAAATCGTGGGAAATGATAAGGCAATTGTGTGAAAATTTTGGAGTTCCAAGTGATACTGCAACTATTATGGGCAGCCGTGAAGCTTAACATCAGCCGAGCACCTAGCTTGTCACATATTCATAAACATTTAAAAATATTCTTTCCTCTTTAACACGAAGTGTAGGTATTGCAGTAAGTCAGTATCTGTTTCATTCTATACGAAGGGCCAAAAGGGGACGCTAATGGGAAAAACGTGGTGGTCCGTTTAAAAATTCAAATGGTGGGCACCTGCTCACTTGAAAAAGTTTAATTCTGTGGCTATGATGCTTCCACATTGCACGGATTGGGTGCCCGGTGAATCATTAATTACCTTTTAAGGACACATTACGTTATAAGTTAAGAAATATAGAGACTAGAAAAACATGAAATGTACATACGTGATATGAGCAAGAACAAAGACGGAAAGAAACTATACGAAAGACCCATAAACCAACTGTTCTAATGATGACGAAGTAGGCTAGACGTCTGACGTTAATGTCAGATCATAGTAATGAAAACAGCACACATAGCGAAGCTTGACCAGCCCTCCTGAATCGATCGGCATAGTTAAGCTTGAACGGCTACAAAATTTCTGTATTAGATTCATATATGGCCTACGCAAATATGATCATGTCTCCGAGTTTCGCAAAAAGCTGAAGTGGTTACCCATTCGATCTCGCCGGAATGCTCGTATTCTATCTCCCTCTACACTATTTTGTTTATCCCCTCCACGCCTTGTTATCTCAAAGAACGCTTCAAGTTCTTACACCAGACCCACCCCTTGTCCCTGCGTTCCTCCAAAACTCTCCAGCTTATGCCTCCCGTCCATACCTCCCAGTTCTACGATAAATCCTTCACGGTGCAAGCCGTCCGGTTGTGGAATGCGCTTCCCACAGAAATTAGACATGCTAAGTCATTGACCATATTTAAAAGTATGGTGCATCACTACTATCTGTCGTTATAATTGCTATTTATTATTTACTGCTACTTATCATCATTTAAAAATTATGTATTAGTTTATTGTATTATAATGTATTACGTATTTGGATGTAGGTATATTTATTAGTACCAAATTCGGTAATTGTTTTATTTATCTCGTTGAGTATTTAGTTATTTATCTGTATTTGCTTTATCTATTAAATGGTTTTGCACCGCCGTTTATTCTCTCTACTGATACTGTCCATCCAAAGGTTGTCTGGAAGAGATCGCTGTCAGCGATAAGACCTCCCATTGTTGCACTAGTACGTAAATTTTATTGTATTCCTATTTGTATGTTTATTTGTGAAACAATAAAGAGTGCTCTATCTATCTATCTATCTAAGCAACGTTCACTGCGATTGCCACTTGTATGGGTGACCGCTACAAAAAGTTATATGACAACTTTTTTAGAACTCAGAAAACCGCATGCGCAATTTGCTGATAAAAATACTTGCTCAGATCCAATCATTTCATTACTCTAAAAAACCATGCACCTCCCAAACCTAAAAAGAAATAAAACAAAGAACTGCTGCAAATATCATTTGTTGGAGATTCGGCGAGCAATAGAATTAACCGTCGATATAATATCATTTGCGTAGAGACGGATGAAGGAATCCATCGGCGCGAGACCACATTATGGAAGAAGGTACAGAAGGTAGCGGGTTACCTAGAGATAGGAGCTATAACGATGCTTACGGCACTAATTGTACGTTTGTCTTAGATATCACTGTCTTTTACTCGCAGCAAAAGCAGATTTTGTGAAATCTAATGTACAATCCACGAATATGAAACAATAAGTATGCCTTTAGGTGATTCTAAAACTAAGACATTTTGTATACACAGACTTTTTACAAACTATTATGACCCAACTCATAAAAAGGTATTTATTGGTTTTCGCCACTAATCGGGATAATATGGAAGTTTTTATCTACAGCATAATTTAGCTGGAGGACATCAATACTTTGATCGGCTGCTGTCTATTGCATCCATTGGATGTCCACAGTATCGATGTTAATAAAATTTTACGAGTAGGTACAGAATGAATATTTAAAGTGGGCGTAGTAAGCCAAATTTTAAACAGAAACCATGAGAAATAGTCATAATATAAACTCAAAGGAGTCTCTGGCCCGGTTTTAATGAAAATTAAAACTACATTATTGGATTTTTCAACAGTTCGAGCAACGAATCACATTCGCTGATTTTGAAAAAAATACACGACTAGAGACCAATCACAACCTCTCATAGCATTATTACTTCAATTATACATTAAAAAATGACACAAAAGTAAGAATACTTTAATGATGAAGTGGCAGAGCCGTTTTGATGATGTCGCGTTAAATCGTTCACTCAAATACAACTGTCATGTCATACTGTTAATCATTATGGTACGAATTCAAACAGTATTATTGTAACCTTGAAGCATTACTCTCATGACCCGTGGTGGTTTTGTATTAGTTTGTGATAAGGGCCCTGTTTTCTTACACCATGTATATAGTAATGCAAGAAACAATTTTATACTTTCCCGTAGTACTAAGGGACAGACTTCACAAGACGGGCGTTATTTTAACCCGTTGCACCTATAAGTAGTAATATACGATGTGTCTGTCGATATACCAGGTTTTTATCTCTTGCACCACACAATAAAGCCAAAAATATAAGGCAAGGGTGAAATAACGAGCTTAGATCCAAACAAAGGGCGCGGCGGGTGGTTTTTTGCGCGACCATCTCACTGCCCTTTCTTTACAGGGCAGATGGTCGCCCTTTATCGTTTGTTTGTTTTCCTCGGTCTTACCAACTTCGCGGGTAATTTACAGAACTGTTAAGCGACTCAATCCGGAATTTTAATTTTTCATGTTTCAGAAATACATTTATGTTTCCGTTTTAAATGTTTTTCCAGGTTGGAATGAGAAATGAGGTCATTAATATAAATGGGGCTGTAAAATAATTTTGTGTTCATTTTATTTTTATGCGAACGAGTTTGACATTTCGTCGACTTTCATCGTTGGAATAACTCGTTATAATTCTCTATGTAATGACTAGTACACTATGTTGTTGTAAGTTTTTATAAGCAACCAGATAAAATCCCGCCAACAAAACCAGCCGGAATCTAGTCTGAGCGCGTTTCCCCAAAATCCCACGTAACTCAAAGATAGCGCTGTAATTAGGGAAATCTAAACATGGCAACACGGAACGGGGTATGCGGGTTGCCATAGTGACAGTGGTGTCAGTAGCTTAGGTTACAACACGAATGGTGTTTATACTTTTAGTACACACCACTATTACCACTAGGAGTGTTACGAACAAAAAATTAATAGTACCTAGATATTGCAATAGTTATGGTAAACGCACCTCTCAATACTTAATTCCTCACCTAATTAATTCACTTCCCATTGACACTCGTAATAAAATAACAACAATTAACATCAAACGTATTCTCAAACTATACTTTTTGAATATTCTCTCACAATAATAATATGGAGCATCCTATAGTTGTGGCGCGGCGTAACCCTGTCACTGTGCTGCATGCTGCGCGTATTGTCTCGCTCGCGCGCAGATCTTGTTTTGTTTTGACATTTGGCCACCTTGTAGTTGAGGAGACACTGCGCGTTGAGTGCAGTGATGCGTGTTGCGCTGTCGGTGTTTTTGTCGTCGATTTTGCCGGGTTATGATTATGTATATATTTATCTAAATGATTAACGATAATAGCTTGTGTTTACCACTGTGTTATTGTACACTTACTTGCACAAGTGAGTGTATAGTAGCATGGTAAGAAATTAATGTCATAGGTTGTATTTTTGTCTAGCTTTTAGAGGACCCCTAGTGCCAAGACAAACCTTTGCGAGGTTTACCGGCCCTAGTATGTAATCCCATGTAAAACTTTGTATGAAATAAATGAATAAAAAAAAAAAAAAAAAGTACCTATCTACAAGAATTCAATTTCATTCTATTGCCTATTTATCTTCATCGTCATCATCATCAGTCTAAACACGCACGTCATTGCTGAACATAGATCTCCCCACAGAGTACCACTTTAAGCGGCAAAGTTTCTTCATCAGCATCATCATCATTATTATCATCATCATAATCAACATCCTGAAGACGTTAGCTGCCGAACATATTAGAACCCCACAGCAAAGTCTCTTATCGAAATAAAATTGTTATAAAGTAACTTCAAGACGTAACAATTCCTGTTTAAAGTGCGCTCCAATGCAAAGAATAAACTAATCAAACCTAGCATGTATAGGACGGGACTGCTTTATTCACTTATTCCGG
The DNA here is from genome assembly GCA_963580505.1 of Ennomos erosarius. Classification (NCBI taxonomy): domain Eukaryota; kingdom Metazoa; phylum Arthropoda; class Insecta; order Lepidoptera; family Geometridae; genus Ennomos; species Ennomos erosarius. The sequence continues at coordinate 13,473,630 of OY756987.1, forward strand.
CCACACAAGTGCGATAGTTAATTATACCAGAAAGGAAGTGCAGTTTCAAGTTAACTTTTATTGTGGCTAACGCTAAGGCGACCATTCTTTTCTGAAAGACTGGAAAAGAAGCACCAAGTTTTTCTTTGCTGCAAAGTAACATATTATATTTTTATTACATCTGTATTAAAAACTAATACAGATACTAAGCGATTACTCTGTAGTGTCATGGATTTAATATATTTTCTCTATTTTTTATTAAATTATGTTGGGTAGATGTTTTTTTTTCTTTGGCAACCGGCACGTAGTTGGGTGAGAGCGTTACTCAAGACGGTAAAGCAAAAAAAACTCGATGGACAACTCTCCTAGGATGAGGTTTTTATGGAAATTAAAAGGTACAATACAATGACTAAAAACTAAATTAAATCTATACTAAGTACTTATCTAAAACGAAAAGTATCTAAACTTATAATATACATTTATAAATAAAAAACCGCATTTGAGTTTTTGATTCAAATTTAAGGTTAAAAACAGTGACAAACTCTAACAAATAGTATTTTTTTTTAGAATTTTAACTCATTGTTATCTTAACTACGGATCAAAAACCCTGGGTCGGTTCTTTGATCTTATTTTTAGACCTAAGTCTTTGGTTTACTATTGAAAAAATGCGATGTATATTGAAGGATTAAAGATAAACTTTTACTAGGACAAGGTAGGGGGTAGGACTTTTCTGCAAAGTCCATCTAGGTAGGTACTACCGCTCTGCCAGTTATTTAGCCACCAAGCAGTAGTGTACAAGTACTACTGCGTTCCGGTTTGAAGGGCATTGTAGCTAGTTAAATGAATGGGAAAATGAGATTTTGTGACCTGATTACAAAGAAAGAAAGAAAGAAAGAAAGAAAATTGTTTATTCATGGCAAAACAACAATACAAATAAAATGAAAAAACATGACAATAACTTTTATGAGTAACATAATAATTGTCAGTTGCCATGAATCGGTCCCAACTCAGCGTGTGCTGGCTATTCACATACAACCAGCGTTGGTCTTCCGTTGGGGCCGTTTCGGTGTCGCCACGGAACAGTTTACAATTACCTAACATAGTAACATAAACTAAAAATGTTTAACTAGAGACTAACCCACTACTAAATACACATAAAAATACACGACAAAGGTATAACCAAAGAAATCGTTATAATTGTAGAATTAACCAAAAGAAAAAAATTAAATAATAAAACAAAAACACTAGCAGAGTACCTAAATAAGTAAAAGAAAAGAGATACATTAATAGTAAAAGACTAATGATTAAGAATACCATGTACCTACGTAATTTTTTTATTTTATCACGACCACAATAAAAATACTGCGAAAAATAATAAATAATTACACGTCTAGTGATCTTGTTACTAGACTGTGAGATGTCTCGGGATGACGTGCGCAGTGCCGTGTCACGCGGAACTTTATTATTTTAAAATTCCGAGTGATACTGCAACTGTTATGGGCGGCCGTGTTGCTTAACATCAAGTGAACGACTTGCTCGTCAAGTCATTCACTATCATAAAAAAAAACAATAGCTTTAAATGCAATTCTGTTTATTACAACAGTGATTTAACAACAGCTTTACCACTACAATTATCATTTAAATATAACGTACAGTAATGTGGTACTGTGCACTCTAACCTTCTGTACCATCGGTCTCTCGACACAAGTTTGTGTTGGGATGTCAAGCCAGCAGCCCGCGGGGTTTTTGCACATCGACTTGGAATAACAGAGAGGACGCTAAGACTTACTATTGAATGATCTTAGATGGTAGAAAAATTACACTATGCGATTGTAATCTATTTCATTGGCTGGAAGAGTGATTGTTCTGTCTGTATTATAATCTACTGCAATAAGCAAGACGCCTGGAAAACTTGCGTGTGGATGGTACCCTATAAGTAATTGGGAAGTCTCAAGTTCAGCAGATGACGTTTTTCGGCTGGCTATGTGTTCCATAAACATGGAGCTGTAGTTTTTACCACTAACTCTTACGTTTTTTTTTATGAGAATGAATGACGTGGTGAGCTAGTCGCTCACCTGATGTTAAGCGACACGACTGCCCTTGAAACTTTGAAATAATAAAGTTTCGCATGACACTGCACTGCGCACGTCATCCTGAGACATCACACAATTAAGTAATCAGATTACTACACTGTGTAATCAGGTCACCAAGTCTCATTTGCCCAGTAATTTCACTAGCTACAATGCCTTTTAAACCGGAACACAGTAGTCCTTGCACACTACTGCTCGGTGGCAGAATAACTGGCAAAACAGTGGTACCTACTGTAACATCCCCGCCCCCATCTCCCCTATATTCATCCCCTCTTTGTTAATAATTATTCTATTTGAAAGTTTGATTAATTTGCTTTAAATTTTCTAAGTTTAAAATATCCCTATAAAATGAAATTAAATAACCGCTAGCAAATCTAATACCGTTGAAAAGAACCTAAAATTAACCTAAGTTTGTTGTATGTTTTAGATTTGTTATGGCCAAGTGATCGTCTCCTAAAAGTGGTAGAACCCGTACGTTGTGATAATGTAGTAATCCAAATCCTTTTAAAGTAATGAGACAATTCCTTACTAACACCTACTCAATACGCGATTAATTTAGTAGATTGGAATTTCTTTATTTTACTAAGCTTTGCAATCTGAACCTATGATGAGCGCTAATCCTATATCTGCTGGAAATATTGAAAACGTAGATTGCTCCAAAACAACTCACATTAACCTAATTTAGAAAACCTGAAGTACTTTCTATGATTGAACTTCAGAACCATACTTCAAGTGTGTAAATTAGAATCTCTAAATAAATACTACCTAGAAAAATATGAAATTCCCGTTTGTTACTCTACCCACTATTCAACCCCAAAATTCCCACTAGTTACAAAAATGTTATCATTCCTACCGAAAATGGTTACAACCCATTCTACCATTCTCTTAATCTTATCTTAATCATATTATGCATCAATTCAATACTGTTCCTATTATAACTTTCAAACGCTTTAAGTCGAAGAAATGTTTAAACTTTTACCACATCGATGAATGTTATGAATGCTAGTCATAATCCTGACATGTAATTAAGGTAAATCACGATAAAACCGCATATTGATGAAAATATAGCGTAGATAAAACGTAAATAAGTGAAGAGCTAAGATTTAAGTTAGATGTCGTAACAAATCATTAATTCTGAAACTAAGTTTGTTTAAATTAGCGAAGTCATGATAATCTATCTGCTTATCATGACGCCGTCTACTGAGCCCCATTTCCTAACTATAAATTAATGCAAAATCTAAATCTGGTTTATTTAAAGTGCCATCTACGATGACAGTCTAGAATTCGTAACCCTAACTTTCCTACGTTATATTCTATATTATAGATTAATAAATAAAAAACATAAATAAAACTCAAATTATTTATTGAAAAAGTTATTTCAAACGATTATGAATTTAGAATTTACTTTATCGGAATAGTTTAAATCATAATTTAAATTATAAAATAATTTTATAGAATTAAAGTACTCAGAAGAAAAAATTAAATATTAAAATTATGTTGTCGTTCATAACTAACTTTGAGTTTTAAAAATATATCCGGAAACTTCGATTACTCCTGATCGAGAAGAAGCCCAAAGAAACTCCTCAGGGATTATCTTTTTTTATATCATGGTTGGTTTTACAATATTTGATTTTACATACAATAATTATAAAGTCGAATTACGATGCAGTATAATATTTTGGAAAACTGTAACTTTAGAGTTAATTCATCTACCGTGGAGATTAAATACTGTTATCTATAAGAAAATACATGACCTTTTAAATAAGTTTCGAAGGATGACAATCAGACATGTCTTGCTGAATTCTCCTACATAGAAGAGCTCGTAGGTTATGTACCTAATATACACAACCTCGCTGTGTGGATCTGCAGTCTGCACCTCTCTCGAAGACTCGGCAATGAATAAATGGGAAAAGGTTTCCTCTCCACCTCTGTGTTTTCTTCATGATCCGACGAAAGAAAACTCTACCTGCTTTTGCTGAATCCATGACAACATTGTATGCTATTGTATGATAAAATTAGTGTGATAAATATACATCAAAGTATGCTTCAATCTTCGTGCGGGAATAAGATCTTTCGATCATCTCCATGATCACAACAACAACCTTTCAATTTCCACAGACTAAATATAGCGAAGTACCTCCCTTTGAACCTGATGGTCTTAGGTAATATTAATTCATTATTCCTGTTTTTAAATAGAGCTGCTCCGTTCCTTCTTGCTGATTGATTTTCTTCACTCCATGAACATCTTTTCATCTTTTAGTAATACAATAAACCTGGAAAAAAACTATATTTTGCCATCTTTCTTTTTCATTTTCTAATCACTTCTGACATCTCCCAATCTGAAATTATTTGAAAAATCTTTGACACATTCTAGACTGCTAGCTCGCGATATTAAGTATGAACCTTATTAGTGTGAAATATCATTAAAGAGTTTTTATTCTTTCCATTATTGCCTCATTTTACACCTATCTCTATGTCCTATACCAGCTAGTGCAGTATTGAACGAATATTTGTTTATTATTTACATGTGAAATGATTTGATTTAAATATTTTTACGATAGAGATAACATTTCTTATATTTGTGACGTCACGAGACACCCTGGATCGTTACACTACCTAGACGAACTTTGCAGAAAAGTCCTACCACCTAGTTACGTTTGTTGATGTACGTTTGTTAATGTCAACTTAAAAATACTGAACACTCATTGGTTGCCTGTTGATCATCGGCTGTCGTCAACCAATCAGCGTACAGTGCTTGTCTGACTTAGACAAATGTACGAGAAACCGGAGATTAGTACAACACGGTCAGAGTCTATCAATATCAAGTCAATGCTCTTACGCCACGACTACTTAGTACGGTGTAATTAAATACAGCCAATGGTCGAAATGACTAAACTACAGTTGCTAGCGCACAGCTACTAAATAAATAGTTTAGGCAAGCTTGTAGTTTGCGTGTTGAAATGCTAAGCGACGTATAGTCATATGCTTTATCTTTGTTGGTTTTAGGTTCATTGTGTGAAGCTTAATGCTTTGTATTTTTAGTGGTTTTAGTGCTTTGTTTTATTTTGGCTTTTGTAAATGTAAAGAGAAATATTGTCAGTTTTGATTTAGCTGGACGTGATATTTTGATTGTACATGACAAGCCTCTACGGCCTTATTTAAAGAGTATATAATTTACTGTATAAACCTGTCTTGATAGGTTAAAAAAACCTTGTTACCACAGATTAGGAATGTGCCGTGACTTGCAACTTATTTTCTTCTTGGCCCATACATTGAACGCCACAGACTAAGTATTAATAATTATTATTGTTTTTATTGCTACATTATATAACATGAACTTGTATTGGTATGGGGAGGGGGGTACTGGCACCCTGATAAAGCTAAAGCGCGCTAGGGACGCGTTTGGGTAATATAAAAACTTAATTTAGAAAAGTCGTTGAAGTAAATTATGTTGTCTAACTTGGGTAATAGAATTACCACCTTGCGGGGTGATTATACCAATTCAAATTCAAATTGTATAGATTTAGTGTTACTTTTATACCTCAAGATTTTATTGCAAGAAAGAGAAAGCTTTTTACATCTGGCACGTGACCACAGCGGAGGAATCTATTCAATCATACTTTGTTTTATTCCATTGGTTAACGCTGCGATGAGGGAAAATACAATATTTGGATATGAAGGGCACAACGTACCTTGTTTGTGTCGAAAATGTTTTATTGTTTGTGTTCCGGCATCGTCAATCAAACCTTGTAATAAAGAGTGAAGGTATTTATTTCTTGTAGCATTTTGCTGATATTTTTTCACTGAAATAATATTTTATTATTTATTTAAGTCACAGAGCAAAAAAAAAACAACGCTTCCCTCTACACGAAGCATCATTTGTTTCATAGCTCTGTGATTTAAGTCAATGTTAATAAATATGGAGGGAATTACATTTTATGAAGCCCTAGATCCTGCGCTAGGCGCAGACGCATGATCCTCCCTTCCTTCCTTCCTTTGTTAAATTTGTGCTAGCGTGGTTTATTGACTTAATATAAATCTTAAGATGGTGTGTGATACAAATAACTGGGTAAGTGAAAGACGAAGGGTTCCGTACCATTATCTATAAAAAGGAGCAATAAAATCATGTTTGTTGTATGGGATGTTGTTGTATTTGTTGTTATAGCGGCAACAGAAATACGAAATCTGAGAAAATTTTAAGTTTCTAACTTTCACGGTTCATGGGATACCACCTGGTGACAGAAGGACAGACAGACAGACAGACGGACAGGGGAGCTTTAGTAATAGAGTTCCTTATACCCTTTGGGTACGGAAGTCTACAAACGTAAAATGAGTAATTTGGACCACAAGGATATAACATGTCACTCTCATTTCTACACATCCTGTGAAGAAGACAAACATAATGCTAAATAAGCAAATAATTAACTAAAAGAGCAAGAAGAAATTAGACAGATCTTCGCATATAATTAAATTACCAAAATCCTAAGTCTAACGTTCATCATCATCATCATCATCATCATCATCATCATCATAATCATTAACAGCCTGAAGACGTCTACGGCTGAATATAGGCCTCCCCCAAAGAGCGCCACCTTGAGCAGCCACTCGCCTCCTGCATCCATCGGCTCCCGCGGTTTTCACCAGACCGTCGGTCCACCGAGTGGGGGGCCGGCCTAATCTAACGTTAAACCTTGTTAATATGAGTAGGTAGGTATAGGTATGACGCAAAAACGAATGCGGTCTTACTCCAATTGGATTCCAAAGTTGAAAACGGATAAATATTACAAATAATAATATGAACTTTCACCTAAGACACATAACGTATCTACATTATGTGCGGAATTTCGGAAAGTCAGAATCGAAAGACGTCCAATACTCAACCGACCTATTTATTCTGACTGGACGAACTAAAACAAAATCTCCAAAATAAATCCCTCAGCCACCATTAAGCGCTGCACCCCGCGAAGAAAGCAATTCAGTTAGAACTCACTAAATCACACAATTGAATTGCAGCCAGCTCGATGCTCGTTAACGAGACTGACTTAAGAGTCATTCCTACTTTATTTACTGTTATGGCTTGGAAGTGGATTTGATTTCGGAAATGGTTTTCGATCTTAATTTGATTGTTATTTACTACCCTTTTAATATATTATGTGAAAGTTTTCCTTAAGTAAATAACGCCTCTACTACTGTATAAAATTTTGAGGACATACCAAAAATTTTATACAGTTGTAGTGGTGGTCTGCAATATTATGAGATGGCCAATTTTAAAGGCTTTACTTGACACATCTAAAACTTTTGAAATTGTTGTTGTTCTTGTCAAATAGACGGCAATGTAAGAGACGGATATATTTTTATTATATTAATGAGGGGTTTGAGTCTAGTGAAGAAAATCCGACAATGGCGGTTGTGAATTTTGAATTTATTTTTCAAAACTAGTGTATCTTGAACTTTAATGTGTAATAAGGGTAGATTATTATCCGTTAACTGTTCGTGAATGTGCACGAGTGTTAGCAAATGGTTTCAAGATCATAAAACCAAACATTTTCGTTTTTGCTTCAACGGTCTTTTTTAGACGGCTGTCGCGCCGTGCCGCCTTAAATGACGTCATCCGTCGGGCCCTTGCCACCGTCAACGTGCCGGCTATCTTAGAGCCGAACGGTATTTCACGTGACGATGGTAAGAGGCCTGATGGTATGACGTTAATCCCGTGGAGCCGTGGAAGGCCGCTGGTGTGGGATGCTACCTGCGTTGACACGCTAGCGCCTTCCCACGTTAACAACTCAGCTCGGGCGGCAAGTGCAGCGGCTGAAGCTGCAGAAGACCTCAAACGGAGGAAGTATGAATCCTTAGGCGATGGATACATATTTGCTCCGTTTGGGGTTGAAACAATGGGTCCCTGGGGCCCACAGGCGCGGCTTCTTGTTAAGGAGCTGTCCAGACGGTTGGTCGACCTAACACGTGACCAAAGGGCTGGCGCATACCTCGGCCAACGAATCAGCTTGGCAATATAACGAGGGAATGTCGCCAGCTTTTTGGGCACGCTCCCCGCAGAAAGCAACCTAAATTCTGTGTTTTATTTATAGTTTTTTTTTTTTTTTGCGGCATAGCTTTTTTTTGATAGGGTTTTCGTTTTTAGTTAGGTGTATATATTTATTAAGATAGGTTTATATTTAAGTTGTTTAGTTTAGTGTATATATATTGTTATTTAAGTTTTAGTAATAAATACTTAGTTCAGTTTCAAAAAAAAAAAAAAGTAAAATAAAATTCAAGTTATTTCTTTCTTATTAGTTTTCAGCCAAATGGGTAATTATTATTTTTATATAAAAGCACAAGGCATTTCTTCTTCTCATGTAAGCAAATGGTCAGCCCTCGTGTCAGTATTGTTTAGCCGCCCGAGGGCTCCTGACTTGGCAAAGCACTGAAATCACAAGACACGTTAGTGCTCAGTCTAATAAAAGTAGGTTAAAAGAAGATAATATCAAAAGGTCGTGTGCAAATGACAAAATAAGTAGAACAAGCATACATCGCTCCTGCTCATATAAATAACGAATCCACCCCCATAGCACCTCCACCCCTAACAGTTAACTACATCGCGAGTTAGGGCGCCGAATAGGGGCACATTTATTTCATTTATCGCGACTAACTGTGTTTGAGTTTGGTAATTTCATTCTTTGAATAGTTTGGAAGAGGAAATAGTCTTTGAATTACGTTCATGTTTCCACTGTTAAAAGAGAAAAAGAGAGATAATAAAGAAGAAGACTAAAAGAAGAGACGATTTAGAGAAACAAAAATATTAAAAAAAGGACAAAGTTTACTAAATTATTATAAGTTCGTCAAGACATTAAGAAAAATATAGCATGTGCACATCCGTTTACAATAACATTCCAAATGACATAAAAATATTAGAAAGTAACAAATTTAAGAATTGTCTGACTGACAGGCTTCAATGCAACTGTTTTTATAGTGTTTAGGATTATATTGAATTCTGTACAAATATATACTTATAAATTATAAAAATTGTGATTAGTTATTAAATAACATTTGCACGTCTGCTTGCAGACTAAATAAATGAGCAAATCTTTTAGTAAGATCTATACTATACATGTATTTTTTGCAAATAAACGATTTGATTGATTGATTAAATCTGAAATATTTCAGTATGTAATTATTTTGTCATAATTAACAGCCTGAAGACGTCCACTGCTGAACATAGGCCTCCCCGAGGGAGCGCTCCAAGCGCCTGCTCACCTCCTGCATCCATCGGCTCACCACGGCTTTCACCAAATCGTTGGTCCACCTAGTCCCCCACCAGGCCTGCCTGCCTACGCTGCGTCTTCTGGTTCGTGGTCACCACTCAAGGACCTTTCATCCCCATCGGTTGTCAGTTCTACGAGCGATGTGGCCTACCCATTGCCATTTCGACGTGCTAATCCTAAGAGCTATTTCGGTCACTTTCTTTCTTGTTGTAATTATTTTGAACTATTTATAATTTGGTCCAATATCCACATTCACCAATACAACGTTTCATAAAATGTTACAAAATTATCTTATAATTATATGTACAAAAGTGGCTAAATCTTATTATTAGAAAATTAAAAAAATCTAGGAAATCATTCTACGAAAATAATTCTTTTCAATTCTCCAACAAGAAAATATAAACCCATCCTCTTCATGTCAGATTAGCGAGATTAAATCCTTTTAGTCTAGATAATTTTTACTAAAGCGAGCGTTAAATAAAAATCCAACGAGTTCTTTATTTGAGAAAGATAAAGTTTCTCGAATAACTCAAAGACAAATTTTATTTTTGTTAATGAGTTAATAAAACCGTCAGCCAGCGCTTTAATAATGCTGGAAAGATGTAGAAATATAAATATGTAATAAGTCATCGTCATCATCATTATCATCATTAACAGACTGAAGACGTTCACTGCTGAACATAGGCCGCCCCCAGGGAGCGCCACTTTGAATGGCTGCTCGCTTTTTTCATCCAACGGCATCGCCATGTAATAAGTAGACTTTAAAAATTCGTGTGGGCAAATTAAAATGATTCTTTCATAGTATCATTTGCAAGTTAATATTGCAATTTTGTAATTTTTTGAAACTGTATTATAATATCATTCCGCTTACAACCAAATGAAAAACTCAAAAATGCAATTAAAAATTAATTATAATTAAATTAATAAAGTAATTATACAACCCTCTAATTGGGCAAGATGTGTTATCTCAGAACAAAGGGACCCCTGAGGGACCCCTAGGGCCTCACATGTACCTTGTAAAGACGGCATGAATATATAATTAACTAAAACACCAATGGAGTACTAATAGGCGCGTTCTCATAACAATATCATTTTTTTTTTTATAATTTGGACAGACAAACAAGCAGACGGCCCGCCTGGAATGGAAAGCAGTTACCGTCGCCTATAGACACCTACAACACCAGGGGCGTTGCCGATGCGTTGCCTACCTTTGAGGACTCTATTTACCCGTCGTTTGAAGTGCCCCATGTTGTAGCTCAGCGGAAACACCTCAGAGGGAAGCTCATTCCACAACTTGCACGTGTGTGGCAGAAATGACCTCGAGAAACGGACTGTGCGAGATTTCCATGTGTCCACGAGGTGTGGATGAGCTTTTTGACGGTGACGGTGGCAAAGAATGATGGAACAACAGGGGTCTAGGGGTCTACAAAATGTACTGAAATGAGCTCATTTCATTACTTTTTGAGTTAGCGTTTGGCGATAGCGTTAGCGTGAGGTATATTTGCTAGACCCCCAGGTGGCCTTGTCACGTCAAGCTAATTCTTCCAGGTTTCCTTTGGACAGGAATAAAGCAATTTGTAATTGCGGTTGGTGCATTTACAACTAAAGTAGCTTGACTATGCTTATTTTTCCGATGGAAAAATTACACTTTTAGGTACTATTAATTCAATGTTTACTTAATTCTTTATGCACAAAAACGTGTACAAAGGTGACATAACATTATAATGCACATCTGTTCAGTGAACGTAATGTTGTGTAATTGTAATAATAATCAAACACAAACAATTACTTCCCCAACCTTTACCTTTTTTGCCTGATAATACACAAGTATGATTATAATAGCAACGTGTATTTATCTGAGAAAAGTAGGTATTTACGGTCGTGTAGTTAACTGTCATTGGTAAGGCTAACAAGCTATGTTTCTTCTAAGAAATTATGAGTGGTGGGTTGTCTGATGAATAACTAAGAGGCTTTGGCTTATTCCAAACTTAGGATAAATTTTGGAGCTTATACGGAGCTGCAAATAGGTAGCATGACCCATTCTTAAAATATAATAAGGTGTATAGATGTTTAAGTTGCATTATATTTAAATAGCTTATAGCTAAGCCACAGGGTTGCTAATTTGTAAAATTAGAATAGTGCTTATTTCAGTCGATATAAAAAAAAATTTTTTTAATTTCTGTAGACGAATAAAATATAATAAATTATTCATAATGCTAAAGCATTATCAATACATAATTTTTTATCCCTATGTTTAAGTTAAGTACTTTAAGTAGGTACACCCTTAGAGGATTTATAAGTGGAGATGGAAAGGCTAGGCGTACCCCTCTGCCGGTCATTTGGTCATACACAATTATCATAGTGTGCGTGTATTAACATCTCTATTGGTTAAATGCTGTAAGAGATACACCACAAAAATTGTATAAAGTTATCCATCCATTATTTATGTAATTCAAATTAAAGGCTTTCTTTTAAAATTGGAATCTTTTTTACTAAAACTATTAAGTAAACTGATTTTTCCAGCCCCGATAATTTAATACCAAACTTCTGGAGAACTGCAAGCGACAGTATTCTCAGGAGAAGGTGGAGTTAGATTGCGTAGCTCCGCAGCACACTCACCGAAATGCAACCTGTAGAACACCTACCAACTTTACGACGGTGCTCTAAGCTCTGGAGCCTAGTATTCACCATTTTATACCCTTAACTCTGTGGTTTTGGTACTGTTTTGTAGGATTTTTTATTTTTAAGTAATATAATATCTTGTACGTATGTGAAAGGTACACTTGAGAACCATATTAACCTAAATAATATTAACATTCAATAGTCAGCAAAAATGTAAACCATTTTTATATTTCATGTCAATTCATGCGAGAACTGAAAAGTAGAACTTATGCATTCAAGCAGCATTCAAATGAAATACAAAACAAACTTTAAAATGTTTCAACAATAACACGAAACGAACTCGGGCCAACAACAACCCATTGTTACGCGGAAACTGCAAAAATGGTTGAACTCGATTGATTTATAGAATTACCATTGAGCGGTACCTCAGATTACTACAATATAAATAAAGACAGAGTACAAAAGTAACATGTTTTGAACAATTTAGTTACTTTATAGTTTTGTACTAAGGATGGGTTTTGTTGATCCGTGATTAAAGTAACCACTAGTTAAAAACTAACTTTTGACCATTGGTTAGATCACTGATCAATGTAACTTTCGTTTTTACACGTTAAAATAAATGGTGGTGTTTTTTATTTTCCCAAAGATTATCGACTCTATTTATTTAAATTTTTTTATTATTACCAAAAACCCTAAATGAAAAAGTGCATTATTACTAAAAAATATACTGTTTACACTTGTGAATAATTTGTTTTCGTGTTTGTACGCATTTGGATTTCCAAATACATATTAATACCTTTAGTTGTTATTATTATATTTATTTTATCTCACAAACATGTCTCCTTTGGATCAAACCTGCTGTTTATTAGATGGAGTATCCTTTATAAATTACCTTTTATGATTAAAAACTGACACAGTCATAACGAATTGAGCATTTTCTTATAAATACCCACCAAATAGTTGAAGTGTCTGACCGGTAGCAATATCAATAAATCTGTAAGTGTGCGTGAGACAACCCAAATCCAATTACACAGACCCTAGCATCTGTCTTCACCTACACCCCAGTATTACCCTTCCTTTTTCCCCATCCCTTCCCTGGGGATTTCGGGGATTAGGGTCCCGACAATACTTCCAATTGAACCTTCGAAAAAATTTACATAATCTTGGCTCGGGTATTATGACCGTAAACCCATGGAAACCGCTTTATAACTTACAAAACGGGAACTTAAATATTAGATACTTCTTTAGAAAGGTTTCCTTCACCTTTAAAACCGCTAAATTGAAAAGCATTTCTCTAAATTGTTGGAAAACCATTTAGTAAATTGCAACGTTTCCAGATCTAAAGCGAATGGTATGTTATTAATGGTTTAATATTCGAAATCTTTTTTTTAAATGCTTGATAGGACGATGTGTCGAGTTTGAATTCTTGCAAGCGCTGATAGAGAAGCACGACTAGCCGTTCCTAACCGATCGGTAAAGTAAAGCAACGTTCGCTGCGGTCACTACAATGATGGGTGACCGCTACAGCAAAAAAAAAGTTGGTATTAAGAACTGAGCGCTACCGTGCTTCGGAGGGCACGTTAAGCCGTCGGTCCCGGCTGTTGTCATAAGACAATAGTCGTTACGCGAAGTCAGAAGCCTTTGGGCGGCCTGAAAATTTTGACACCAGGGCTGACCACTTGCCTACACGAGAAGAAGAAGAAGAAGAAGAAGAATTCTTGGAAAACTAGAAATTCAGAAAACTTTCACTCAGTTGAATTATTACTTTGAGGAGTCATTATTGTGTGTGTGACCATCGTAGACTGATGTTTTAGTAGAACGCATCAAAACTTCACAACTTCTTAGTAGCACTGTAACAGCCTCTGTGGTGTAGTGGTTGAGCAGGTCAGCTCATAACCTGGAGGTGGTAAATTCGATTTCCGCGACAGGAAGTAATTTGTGCACAGTAATAGTGTCTGGGTGTTATTGTACCATGTTCCCCGTAGATTCTGGGCCCTCATGGATATAAGGAATCTATTTCATTGTTCCATTATTCCTTGGATTAACTTTAAATACAAAAGTAGTTATTTCCCACCTACACGATCTGGGTAAACGTTCGTCTCCGCAGAATTAACAGCGTTTCCCTGAGAGGTCACTTAATGGGATTAAACGGTGACCCACATTCGCCCCGTGAGCCAACTAGTAACACATGGCTGTGCTGCACTTTAAGGCAGTACATAAGCTCGATAATATCTTTAGGCCACACTGTCCTACTGCTGCTGGGTTAGCTAAGACGGTAGACAAAGCTGTCTTGCCCCAGTTTTACTCCACTTCACAAGCAAAAATGAAGAAAGTGACATAAAACGTGGAAAGCCAATTTTGTCTACCGTCCTTTCTGACCCAGCTGGGCCATAATTTTTTTCAGGAAAAAGTATACTAGGTGATGGTAGGACTTTTCTGTAAAGTTCGTCTAGATAGGTACCACTGCTTTGCCTGCAGTTGTTCTGTTTCCAAGCAGTTGTATGCAACAACTCACCATCATCATCAACATTATTATTATTATTCACTCATTTATTTATATTTCTTAAATTTATGTTTTTTATAACACTTCTTATAAAATTAAAATTACAAAAATATTATAAAAAACCTAAACCTAGTGTCCCGCCGGCAGCGGGGCACTAGGTTTAGGTTATTATTATTTTCTTATCCATTTCCATTCTCGGGTCTAGCCCGGACATTTGAGAGGCATTGGTGGGGCCGAAGCTAACACCAAGAGGCCTTTTTGGATACAAGATAACTATAACACGGTCACACTATCCCTGCACCTGACGTCGATGGTTTGCATTTCAGCGAGGACCAGAGACAATGTGACCGTGTTTTACATATTTCTTTCTTACATGTTGGCATATTGATATAACTATTTTGTATAATATTAAGGTAAAAATATCTGGGCTATTATGGTGAACTTTTGGATGAATGGTGACATTGGGTTATGGAATGAGAGAACGGCACCTGCCAATTTTGTCTCATATCAAAATGTTTGAGGCAGGTGATGACTTGCCACCCACTAAATGGGCCTCCTGTAGTAGCTACCGCATATTGGTGCCGAGAAAGCAACATTGGTGTGGGTGGCTTAGGGTGTCGAGAGGTGTGCTGCACTTTCACTGAACGCTACTCGCGGCGTTATGCCCTTTAACACTTCCACCCTGGAGCTTAGGTTCTTAGCTCTTGCGACTTCCATCCCTGGACAGCCAGTTAAGGCAAGCCAGGGGTTAGGGGTCTCACTTAGCCCCTTGGAATCAGGGTACGCGGTGTCGCCACTCACCGACGGCTCGCCACAAAGCCGCCCCTGCGTTTTATTATTATTATTCACTCATTTATTTATATTTCTTAAATTTATGTTTTTTATAATACTTCTTATAAAATTAAAATTACAAAAATATTATAAAAAACCTAAACCTAGTGTCCCGCCGGCAGCGGGGCAGGGCCCAAGCTACCGGTGGTCAGGGCTGCAGAGTGAGGAACCTCCTGACAATACGTGCCGTGTCAAGGAGTACCGCCTTCTGAATCTGACCCTTGATCCAGCCGTCCAGCGAGAGCCTTATTATTATTATTATTATTATTATTATTATTATTATTATTATTTTCAAAGTTTTTCTTGTCTCGAAATTTTTAAGAAATTTCGGTGTTTTATGAAAACCACGGGCCTAAGCCAAGTGGAGTTCATTTTCTGGGTTGAGTTCCGTAAAAGTCTCTTCCTGTAAAAATTTTCGCACGATTCGGCATGTATTTAAGATCGCGGCTTTTTGCATGGTTATATATATATTTTTGGGTAAACCTAGTAGTCCGATACCATGGTGTAAGTACTTAGGAATTACTCCTGTACTGGAAAGCACCAGTGGCACAATATATACCTTCTTCATTCTCCAAATTCTCATAATTTCCTCTTTCAAGTCGGTGTATTTATGAATTTTCTCTGTAATGGTTTTTTGCAAATTGTGGGTATTGGGTACTGCTATGTCAATTAAGTATACTAATTTGTTCATTTTATCAATTACTGTTATATCTGGCCGGTTGTTATGAATTGTTTTGTCTGTTAGTATCGCTCTGTCAAAGTATATTTTGTGAGTGGCGCTCTCCAGCACAGGCTTGGGAGTGTATTGATAGTATGGTTTGGGTGTACCTTCTATTAGCTTATGTTTTATAGACAGTTTTTGATGAATAATTTGCGCAACTTGATTATGTCTGTGGGTGTAATCTGTTTGAGCAAGGGTCGGGCAAGCACTTGTAATATGTTGGATTGTCTCGGACTGACGATGGCATTTCCTGCATTTATCGTTAACTGTATTAGGGTCTTTGATTATGAACTTCTTATAATTTTTTGTGTTTATGACTTGATCCTGTATGGCGATCATAAAGCCTTCTGTTTCGGGAAATAGTGAACCTAGTCTTAGCCATTTATTTGAAGACTCCATATCTATGTGGGATTGTTCTAAATCATGGATGTGCCGCCCATGGAGTTCCTTTTTACGCCATCTATCGATTTTTTCTGTTTCTTGATCCTTAGCTGTTTTGTATTGTATATCTTTGTGTGTCAGGTTTAGTGGTGTGTATCTATCATCTAACTCTATTATTGCTTTGTGAATTGGACTTATATTTGACTTTTCATAGAAGAATTCGCGCAGATTTCTAACCTGATTTTCCCAAAGTAGTTTTAAATCTACTAGCCCTCGTCCTCCTTTTTCTCTTTTAACAGTGATTCGTTAAATTGCAGATTTAGAATGCGAACAATTGTTTTTTGTTAGTGTGGTTCGAGTTTTTATTTCCAGGCGGTGTATATCTGTGGTTGTCCATTTCACAACTCCGAAAGAATATGTCAGAACTGGTATGGCATATGTATTGATGGCTTTAAAGAGGTTTTTCGAATGTAGTTGAGTTTTGCAAATTTTGTTTAGTCTACGTGTGTACTCAGTTGTTAGATTGTTTTTTATTTCTGTATGATTAATCGTGTTTGATTGATGGATTCCAAGGTATTTGTATGTGTCTGTTGGGTTCATTACTGTAAAAATTGTATCTGAGTCTGTGTCCCGGGTGTTGTGTGTAGAAGTCTCTATTTTACCTTTAGATATATTTAGGGTTCGACATTTGTCCAGTCCAAAGGTCATTTTAATCTGTGTACTATATTCGGCTGTTATATTTATTAAATGTTTTAAATCTTTTTTTGTTTTGGCAAATAGTTTTATGTCATCCATATACATCAAATGGGTAATCGATGTATTGGGTGTTAATTTGTATCCATTGTTAGAGCTATTGAGTAAGTTGGATAGTGGATTAAGAGCCAGACAGAACCATAGAGGGCTGAGGGCGTCACCCTGAAAAATGCCATTTTCAATAGGGATTTCATCAGTGCTGATTGATGTTGAGTTGTTAGATAAATGCAGTGTGGTCTTCCATTCGATCATAGCACTTCTCAGGAAGTCAATAATGTGTGTATTGATTTTGTAGATTTCTAAAACTCTCAGTAGCCAAGAGTGAGGCACGCTGTCAAAAGCTTTTTTGTAATCTATGTATGTAATATGGAGGTTCCGTTTTTTAGTATTCGCGTGTTTGAGTATTGTAGTGTCTATTATCAGCTGTTCTTTACATCCTTTATGGTTCCTTCTGCACCCTTTTTGTTCTTCTGATAGAATGTTGTGAAATTCTAAGTGGCTATTGATTCTGTTAGATATGCAAGATGTGATGAGCTTGTATATAGTTGGCAAACATGTAATAGGCCTATATTGTGAAGGATTAGTTGTGTCGCTACTTTTGGGAAGCATGTAAGTTATGCCTTTTGTGATGAATTTCGGAATTTCCTGTTGTCCCTTAATAATGTCTGTAATTACTTTAGCCAAAATATCGCGCATTACAAAAAATTTTTTGTACCAAAAGTTATGCAAGCTGTCAATTCCGGCTGCTTTCCAATTTTTCATTTTTTTTGTTGCAGCCTGTATGTCATCTATTGTAATTTCTGAAAATTCCATCAGTTCAGTGTTTTCCCATCTACGCTCTTCTTCACTTATCCATTCAGCTTGTTCATCGTGATCTCCTTGATTCTTCCAGATATCAGCCCAGTAGTTTTTGAGTTCATCTGGTTGAGGTATTTCGTAATTGGATAGCTCACAGTTGTTTCTGATATTTCTGTAAAACCCTTTTTCATTTTTTACAAATAATTTATTGTCCTCCTTTCTTTGTAGCGCTTTTAAGTATCTATTTAGTCTTTGTGATTTTAATGCTAATTTTTGTTTTAGTGTGTCTAAATATTCTTCTGGCCTATTATTGTTATTTTCATGGGTTGAATGAACCTTTGTTTTCTTGAAAATTTCTTCAACCGCTTTTACTACTTTTTTTGATCTATTATTGTTTATGTATTGTGTCAATCTTCCTATATCTGCCCTTAAATTCCTGATATCTTTTTCAATTCTGATTTGCCAACATGGCTTTTGCACATTTGGTTTTGTTGTTTGTGGGGAAGTGTTGTGGTGTCTAATTTTGTAGCCTAAATTCTCACTTATGACAAGTGCACTGCAGTAGATTAGGGTGTGTATGTGTTGTATGTCAGATTCTAAGGTATAAAACCTACCGAGAATACTTTTGTTAAAAACGTCAACGAACCCGTATAGTTTTTTATTTTCTTTTAACCGTGGAAGTTTTGGACGCGATGCAGGATCGGTGCCGCCATATTGGGCAATTGCGGTTTCTAACTGATCTATGAGTTCCTGTGTAGATATGTCAATAACTGTTTCTTCAGGATTTTGTTCTTGCTCTGTCTGTTGTGTTAATGATGCTATGCTAGGAAATGTACTCGTTTGTGTTGATGCGTGAGCTATCTCTTGTGTTGTTAGTATTTGAGTGGTTGAAGCTTGCCATGTTAGGGATGATGTACCTGATGTAATATTGGAATGAATGCTTGTGGGTTCTATTGTGTCTTCGTGAGTGCTAGTTGGTGAGTAAATGTGAATGTGTGCCATTCCATTTCTGTTAGTATTGGGTATAGAGTTTTCACTTTCTTCTTGTTCAAGTTGGTGAGAGACTTCATTTTTTATGTCACTGATGGCTTCATCAGAGAACAGTTTGTTTCTCATAATTACTCTTCTTTGGTCTGCTATTCTCTGTGCGGACACATTTAAATGAGGGTATTTAAGTTTAAATTGGTCATGTAATTTTTTACAATACATTGTTCTATCGGTCTCTAGTTTGGTGATGTAAAAATATGTGCGCATGATAAATAGGTTAATATCATCGCTCCATTTCATGCGCACTCTTGGTTTTCCAGCTTTGGTGGTCGCAGAATGAGTGGCGTGTGCCTCCTGCGAAACATCCTCAACTGGTGTTAATGTTCTGCTGCTACTCCTACTGTCTCTAGTTACGGCTGTAATCCTTGAGGACATTCCCCTACCCCCCGCGTCCCCGGCTCCCGTACAGCCGTCGGTCCGGGAGCCACTGGCTAGCATGCTGTCACGTCCGACACCAGCTACAGACGTGCCCCGACGATCGCCCTCGGGCAGCGGCCCTATACGTAATTTCTTCTGTCGTGTCTCCATATCGATGGGTTACCTTTGCCTTGTTAGCCGTGTAAGTTTTGATTGTACACGTTGTCCGCCCCCCACGTGGTCAGGTGTTCGACTCGGACGTAAGGTAGGATTTTAGGGGGCTTATTATTATTATTATTATTATTATTATTATCTTTTATGTCTTTAGACTCTCGGGTCTAGCCCGGACATTTGGAAGGCATTGGTGGGGCCGAGGCTAACACCAAGAGGCCCTTTTGAATACATGATTAATTATTACAACAGACAAGGCATGGTTTGGCATTATTATAGACTATTTTTCGTATAGGTATAAAATAAATCTGGGCTATTATGGTGAACTTTTGGATGGATGGTGACATTGGGTTATGGAATGAGAGAACGGCACCTGCCAAGTTTGTCTCATATCAAAATGTTTGAGGCAGGTGATGACTTGCCACCCACTAAATGGGCCTCCTGTAGTGGCTACCGCATATTGGTGCCGAGGAAGCAACATTGGTGTGGGTGGCTTAGGGTGTCGAGAGGTGTGCTGCACTTTCACTGAACGCTACTCGCGGCGTTATGCCCTTTAACACTTCCACCCTGGAGCTTAGGTTCTTAGCTCTTGCGACTTCCACCCCCAGACAGCCAGTTAAGGCAAGCCAGGGGTTAGGGGTCTCACTTAGCCCCTTGGAATCAGGGTACGCGGTGTCGCCACTCACCGACGGCTCGCCACAAAGCCGCCCCTGCGTTATTATTATTATTATTATTATTATTATTATTATTATTATTATTAAAACATCATCAACAACGGCCTGAAGACGTCCACTGCTGAACATATGCCTCCCCCAGAGAGCGTCACCTCGAGTGGCTGCTCGCCTCCTGCATCTATTGGCTCCCCGCGGTTTTTATCAAACAAGCACTTGCAAGCACTACTGTGTTCCAATTCAAAGGGTGCTGCAGCTAGTGAAATTACTGAGCAAATGAGACTTTATGCCCAAAACTCACAGTCTAGTAGACCTATTTATACACCACAACGTCTTATAGCATTATTACTTCAATCATACTTTGAAAAATAACATAAGAGTAAGAATATTGTAATGTTGTTGACGCAGAGCAGTTTTGATTACGTCACGTTAAATCGTTCACCCAAATACAACTGTCATGTCATACCGTCGAATCATGTTGACACTGACGTGCGACAGTGATAATGCTATATAAAAATGTAGACGTCTCGTTCTCGCGCCGGAATACTTTATAAGCTGTTCATGGTACGAATTTGAACAATATTATTGTAAGCTTGAAACTTTACTGACGTATGCGTTCCGGGTACTGCGGCTGGAATGGGCAGCCGTGACACTTATCATCAGGTGACGGCTAGCTCGTCACGTGTTTCATTAGGATCATCATCATCATTATCATCAGCAGTTTGAACACGTTCACTGCTGAACATAGGCTGACCCCCAGAGCGCCACTTTGAGTGGCTGCTCACCTCCTGCATCCATCATTAGGATAAAAAACTATTAACCCTGTTCCGCAACGCTGGCCAAGTTTGAATGGTGGATGATAGCCTTGAAAGTCATTCTTGAACATGACGGATTCCAATTATTTTCTTCGCCGTTGTAAAAGCGAAGTCAAACTTCACACATAGCTTAGAAAACCATCGCGTCAGTGAATTATGCTTTTTATTCTAAAACAAACCTCTTTAGATACTGTGTCCTTCATCCTACAGACGACACTTAATAAATGAAACTGGGACGGGACATGCCGCCTCCGTCCAGAAAGTGAGAGTTACACAAATCTTTCGGCAGTTAGTGCGTGAGGGCAGGAATTATTGTCTCGCAAACTTTTTGTTCGTGAACATGCCACGTTTGGACACGGAGCTTTATTTATAGGAGGAAGAACTGGATGTTAAAAGTACGAACCAATAAAAGCCACATACAAATCTCATATTAAATTGTAATAGGCAAATGAAAACATATTTTGAGGTGCCCAAGCGTAAACGTGTATCACCTAGAATCCAATAGAGCCAAGAAGACTGGTTAATGAATGTGGGCCTAAGACTCTAATATCCTTAAAACACTGTTTTAAACTTTCACGGTTATTTACCACGTTTAAATATCCCGTAAGTACTATTAAAAACGTCTAATATCCTTGGGAAAAAATGTGATTGGTTTAGTGGGATCACATGGGAACCACCCTCTCATTATAATTATTTTATTGGTGTGATTTCAATTTAACCGTTGTTTTATATTTTCAACATGTTCTCAATATAAGATCTATTCCGATTTGATCATATAACAACTTGTGTTGTAATGGGTAATTATAATCATATAATATTTTTTTCGGTGCTCTTAAAGTTAGGACTATTTTGAGAACAGCTCGTTACTCTCGAATAGATACAAAATTAGTAGTTTTGAAGTTGAATTATCTTAATTTTAATAGATATCTGCGTTATGTAGTCTATTACAACTAATCAACTATTATTGACTACTACTCATCATCATCATCATCAACAGCCTGCAGACGTCCACTGCTGAACATAGGCCTCCCCCAGAGAGCGCCACGAGTGGCTGCACGCCTCCTGCATCTATCGGCTCAAAACGATTACTTTCTATATAGCTAGAGTCAAAAACACCAACAACAGTTAAATTCACATTGACAGATTTATCCACACAAAAATAGAATAGAGCAGAGCAGAGCAGAGCAGAGCAGAGCAGAGCAGAGCAGAGCGGAGCAGAGCAGAGCAGAGCAGAGCAGAACAGAACAGAACAGAACAGAATAACATTTATTCAATACTTGCTTAAACTATGGTACAGAACATGTTATATAAATGTTACATAATATGAACTAAGAATAAGAAACAAACACAGCCAGCGCTGGTTTTCAGCCTAGACCCAGAGGGGGTGGAGACAATGCACAATCCGAACAAGAAAAAAAAAACAAAATAATGAATCTTAAAAAGATAAACTTAAGGATTAAACTTAAAAAACGAAAATACCAGAATACTTACATATAAAAAATTATAATTATCAATCACAGTGCATCAAACCACTCGCGCCATTACAGCAACCAATCAGAGCAACCTTAGAAAGGAGAATCATTTCCCTTAAAACCCGGTTTTCGAGTAAACATTACCGGATGTCCAGCCCAGAGCGCTACTTTGCGCTGATTAATGACTCCGCTTCTTACTTTTTATGTTCTGCCCCACACTTTCTTAACACCGATATAGAGCAGTTTGGTTGCAATTTTTACGTGTTATTGTTAGCTATTTACGTTTTGTCATTTTTGACTATGCTTCTCCCGTAGTTTAGTCAACAAGATTTAAAGTCTTAGTCAGGTTTCTATTGGTTACTAAAGGATCTTGATGGAGGACTTGATCGTACAAATAAAATCCTTTCAGAAACGGCCAAAATGGCAAAATATTTCATCATCATCATCATCATCGTCATCATCATCATCATGATCAGCCTGAAGACGTCCACTGCTGAACATAGGTCTCCCCCAGAGAGCTTGCAATGAAAAATCAAAATTATGCAACCTTCTGTCACTAGTGCTCCTTGTGACAGAACTGCGCTTTACGAAACCGAAATAAGCTTATTACCTTCAACTTTAGCTCATGTTTAAGGCACTAAAATATAACTCAAAGTGGTAGTAGGTCTAGAGCATCGTATCGATGACATAAGTATAATCGAGACAACTAGCCTTTGAACACTCTTGTATTTCTTAGAAATGTTCGGATTCCTAATATTTTACTTTAATTTGCATTTAATTTTGTTCTTATATTATATTGTTGTTTGTCTTTAAACTTCTGGGTTGCATGGAAAATATCGATTTAAGCGATAAGACCACCCATTGTGATACTAAGTTTTAAGATTGATCACTATATTTTTCGATAAATGGTGGTTTCAATAAAGAGTTTATCTATCTATTTATCTATATTATGTACATAACTGATGTAGAGTTTGAAATGCCATTTTCGATTGATGTTCCAAATGCTCAAACCATTTATCCAAGAACCATTTATAGCTGTTTATTTTTTATTTTTATATTATTATTTTTATGGCACTTCCAGAAAACACATTAAGACGTCACCCCCCAACCTCTAGGTAAGTATTCATCGTGAATTATATCCTTATTCTTTTGCCGTTAGCTTCCTTGTCTCTGCTCTCCTTTAGTTACAATCACCTTACTTGCACACCAACATTTAAGCACCTTGTCACAATAAGAATTTTCAAATTTTCTTTCCTATGTATAATATTAATTGATTTTTGTTTTGCGACAAGGTGCTTGAATGTTATCAACTTTTAAGTTGCCTGCACAATCTTGTTTTTCGATGGAATAAACTATAACGGGACGTCCTGTTGTTTTCGCACAAAATATTTATTAGCTGTGAACAGTTCGTAGTTCTATTGTTTTAAAAGATTTATCTCAAGTAATCTTAGTATTTTTATTCAATTAAGAGCTACTTTAACATGAATGGAATGAGTAACTGACTTTATTTTACTTAATTATTATTCCACTACCTCCTCAGTATTTCTGTTCTCCTGGTACTTCATACCTTAGAAACACCTAAATTGAACTGTAATTTTGCTCACGTTTGTTTATTTTTGTCATTCTTATTTATAAAACTAACCGCAGAGGATCTACAGGAACAGAAAACGATTGAGGGATCAACCAGGAATTTTATTTGAAAAATGAATAGGACGTGATCGTTACTCCGGAATAGATCCTTTACAGTATGTATTATTAACCTCTGTAATACCAGCATTGAGATGACAATTGAATATTCGATATCGGGTCGCTGAGAGATTAAGAGTAAAAAATAATGGTAGAAGTGGGAAAATTACGCAATATATATGCAATGACATTAGACACGAGATCATTCCTAGTTAATCCTATCTTTTTCTTAATATTCTTGTTTATTCATTATTAAGCCTTTTTTCCTACTACTTATAAAAATATTGTATAAATATATTCCTGCATCCAAATTTTAATGCCAGAACTTTATCCAAACCACAAAAAGTGTAAATAGAGTGAAATTGTTCGTAATAAAGTGCGTCAAAGGGTTTAAATTAGGGTAAAAAAGTTTTAATTATCTCTCTGTGGGGGTAGGGGAAGATTTTCAGAAATGATAGAATTCAGCCGGAAGTTAAATGGTGCGGTAATGATTAGACCCGTTTGAGATGAAATAAGAATTTATTAGAATTACTTCGTAACAAATCATTTTCTTTTATTGACTATGAATACAGCTTAAAAAACTGCCGGTCTCCCATAAGGTGCACCAATTTGCCGAATGCTTGTTTGCCCCCGATAACATAAAAAAAAACTTATGAAAAACTAGAACAGCCCCGTACCAGATTTCCACAGGAATGCTTAATTATAAATTTAATTTTAATCAAAGAGTGGAACGCATTACCGAGAACTACATCCTGGGAGTCTTCAAATCGAGAGTATCTTCTAGGCAAGCGTGTAGCATCCTAGACCGCATCGTCACTTCCCATCAGGTGGGATAGTGGTCAAGCGCAAGCCTATCAACCGTAAAATAATAAAAATTAAATATCAAATACCGTTATGTGTGTTACATAATGTGTTACATACCTACATATTGAGCTTTGTGGTGTAGTGGTTGAGCAGGTCGGCTCATAACCCGGAGGCGGTGGGTTCGATTCCGACGACAGGACAAGTATTTGTGTATAGGAAAAAGGCGCAATACTTGTTCCGTGTCTGGGTTTCTTAAGACCGTGTCAGATTGGCAGCTATCTTGAGCACTGTTGAATGAACAATATGTCAGCACTCCTGATCCTGTCGGTAACTTGCGTAAGCAGCATTAAATACCGTGGAAGCACTAACATACCTACATAAACGATAGGGGAATCTATGAACCCGATGAATAGACACACTGACACACTATTATAAAATAATCGGCCAAGTGCGAGTCGGACTCGCGCACGTAGGGTTCCGTGCCATTATTTTAAAAAACGCGCAAAAACATCACGTTTGTTGTATGAGAGCCCAATTAAATGTTTATTTTATTCTGTTTTTAGTATTTTGTTGTCATAGCGGCAACAGAAATACATCATCTGTGAAAATTTGAACTGTCTAACTATAACGGTTCATGGCGGATAAACATACAGACAGAAAACGGAGCGTTAGTAATATGGTTTGCTTTACCCTTTGGGCACGGAACCCTAAAAATACGTAAAGAAAGTTGCGGACTTTAAGAACGATATTTTTAAGATAATAAATGATGTCACTTGGAACTAAATCAAGATGATTCACCGATTCTTATTGAGAGTGAAGTGAAACTGATTGGTCAATCCAAGCTCTCGAGTGGAGAGGTCTGATGGCCCTCTATTAGAACTGTTATCGAGAGCTATCAAGAACACTTGATTAATCGTTAATCTGCCGATTATTGACATCCATTGAATAGGTCCTTCGTTAAAAGCGGTCGTTGGGTTTAACGATTTTCCATAGAATGTAGTGTGACTCTAGAGGGAGGTATTTTTTAGTTTATAGTTTGTTCTTGTATCATGCCATGTCAGTAATTTTTCAAAAAGCCTAACATTAAAACTTGGATACGAAATAATAATAATCTACTTATGTTATTTTTTTTATAGGTTACACATTATTTTTATGCATGCCACCCCTATTTCCCTGTTACAGAATGTATTTCGCCACTCTAATTTAATTTTTCTTTGTTTATTGTTTGCGAAAGAAAATTACCTTCAAGTGTTTAGCCAGTCGATTTTGTATTAAACATGTATAATCTCGCGCATAATTCTTAGAATACAATGATATATACTTTGTAAAATTAGGTACATTACACATTAATGATTTTGAATGAGCTTCGAGATATTATACATTTTATTCATTTATGATAAATTATAGCCTTAATTAATAGCGTAGGTAGACCACCCACAAGGTGGACCGACGACCTGGTGAAGAACGCGGGGAGCCGATGGATCCAGGAGGCGAGCAGCCGCTCAAAGTGGCGCTCGCTGGGGGAGGCCTATGTTCAGCAGTGGACATCTACGGGCTGATGATGATGATGATAGCCTTAATTGAAAGATTAAGTTATCAGGTTTTTTTTTATGAAAGCTATTCATTGTAAGCTTATGAAATCTTATGTTTTATTTTCATCAGGGTGTAGGTATTAATAAGTTTTTTGAAAGTACATAAAAAAAATTATTTCATCGAAACTAAATTCAAACAATAGTTGCTGGGTGTTTTTGGATCATCATCATCATCATCATTAACATCCTGAAAACATCCACTGCTGAACATAGGCTCCCCAAGGAGCACCACTTTGAGTGGCTGCTCGCCTTTTGCTTCCATCGGCTCCCCACGGCTTTATTTCTGGACATTTGCTATAAATAAGAAAAATACCCAATTATGAAATGTAAACAGTTCACAATAAAATCAACAAAATAATGTGGTTCAGTGACTTGACTAACAAAACAATACTTTTACATCCAAACCTCATCCTCCCAGCCTTCCGTCACCGCGCGTGAGCGGCCCATATTTATCACAAATGAAACCCAAAAAATGTTGCCATTTGTGAATAGTAAAATAATTTATTTATCATTTTCTGTTTGCAAACCTGGGCTTTGTTCTGGCAACAATGAGTACACGTTATTGTGATGGTAATCCTATGCAAATGTGGCCTACTGCTGGCGAAATTATTAAAAAAAAGTGCCGCGGTTGAGTGACCGCGGGGTGAATGGTTCCGTGAAGTTTTGACAGCTAGCCATTTTTGTCGAGATTAAGCTTGTCATTTATTAGGACGTTGACCTATTTATATAGGACAAGCCCAATATTAAGCAGTGTAAAAGTTTATGTAGATAGTCAAATTCAAATTCAAATCATTTATTTGTAACATTCTCTTAGGTAAGAAAGCACAAGGGAATTATAAATAGTCACTGCTAATGCTGCCGATGTTGTGTGTTACTGTCACGAATAAAAGTATTTTCTTTCTTTATTTCTTTAATGATATCCATACTTACATTAGCATGCATCTCATAAATTTCGGTTAATATTTTGTATATTTTCAAGGTTTATTGTATTTTAAAATTAAACTGTTATTTTTCGTATTAGGATTTCAAATAGCCGCCGAAACTATATCTAGCAACAAGAGGCTATTAACTACTACTAAATGGGACTAGCTAACGCCAGGTTTAAAACGCTTGGATTGTACAGGTACTAGCCGCACTGACCTAAGTATACCTAGACAGTCCAAATTTAATGCTCCAGCCCACAACCAGTAGGTAGCGTATCCAAAATGCTGGCAGCATTACCCCTTTGTAACTAAAAACACAGGCAAGGCAGGTCAAATCGCTCGTAGAACTGATAACCGATGCACGATGGGAAAGAATGGATCTCGAGTAGCGACAACGAACCGGAAGACACAGAGTAGGCCAGCCCCCTACTAGGTGGGCCGACGTTCTGGTGAAAACCACCGGGAGCCAATGGATGCAGGAGGCCAGCAGCCGCTCAAAGTGGAGCTCTGTGGGGAAACCTATTTTCAGCTATGAACGCTTTCAGGCCGTTAATAATGATGATGACTAAAAACCCGCTTATCAGAAAGCCTTTATCGCATTATCATACCGAACCCTAAAAATTTAAACTGACATAAAATTCTGAAAGTCCGTCGAAATTTATGGTGCGAGTTTGTTGAGTAATAAAAATTTGGAATGCCCTTAAAATGAGTGAGCGTAGACCGACTAATTCCCTTCGCAGGAACTCCTAGCATAGAATAGATATATTATATATATACTACGTACTCTTATATAGCGTTTGTATTGTATACTACACTTAATGGGATGGGACAGGGGGGCAACTACAACGTCCTATAGCATTATTAGTTCAGTATTACTTCAATCATACATTGACAAATGACATAAAAGTAAGAATACTTTAATGTTGCAGAGCCAGAGCAGTTTTGATGACGTCACGTTAAATCGTTCACTCAAATACAACTGTCATGGCATACCTTTACATCATGTTGACACTGACGTGCGACAGTGATAACGCCATATAAAAAT
Source organism: Ennomos erosarius (assembly GCA_963580505.1). NCBI lineage: Eukaryota > Metazoa > Arthropoda > Insecta > Lepidoptera > Geometridae > Ennomos > Ennomos erosarius. The sequence goes on from OY756987.1 coordinate 13,502,150, forward strand.
GTAGACGTCTCGTTCACATGCAGGAATACTTTATAAGTTCATGGTACGAATTCGAACAGTATTATATTGATAACGGTATGACATGACAGTTGTATTTGAGTGAAAGATTTAACGTGACATCATCAAAACTGCTCTGCGTCAACAACATTACAATATTCTTACTTTTATGTCATTTTTCAAAGTATGATTGAAGTAATAATGCTATAAGACCTTGTGGTGACCCCCCAGCAGTCTACAATATTTTGAATAAATATTTTTGTCCAAGAATAGAAATAAATGCGAAAAAGTCTAGCACAGTTGTATTTCACATGTTCGTCCGTAGAATGTAAGGCTGTCTACAGACGGACCGTTTGAATATGCAGCGTGCGTCCACGTCGCAAGCATTAGCGAGGCGCCACAGACTGCGCTAACGAGAAGGGTAACTGAGGATATTGCATGGTGTAACAGCTAATACCATTTTTCAATAACAATAAGTTGTTTTACCACATTACATAGTGCATTTTAATTAATAATAAAGTAAATAAACTAAGTATCAGTAAGTATGTGGTTATTGCAGTTAAGTGACACCTATGAGTATGACTGAAGATCACGCTCGCCCACGGCATGCCTAAATTGGGAACTTTTAAAATCTAAATAGACTTGAGAGCCTTTTGCTACATTTTAGCTGATGTTAAGTTTAGTGTTAACATGGTCGAAGATGGCGCCACGCGAAACCTTTATTTGAAATTGGCGGTGTTTTATTTATTCTAACTAGGACAATATCTAGAATAAATAAAAATAAAATTTAATATTTAAAACAAATATTAAAAGAAATTAAATATAGGTAACTAAAGAATTCAAAGTTGTAGCACTTTGGAAAAACCACAGGGTAAAAATTAATTGTGCAATGTGGAATTAATGTCAAATAATATCACCTACTACACTTCTTGCTAAAATTGCAATGTCATTAGCGTTTTAGTCATTATCATCACCCTAAAGTATTCAACTGTTGAACATAGGCCTGCACTATAGTGCATCACTTCAAGCAGCTACTAGCTTCCTGCATTCATGTCATGAGTCGTTGAGGTTCTATTTAGATTTTTATCGCATAATAACTAACTGATAGTGTTTACACTGTGGCATGACCCGTCGGCTTTATACGAAGGCTCGATACTTGCTTAAAAATATACAGGAATATAGGCAAGGATCCCGCTTTTAGTAAATCCTTACTAGCTTAGCGGATGTATACTCTTGGATTACCTCCGGTAGTGCTCTTTGTTTTTCTAGAAGAATGGTGGCGTCTAGGCCTAAAAAGGATTACTGATAGGATTTCTTCAATCTTTTGTTTTATATTTTTGGTTTACCTTTTTTCTGAGATTAACTTAAGTAATTTGTTTAAGGTGTTTAGGTTTTATTCTGCCTGAAAACGAAAGTTTTCAACCAGTGTGTGTTGCCCAGTCATTACTTATGGTACTCAGTGCCATAAGTCATCAGTGCCACTGAGACGTGGTCTCCTGTTGTTGACCTTATAAGGTCAAAAAATCGTGCAGTGAGGTATGGAAAGAGCTATGCTTGGCGTTTCCCTGCGAGATAAGATCCGCAATGAGGAGATCCGCAGGCGAACTACAGTAACCGATATAGCTCTTAGATTAATAGTAAAGAATAAAAAGTCCATCCTAAAACACACCACTCTTGTGCACACAAGAGCGGTCATAATGGCGCCGAGATAAAATTACGGATTCGGCCGTAAACTGAGTGCAGCCGAGACGGGAAAAGGACCATAAAACCGGAATCGTTCATAAACGCGGGCGTCTGTCACGGATTAAACGGAAGCTGTCTAGTGTCACAAGAATGAACAGATGTAGGTAAAAATGGAAACACTCCAAATACTTATTTAATCCCGATACGCTATTTCATTTGCTAATTCCTTCTTTTTATTCTCTTTCGTATCTCTAATATTCATTTTAAAAAAAATTGTAGACTTCGCATAATAACCACAGAGCGAAAAAAAATGCTTCGTCTAAGGTAGGTGCGAAGCGTCATATTCTCCAAATCTCTGTGATAATAACATACCTACATAAGTATTTTTGTTATGTTGACATTTCTTTCATCAACTAGAAAAGTGTCCAGTAAGGTAAGCAGTTACCATCGCCTATAGAGACCTGCAACACCAGGGGCGTTGCCGATGCGTTGCCTACCTTTGACGACTCTATTTACCCGTCGTTTGAAGTGCCCCATGTTGTAGCTCAGCGGAAACACCTCAGAGGAAAGCTCATTCCACATATTGCACCTTATTATTTATTCATTTGATCACTGTCACACCTAATAGTAAGACCCAACCCGTGGCGTACTAATGTTCTTGATTCACGGTATCGCTCGATCAAATCAACTCTCAACACAAACAATAAAAATCTACATCAGTATGTCCGGTTGAGAGCTGAGATACCAAGAACAAACACTAAAATATAAATACATACAAATTAATAACACCTCTTCGTTTGACTGGAGGTTAAAAGAGGAGACAAACCACCGATTAAAATAGTGATTTTATTATAAACTAGCTTTTGCCCGCGGCTTCGCACGCTTGTGTTATGTTATTTTTACGTTATAGTAATAGATAATGCATTTCGTACCAAACAAAAAATCCACTAAATCTTTTCGAAGCTGAGCACAGTACAGTAACCTGTATTAGCATAGGTATAGGTATAATGCAAGCATAGCCGTGAGTGGAAGCTATTTAAGGCATTACCTAAATTTAACTGTTTTGAGTCTAATATAGATTTATAACAGTAAAAGAAGTTTCAAACAAAAAACTACAATTTTATAAGTACCTCTTCATATTACAAAAAGAAATCATCATCACTTCACTCAGGTCTTTAACAGAAGTTTCAGTAAATTTTTTTTAGGTAGTAGTTACCTAAGCAGTCAGGTACGGTTTAGAAAAATATGGAAGAATCACACACGATGATTTCGCTCTATACGAATTGAATACCTACACTTAGCCAGTGTCCATAATAAGTTTATAAATTGCTGGAGATATGCATTTACCTGTACGATGCGTACATAATTAATTTTCTTAATACTAATTAGGAATTGCTAATACTAAACCACCACTCCTTAAAGAATCGACAGTTATAATTATTATTGTGTCCACTATTTTCCACGCTGTCTCATTCCCACTGCACTTTCAACGTACCTACCTAGTGATGAAAGTGAGGAAGTAGGTAAAATCGTCATTATAAAGATAGTTACGTACCTACTATAACTATAACCTTCTTTAAGTAACCGAGTAATCAATCATTTTTTGCTCCCGTGGTGTATTTAAAAGCCCACAGATCTAAAATATTTAACTATTAAAAACTTATTTCAACATGCAAGAAGAAGAAGAAGAAGAACAATTAAAAAAAAACAGTCAAAAACGAACGTTACGCGCCATTTTGTTGTTAATTCGAGGATACAATTGCCATAATGAATACCTACATATTATTATATCTAAGTATCTACCCATAAACATTTTTCATAAAATATTTCGTATCATTGGCTAAATACAAATATCGCACTCCGGCTTATTTTAATGTAAAATAAAAAAGGTTTTAAAATGCGTAGCAATGGTAAGGGTCTATAACTTAAGTACACTAACGCTAATGCCTAACGCTAACTCCAAAATGTACTGAAATGACATTTCGGAAATCGCTAACTTTTCCGTAGCGAATGTCATTTCAATACATTTTTGGAGTTAGCATGAGGCGTTAGCGTGAGTTGTTTTTTCGATATCTTGCATTTACAGATTTTTTTATCTCTACAGTTTTATTATATGTATAGATAGATATGTATAGATGGCACCTAGCTAGTATGTGAAAGCGTTGACTACACCTTTACCACTAGCTTCCTGGTCATAGGTGCAATGGATGTGGCAGCAGTTCTTTCATAAAATTGATTTGAAATCCCAGCATTGAGATGACAATTGAATAATAATTCATATGTGTACGATATCGGGTCGATGGGAGTTAAAGAGTTAAAGCTTGTTCGCATTGGAATTGACTTGATAGAGAACTCGCATTGACACGTTTACGGTGTGACTTGGTGGTATCTCAAATTCTTGCTCTCAGAGTTTATTGTAGTGCAGAAGGTTAACGGAAAATCTATGAGCTAGTTGAATAACACTAATTAGTAAATATCTGATGACTCAATCATTTGTTCATTCATGCAGTTGTCTGAAACAAAACCCGTTGAATAAGACACCATTTCATTTATTCCTTTCAGTGTACGACAAACAGGGTAAAACATTTTCACCGTAATTATTAGGTAGGCTGTGTAGGCGTGGTCAACGACAGGTAGCAATGAAGCCGACAAATTGTCGTCCATTGACAAGTATATACCATGAGAGTGGCGAGAAATGACAATATGCGAAGCACCAATGAACCACAGACATCTAAATGAAGTAAGTTAAGTTATATAAGTTGTTGGTCGACAAAGCATACTACTCGCTGAACAAGTACTTAAATGATAAGAATGTATAGGTAATTGATTCAGTTAACAGGACTTAGTTCATCTATACATATAATAAAACTGTAGAGATAAAAAAATCTGTAAATGCAAGATATCGAAAAAAAAATGACACAGGTTAGCTTGAAATTTTTTGCTGATCACGTTAAGCTACTTTTTAGACATTTTGTCTGTTTGTTTGTTTGTTTGTTTGTTTGTTTGTTTGTTTGTTTGTTTGTTTGTTACGGCACAACTCCGAAAATACTGAACGGATTTTGATGCGGTTTTCACTAATAAGCTTAGAAAAACCCGGCGCACAACATAGGATATATTAAATTTTAAATATTGTAAATTTTTTTTGGTGAAAATGATTAAGATTTCAATATGAAACGGAACGGGATTTTCACAAGATGGCCGCTTCAAGGCTTCAAGGTAAGTTTTTTTCTTATATTTTGGTCCACACATAGTGTAGGTATTTAGCCAATGTCAAAAAGTAAGTTTTGTTTTGGCTACTAATCATAGATGAGAGAAAACAAATGTGCTCTGTGCTACTGATGGTAATATTATCTCGGGTTTATCCGGATGCACAGATTAAAGAAAAAAAACTCTGTTACTATTATGGCGCGGCTTCATATACGCCCGAACCTTCGCTGTTGAGTTGGCGCGCAAAAACATCTCTGTTGACTATCCTCGATGTTTTTGTAGCGCCCCAACCCAGACACATAGTCAATTTGTTTGCCTGCTGCGCGACCGAAGTGGGCTAAATAAAATGGGGGATGGTAGCGTTATATTGCATGTCGGCGAATAAATATGTTTTACAAACTGTGAGAGTATTGTGAACAAAAAAATAAATTTTAATAATTTTAATTTATGAAGTAAACCCATTTTTTTTTCATTTGTCTGTTTATCTGTCCCTTTGAATACGGATCATGGTTGTTATAGTGGCAACAGAAATATATCATCTGTGAAAAATTCAACTGTCTAACTATCACGATTCATGAGTACATCCTGGTGGACAGACCGACAGACAGACAGACAGACAGACAGACGGACAGTGGAGATTTAGTAATAAGGATTTACTCTTTGAGTACGGAACTCCTACATTTTTGTATTTCATTCTGAACAATCCCCACTGCACTAAGCAATAAGGAAGTAATTTAATGCATGTTGTTATTTATAACTTAAAAGACAAAAAACAGTAAATAACAATTGGCGCGCCTGCATCACCGGCAGCGTATCACACTTTTCGGGCTACGGTGAAATACATCGCGCGATTACTCGATGCAGTGCAGATTAGAGAAAAACAATCCAGGAAGTCATATGTATTTTTTTCTCTAATCTGTGGTATTACTAAAGATAAGATTTTTCGTTAATCTGTGGTCCAAACTAAAAAAAGAGGATAGGTATGAGAACCTACTTGAATATGAGCACGACAAAGAGAACAAGGAATTTCGTAAACTAAGAACTTCTTAGACTTTTTATTATAAGTTTTAAGGCTTCACGCGATATCATATTTAGCCAATATTGAAACATAACTAAAATTATTATTGATGTTTTCGATTTATTGGGTTTTGGCGAGGGTAAAATTCTTTATTGGCAATCTGGTATTATGTATTAGTTTTCAAAAATCTACTACGCGTCACCATTCGAAATAAGTATTTAAATTGTATTTATAGTACCTATAGCTTAACCTATAGTAGTAACTTATTCAGTAACCTGTGCCTATAGGTACTTAATTTATTGGCCCTTGCTTTTGCTACGCATTGTATAACCTTTTTTATTTTGCCATTAGATAAAATTTTTATTTAGCCAATGATAGGAAGTATTTTATGAAAACTGTTTAAAGGGTAGGTTCATAGACTTTTTATAATCATTCATAAGGCTTCACGCGATTATCATACTTAGCCAATATTGAAGCTTACTTAATTAACATTTTTATTCAAGTTTTTGATTTATAGGGATTTGGCGGGAGAAATGTTCTTTATTGGCGATCTGGTTAAATGTATTATTTACATAAACTTACTACACGTTACCATTATAATTAGGTAGATAAAATTATTTTTGCGCTACTGCTTAATTCTTGATCAACCCCAAGGAATAACTCCAAAATGTACTAGGATGACATTTTGGAAATCGCTTACTTTTCCACAGCTAATGTCATTTCAATACAGTTTTGGAGTTAGCGTTTGGCGTTAGCGTTAGTGGTTGGTATCTTTGCTAGACCCCCAGTAGTAAGTACTACTTATAGCTACTTAAGTTATAGACTCTTACCATTGCTACGCATTTTAAATCCTTTTTTATTTTGGCATTAAAGTAAGACGGAGTGCTTGCTATTATTAGTAAGCCAATGAATGATAAAAAATGATGAAAAATTAGGTATTCATTTTAGGTTTTTGATTTTAGGTATTCATTATGGCAATTGTATCCTCGAATTAACAACAACAGGCGCGTAAAGTTCGTTTTTGACGGTTTTTGATTTGTTCTTCTTCTTCTTTTTGCATGTTGATATAAGTTTTTAATGGTTAAAATATTTTAGATCTGTGGGCTTTTAAATAAAACACTGGAGCAAAAAATGTTTGATTACTCGGTTACTTCAAGAAGGTTATAGTTATTGTAGGTAATTAACTATCTTTGGGTGTAAGTAATAATTATGAAATGACGATTTAACCTACTTCCTCACTTTCATCACTAGGTAGGTATGTTGAAAGTGCAGTGGGAATGAGATAGCGTGGAAATTAGTGGACATAATAATAATTATAACTGTCGATACTTTAAGGTGGTTTAGTATTTGTAATTCCTAATTAGTATTAAGAAAATTAATTATGTACGCATCGTACAGGTAAATGCATATCTCCAGCAATTTATAAACTTATTATTGACACTGGCTAAGTGTAGGTAGTCAATTCGTATGAAGCCAAACTGATGAAGGTAAAAAAATGTGGTAAATGGAACAAAAAGCGCGCGGATAATATGTAAAACTGAGCAAAACAGCATCATCGTGTGTGATTCTTCCATATTTTCTAAACTGTACCTGCCTGCTTAGGTAACTACTACCTAAATAAAACTTACTGAAACTTCTGTTAAAGACCTGAGTGAAGTGATGATGATTTCTTTTTGTTGTAATATGAAGAGGTACTTATAAAATTGTAGTTTTTTGTTTGAAACTTCTTTTACTGTTATAAATCTATATTAGACTCAAAACATTTAATTTTAGGTAATGGTTTAAATAGCTTACACTCACGGCTATACTTGCGTTATACATATACCTATGCTAATACAGGTTACTGTGCTCAGTTTCGAAAAGATTTAGTGGATTTTGTTGTTTGGTACGAAATGCATGATCTATTATTTGACTATAACGTAAAAATAACATAACACAAGCGTGCGAAGCCGCGGGCAAAAGCTAGTTAGTTAATAAGAGTTAATAAGGCCTACTAAGTTAGGTACCTACTTGTACAATATTACTGCTGTATGACTTGTAAATGTTATTTTACCAATAAAGTATCTGTATCTGTATCTGAACATTGATAAAAAATTTTTGTGTCGCCCGATAGCTCAGTTGGTAGTATCCCTGCCTTCTGAACTGAGGGCTGTGGGTTCGATTCCTACCAAGGACAAAAATTTGTGTGATGAACATAGATGTTTGTTCTGCGTCTGGGTGTTATATTGTATTCTATGTATGTATTTACAAACAAAAAAGTATATAAGTATAGTATCAGTTATCTGGTTCCCATAGTACAAGCTATAAGTTTGTATATATAAGTTTGGGGCTAGATGGCGCTGTGTGAAATGTCCACAAAATATATATTTATTTAATATTTATATTTAGAACATCAAGGTAGCTTATACCGCACATAAAGTTTATTACAGATTTTATACCGTGCTTCGGAGGTCAAGTTGAGCTGTGGGTCCCGGCCACAGAGCTAGAATTCGATTCTATTTCTATGGTCCCAGCTGTTGTCGTAAGACAATGGTCTATAAGTCCACGATGGTAATTCGTGGTTACTCAGTAATTATGTCAACATTCGATACGTAAAACACGCAGTCTGGACGATAATTTCCAACATATTTTAGTTTTCGTGGGTTGGCATTTAACCTCTCAATACCACTGTAAATATACTGAAATACAGCTGGTTAGGAGGAAGCCCGTCTTCACTCGGATTTTACGGTTTCTCTTTAACAAAGTGTGTTGTTTTTCTTATCACGTCTTCGAAAGAAGATGTCTGAATTTCTATTGGAAGGAATAAAATGAAGTTTGGCTGTTTTGTGAGGCCGTAAAATGAAGCGAATCAATGAATTTGGTGCGCGTTTCGACTTTATGCCTTTTGTAGCCACGAAAATGGTAAAGAGTCTGTTTGAAATCTAAATTAGTATACCTGCAAGAAACATTAGTGACTTTTGTTTATCTTAAAGTCAACTAATAATCATATTCAAGTCATGACTTAAATTTGGAAGTTTATAGTGTCAAAGTCAAACGTGTTCCTTAAAATGAGTAGGGTATCCAAAGATAATATAATCACTGAGGGCATCCTTGTCGAAGTCACTTTGTTTTGCTAAATTCTTTTTTATTTTTCCCTGAATTGTTAAGATATGTTTTTAGGCTATGTTGATCTAGAAATTGTTCTAGATCAACATAACCTCAAGGCTCTGATCAAAGCATTCCGCTGCTCTGTGCCTCCAATACATTTCTGATAGATCTGGGACCCGTATAGTAGCCGGGTACACGGCCCCGCTTTTATCAGCTTTCAGAGATATCAACTAAATCTGCGATCTTTATGGAGTCAAAGGGCTGATTTCCAGTAGTTGGAAGGTTTAAAAGTATATTTTTGAAATGATTTAAATATTTTTACGTATAAAGATAAAAACTGTGTGCTGTTAACAGGTCAAACGCTTCTCTAATTGGATACTTTAATTAATTCGCTACTAATATTTATGATTTTTAAAGCAGTATCACCTGCTCAGCGTAATCAACAGATAAGTAACCCCGTAAGTTGGTTATAAAGGTGAAGGAAAAATTCTGACATGAGACCACTTGTCACGGTAGCTTAAGTAAAGCATATCCCGGCTTGAGGGATGGATGGATGCGGGTTCATTCCCCGCTCGTGATTCTAATTTTTCCTTTACAAATTTATCTGTTAATTCGACACTTTTCTCAATTCGACACTTTCCTTGTTGGACACTACCATTTTGATACTTTGGTTCAGTCATTGATATTATAAATAGAGCGAGCAGTTGAGGTGTTTGGGTTTTTATTTTTGTGATTCTGGAAGACGTTCACTGCTGAACAAAGGCCTTCCTCACAAAACTTTGGATGCTTAACATAGGGGTTTGTCATAATGACCACGGTTCTTAGTTTAGGGCTAGATGGCGTTGTGCGTGAGATGTACACACATATTTCGTTATGCGTGGCGGTGGACCATTTTATAGCATCTAGCAGTGGAATACAATGCTCTGGCCTACTCTTTACGCTAAACGTAAAATTATAGCCGATCTTTTATTGCCTTTTTTACGATAGAAACGTTAAAGTTTACGGTTTAGACAGAAACTCTTGTTTAATACTTCATGGACTCTTACCTTTTAACCATTTTTGCATAAGCTTGAGGAAAACAATAAAAATGATATAAAAATGCTATCACGATATTGTTTTTAAAACAAAGATATTTTATAAGGGACTGGTCAGTAAGTACTTAATCTTTATTATCCTAATCGTAATCTTTTCTTCTCCTGTAATATTATAAATGCGATCGTTTGTGTGTGTGTGTGCGTGTGTGAGAGGGTGGGGGTGTGTCTGTGAATTTTGAATGAAATTTGGAGATAATGTTATCAGAATAACAGTAACACATATTGTTTGGGCCTATCGTCGTAAACGGCAGCTCGTTGTTCGTAGTAAATAAAATAGTCCAAATCACTTCACTGTTAATTTGTTTGTATTTGTTGTAAGTAAATAAAAAGTCTACGCGTAATTTGGTGTCTGAGCAGCACTGTAAGTAACTAGTTTACTGACACATTAGCGCGCGACGGTGGTTTAGTGACGACTCGTTTAAGTAAAGTAAGTAGGTGCTGATTATTATAGATTACCAAAACTGCTGTACGTGCTGTATTGGCTCCACATATTATAGGCTACTTTTTATTCGCAGATGAAACCACGGGGCGCAACAAGGGTTTTATAAAAAGGTCAAACAGCCAGAATGTGATTGAAGAGTTGAGTGGCCTATATTTATAAAGTCAGGGTTCAGTGGTAACTCGTATGACTTTTTTCTACCGAGGACGGGGTGTTCCCCGTGGCTCATCCGCAAGCACGGGCCCACGTGTATGTCTGCCTCCCTAATTCCGTCATGGCAACCTACAGACTAAACCTCTCTCCCTATTATATGTTGAAAGTCCGTGCCATTTTTTAAACATATATTTTTTGTATATATATATTTTTTTCAAATACGCTGCTCTGGTGATGATGATGAAGTAGGACTTTCAAACCGACATACCCTGGTTCAAATTCGCTGGGATCTACAACAATGAATTTACCGCTTATATACAAAATCAACCATATTTGATTGATATTTACCATATTAATTGATTGGTGGGATGCGAATGTGAATAATTATTGATTTTTGGGATCTAATGTTTTTTTTATATGGCATCCTTTTGGTGAATTCATTTGAAAGCTATCCTAGTTTACGACTCTAAACCGCAGACATCTAATACTATAGGTAAAGTAGATGTTTATGCTTAAATTGTCACTATAAGTATCCGAAAATGTAAATATGGTAGTAAGACTTAAAACTTTTTATTCCTCGTTTTTAATAGTACTTACGGGATATTTACCGTGATTAGAATCATTTTTGAGTCCCCGATATTTCGGCACAGTTACATGCACCATTTTCACGGGTAGACTGAAGATGCGGGTGGATGATAAAAAGTTCGAAATGTTAGGAGCAGACATAACGGTCTACCCTCTTTCTTAGTCTTTTACTGCGGGTACCATTGGCATTCGTACTCGATCGTAACTCGCGACAATAAACACTCACTGTATCACTGCATATGATCTTATCACATTTTGGACGCGTATTATTTTTAATGCAACCTAATACTGGACTCCACGCACTAGCCAGTTGGAAACCATCACCTCGATTGAAATTTTTATATTTCGAGATCTCAATGGCTTACTTTACCAGCCTAGGTATATAGTGGCGCTCCGTATTCCTGTCTCAAAGAATGATTATGCCCCTATACATCATGCCACATACTCCCGTGGATGTCACAATAAATATCCGCGGCGCAATAAATCGAAAACAAACATTACGCCTGAACAAACTTCGCGGTTGGTATAACCACAGAAAAGACAGTAAGTTAGATCCAAACTGATACCACTAACGCACACTAAGACGTGCCAAAGACGTGCTTCTGTTTGTGTGTATATTGTTTTGTAATGTCATTTATGTAGTGTAATGTTGTGTGTGTTACTGTCACGATTAAATGTATTTTCTTTCTTTCTTTCAAAAACAAATGAGTGCGTGTAAAGACGCGCGTGTGGTGCGTGTGTGTGTTCGGCGTTGTTCATTTGTTTTTATTTACACGTAATGTGTAGAGGCAACGTAAGCGTAGTGCTTTGTAGTTTGCGAATAGAATGCCCCATCTCTTCACGTGGATGCCGTATGAGCTGGCGAAGGAAATATCCAGGGAACGGGCAGCAGTGGATGCCTACCGGTTGATGATGAGAAATTAAAATGTATGGAAAGCGTCCAATAGACGTTCGTTTAATGGTGGTAGTTATGACGGATAGAAAGTTTGCAAAGAACTAGATTGTATTTTTTATTGTATGATAGCCTTACGTTTGACCAAAGACTATATAATTTACTACATAGACGTTTGACCACGATCTTAAAGTAAACCATCTACAAAAGATATATGATCATACAAAAGTTTCCGTTTTGATGCGAGTTTGAGTACTGTTTGCATAATTCTTCTCTGTATGAGAGTTACGAAACTCTTTGAGGTCATGTAAATACTTACCTACATCGTAAACATTGCTTTGCAAAAAATATCGAAACTTGGATAATCTTTTAAGAAGCTTGAGTACATACGACGGATGAAGGTCAAGCTAAAAGAAAAAACTTATTTTTCTTATCTTAGCATGTATTTTGGTTTTATTGACCACGAGCTTGATGTGCTTTTATCTTAGAGCATTTAAAAAAGGAGGTGGCAAGGCAAGGCGTTCCCCTCTGCCGGTCATATGGCGCTACTTGGTCATCTACAATATCATAATGTGCGTGTAGACACTGTGTAACTACGCTAGTTTATATAACGGTGTGCGTGTTTTAAGATAGTGTGCGGCGTGCGTTTACACGCGCGGTTTGCGTGTGTGCTGTACGTGTTGACCTCTGCCCCCGTAGAAATTGGCAGAAAAATGGTGATTGCGGATTATAACGTTAAAAAACATCTCCATTTATAGATGCTTAAGGCTTTCCTTCCAACACATTCAATCACATTATGCACTGCATTTTTGGAAGGACGCGTGATTTTATATTTAATTTTATGCATAAAAGAAAAAGGACATAAATATTATTCTTTAAAAAAATAAAAGTAGGCCGTACCAACCAGCCCAAGCACATACTTAGGTAAGAACTCATAATCATCATCATCAATAAGTCGTTTTTGACGTCTTCAGTCAATTGCGGGATATAGGCCTCCCCCAGGGAACACCATTTTGAGCCTTGCCTCCTTCATCGGCTCCCCGCGGTGTTACCATAACCCAAATGAGCACTAGCAAATCAAAATATCTGTATGAACATTACCTTCTGTACTTGTTTTACACTGTGACCCGATTCGAAAAGTTAATTAACAAAACTTTTCATGTACCGAAATTGAGGGAGTGTAAGTACCTTTACATTTAACATTTCGTATTACTTACTTACCTGTTCCGTACTGTGTAGAAGTACATTAAAGTAACGGAAATCTTGCTCAGAGGTTATTGCAATTTTATGAATGAAAAACCTTTGAGTTTCATTTACGGTAAAGTTAATTAATTCATTGGATAATGAATAAAACTTTCTTTGATGTTTCTTAGAGAAAAGTTATCCAGATAAACTTCATCATCAAAAATACAAAATGAAACAAGAATAATAATAAATGAAATAAATGAAATCTTTATTGAACACATTTATACAAACATTTAGGTAAAACCATGGCTTCCAAACTAGTGGTAAACTGTGCTATGGAAGCCAGAACATCTAGTCTAATTCCGCTATAAATAAAACTATAAGATTATCTACTGGGTGTAATTGAATTCATTAGCATCCTTTGAAACTAAGTACCTACTCCTGATACCGGTTACGTCTGGACCAAAATTTTTGAATTCTAACACATTGGTTTAGTAATAATAATAACTCCGAAAACTGGAATAACTTACTTAATCAAATGCTACAATACAAAATTTAATTAAAATAATGTAGTACTGTTTTTAATTAGTACATACAAAGTCTAAAAACATTTAAATGTATCAAAATCATCCGCGCCAACTGCGTTAGGCGCCGCGGCAATCTTCATAATTTACAATAAAAACATTTTCATTTACACACTTTTACTCTTTAATGATCATCTATAAATGATGTACTATCATGGGCTCAATTTATGCTAATGAATTAAATTACATTCTGTATATTGGGAAAGCTGTAAGGGATTGTTGCTGGTAAATGTATGTTAGAAAGAATAAGAAAAATATTTGTTATGATAGTTTTACACTAGATATTCTTGTTCCATTTTGTATTTAAGATGAATTTCCGCGAAATCACGCCTGATTCAATCAATTATCTTTTCATCATCAACAACAACAACAACAGCTTGAAAGCGTACACTGTTGAACAGAGACCTACCCCAAAGACCGCCACCTCGAGCGGCTGCTCGCCACCTACATCCATCAGCTCCCCGCGGTTTTCAACTGGAAAAAAAAAACATGAAAAATAAGAATACAAAATTTTTCCAGTCATTCATCTAGCTCGTACCAATTTGCCTTTCGGTTAATTCATTTCCAAACCGAGTCTAGTCAAAACCACTTTTATCCGGTTACAAAGCGACTCAAGATGAGTGCGAGGCTTACGAGCTCTAATTATTTGCGTGAATTAGTAAACGGATTAGACACGTGAAGGGAATTTGTCTTTCTGAAGGATCTTTTGGGTTGAAGTGGATAAAGTGTCATTGGGTTCATTTCGTTCTTATGTGAGTTTAACGATAATCATACAACTGATGTATTCTGTTGCTCTACGGGTGAGGTCTATAATGTCTATATTTAGCAGTAGATTTCTTCGGAATGATGATGATGATTTTTTTTATGATGATGATCATGATGGTGATGGTGATGGTGACGGTGATGGTGATGGTGATGGTGATGGTGATAGTGATGGTAATGGCGATGGCGATGTTGATGGTGATGGTGATGGTGGTGGTGATGCTGATGCTGATGATGATGAAACAATTGATGGACATAATATTAGAGATGCACTAATAAGTGACATCATTGATGACTAATAATAATGATTAACGAGGGTGTATTTGGCTGAGCAGTACCTCGTGCATGATTTTTCGAGCTAAGTATAATACGGAGTTCTCCACCCGCACTTGGCTACTTGATTTGTGTAGACTCGCATTTGAGAAGGCCCTAGTAATGGGAACGTATTTATACTAAATCCTTATTAGGCTCATGACGTGAAACATTCAAATAGTTTTTCTTAGTTACACCTTTACGCCACAATTTTTTCTTAGATACCCTCAAAATACTCAGGTTTTGGGATGTACCTACTTAGTTTGTCAGCAAATCAATTTCTGTATCATATTAGATCTATAGATAGATACATGCAACTTTTTTTATTATAATAACCAGTAAGACTATCCAGTTTAGCCACAAGGAAGAACTCTACCTAAGTCAGCCTTCAAACCCCCAAAGAGTTTAATAAGCAGCCATATAAATAACAAATTAAGAATACATTTACGTTTCGCATACCAAACAATCTATTGACGGATTCCCAACTTGTTTCCATTAGGTAACACCCCGCTTGTTCCCCCGAGACGAACGACGACTAGAGCTCTTAGAGCATTTAACCAATGGAGACGTTAACGTTATAATACGCAAGCGTTATTTTCTAACGATATTTACGGGGGGCGAGCTAAACACGTATGTGCTATACGCAAACCGCTCTTTAAATACACACACAGTGATAATAATCTAGCCGCTAGATTTCCGTAAACACTGTGTAACTATGCTAGATTCTAGCGTAGTTACGCAGTGTTTGCACGCACACTATGATAATGTGTATGACCAAATAGCGCCATCTGACCGGCAGAGAGGTACGCCTTGCCAACTCCATTAATAAATGCTCGAAGACTCAGCTTTGTCAAACTTTACGAATACATTAGCTTTGAAAAGCGACAAAACTGATAAATTCGACTTGACAACCCTAGAACTTTATGCTACAAACTCGGTAACTTTCACGGACACGCCATTCATTGCGTGTTTGGAAACGTAATCTTTAAGTTTTCTCTTACAAAATCGTCGATGGTTTGTGGGTTTTGTGATTGGTCACAACCCTTTCAGTGGTGCGGTATCTGGTAGCCAGAGCAGTAGCTTTGACACCGTACTCCGAAAGGGACTGTCGCCCTGTAATTGTGGATTGGGAGTCAAATTAAATCTCTCAAAGAAACCTTGGTTGTTTGATAGAAATGTTTGTGAATTTGTCTATTTGTGGGAAAATTGAAACGAAGGATTTTTATCTACAAACATAATAACAATAACAACACAAATTATCAAATTACTAATCACAAATAACCCATTTTAGTCTACACTACACTGCATGCCAAACAGATGTACCAAACTATCTCTCACTGAGCTATTATTTTTGGCTAATAAATTAAATGCCCTCATATTTCGAACGCGATTATTATTTGCCGATCGGATCGGATCGGTAACTATCGAATCCGAATGCTGCAATGATTAGTTTGCGTTCAATTTTCCTGTGTGCCAGTGTAATTCATTTGCTGTTCTATACTGTACAGTGCTTTGCACAGATATACTACTGCACGATGCTTTGCACAGGTGTGTGCTGTAGGAACTGTATGTATTGTGTGTTTTGAATTGGTTTGTCTCTGTTTCAGGATCAACGTTGATAAATGCTGGCTTTTGCTGATATATCATGTGTAATTTGATGTTGATTTAAGTACTAAGAATTCACTGAATAGTTTATTTACAAATTTAAAAATACATGTATAGTTTTTACTGCATTAATTCATAAAACTATAACTAACTATTACTAGGTAGGTACCTACACTCATAATCGTCATCATCATCATTAACAGCCTGAAGACGTCCACTGAAAACATAAGTCACCTGGGAGCACCACTTTAAGCGGCTGCTCGCCTTCTGCATCCATCGGCTTCTCTCGGCTTCCACCAGATCGTCAATCCATCTACTGGTAGGTAGATACACTAAAACAAAGAAAATAAAAATAAAAGGTTTTAATTAGAAAGAAGAATTTATGTCACCTGCGGGAAGCGTGCCCAAAAATCTACCCAAATAGAACCTGGGTCTTTTCAAGTCAAGTCAAGAGTGAATGGGCATCTCATGGGCAAAAAGTGCTCCACCTTAGACAGCTTCGTCACTTACCATCAGGTGAGATGTTGAAACGTAACCCCATTTCAGCATAAAAAACTTAAAAAAAAACTAAGATAAACTAAGTCATCTTCAATAAAATGCTTCAATCCAACGATACGTCAAACATTTCCAGCACGAGCGCGCAGACACGCGATTGTTCCCGCCGTTTGCTCGCTGATTGATTGGCTCGTGGCCCACGGTCGCGTTTGCTCAATCAATCAATCAATCAATCAATCAATCATTCATTTATTTGCGAGAACACAAGCACAATTCACAAGGAAGGTCTTAAAATAACATATGTAGACATATTGCGTTCAACTTGCATGCAAGTGTGCAAATATTAAAAAGTATTTTTGTTACAGTACATTTGAAATTCCTTAACACTATAAAATGCGTGTTGTAATAACCAGTCATACAAAGATTTCTTGAATAAATTGCCTGTTAACATTTTTAAATCATTAGGTATACAGTTATATATTGATATGCACATATTGTAGACATTTTTCTTATATATTCTCATTACCGTTAACGTGGTTTTGATTGATGATACACTTATGATACGAGCAAAGATAAATATCAATCGATTAATTCGATTTTTTTACTGTTTTGACGTTGTGACTATTTGTGTCGGAGAGATCATCATATTTTTTTTTTATCAACTGACTTCAAAGATAATATTTAGGTAGTTTTTTTATATTTACCTCATATCATTCAATTTTTTTTAATGGATCGACGATCGGCTGGGAGCCGATTGATGCGCTCAAAGTGGCGCTCTGTCGGGGAGGCCTATGTTCAGCAGTGGACGTCTTCAAGCTGTTGATGGTGAATCGAAAGTATAATTATACTATTAGCTTTATGGTATGTAGTCACCGCTGTCTATGGTAAAAAAATAATGTTCTCTAACTCTGGCTATCCGCACGATTCTAAATATCTATGACATATAAAATAATAAAACATACCCTTCATAATAATAATTATTAACTATTTTCATAAACATCTCAAATATCCGAAGGAGGTAACTCGCGTATAAACACAATCTCTCACGCTGTTTGCATACTGATTGATTGGCTTACACTCGTGGCTCATGGCTCACGGCTCACGACATATTTGCTCATTACAGGTTAACGTGGTTTTGATACTGCATACGTGTTTAACTAGTTTAAAGGGTAATTCTAATTAAATTATTCGCTGGTCTTTGCCAATCGTTTCAGAAGGGTTTGAGTGACAATATAATAGGAATCGTTCTTTTAGAACTAAGTAGTATACTTAGTATACATATAACTTCCTTGGTAGATACATTGAGCTTTAGACACAGAATAAGTATGAGTACTGGTACAGAATCACTCTTGAATAAAAGTGTAGAGTAACTTTGCCTACTTCAACGTTCGTGCAAGCGAAATTGAAATTTATCCTGTGGCACCAGCATTCATATTCCATTGAGAATCACTGACTTAGAACAGCTTTAGCTGCAGAAAAATATGGTTCCGACTTGGTAAAGATTTTATTACAATTACAATTAAGACAGAAAAACATAACAAACATCGATGCCACATAGTACTGTACGCAACTACCACTAGGAAAAATAATAATTGCATTTATAATTAATTCTAAAAAATAAATAATGTTATTATCACAGAAGATGACTTACGCGCTAGTTCTGTATTTTATACAAAGCAGAACCTGACGTAAGTTCTGAACTCTCGAATATTTTTGGTCGATATTTGTTTCTATTACCAACCACTTCTATTTTAACATGTAACTCTAGAAATCTGTAAAACTCAATTCAGACAATAGTAACAGTCATTAGTTAAAGCCGCGTTCTTTTTATATCTCTCCAGATATACATCTTAATCTAACAACCATAAATCCGATTTACCACATTACCCATAGCAAAATACGTCATAATACCTACCTAAAATATTAACCCATATCTGTATCAGGGTCCCCATTACTGATACACATCACCACCATAATCGGATCGACATAATAACCGATATTATTTGCCTAAGATAAACTACGATACAAAGCCGGCGCGATACTCCCCTGATCCGGTTATGGCTGGTTATAACAAGCCGGGTAGGGTTATAACCGGTTCGAACCGGAGAGCGTAAGAAGGTTAGTTGTGAGTTGTGACTAATCAGGTTAAATGGATTCACTGATAAGATTGTTAAGTCAAATAGATAAATGGTATTTATTTCTCCCCAGTATAAACCCCTAAAATATTTGTTAAAATTTTTCACAAATATTTTTAGAGGGTTGGACGTTTTTTTTATGTGTTTGAAGAACTTACCACATTACTTGGTGTAAAGTTAAAATTTCGCATCGTGGTGACTATGGCTTTTCCTCCCTATGATAAAAAAGTGCCAAATGCCGTTTTAAAGGGGGAGCCTATGTTCAGCAGTGAAAGTATTCTGAAGATGATGTACTTAACAAATTTTTTTTTATTTATAGGCACTAAGCTAGAATGCAGCCCTAGAACGTTAAATTGCATTGGAATCGCAAATCAAAGGAGCGTGGACTTCATTTACTCAATAAACACAAACAATCGTATTCTCTAGAATTCAAAGCACACTGAAGTATTTGATATCGGAATCGAAGAAAGCAAACCAATACCTTGTGGAAGTCCCGACGCTATCAATTTACAAGTGCCCAGACAAACCAAGAGACAGAAAATAAAAATAAAAACAAACGAGAAGCAACCCTACCGCATTTGAATGCGAGACAAACGCGTCCACAAACAAAAAACAACTTTAAAACAACTACTATAAAACCCTTTTTAGTTCCAACAAAACCTATTTAAAAGACTGTAAAGCCTACACTCCCGGTCAAACAAAACAGACTACAAAAATAAATTTACTTCGTTAGAGCAAATTTACATTTTTCTCGGTGGATTTATTTCATTATTTTCGTCGCGATACACTTTTTGGTCGTGAATGATGCTGGTATTTTATTGGAAAATGAATTTTTCGTTCGATTCTGTACTTAATTTGATTGAGAGATTCCTTTTTTTATCGGACGGACAGGGGTCTGGCCGGTTTTAATTAACACTTCTCTGCTTATTGATGATCGGCGTTATACTGTTCGACTTTCGCTTTTTTAATTTTAATTAATTTACTTTAACTGTAATTCTTTTTAGGATATTAAAATTTGACACTGCGTCTTCTTTATTAAAAGTTGACGTCAGCTGGGTCCTTACGTTTCACAAAAATACTTTCTTGATACTGTAATGTAACTTGACTTTTAAAGGACAGGACTTTTATTGTATGGAACTTGAGTGTTTATTCTAATCAACGTACAATTAATGTCAAATGAAAGATTAATTATGACTGATAATGATCTTAAAATAAATTTATTCACACCTCCGATTTTTTTATTTTTAGCTTAAATAAAAATATTTATTGCTTGCAACACTGGAGGTAACAAACAGAATTTTTTATATTATCTGTACCTACAGTTTTCTTGTGGTTTTATTACAAAGTAACAATTGTTTTTCTTGTATATGGGTTTCTCCACAGATTAGACAAAAACAATCGAGTTTAATCACTGTGTATATTATAAATAAAAATTGGAGGTTTTGAAAAATCCAAAACTATTACGGATTAACTTTATGTATAACCTGTATCTTATGCCATATATACCTTTTTGATTATTTTTAACACCCACTTATAACCCTGTCCTTTATCTCAAACTTTTATTTATGTAAATTTTAATTATATATGCCACCATTCACTCACTTGCACATGGTATAAATAATGTAAGTTGGCCTAAATAGTTATGAATTAATAACTATAGCAATGTTTCATGGCTTGATAATGGTTATTCAATAGATCACCCAAAAGAGCGAGTCAGCTAGTTTTCATCATCATCATAACACTCTGAAGACGTTCACTGGTGAAAGAGCGCCACTATGAGCGGCTGCTTGCCTCCTGCATCTATCTCCTCACGGTTCTGACCAGGTTCTCGGTCCACCTAGTGAGGAGGCATCCTACGCTCCGTCTTATGGTTCGTGGTCGTCACTCGAACTAGAACATTTATCAAAAATTAAAGTTTGACATGATTGTAACAATGCCTAAACAAATTCGGCTTTAACATATCCATTTATCAGCTAGATAACGCAATAGCTTATTAAAATACCTATATTTGTTTCTGTTCTTGATGAACTACTAATTCCATGTAACAATCAAAGTCATCCCATACCGGTGTCGGTGCGATGATGCTAATATGTGTTTACACAACAACCGATCGCGTCAGTTTACGATCATTATTGGACTTGAGTAATATCATTGATCCATGTGATTATTGACGGATGTTTGACATGGACAGGTTAATCTTGAGAAGATAATTAAACTAGTACCGTGAATGCTGAATGAATTGAATAAAGTTCGGGATAGAAATAGCTTATAAGTATGATAAAGCATACCATTTTTCCGCGGATAAAAAACCACGGAGTGCAGCTTTTTCTCTGTCTTATTTAAAGGATATAATTATAACCATAATATTTAAAAAACAAATGGTATTTTCTGGTATTATATACTCAACATCCTAATAAACCCTGTAACTAAAGAAGTATTTCTCAATTTCATTTTCTACATGAAAGCGAAAAATTTTGAGACACTTTGATACTTGAGACAACAATAATGACTAATGAATATTCATAAGGACGAGTATCAAGTTCGCGATGACACGGTCGCGCCATTCCGTCCTCTGTGAGTAACTAACCGGCAGGGATGTCACTTGCAAATTAAGTTAAATGGAATTTTGGGAATTATGGAGAGAGTAGGGTTGAGAGTAGCATCATGTTTCAATTGTTTTAGTATATTTATTATCCGATATTACAATTTTCCTGTAAAAAACTAGGTTCTGTAATTTATAAGTGCAAAATAAAGAGATCAACACTCCCAGTATTCGACGGGCCCGATAGCTCAGTTGGTAGTATCCCTGCCTTCTGAACTGAGAGCTGTGGGTTCGATTCCTACCCAGGACAAACATTTGTGTGATAAACAAAGATGTTTGTTCTGCGTCTGGGTGTTATATTGTATTCTATGTATGTATTTACAAACAAAAAAGTATATAAGTATTGTATCCGTTATCTGGTTCCCATAGTACAAGCTATGCTTAGTTTGGGGCTAGATGGCGCTGTGTGAAATGTCCACACATATTTATTTATTTATTATTTTATTTATCCTTGTTTCTAACAAATCACAACTCGGGATAAGTGAACTTTTTCTGTGAGTGCATCGTGGTTGTTTTTGCTTTCATGAAGATTTATTAATATCCATTACTTATTACCAAACTATTTGAAGAACCAAAGTATTTGAATTTTGTTTGCATTGTTTTTTTAGACTAATATGCCATGATACTATAAATAATAAAATAAAATTAAGGCATATATATTACAAAACATTATTTATCATTGCCATACTCGTACTCGTATTTTTATCTTTAATAATTAGTTATAATTAGTAAATCTTAACTAATAAATAAGTTATGACAGCCCTATTGAAAATTTCCACCCAAGCCATTACTCGGTTTAAACGCTAGTTAGTTACATAACTTGAATAACTTCACACTATGGTACTAAAACGAAGTTACTGCAAAGTCACTAATTACCAGTAACCAGCAAGTTTAGTGTATTTTTTCGTAAATTTGGTAACTAACGATCCTTTTTTTCGAATGTTGTTGTGAATAATGTTATTTTTTATGGTATTTTTTCGAATGTTGTTGTGAATAATGTTATTTTTTATGGTATTTTTTGTTCATACAGTAATCTGATAGTTTATCCAATGATTTACCATAACTCAGACCTCATACAATTATTTTTTGTCCTCTGACCAAGCGTCAATGCTCCACAATTTTATTATCTGACCTTTCAAGGATTAATTTTTATCTGGCTCTTTGCGAAGACTTGACCATCCCGAGATATGAACCGACGAAACGGCGAAACGTTTAAAAGCTAAAAGGACTAAAAAAACACATAATTTTTTTATGAGAATGTATTACGTGAATACTAGACGTTTTGTTAAGCAACACAGCCGCCCACAACAGTTGCAGTATCGCTCGAAATATTAAAATAATAAAGTTTCGCGTGACACTACACTGTGCACGTCATCATGAGATATCACAGTCTGATAATCAGATTACTACACTGTGTAATCAGGTCATAAAGTCTCATTTGCCCAGCAGTTTACTCGGTGCGATGCCCTTCAAGCCGGAGCACAGTAGTGCTTGCACACTACTGCTTGGTGGCAGAATAACTGACAAAGCGGTGGTACCTACCTAGACGAACTTGGCAGAAAAGTCCGACCACCTAGTAACATACTAGATGAAACGGTAACTACAATTAAAATGACTATAGCTTTGAGAGCTTTATATTTGATTTGAAACCCATAACCAACATTTGTCTTCAAAAATTTTTTTTTTGAAAAATAATATAAATATCTTTTTCTTTTTTCGACATGATAAAACGGTGTAAATGTCTTGAAACCCCGGTATACACGTCTTTACAATAGACAGTAATCCACCGCAACCGTCCGTTGTCCTCGTTCCGTCCGCTCGTTACTCTACAATCTAATTGGGGCGGTAGAGACCGACTCTACCTTATTAGTGGAGATGTAGAGCCTTGTAGAGTACGGACCGTATAGTTGCTTTGACGTTCTCGATTAATTTTATACAGTTTGTTAACAAAGTTTATTAAAAAAAAAGTAATTAATTACTATTTTGTAATTTGGGCCGCTATACATCATGTCTTTGCATTTTTGGGACTACTGATTTTTTTTATATAATAACTCAATCCTTTATACATTCATTATATTTATAGTTACTTTATATTTGTGGTGATTATTTTTTCCGGGTACGTGAATTGATTTATACAATAAAAAAACCATTGGGTCAAATTATTTTTCTTGTGTCGAATAGCTATGAGTTTAAGTAAAAAAACTTTTCAAAACCGAAATTGTCATTAAATAATTATTATTATGTCGTTTTCAGATGGTTGATGCAAATATAAATGAAACAAATTTTCTATCTTTTCCGATTAGTGGAAAAATATGGCTCAAAATCATTTACCATAACCAAATGAAATTGCGTAAGTACCTAATCTTGACAGATCTAATCATAAAAAATCATTCAGATGAAAGAAACCCGTAGCTTAATAATTAAATACCTTTCGTAAGCCACGCTCCCTAAGCCCTCGATGTAAATCAGCTCAAAAACAATAATTCCCGGCGAGCAGTGCCGTGACGTCAGCGTCACTCGCCGTAAGCGCCTGCCTCTATTACGGCTATTAGACAACCCTAGCCGGGTAGGGTGGCCATGCTATATAATGTTATGTGATAATGATTACTTGACGATGAGATTTAATTTTATCATCGACAGCCTGAAGATAGCCACTGCTGGATATAGGCATTTTATACAAATGTACTCGTGTCAAACTAAAAAAGATGGTATTACCATTTTGACAAAAAAGATGATAGAATTTATTTTTATCATCATCCGCATACCCTTACTCCGCAGGTGGCACTCGAGGATGGTTTACAAATACCGAGTACTCGGCCAAAGTATTGACTCGCCGTTTTACTTGGCAGGTGTAATCAGGCTATTATCCGGCCTCATGAAAACCTGAATCGAAATAATTGAATCGGTGAATTGAGACCTTTTCTTAAATTATAATTTTGTTTTCTTTTTGATTGATTGATGATGCACTTCTGCAAATTCATCATCAATAAATTGTGTTTTTGTGTTGAGTTTTTTTTTTATGTTAATCATTATCCCTAATGATTTGAAATAGTTGGTGCCCCTTCCCTGGAGGTGCGGCTGGCAAGCACTGGATCGGACCGGATTAAGCCGGCTCCGGCCGGATGCGACTGGAAGGTTTCCACCGGTACCGGAACCGGTCTCGTAAATCTGTCCGCGTTTATTACACTGATTTTATTAAGATAATTCTTTGACGAAGATAGGATTTTACTTCGTTAGAGTGCCGTTAAAATAAGGTCAACTAAAATTATTGCTTTTAAGCAGAGTTTATTCCAAATTTATGTAAAAAGATAAAGTTAATACTATATAAATAATTGTTACTTATCTCGTTAATTTATGAATATTCAAAGTTATTCACTAATATTAATTCATCATCTGCCCCTTTTATCATTTTTTTTTTTGCTGTCCCTTCCCGATTTCGCCTTGGCATATGGAAGAAATACCCTGTAACATTGACTATAAACCCAGTTGGCCAATGATAGAACTTCCTCTCATACGAAAATTAGTGGTTATTTCATATTTCATTTCATTTTAAACCGCTAATCCTATGAGAGGAAACGGGACACCCAACGTGCCTTTTGTTCCATCTTGCTCTGTGCTTTGTAATTTCGTATGACTTTGTCTCGTTTTGATACTTCTCCCTCTTGCCGCTGAAGTGAGTGGTGTTTGTAGGAGAAATTATGTTCACGAACTATCAACGGGCTTTATATTGCCCTGTAAGTAGGGTGCTTTTAATTCCCTCTAATTTTAATTATTCTAATATCCTACATTAGATATAATTATCTTGTAATCAGATAAACTGTAACATTTACTCAATAGTTACAAACATTTTAAATGCAAGTTCGCAACGCTCCAAGATTACAGAGATACAATGTAGTAAAAGGAAAGTAGTCATTACGAATTAAAAGGCCGGTTTCAATAGCCCAGGAAATAGGCCCCGGGGAGATATTTACCCCGGATTATGTCGTACTACACCATTATGCCGAGATTATATGACAACCCTGGACATAATTAGTGTTACCAGTTGTAAAGTTTTGAAATGGGTAATTATTTTCAGTTCATACGTTCTAAAATGCGGAATACAGCTGGGTTATTACGTTACTCGCAACCAGTTTGCAACAGGCGTAACTTTCGCAATCGTTGCTGTCAAACATGACTTTGACAGAAAAGTGACAGCAATCGAAGAACTAGAAAGTTATTATTTTGTTTCCATCTATTGCTGTTTTGTTGATAGTGGCGCTAGTATCAAAGGCCGAAGCATGGAGGTCTATGGAGAGAGCCAAAATCTGCCAATGCGGCGTTACCGCTCCGCATCCTTCGTGTAAATATACTATCTTGTATCTCTGTCTAATACACGAATCGTCGCATAGAGTATGCGAGAAAGCGACTGTAGGAACGGCAACCTCGCTTTACCTACCACCGCGTGTCATGTCTTGACAATTTGGTGTGTCAAGAAATTAAATGCGAGAGCATAAAACTTGAAAATATAGTGATTATATTGTTATTGGGGCTAAATATTGTGTCAATAGTGAAATTGTGTCGTGTTGTGCTGTGTTTAGTGCATCAAGAGTAACCCGAGGAGTCGAAGGAAAACCAGAATCATCATTTTATACGTTAAAGTTTACTGGCTATTTTTATGTTAAACATCGAAGTTTCGAAGTAAATATGCATTTCACATTAAGAATATACATTTTTTCCATCGTATAATTACCATGCGATTGCAATTACTAAAAGATTTAATGCTTTAATTGATATTTTTGGGATGGGCGATTTCATACCTCTCGAATAGTGATGTGACCTACACTGTCCATTACATTTTGTCGATATTCGTAAATCTTCAAACATTTGCACAAGATTACTTTGGTTTTGGGGAGATTAAAAAGTAGAAGATCTCTTTTCCTAAAAGTGGCTGAATGGATTTAGATCAAAGTGTAAACAGAATGAAAAAGTAGGTGCAAATCTGGCAATTTAAAAATAGGCACCTAAACTACTTTTATAAAATACAGTAGGAAGGCCAGTGTCGTCTGGCTTCAATATGAGTTATGAAATTTATAATAAACTAGCTGACCCGCCCCGGTTTCGCACGGGTTTATTAGTTTTATGCCCTTACCCTTTATGGGTAAGAGAGAAGCAAAAGTGAAAAATATAGGGGAAAAGGATGAATAGATGGGACGGTGAAGGGAGACAGGCGCAGCCGTCCCATCCATTCATCCTTTTCCCCTATATTTTTCCCTAAAATAAAATATAGGGGGCTTCAATACAACAAACGTGATTTTTTGCTCGTTTTTATAGATAATGGTACGGAACACTTTTTACAAATTTAACCATCATTTTAATGAATAGAATAAGAAAAGGCGAATGTAAAATAAAAACTAAATATTATGGAACAATGTTATTTGAACAGCCTGAAGACGTCCATTGCTGATCATAGGCCTCATAGGGGGGGGGGGGCGGCCTACGCTGCGTCTTCCAGTTCATGGTCGCCACTCGAGAACCTTTCTTCCCCATCGGTTGTCAGTTCTACGAGCGACGTGGCCTGCCCATTGCCTTTTCAACTTGTTAATCCTAAGAGCTACATCGGTCACTTTAGTTCTTCTGCGGATCTCCTCATTTCGGATCTTATCTCGCAGGGAAACACCGAGCATTGCTCTCTCCATAGCGCTCTCTTTGCGCGACTTTGAGCTTAGTAATGAGGCCAACAGTTAGAGACCACGTCTCAGTTCCATAAGTCATCACTGGCAACGCTTATAAAAATGTTGCTTACAAACGTTATTTCATATAATGTGTTTCAATATACTTTTACTAGGATGGGTCATCATCATCATCATTATCATTAACAGCCCGAAGACGTCAACTGCTGAACATAGGCCTTCCCCATAGAGTGCCACCTTGAGCGGCCACTCGCCTCCTGCATCCATCAGCTCTCCCGTTGTTTTCACCAGATCGTCGGTCCACCAAGTGGGGGCCGGCCTAAGCTGCGGTTCTGGTTCTACGAATATCTAATTTTCTTTATTGTATTAAAACTAAAAAGTATCGAAATTCTGCAGCACTGTTTGGTTAGGTTTATTATATATCGATATATTGTGTAATAGGGGTCACTTCCCTACTCACGCATACTAATGCATATTTAAATACTCACACCAACAGAAAATGGACAGGCATTTTGTGAATGGCCGCCGTCCATATAATTCTATGTTGATGGGCCGAAGTGTATTCAGCGACAGGCGAGCAACAGGCGGCCATCTTGCGACCGATTGCTAAGTGTTCGTTGTCGCTTTCCTAACTGCTGTTGCTTTGCTGCTGCTGTTGTGATTTTTATGTACAATGGGGGCGGGAGTTCTGTCACAGGAGAGTGTAACTAGGCCATAATTTAACACCACGGTGGCAAAGGATGGCAAAGGAGTGGTGATGATATGATTGTCCTCAAAACAGCATCGTCGCTTCCTATCAGGTGAGATTGTAGTCAAGCGCTTAGCCTATTCATTGATAAAAATAATAGGTCAAGTGCTAGTCGGACTCGCGCACGAAGGGCTCCGTACCAATATCTATACAAACAAGCAAAAAAAATCACGTTTGTTGTACGGGAGCTTCCTTAAATATTTACTCTGCTTTTTAGTATTTGTTGTTATAGCTGCAACCGAAATACATCATCTGTGAA
The DNA here is from genome assembly GCA_963580505.1 of Ennomos erosarius. Taxonomy (NCBI): domain Eukaryota; kingdom Metazoa; phylum Arthropoda; class Insecta; order Lepidoptera; family Geometridae; genus Ennomos; species Ennomos erosarius. Next base: position 13,530,661 of record OY756987.1, read on the forward strand.
AATCTCAACTGTTTGGCTACTACGGTTCATGAGATACAGCCTGGTGACAGACGGATAGACGGACAGACAGATAGACAGACGGACAGCGAAGACTTGGTAATAGGGTTCGCTTTACCCTATGGGTACGGAACCCTTAAAACGCAATTCTTGAATCGGGTTCTTTGGAGCAAGGCCGAGCGGGGTTAGAACCAGGGTGCGAGCTACCACTCAGGTCGCTTATCATTTTACTTATATAATTATTAGTTAGCCAAAGTTCAAAGATACTTTTTGCATAATACAATACAATACAATAATACTTTATTGAACACCAATAAACAAGAATGCACACAGATACAAATTTATAAAAGAATGGTAGAACAATGGGCGGCCTTATCGAATTAAGCGATTTCTTCCAGGCTACCTTTGTATGGACAGGAATTAAAACAAAAAATTACGGGTGGTGTTGCAACAGTTACAACTTACATCCAAGAACAACAATGAAATAAAAAAGTGCATGATTTCGAAAATATAAAACAATAATTTATACTCTTATACACTTAGCAATCATTATCGACAGCGATAAAATTGTAGTTTTAGATTGAATCCAAAAATGTACTTTGAAAATTATAGTCTGGCTCCTCTTAATGTGACCTTCAATTTACTTTTATTTTACGTAAAAATAGCATTTTTATCCTTAGAATTTCTTTAATCCTCTCAACGCCCAAATTTCCATAAAAACACAAATTTGCAAGATATCACTTTACAATTTTATTTAGAGTAACGAGAAACGCCTTTGACTCCATAAAGGTGAAAGATGAGGCTTTTTTAAGGACAAGCATTTTGTAAAAGGCCTTATGAGTATCTTTTTCGTGTCTCAAGTTTATTAGCCCTTCGTTAGGTCCTTTTAAGGGCGGGATTACAGGACAAAACATAAATATCCTGTAAACAAGGTAATGTAATAAGGGATGTAGGCCACCCCGAGTGCTCAGCTGCTGTTGAGGAATGAGGGTAGTTGTAATAAAATGCGCCCTTTGTCGCTATACGCTGATTTATTACAGCTCTATGGCTGCATTGAGGATTTTTTGGAGATTAATAGTTTTATGAAAATAATACGAGCTGAGAAATTGTTGATAGAAGATGCAAGGGCTGTCATTTATATATACTGAATACATGAACGAGATTTTGTTAGACGTGTTAGTTGACAGACCTGATGGCTCAGTTGGTAGTAGCTCTGCCTTCGGAACTATAAGCTGTGGGTTCAATTCCCACCCGGGACAAACATTTGAGTGATGAACATCGATGTTTGTTCTGTGTCTGGGTGTTATATTGTATTCTATGTATATATTTATAAACAAAAAAGTACCTTAGTATTGTATCAGTTATCTGCTTCTCATAGTACAAGCTATACATAGTTTGGGGCTAGATGGCGCTGTGTGAAATGTCCATACATATTTATTTATTTTAACTATTTAGTTTATCCTCATATTTTATAATGTTCCGTTTTTAAAAATTAAGATGTTATTTTGGATGTGGTAGAATATTCAGAAATACTGCTTTGGTTGGAAGAACCGGGTGGACAGATGAATAATTTTTCAACAAATTATTATGGTCGTGACCGAGCCCGTCACAAATATTGAGTTTTGAAGGAAGTTTTCGTCTGAAAGAAACTAAGATGTACAATTAAAACACAATATCTAAAAAAATACCTCATTATAAGTATTTAATGTTCCAAAAAAGTATACTTAGCAAAGTTAGATAAAGCAATTTATGGGAGAAAAAATTGAAGAGAAAATCCCGCGGGGTTCCGGCGGGAGTGAAAGAGGGGAGTAATGAACGGGCTCGCTGCTCCCAACCTATTATTTTATCCACATTTTACCCTTATTTTTTATCCAGGACCTTCGCTTGGCTTAAGTTATAAAAACAAAGATGTCCATGATAGTTGTGTATAATTGAGATCATAAAGCGTTAATTTAAAATCATCTCCTGTTTAACTTCATCATCATCGTCAACAGCCTGAAGATATCCACTGCTGAAGTTAGGTCTTCCCCAGAGAGCACCATTTAAGCAACTGCTCGCTTCCTACATCCATCGGCTTCCCGCTGGCCTGTGGTTTCTGGTTCGTGGTCGCCACTTGAGAAGCTTGAACGAAGGGTAGGGGCAGATGACGTAACGAGCTCGTCGTTTGTCTGGTGTTAAGCATCACGGCTGCCCATAACAGATTACAGCAGTGTCACTCGGAACTCTACATCAAAGTTTCGCCTGACACTGCACTGCAAACGTCATCCAGAGACATCACACAGTCTAGTAATTCTAGACTATTAATCAAATCATAAAACCTCGATTGCCCAGTAATTTAACTAGCTTCAACGACCTTTACAAAATAACTGGTAAATCGCCAGAGCTCATGCCTTTCACGGGCCATTCCCCACAGTTTGCAGGTCAGCCATATTCGGGCTACATCTTGTGGATTGGCGCGATCACGTGGAGCTCATCCGAGGCCGGACCTCCATCTCGTATCTAGCTAATTTATAGGGGACACAGTGATTAAGGGAAATTGAGGGGTGATTCTGGGTGTGAAGTTTTTGAAGGTCGTAAGCGCAGACTAGAAGAAGTATACGCGTATACCTTTGACTATTCAACCTATAGTCAAACGCAATACAATGACTTAGGTATAATTCAATTCATCACTTGACAGCATACACCTCATCATCATCATCCTGAAGACGTCCACTGCTGAACTTACCTCGAGCGGCTGCTCGCTTCCTGCATCCATTGGCTTCCTGCAGTTTTCACCAGATTGTCATTCCACCTAGTAGTTTGCCTATGCTGCGTGTTTCGGTTCGTGATCTCCACTCGAGAACCTTTCTTCCCCATCGGTTGTCAGTTCTGCGAGCGATGTGGCCTGCCCATTGCGATTTCAACTTGCCAGTCCTAAGAGCTATATCGGTCACTTTAGTTGTCCTGCGTACACAATCATGTTAAATCTCGAAAAAAATATTCACTTCGCCTTGGTTTCTCATAAATTTGTTAAAGTTAAACTCATGTTGACTTATTTGCAATAAATATTTACTTTTGACTTTTGAATAGCTCTGTTTTTATTAGTTAAGGATTAGATATTCGGAATCATGATACAGTACTCAGTAATACTTACCTAGTGTGAAACTGATTTCGCGATTTGGTATTCTTTATTTAGCATCATGTTGTGACTGCGACGTTTTTTAGTCTGTGGTGATGGTTTTGTGACTAGGTGTTATGATTTAATCAGGTCTCATTATATTTGTAGTAACCCAACCCAGTTATAATAATAATCCCCCACAATTAATTTTGTCGAGGTTGTGTACATTTTTGTTTTAGTAGCTTTGAGCTTCATTTGTTTCGAAATTAAGGTTAGCCGTTATAATACAATGGAAATATGAAGTAACTAACATATATAAATAACCAGCGATGTGCGAGTCGCCTTTGCGCATGAAGGGTTCCGTACGATTATAAAAAAACGAGCAAATAAACACGTTTTTCGTATGAAAGCCGGATTGTTTTTTAGTATTTTTTGTTATAGCGGCAACAGAAATACCATCATCTGTGAAAATTTCAACGGTCTAATTATCACAGTTCATGAGATGCAGCCTGGTGACAGACGGGCAGACTGACAGACAGACGGACAGTGGAGCCCTAGTAATAGAGTTTACTTTACCCTTTGGGTACGGAACCCTTAAAACTACACTAAAATGCACTAAAAGCTACTAGCTACACTACCTACTACAAAGATCATATGGACTGTATACTAGCCGCGATGGCCCATTGACAGTCCAAATGCTCCAGCCCACTGCCGGTAGGTAGCGTACCCAACATGCTGGCAGCATTGCTTCGTTGGATTGCATTGCCGATTCGTTGAAAAGTATAATTATAATGCACAAAATTTGAAAAGTCTAATCTTACCCCTGTAGGTTAGCTAGAACGGTCGCGACTTTCCATAGGGTCCACTCCTTCTAGAGGACGTAGCCTTCTCGATCCTCTTATCCCGGCAACAGCCCAAGCCGAGGCTCGCACCCCAGGTGTGCCCTTGAGCTAGTTGCCCCCCACTTTTGTCGGCTGGGTGCCTTAAGTACCCTCCCGCCCGGTTACGCAGTAAAGGTCGGTAGAGACCAACAGCATTAGCCTGTTAAAATAAACTCAAAGTTTAATAATTGGTGTACTTATACGGCCAAGCGATGGTACGTAAACCCAGGCTTACCACAATCTCATATAGCATTTTTACTTTAATCATACTTTGAAAAATGACGTAAAAGTAAGAATACTGTAATGCTGTAAACGCAGAGCAGTTTTGATGACGTCATGTTTAATCGTTCACTCGAATACATCATGTTGACACCGCCGTGCGACAGTGATAACGCTATATAAAAATGTAGACGTCTCGTTCTCACTCAGGAATACTTTATAAGTTCATGGTACGAATTCGAACAATATTATTGTAACCTTGAAGCATTACTGTCACGAACCATGATTGTTTTGCATTAGCTTGTGGTAAGGTCCCTGGGCGCATCGGTTTAGAAGTGGCACGGGCAAGCACTGAGCTCTTCATGTAACATTTCCCTTTTCAGACTTTGTAAAGAAATCCTCAAAAGGAAGTGTTAAAACTTAGTGAAATAGTTCGCAGTGAGTTCCACAACGTACGCTCGAGTCCGTAATACCGTTTTCTTAGTGAATACTTCAAAATAGTTTCTAGTTTTATAAGAGATAGTTTTTTAAAGATATTCCTGGAAATGTTACTGCAGTGGAGGGAAGTTCTCATAATTTCATCGACTGGACGTTTCAAGCTTATGTTTCAACATTTTTTTATCTTTTGTGACAAGTTTGTTTTGACTGATGTTCTGTCACTTGTAGCTCTAAATGATAAAGTTTTGCGTGACACTGTACTTTGCATATTATCCTGAGATCTTGCAGTCTTGCAGTTTTGTCTGTCTTTCTTTTTTCTGAGAGATTTCTAGACTGGACCATCAGATCATAAAGTCTCAATTGCCCTGTGATTTCACTAGTTAAACGGTATTCAAACCGGAACAATGTTGCTTGCAAAGTTGACTGCTTGGAGAGAAAAGATATAAGAAAGCAGTGGTCTCATTATTAATTCATTGATGCTACGATCTTTAATCACCTAATATAAACCCCTGAACAATTGAATTTTCAAAAACTCATCCTAGTGGGTTTTTCGTAAATCAACCAATCACTGAAAAAAAGCAATTTCTCCACATTTTGACGATACATTTTTGTCCCAAGAGAATTTGTCCGACTATCCCCCGAATCTTTAAAAACACTAGAAAACGCGCTCAGTTTGTCATAGATTTATTCCCCCCAATCCTTCAGGTAAAAAGTAGAGATAAACAAAACATTGCATACCCTGTCACTGGCGACATCCGATTTATTTGCCTATTTCCACTTCGCTTTGGGGTAATCCTAAAGTCAATTTTCGAGGAAAACTGTAGGTTAGTTTGTTTTGACAAATAGATACATGTGGCGCGGATATCGCGAACAAATGTCAGATTTACTTTCGATTGGAGTTTGTTTACAGTAAATGTGATATATATTATCTTAGAAATACATGAAGCGTATGGGCGACTGGGTTTTTAATGGATAATGATAACTTTTAATTTGTTGATATTTTTTACATGCCAAACTGTGTGCTCTGCGCATAATAGGCATGATGACTATAATTTTTTTTTGCATAAATAAAAATATTCCTAAAAAGATAAACATTTGTGAAAACATAAATAAAATATCTCAAAAAACGACAAAGTTACATGCATTTTAAAAACCGGAATAGAAAGAGATAGCTCAAACGGCCAGTGACGTCAGAGCAATGCCGTCATAGTACCTCATTACTAAGCTGTGATAGCTATTCATACAATCTCTTTGGCATGTGACGTCACGAGTGGATTTTTCATAGTAACTGTGGGGCGCTCTGTTTTGCGAGAAAGGGACAGGAGATGCCTCTTGTAGAAACTTTAAAAGCTTATTACTCCGTGATATATTTACCGATTTTACATATTTTTTCAATTATTACATTCATTTTTAATCTTCTTTATGAAAGTATTATTTACTTGTTTATTTTTAATAGTAGTCATCATGCCTATTTCATTAGACCAATTTTAGGGAGCTACTTTATCTTTCCTAGTCTATTTACAAAAATATTTGTTACATTTTTTTTATATCTATGACTGAATAGTTAATGTCTTAGGAAAAATGCGATTATGGGTTTGCACAAAATTTAAATTTAATAAGAGTTTCAATAATTTAAGTTAATAATACAAAAAATAAACCCAAACAAAAGAAAAAAGTATTATTTAACATTTTATTGTACATTATTTTCATTGTAAAATACATTTTATACACGACACCATAATAAAAGTAAATAAAAGAGAAGCCTTGTATTTCCTTACGTATTATTTCCATACGCAGAAACAGTACCATACAATAAAAAAAGTATTCACAAAAAATTCACGTTTGGCTTTCCCACTTGGTTTGCTCCAAAACAAAAGCGCGCAATCGACGTCAAAAGTAGAACTGCAATAACGGACCAATAACAGCTTCGTGAAATCAATTTTAATATCGTCCGGTCATTTCGCCGGTTCAGCCGAGTTTGCTTCACGCTGTTCGTTGCCACTCACATTCTGTATTTTGTATCACTCTGTATTCGTTTTGAATTCAACTTTTTAATGGGGTGTATGGTGCAAAATGTGAGAGGAAACGATTTTGATTGACAGAGTTTTGAAATATTTGGCTTAGTTGACTAAGGGTGGGTTTTTTCAATAAAAGTTAAGGTAACCAACAGTTTGAGTTTTTAACTTTAACTATTGGTGAAAAACCCCACGTAATTTGCCATTAATTTAGGTACTTTAACTACTATCTATATAAAATACGTAGGACTTTTTTATATATGGACACAGCGGTTTAAAAATATGTTCATTTTTTTTCATATATTACCTGTGATAATTAGAAAGATTTATTTATTACTAAAACTTAAATAACAATATATATACACTAAACTAAACAACTTAAATATAAACCTATCTTAATAAATAATAATTAGAGAGATAATATAATTATTATGATACAGTCCTTATTGAATAGAAATATATTCGATATTTAAATTCAGCCTTAAAACTAATCGTTACATAGATTAGATGATTTTGGGATACTTTTGAGATGGGATACATCAGTGCGCCTGGTCTATGCAATGCGTGACCTAAATGAAGGGACATATTATATTATGTGGCACAATGAAGCAGCATTCAGATTCAATGGGGCAACATTCAAAAACAAAATCAGGTCAAATCCGCCTAAATCTTGTGTCACGTCCCTAAGTCCGTACACAAATACATCCGTGCATAAATTATGGTCGTTCATTAGATACGTTCAAAAAATGACCTCTCCTTTGACGTGAAATGTAATTGCTGACCGTACAGCGGCTTTTGTTGCTGACGGTACTTTTGCTACCTGCTAGCTTGTTTACACTGTCAGAAATATTTTTTTTTCATAGGGTCCACTCTTCCAGTGGTCGTAGACTTCTCAATCCTCTTATCCCGGCAACGGCGCAAGCCGAGGCTCGCTCCCCAGGGGTGCCTTTGAGCTAGTTGCCCCCCACTATTGTCGGCTGGGCACCTTAAGCAGACGGGGGCCCGGTGACGCTGTAAAGGTCGACAGATACCAACCAACAGCCTGTTCAAAAAAAAAACGTGATTTATTTTTGAAATGATTTCGATTGTGTTGTAATTTAAAGAATCATTCAACAAACTAAATAAATCATAATTGTATTTCCAATTTAAAAAGAACATTTTCATGTAAAAAGGAAATTTGAGCATTTTCAGGTTTTTCTAGAACTGTTAGGATAGGCAGATCGATTCTTATATTAAACACGTCCTACTTTGACGTATGAATTAGTATCGCAATTCAATGGAAACACGCACTTCGTTATTGTTCTTTTCACCCTTTCGTTTCGGCCGCTGTTTGGTATTCAAATTGCTCATTTCAAGTGCTGACCGAGTGCTATTAGATTGTGTAGATTAGAGACATTCTCTAAGTGGGGAAATTATAGGGATGTGTGTTATGTAAATAAATAAAATAAATATGTGTGAACATTTCACACAGCGCCATCTAGCCCCAAACTAAGCATAGCTTGTACTATGGGAACCAGATAACTGATACAATACTTATACACTTTTTTGTTTGTAAATACATACATAGAATACAATATAACACCCAGACGCAGCACAAACATCTATGTTCATCACACAAATGTTTGTCCCGGGTAGGAATCGAACCCACAGCTCTCAGTTCAGAAGGCAGGGATACAACCAACTGAGCTATCGGGCCCATCGAATACAATAACAATGAGACGGGAGTCCTCTCGTAATGTCAATAAAAATATTTAATAAACTTCCTGACGTGTATAAAAAACATAAAACTGACGTACAGTTTGTTAAAAACATAAAAGAATTTTTAATTAGTAAGACTTATTATTCAATTCAAGATTATCTTAATGACAAATTGTAAATTAAATTAAGTATATTTAATAACTAATGATGAGAATGACAAATAATAATGTTTAAAATTATGCCGAATATTTTGATGACGATTATTATTGATAATTTATGGAATTTGTTTTAAGTAGGTATTTATACTGTCGTCCTCTCCTCTAATAACAATTGTTGTGCCCGTCAGGGTCCATAATGATACCAATGCTTGATTACACTATCTAATGTTACATTATGGAACGCAATAAACATTTGAATTTGAATTTGAATTTGAATTTGAATTTTTTTATGCTTGTTTGACTACATTTCACCTGACGAAAAGCGATGATGCAGTCTTCTATATTTTATAATGTAGCACGTCAAACAGCATTAAGCCAAATACACTCTGTGTTTACAATACCAAAAAAGGTTAATAATCAAGATATACCTTCAAAAATCCGTTGCAAAAATATTTAGTGGGATCCGTTTAGAAAGATCCGTTGAGAGTTGAGACTTGCCTGAAATTATTAGCATAAAATAGAAAGTACAGTAAATACTATTCATACAGTACAGAGTCTCGGATCAACCATAAACCAACATTACACCAAACTCATCCGCACACATTGTCTTCTAGCCTACACCTCTCATCTGCCTTAGAATTCAATATACCAACACTTCTAACATTTGCAACTATACATTTTCAACCTTATGTCTAAGGCGATAAGTGCTACAGTGGTAGCAAAGATACGTGGGTAAGATTACACTGCAGTGGTTGCATCTTGGTGTAGATTATGTTCTAATCACAGCTTGTACAGATGCAGATTGCTTTAAGACGTGCTAAATTTATGGTGTTGTAGTGTACGGTGTGCAGCCCTTTCTGTTTGGAACTTAATCAGTAGAGTAGAGCTTGAAATAACCGACCAAGTGCGAGTCGGACTCACGCATGAAGAGTTCCGTACAATTATCTATAAAAACGAGCTAAAAAATCACGTTTGACGTATGGGTGCCTACTGAAATATTTATCTTATCCTATCTTTTAGTGTTTGTTGTTATAGCGGCAACATTAATGCATCATTTGTGGAATTTTAAATTTTGAAACGGCACTTCGGACGCTTATATTCGGGAGGTTTTGCCATAATCACCGTTTTTGGTAGGCGGCTTGGTGATTGCAGAAGATTTTAATATACCCAGACGAATGCTGGATATACGGAAATTGATAAAATTATCAGTGTGAAGAATTATGAGAAAAAAAAACGAAAAAAAAAAAACTTCCAATATTTTTGGTGAGACAGGTCGACAAACAAGGGAAAGCAGTACCGTCTTGTTACTGTTGTCTAATTTTTTGCTATATTTCTAACACAGTTGTTCTAGTGGGCAGGTTGGAAACTTACCTATATTTCTAACAGCCTTGCTGTTTCATAAATGGAGCGGATAGGTCTTTGAAACGTGGCTAGCGTACCCCTTAATTAAGAAGCGTTTTCGATGCATATGGAGATTTATCAAAAAATTAAATGTGCCATTTTAAATTGACTTCTTAGATCAATTTGCTAATAAAAATAAAGGAGAGGGTTACAAGTGGGTGTTCATTATAATCAAAATGATAATAGTGGCATAAGATATAGGGTTACACATAAAGTTAATCCGTAATAATTTTCTGTTTTTCAAAACCTCCGATTTTGTTTTATAATAGTATGATAAACCTCGATTTTTTTTGCCTAATCAGTGGATTAAACCCATAGGTTACAGAAAAAACAGTTGTTACTTTGTGATAAAACTACAAGAAAACTGTTGGTACAGATAATATAAAACATTCAGAATGTTAGCTCCAGTATTGCAAGCAATAAATATTTAAGTTTAAAGCCCAATGTAAAAAAATCGGAGGAGTGAATAAATTTTTTATAAGAATATTATTAATCCTGCATAATTAATCTTTCATTTGACATTAATTGTATACTGATTAGAATAAACACCCAAGTTCCATACAAAATAAGTCCTGTCCTTTTCTTTGTTATTACTGTATACCTTTAACTTTGCGTTTTCTTTTAGTGTAGATTTCTACAGAATTCCCTCCGGCTGGGTACGATCTAAGAAAAGATGTTCGCAAAAAGATGTGAAAAGGTAAAGGTCAAATTGAATGAAGCTCGTTAGGAGCCCATCTAACCAAACGAAGACAAACAAGAATGATTTTGAATTTCATTAAGCCTCGCAATCTTCGTTTATTTCTGTATTTCTGAATTGTTTCTAATCCAAAACTCGTAAGAAGATTACGATGAAACATTCATACAACATCAATAACAAGTAGAACTCGCAAACAATCTCAGCGAATTCATTTTCCCCAAAAACATTTTCCAAAGTATCAAATAGCTCTCGGGGCTTATCTGTCTTACTTATACAGAAGCAAAGAGTTGTTTTGCAATTCATCTTAATACGTCGAATCTGAGGTGTCTGGGAGACAGGTGATAAAGGTCTTTACTCTTTTTGAAGACTTATTAAGGCCGGAAAGGGATGTATCTATTGAAGGGTCGTAAATAATATATCAATTTATTCCTATTTTTTCGAATTTAATTGTTTAAATGTACAATTACAGAAAAATTCAATAGAACTAGTATTCACGTTATTATTTATGAAATAAGAATGATTATCTTTTTGAAATATCCAAATCTGACCATTACTTACGAAGATATTAAGTAATAAACATTTGCCGTTCTTGCCAATAAAATCAAGCGTGTGATGTCAATGTAAGGGTCGGAACCGAACGAAACAAAGCACTGCTGGGCTACCACAAGCTAATATAAAACCATCATGTTTCATGGCATTAATATTTAATTTTCAAGGTTACAATAATATTGTTAGAATTCGTACCATGAACTTATAAAGTATTCCTGCGTGTGCACGAGACGTCTACATTTTTATATGGCGTTGTCACTGTCGCACGTCAGTGTCAACATGATGTAAAGGTATGACATGACAGTTGTATTTTTTAGCTCTATAAATCTGCATTCACAGAGAAGAACGTTACGGATCCCCGTTGTTTTCTATCTGGTTGGCAACACTAGCTGGAGAGTGATTAGATGAGAGCGGAAATTGGGCGTTTGAGCAGGAAGAGCAATTACAGTCTTTAGTCTTCGGGTTGCTGTTGAAAAGTTGTCACATTGTAACTTCAAAACATCCAGATTATTTTCCAGGGAACAATGATGCTGGTGAGGTGTTCCATTCCTTTGCTTTCATGCTCGAGATAACTAGTAAAGTTGAGTTTCGATAAAGATTGATCTCCTACAGTGCATTCAATATCGATTACATTACCGAGAGCTCACAGAGCGATCCCACAATGGCACGTTAACGACTGCGCGATGACGACATAACGACTATGATATTTTTTGTATACCAGTTATTGAACTTACTACAAATTGAAGCATATTTTACTCTTAAGTAAGGCTTTAATAAATGCACTTTTTATAGGTAGTGATGATTGAAATTAAAAGCATTTTCTTTATTTGGTTTGGCTCTTATGATGAGCGTATTTAGACAGTGTTAACAGGTATAATGAACCAAAAGGTTAATTTTATCTACATACGTTATTAAAAAAATGTCAAAATGGATGTAGTGGATGAAAACATCTACTGCTGAACATAGGCCTCCCCCAGAGCTGACCGCGGAGAGCCGATGGATGCAGGAAGCGTGCAGCCGCTGAAAGTGGCGCATTGAACTATAAAAGCTATTTCTTAAAGTCCTCTCTACACTTTAGCTTCATAGAGCTACATGTACTACTTATTACTACTTACATGGTATTTGCTTCGATGTCCAAAAGAGCAGACTTATAAAAGAATGAAAAAAGGCAGCTTTTTCAGGTTATGCAAGAAGTGTTCCGACCGACCGAAGATCTGGTGAAAGCCGCAAGGAGCCGATGGATGCAGGAGGCGAGCAGCCGCTCAAGGTGGCTCTCCCTGAGGGAGGCCTATGTTCAGCAGTGGACGTCTTCGGGCTGTTAGCGATGATGATTATGATGATGAAGAAGTGCTCTTCAAGCTAAACTACACGCTTTGTTGTGTTGTAACAAGACTTTTTCTAATTTAATGTTTATGTGGAGCAAGCTTTAATTTGTATTTTAAGACCAAACTCGTACAAATATAGGTACATAATTAGAGGGAACAAGCTCAAAAACCTGCAAGCTTATGTACTGAAACGAAATGTGCGGTGTACGCTTATTTCGTTATGTCTCCGTTACTCGACGTTTGATAAAGTGCATCCGGATCTTTGTGAGTGCGATCTCGTAGGAATCTTTCATCCTGTGACTTAAAGATCTTTCATTCACCACTAAAGATGGATTCAACTTTGTATGCATTCATCTAGGAAACCGACTACTACATAAGTGGCTTTAAAATTTACTTGGAAATGTTATCTATTGCATCTCACATAGTTTCTCCTGACAAAGTGAATTATTATTTTTATTTATAAAAAATGATTACATGTTATGCTCAATTTCTAAAATTTTTAAGTTTATGTAAAATTCCAAGGATCTATTTTTTTATCTGAACCCAAACCGGAAGACGCAGCGTAGGCAGTGGACGTCTTCAGGCTGTTAATGATGATTATGATGTTTTTTTATTTGCCTTTTAGAACGGTATTCTGAAAGTTCGCACAAGATATGAGTTTTGGCTATAAGTTTTGTTACAAAAAGGAGAAGGAACCTTTGAATTAAATTTTTTATTACAATTTAACATTTAATGTACAAGCGTGCCTTCAGGCTTAGTTGAAAAGTACAAAACCCATGCATGACTTTCAACAAAAAAGAATCGAAAAGTTTCCTCAAAACTTCCTTAGAGTTCTCTCGCCCTCATTTGTAAAGTATCGATCGACAGCGCCCATTATTTCGGGGCTTAGTGTCAATCAAAAACAGACTTACACGCGCTTCGTTTCGCAAAGAACCGCCGCGAACCGGATAAGATCCGGCGCGAACCGGATAAACTCACTCCTAACGAGTGCCGAGCACAAAGCGGGACTCGATTACTCGATTATACGTCCGATTATTCGTTCGATTCATTGTTGTGAGCCGGAGTGAGTAATGCCTATCGCAGTTCATACGTCAAGAATCTCTGGAGTTTTTTTCTTAGGATCACAATAGGTATTTGGAAAGCTGGGGTAAGGTTGGATGTTTGATTTTCTAGACGACTGGGTAAATAAGTGGAAAAAAGGGTCAAAAGGGGTAGATCTTAGAATTCTTTGAATAACTTTGAAGGGTATAAATTCTTTGTGGTATTTTACGTAATTGGTGAAAGTCATCTTTAAAAATCACATAACGTTATTTATCTTTCTTATTATAGATGACTTGAATTTCAGAGTCCAAAATTAAAGATTTCAAAGATTTTCTTTAGTAATTCAAAATCTATGGATTGACTTACGAGATAATAATTAAGAATGGGTTTACTTTGAAAATTAATTATTAATAGTATACATCTAATTAAATTATATAAATCAAACCATAATCAAATATAAATAATTAAATGACATGATTCACTTTGACGCCGATAAGAATAAAAATTGTTTGAATAAATTCATTAACCACGTAGGTGCTAATCAAATAAAAAATTAAGCCAACATTTTTTAAATCAACCTAAAAATACCTTTCAATCGCGAATTTATCAACATTTGGAGCGTTTAACAGGGAATAAAAAGTTAGATCTACTCTCAAAGTTTCGATTGATTTTGCTTCATTTCGAGAGCTTGGTTCGTTTAACTTCTTTTTAATTTAATTAAAAGCCTAATCGGGACCCAGAGGAGCCATCTTTTGGCTTTATATACCATTCAGTACTGAATTCAATATTTGAAATGGATTATTGATTTAATGGCAAAAAAAGTTTAAGTATAATTTAAAAATTGATGGTAGGTAATAATTCATTTTGAACTTGATCAAAATTAAATGAACTTCTCTAAAAGTGTAACCATTATTGCCTGTGATTTAGCTCTTAACTTAGAACTGGTCTGACTGGCTCAATAGCTCAGTTGGTTGTAGTTTGCCCTCTGAACTATGGTTCGTAGGTTTGATTTCCACCCAGGTCAAATGTATGTGTGTCAGTAATCTGTTTCTTATAGTATAATGAAAATGAAAATGAAAATGAAAAATTTATTAATAGCGTATTAGCTACATGTCTAACACATAAATACAACATTGTCATTAATATTAATTTGCGTAAAATAGTATAATTATAATTTAAAAAATTCTTCTAGTTCATAACATGGTCGTTCAACAAGCCACAGTTTCAATTTACTTTTAAAAGTGTTGATGGAGGCTGTATTCACAACGTCGTCGGGTATTTTATTGTAAATCAAAGCACCCGCCACATACACCGACATTTCAGATTTTTTTAGCCCATGCGTTTTTGTTTTTAATTTGTGCTTGTTTCGTGTAGACTACATGTGATGTGCTCCAAGCTGCTCGAACATGTGCTTATTTGTGTGTACGAAAACCGCGACTTGGAACACATACATGTTAGTAAAGGTGAGTATGCGTTCTGTTTTAAAGTGTTCTCTGATAGATTCATCCTGCTTGATACCTACGATCGCTCGCACAGCACGGCTGCGCGCGCCCACAACTCCGTGCCGTACGAGAGAACGGCGTGAACGGTAGCAAAGTAACATGCTCTAACCACTTCTTCTGAGGCCATTGCGGTGAGCCTACGCAGAGCAAAACATGCTCGTCCAAGTCGTGAGCATACGTTATCGATATGGGCATCCCATTTGAGCGCACTGTCGAGTTCAAAACCTTGTAATCTCGTACGGGAGACCTGGGATATCGAAATGCCTCCCGCATTTACTCGTAATGGTGATTCGGCCACCCAGCGCGAAGCCAAGTAGATATGTCTTATCTAAGTTAAGCACCAGGCCGTTACCTCTGAACCAGTCAGCCAGGTGGAGAACGATGTCGCAGCACTTCGATTCCAACTCCGTAGCCGTTTTCCCTGTCACGACAGCAGCTACGTCATCGGCGTACATAAAAATGTCTGCGCGAGCGATCGCCGCCGGTAGGTCATTCAGTAGGATGGTAAATAGTGTATTCGACAGGCACGATCCTTGTGGGACTCCGATTGCGTTGGATCGTTGAGATGATCTTATCTTGGCCAGGTCGCCTACAACCATTTGACTCCTATCTGACATGAACGACGAGATCAGATTCAGGGCAGGCCCTCTTATGCCATAGTGGTGCAGTTTACTCGCTATCAAACTAAAACTAAACAACAGAGTACAGTGCCAAATTTGGTGCCTATGGCAACAAAAAATCTGCAATTTACCATAATAATGTTTTCAAATCAACAAAATCTCTAAAAACTTATAAATAATAACGCTACTTTTGTCATAATTTTTATGCCATCTTTTTACATGTCCCGTCCGTACATCAAACGAATTAACAAAAATAAAAAAACCTAGACCTTCAAATTTACGACAGCCACTGAGAGCGGTCTGGCAGACCCCTGAGGTCCCTCAGACTCCCGGCCCCACAGACCCCTGAGGGTCACAAAGACCCGGCTACATTAAAACCCAATATTATTCCAACCCTTTCCAGAATTATTTTATTTTCCCAAACGTACATTAGGTATGTATTTGGGAAATTTTAATATTTACTTGGTATTCACGAAATATGTCTTTCATATTGGCTAGAGATTTACTAAAATCTTCGGTCTTTTTGTGATTCTTTATTTGGGATTGTACTAGCCATTTATGAGGTCAATAATATTATTAATAACCAACCAAATGCAAGTCAGACTCGCGCATGAAGGGTTCTGTACCTTTACCTATAAAAAGGAGCAAAAAATGGACTTTGTTGTATGGGACTCCCATAAAACAAAGTCGATTTTTTAACCTTGCTCTAAAATATTTATTTTATTCTGTTTTTTAGCATTATTGTTATAGTGGTAACATCTGTCAAAATTTCAATTCTTTAGCTATCACGATTCATGAGATACAGCCTGGTGATAGACGGACAGACAAACGGACAGCGGAGCCATAATAGTAATAGTGTTCGTTTTACCTTTCAGAAACGGAACCCTAGACTCAAAAACTTTTCTTTTTATTACGTTTTTTATGTCTGATAATGTCGTTGTTAGTGCTACCAAAAACAGTCATCAAAAAATACGATCATTTTCTTCAAGAATGCGGTCATAAAAAGCTTTCATTAGCGATTTCGCAAAAACATTTTTTACAAGAAAAGATTTTACGCCTGAACGACCGCAAAATATCTCAGAAATCGCGTATATTTTCCCTCAAACGTGAACTAGTTACCAGCAACAGAAAGCACACAGTATAATGACCAGCTACAATTGGACTATTAGACCTTATTGTGTAGGCATTAGGGTTCAAAACAGGGCGGTGTTTGTATTCAATGGTGGAAAGCGAACGTACGTGAGGGCCATTCAGCGGGACGGAGGGAAATGGCCCGCTATTCCGGCGGTTTCAACTAAATTCACTAAATTATAGTGCTAAATACACACGTCTTACGTTGGACAGATGAATTGCGGTCAAAATTGAAGCGTTTATCGCTGGTTTATAGAAAAATAGTCTAACTATTACCCAGACCCTGAAAATTTGTATCGTTAATAATTATTTATTATTGATGATTATTTATATTAAAAACTTAAATAACATAATATAATATATAGGTACTAAACTAAACTAGAAATAAAAACTAAACTATACCTTAAAACATTAAAACTAAAATATAAAACTTAAAATAAACCGCTGGTGGAGGGAAAAGTGCCCAGAATGCTGGCAGCATTGCCACGTTGAATGGAAATGCTATCTTTTGTGCAAAATAAAAGCCAGCATTCTGGTCACCTGATGCCTCCACCAAGCCAAGTCCAAGTTAGTTTATTATTTATAAGTTTTGCTATCTTGACTTAAAAAAACCTTCAAATAACCATTCATTTATATTATT
Source organism: Ennomos erosarius (assembly GCA_963580505.1). Classification (NCBI taxonomy): domain Eukaryota; kingdom Metazoa; phylum Arthropoda; class Insecta; order Lepidoptera; family Geometridae; genus Ennomos; species Ennomos erosarius. The sequence goes on from OY756987.1 coordinate 13,548,070, forward strand.
TCAAAAAATGATTTTCGGCTCATTTTTTATAATTAGTTATTGAAATGAAATGGTATTATGAGTGGTATTATGAGTGGTATTACTGGGCAAATGAGACTTTATGACCTGATTACACAGTGTAGTAATCTGTTTACTAGACTGTGTGATGTCTCAGGATGGCGTGCGCAGTGCAGTGTCACGTAGAACTTTATTATTTTAAAGTTCCGAGTGACACTGCATCTGTTATGGGCGGCCGTGTCACTTAACATTAGGTGAATAACAAGCTCGTCACTTCATGCATTCTCACAAAAAAAAAATATTTTTACGAAATATGGCAAATGTAGGTGTTATAATATAAAATGATCAGCATATTCCACCAGAACTGGCATACAAAAATTATTACAAATGATAAATGTTAAGTGTATTTAAATCTACTAGCTGACAAAAAGACAACTTAAATGTCACATTGAATGGTGATCAGCTTGCTTTGGTTAATTCTGCTAAGTTTTTAGGAGTCTATGTAGACTCTTTGTTGTCTTGGAAACCTGAACTTCATGCTCTCGAAAACTCAGTCAGCTCATCGTGCTATGCACTAAGAAGCTTACGTGACCTTCTCAGCATGGATCAATTAAAAATGGTGTACTACGCATTAATTGAATGTAAATTCAGATATAGCATTCAATTCTGGGTTAAAAGTTATGAGTATAACATTAATAAAGCGTTCATCTTGCAGAAAAGAAGTGTCCGGACAATGGTTCGTATTTCGCAAAGAGATTCATGTCGGAAACATTTTAGAAGATTGGGAATTATGACAGTTCCATGCCTTTATATGTTAGTGGTCTTTAATTTTTTGGTGAAATATATATTTGATTTTGAGACAGAAGAGGAAAGAATTGTTAGAGAAAGTACAAGAAGGAAAGACCTTAAACATAAAATACAACCTACACTAAATATAACGAAACATTGCATCTTATACCAAGCAGTGGAATTATTCAATAAATTGCCACAAGATATTAAGGAAGTAGTCTACAAGCCTAATATATTTAAACACAAGGTAAAAGCATTTCTTTTGGAGAAAAGCTATTATAGCATAAATGAGTACTTGACCTAGCTTTGCGATAATATTATGACATTTTTTTTTGTGACTTACCTTATTATATTTTGACATTACTATTACTTATTATAAAACTATTTTAATTTGCATGCATACTAATTCGATTATTTTATTTTATTTTAATGTACCTACTAAATTCAATGTAAATGTGCTTAATTCAATTTTTATGTAATGTAATTCAAATACAATGTATGTTGTTCATGAATAAATACAATACAATACAATACAATACAACGATGCGATGGTTGAAACTAAGCTCCAGAGCTTGGGTCACCGACGAAAAGTTGCCAGCTTATCGGTTTTTTACAGGCTACATTTTGGTGAGTGTGCGATGGAATTACACGAACTAATTCCCTCATCTCCATTCTTTCATCGGGCTACAAGGCGCACAGATACTCGGCATCCCTATATCGTTAATATTCCTACAGCCCGCACTAAGCGTTTCGCATCAAACTTTATAGTGCGAACAGCAAATGAGTGGAATACCTTGCCGTCGTCCTTGTTTCCAGATAGTTATAACCTGGGTGACTTCAAGTCAAGGGTGAACAAGTATCTTCTAGGCAAGCATGCACCACCGTAGGCCGCGTCGTCACTTACCATCAGGTGAGACAGTGGTCAAATGCTATGCCTATAAATTGTAAAAAAAAAGACTGCCCTTAAGCTAGTGGGGTCTCTACTAGTAAACTGAAAGCGTTTGTAGTTCTCTGCTTTATCAAACAAATCAGGGTGTTCTTTTACGAAAACTCCAATCTGCATGATGTATAAGCCGCCAAAGTCAAAATCTTATGCTTTTTAAAAAGAGGCCTACATGAATCCAGCAGACCAACACCACGTACGGCTCTAACACACCTTTTTTGAACCAAAAACGCTTTAGTAATGTCGGTGGAGTTTCCCCAGAGCAAAAAACCATACCTAAGAACGGAAGCCACGTAGCCATGATAGGCAGTAAGGGCAGCACTTTCATTTATTGACGCCATAACTCACTATTTTTATTAGCTTCTATCCTATATCTGGAATAGTTATAATACAAAACTTCAAAATACAAGTACATTCCTTTATTAACTATTATTATGCACTCATTTATTTATATTTCCTAAGTCTATGTTTTTTACAATACTTATTATTATAAAAATATCATTACTATTTATTATTGTTCCTATACTTATTTTCGTAGCTCCAAAACATCACTCAATTGTATCGTATGAATGCAATAAACAAGCCGATAAAATTATTTTAGGTTTGTTTGTATTAAGGCTTTCAATCTCGCTACATTTTCGAGTCCCGGGAAAAATTTTCGAGACTCGACCCGGTCTCGAAATTCCCGAGAAAAATGAGACTTTCGAGACTACGTCAAAAGTAGGTTTGAACTAGTTTAGGCAGTAATTGCAAGCTAATCAAACTGTTAAAAACTCAAATACAAGAAAAAAAAAACAACTATTTGCGAGATTTTTCTCTAATTTATCTGCTAGCGAACACATCGCAGCTATTTTTTTTTTTTTCACTTTTACGAAGAAATGTATTCACTTCAACAACCAGAAGACGTTCACTGCTGAATATAGGCCTCCCAAATAAAATTCCACTTTCGACACTTATCATTGGATTAGCCATAATCACCGCGCTTGGTAATCACAGAAGATTTTAATGTACAAAGGATCCTCTTTAGTAGGGAACAAAATACTTGAAAAGGTTTAGCATATTCCCGCGTCCTGTCAACAAGATTGCAACAATAACTTTGAATTTAATATAAGTTTAGAATGATAAAGTTCAGGACTAATACTAAGTCTTATGTACTTATAGCAAAAACGCGAATTAATAAAATTTTTCTAGATGGAAAAAATTACAAAGTTACCTCCAAACCGTACAAATAAATAATGAATACTTTAAATATGGTCATGAAACTTTGTGTTGTATTGTAGTTGAACTAAATACAATGGAGGTCTTGGTTTTTTTTTATAACATGGACAGACAAACAAGCAGACGGCCTGCCTGATGGAAAGCAGTTACCGTCGCCTATAGACACCTGCAACACCAGGGGCGTTGCCTACCTAAATACAATGGAGGTCCTATGTATAATGGATTTAAAAAATACCTATTATTTTCACTGTAGTAATATGTTGGCTACAGTAAAATTATCACGCGTTGGAACCATCACCTCTACCGCTCAGCCCCCCAATTTTGGCCTAGTACTAAAAATTATTAATTGTTCTGTTGCTTTGGCTTGGATTCGCGCTGGCATACCACATGCCCTTAATAGGTCTCTTAAAATGAAGGAAAGTTTTCTACATCATTATTTCGTCAGATATACCCCTTGCGATTATTATGTTCCATAAAACTAGCTTGCGTATTCTCAGTTGAAATCCGGGGTAGAAGACTTTAGTCGAACCCCTTTCAAAATTATCATTTTTAAGCAGCTGCTCTGTGGGGGAGGCCTAAATCCAGCAGTGAACGTTTCCAGGCTGATGATGATAATAATCAGACCTTAGATTATTAAGCTTGTGATCAAGACCCTCAGATGACTCTTTGAATATTGAATAAGTATGAAAACTCATACTAAAAACCATGCTAGAAACCTATGTTGTTAAGACCGATGCTATTTTTCAAAGTGGCTAGTTGTAGTTTCTATAGATTATTAACCAAAATAAAAAATACTCGTGGTTTAGTACATTTTTGAATGGTTTGACTCAAGTCAAAAGTCTCGTTATTCCCGAGACTGGAGGTAGCAGTCTCGAGTCTCGAACATACGAAAAAATCGTCGAGCCTCTCGAAATTTTCGAGACCGAGACTCCCGGGATGAAAGCCTTAGTATGTATCAATCAGATCACTAGAAATATTTGTTATAATAATTATTATAACACAGATAAAAAAGAAAATTGAGCTTGAGCAATTATGTAATGCAGTGATATTGTTTTATTATCTAAACCATTTATCTAAAGAAAAATCTTGAACTTTCTGTTACTCATTCTATTGATTTTAATGATTTTTTTCTAACATGTTGTCTTCATCTGTAATTGTCGTGACATTTGGCTTGTATTACTTAATATGATAATATAATAATGTACACGTGCATCGGTGTACACGATGTTGATGATCGAATAAATAAATAAATCAGATCAAAATAGAAGTGATCAGAGGTGGTGATCTATAGAAATATTAATTAATAATGGTACATTCATTTTTGCAGCAGTTTACCTACGTGTACATAAAACAAAAACCTCAGCAACGAGCGCTAAAATCATAGATACGCTGCGCTACACTATCTCCATATTTTATTCACTCGTGGCAGAGTAAAAGCGCTTGCCAGCAAAATTCAGCGACAAAACATTTTTATTTTTGACAAGTCCGGCCGGTAGGCGCATGTTGTCGCGCCACTAGTTCAAACTGGTTTTTTCCTGTTTATTCTTTTAAGTTTTTTTCCGAAAACGTGAGTTTTTGAGGATTTTCGACCGTGTAAATACGTGTCTGTTTGATTTTCATTGTTGGTAAATAGGGCATGATACAATACAACCAGGTTATAGGTTATAAAGAACTCAGAAACTTGTTTTGAATCGTCACTTCTAATGTAATATTTTATGCAGTTTTAAAAAAATAAACTAAATGAATGTTGAATCACGTTAGCCATTCATTTCCTAGCATAACTATATATAACTACATATATAACTACAACACGTGGACCTGTCGCAAGATCCACGCGGCTGCCAAAAACATGAATAAATCTAAAATGTTCAAAATATTTTTGAGATGTGACTTTTTAACTACATTTTTTTCAAGTTCGGGCTATTTTCGTTTGTACCTGATGGGACCCCGTGCTATAATTTTCTGTTGAATCAACAAACTATTTGTAAACCTGTGTATTGTTCGACGAGTATAATTATTGTTCATTTGTTTTAATGCCGTGCCAAAGTGATGATGTAGCTAAGATTACCACTAGACCGCGTGCTGTATACCGAGTTTTTCTTTTGTTCCGTGCTAACATCCATCGACCAAACGAAGTTTACGTACACGGATGATAATACCACAAACCTAAAATATTTTCGATAATACCAACATCAGCTAGAACTTTCTAAAACATGTCAGTCTAGTGCTCAACGCAGAGCTTTCTAACTCGCTTAGTTACCAGTTCGAAAACCTGGGAAACCTAACTTTAGTTCCATTTTTCGCTGACAGAAACGTACATCTAACGTAACGAGATATTTCTAGGCCATGTTTTGAGGTATTTTAGGCTCTATATGTTTGAGAAAAGAGCTGTAAATTGTAGTAAGTTTAGTCTTCTAGATGCTGTGGTGAAAATAATGAGCTTATGCGTTTTGAAAAAAATCTGTACTTAGTTTTGTTTCAGAAATCTGTAAAATATTTATGTTTCTCTCTCACTCTTTCTCCACTCCCTTCCTATCGCCCCTGCCCCCTCTTCCCTTCTCTCCTGTTCTTTGTTCAATGTGAGCGTTCATGAACGGTGACCTGATACAATTAAACTAAAAGGTTGTTTCATCAATCGTAAAAAATAGTAAAAAGACACCAAAAAATAATTTGGCAACACTACGTTGCTCGAAGTTTCCAGCGATAACACCACATGTTTTACAAATTAAATAGCCATCACATGGTGTTTTAAGCATTAATCTCAAGTTGTTCTTAAATTAAGTAAATTCATAAGAATAAAATATATATATAACCATAGTTTTACCGCTAACAGTTAGACCGCGGCTACTTGCGACCGCGTATAAGCCAGCGCTAAATTGTCAGAAGCAGCGCGAAGACCCGACGTCGGATTGCCTTGACGAACGTCTTCAGGCGGTGCGGTTTGCAGGTTTCCTCGGTTCAGATGGCACGTCTAGAACTAACTGTTCCATGATTGTTTGCTAGCTGTAGTAAGGTAATTTCTGTACGGTTTGTACATTGTACTGTTTGCAAAAATACGGTAGGATAATAATTCTTACGTGCAATATGTAGGTGTTTACAGTTTGATAATTGTTTTTGTCTTTTAACAGAGTGGTAACGCCAAGTTATTCAACTTAAATTAACGGTAAATAATTTGTATTATGGTACATTCCTTTATTCCAATTTTTCACCCATTTATGCAAGTACTACCGCAGCGCCGAGTAGCCCTCTAGCGGCTACTGTAGAAAACAGATAGTCTTCATCGTCTAGCAAAAACGTGATCGAGGACTTGGAAACCAGCATCTCGTGTGTGTGGCGGGCCCGCCGCGGTCGCCGTTCTCAGGAGGATCTGGAGCCTACCCTGGGCTCTCAGAGGTATGTGCTGCATGTCCCATCTTCTCTTTCTCCTTGCCCTATTTTTGATTGTGCGTACCATAAATTTACATACAGTCCACTAGTTTCTCCATCGAAGATATTCGGTAACATATTGGCGTGATCACAGAGTTTTGAGAATAAGGTATTTTGAATTTCAGACATTTTGAGAGTACGATAATTAGAGATTTAGTCGTATCATTTATTTGGAGATTCGGTTCCAACGCACCGGACGCAAGGTTATCGTATGCTACGATATTATAATAATTATAGAGCGTACGAAATCAAATTTGCATTTTTTTTTTGCTATGAAGAGTTGAAAGTATCTAATCATGTTCATTAACAGCCTGAAGACATCTACTGCTGAACATAGGCCTCCCCCAGAGAGCACCACTTTGAGTGGCTGCTCACCTCCTGCAACCGTCGGCTCCCCGCGGTTTTTACCAGATCGTCCACCTAGTGAAGGGTCTGCCTACGCTGCGTCTTCCGAAAAGTATCTAATAAATACGTAAATTTATTAGAATTTCCTCTGACTGTGTGAAAACTAGGTAAAACTATAAAATTAGGTACTGCAGCCACCCATAACAGTAGAAGTGCCACTTGGAAATCTAAATTAAATGAAAAAGTAAACGCCAAAAGTTAACCTATGCTCTGCTTTCCATTTCTTTTAGTTAAATATTTTTATGGCAAAAATAAAATCTCTTCTTTTATTACAATTTCATAGTTAATTCAATATTATTTTATCTTGAAACCTACAACCTTAAAAATTGTATTTTAATCGCATTTACCAAAACCCATGAAGTAAAACACAGAGAACCTTTTCAATTCTTGTATATTCTTTCTTCTATAAATATTCAGTACACACTCGGTACATAATAAACGAACAGGAGCAATAATACGTCTTGACGCTTCGGTTGCTTAACCAGAACAGAACGCCTTTTTGGACCTTGTCCTCCCTCCAAAACTTCCCTCCTAAACCTCAATATTATTTTACCGGAACTACCAAGGCAGCCATCGTAATTGGCTGATGGTTCAGCGGACGCTCCTTCCGCCAGTGTGGCCAACCAAAATAGTATTTTTAAACAGTCTACCAACCTCTTAATATTAAAAAGTGAGAATAAATTATAAAATTCACGACATTCGGCCATCCGACACAGAGCTGCCTCCTGGCGCTCGTCCACTTAGCAGTCAGTTCTTGTTGTAGCTATACAATTTCTTATTTGAGCACATATTTCATTAGTACAGCTAAGAATCATTATATTTTATACATCATTATTTTATACTACATGTACACGTAGCTAAAGCAAAACTAAAATCCATTGCGTAGTATAAGTAGATATTGACTGTGATCACAACATAAATAACTACAATATTCGAGCACAACTATAATTACAGGCCTGCACAATCTAAGTCAACACTAAAAATCAAACAAGTCATAGTAAATAAAACCTAACTACATATAAAGTCAATAACTTTGATGTTAACCGCGTGTTATTGTACCAATACCATAAAAATATGAACTAAACAAAGCTATTTATAATATACAATATTAAATATATCTGCAATTCCTTGAATAACAGCAGGTATTGTTATTTATCAGTTATAATGTAATGACTAACTTATATTATTCTTAACAGTCCTATTCTAGTTTGCTTTTGTAATTCAACTTCACGACATTCGGTTTACTTACACTTAAACACTACAAATTCTTTAAGATATTTCATGGAATTAACCTATTGCGTTTTATATTACTGCAGGATACGATATTTACATAATACTCAAGAATTAAAAGTCTAAGTATTCCTGGTCAAAGTTACTGTAAATTTACGCGTGATCGTAACCTGTCAACTAATCGCCAAAATGCATCTTCATTTCTTGCCTCAGTCTGCAATCAACCCTTCATTATGTTCTTCGTGGTGTCGCTGTAGGAAACGCATTGTACACGCATTCTTTTTTCTAGTAGCATTCCTTCAGTATATTTTCCATAGTGCTGCTGGATGCAGGATACGCTTCGTGCACCTTTAAATGCCTTGAGTCCTCGGTACAGGCGACTTCCAGCTTCATCAGAGTTCATGTCCTCGCAAAAATAAAACTTGCATTAGCACAATCATAATTTACGTAAGTGAACATAACACTAGCTGAGTAGCTATCGGTATATCAGTAACTAAATATCAGACAAGCCAATTTAGATGCTGGCAGTCATCGTGTCTTGAGTCGACATTTTAAAATACGATTTAATTAAAGTTGTTTCAAGATAAGATTACTATGACAATACAATACAATACAATACAAACAACATCAACAGATTCATCAACATTTAACTGCTATGCAGAATAAAAACAGCATTAGTTAAAACGGCGCACTTGGCCACCAGCATTTATATTTTATAATATTTTCATAGCAAAATTAGTCAATACACCTTGATAAGTGCATCCCACCATTACTAATCATCCTGTTTTAGCCTGTGGCACACATAACCACTATACATTAGCACACTTACCCTGTGGCACACATAACCACTATTCCTCGGCATACTTAGCCGGTGGCACACATAACCACTATTCCTCGGCATACATAGCCGGTGGCACACATAACCACTATTCCTCGGCATACATAGCCGGTGGCACACATAACCACTATAACTGTTTCAACTACCTCAACTGCTTCAACTATCTCAAACTGTTTCTACTGTCACAAATTGTTTCGACCATCTAACTGTTTAACTATCTCAACTGTATCGCCAGTCTCAACTGTTGTTACTGTTTCAAATATCTCAACTGTCCCGTCTTAACCTATCTCGACTATCTCGACTATCTCGACTATCTCGACTATCTCGACTATCTCGACTATCTCGACTATCTCGACTATCTCGACTATCTCGACTATCTCGACTATCTCGACTATCTCGACTATCTCGACTATCTCGACTATCTCGACTATCTCGACTATCTCGACTATCTCGACTATCTCGACTATCTCGACTATCTCGACTATCTCGACTATCTCGACTATCTCGACTAACTCGACTAACTCTACTAACTCGACTATCTAGACTATCTCGACTATCTCGACTAACAACTGTTTGGACTGTCTCAACTGTTTCGATGGTTTCAACTGTTTAGACTGTATCAACGGTTTCAGTTGTATCAAATGATTTGACTCATAGCCTTTATTACCTCCATCAACTTATCAAACCATAGACTATTATATTAAAACAAACTGTATTAAACCATAAAATCTATCTAACAAAAAACTCAAACTATTTCAAACCCAATTGTATCAAATCCTTAAGCTGTATCAAACTTTAGACTGTATCAAAACGAACTGTATCCAACCATAAATTATACTGTACGAAAACCAAATCACACTAATACCTTATATCTTTGTAACTACGAAACCAAATCAAACCATCGACTGTATCAAACTTAATCATCAAGTGCCTTAAATATCCATCTACAAAATAGCTGTTCATATTTTATAATTATATCGAAATTAATTCAAATCTAAATACCAAGTTGTCATATATACTTACTAAACGACGGATAAGTATGGTGATAACGCAATACATTAAACAAAACCTATATATCAAACCATACATTTCAAATACCCGTACATGAATCAGTGCATTAAAAGTCTTCATATCAAATAGCAGCTTATTCCAGATAGCTGTATCTCAAATAGCTTAATAATTAGCTGTATATCAATTAACTTTATATCAAACTGATCAAATTTCATATTCTAAACCGAATTTTACAGAGTAACCCAGTTTGAAGCCCAGCTGCATCTTGAACCGTATAGTCTAACTATAGTCCAAACTATAATATCGAATTGAAGCCCATACTATATCTCTATAGCAGTACAAATTATTTGAAACGATAGCCTCAATGTGTGCAAAACTTTCACGACTAAAATCTTTAAACTATAATCCAAGGTGAAGGTAATCAGCTCAGTTTGTAACTATTTAAATTTAGTAGGCGAATGTGGTGATGGTCTGTAGGTGTGATAGTGGTGATGTGGTGGTGTTCGGTCACAACTTAATCATAAACTGCACCTTAGCTGTACAAAATTTGCAAACCATATTCAAAAGCCGTACATAGAATCTTTTGGAAACCGCATCAAATCCGTTAAAAGCTGTGTCAAGAGCTGTATCAAAAGCTGTATCAAGAGCTGTATCAAGAGCTGTATCAGGAGCTGTATCAAGAGCTGTATCAAGAGCTGTATCAAGAGCTGTATCAAGAGCTGTATCAAGAGCTGTATCAAGAGCTGTATCGAGAACTGTATCAAGAGCTGTATCAAGATAGTATCAAATTATTAACAAGCCTATCCTCCCAGTTTTTCCTTTCATCTAATACGGTCCTACCCATGGAATGTCGGCACACTGCATCTCACTGGAAATGAAACTGTGCACCTGACACCTCGGTAATCAACAGGGCCATTATTCCGTATCGATTCCTTACTTCGAAACTACCAGAGTTTCTTGTCTCACATAAGAAATCTGCGAAACTGTATTCTCTATGAAACGAAAACAAAACCACGCAAAATGAATTTGGGATTGGCGCGATCTGAACTGTCAAAAATCGTATGTTTTACCGTGACGCGTTCCGAAACATCAACACATCAAAAGATATGACCACTTATGTCAATATATTTTATTCAAAATAAAGATAACTTTAATGTAAAGTGAAGGTATATCTGTGACACGATTTGAACAAGACACGATAACGACGTGGTTTCGTATCGTGTGGAATCTGTGTTTCCATAGAGAATAACCGCCCAGTAGGCGCATTCTGATTGTCATAAAATAATCTGTATTAAACCTGGGTACTATATTGAAATACTAGTCTTTAATTTAAATCTGTGACAAGTTTAACAAAGCAAACAACGTAGTGGAGTAAACATCAAATATGATTTTTCTGTTAAACCATGAGCGCTATTATAATATACATAGGATTGCAAACCTGATCTACTCTTAACATAAGTACCTACTGTAGGTATTATATTATCTATGACATAATAATTAAGCTATATCTGATTGAAGTAGGTGGTAACTGCCACGTTAAAATTGTGGCACTAGTGTGAGTTTACTCCATTTCGAAATAGGTAGTGAATTAGTCGACGGGTAGACTTCACATATTTTTGGCACGTGAATACAAATAAATGAATATGAATACGAAATAATACTCGCACTAAAACATTTCATACTACAGTGTGACTTTACACTGGCAAACAAGTAGTGGAAAAGTGGCATGACGCACTCCTTATTGGTGTTAGCACTACCTTTTTATACGCTTAACCGCTAGCACCTACTAACTGGTCTGATGACGGCGATCGAAGTTGGAGCCAGGATTTCGTGAATAGTTAATTGTTTTACAGCCACTTGAAATAAATGCAAACGTAACTTCTACAGAACAGCGACTAAGACTTAGGATGATCAGATTTAAAAAAAAACAGTATCGTTGTTTTAATCACTTACGGTTGTTCATTGCATTATCATAATATACCAAATACTGGAACATCGGGAACTGAAATGATTCTAATCGCGGTATGGGTTCCATAAATATAAAAATGTAATTCAAGATAATGTAATCAAGTCAAACTCAACAGGGAACTTTCAATCACACGAACATCTTTAAACAACATTGTGGAATGCAAATAAACAATTGAATAGAAATGAATTGAATTGAATCATTTTAGTTGTATAATTTAAAAATGACAAATATGAAAATTAAAAAGTATTTATCGATACCTTCAATAAAATGGACAGAACAATGTAAAAGTAAATTAAAAATAGCAACAAATTATTGATACCTATCTACCTGGGTGAAATAAAATAACTACTCGTATGAAATAAAATAAAAGTTTAAAACAAGATACTCCAATTTGGTAACTGTTAGGTAAACTTCGTGGAACTTTGTTTTCACTAATAATTTGTCGAACATACAAGTTTCCTCCCAGTGATTCTGAGGCTTATAAATCTACAAACGAATAGACCACTGGACAACAGGTTTATTTCATTTTAAAATAATGCAATAACCATGAATCATATCTATCGCTCTCTCTTTCTACAATGCTCAAATAACATTTGAAAATAACAATACTTAAATGTGTAATAATTGTATGTGTGGATGGTGTGTTGTGTATTGTGTGTTGTGTACGAGCGATATTACGGGGCCCATGTTACAATGCTAGTAGACCATACACAAAATTATCTAAAACAATGCTGACCACCCGTCATTACACCAAATTCACTCCAAAGATGCTAACTATTATTGGTTTAAGTACACTAAAATATTAGACTCCTGAGACACTATCGTCACTTTTCTATTTTGTGCTTTCGTAAACGAATTCTTTTGACTCAGTATACCTGTTGTGTGTGTGTGATATAGATTCCTACATTTGAAATCAAAATTCTATAGACAACTACATTAGGCCATGTGAACAAGTCATAATGATTAAAATATTCGTCTATTATTCTTACTTCTCAGGAATTTCTACTTAATATTCACCATTAAATATATTTTTTTAATAATCTTAGAGTACCCTCAATTGAGATTAATCGTGTAGGCATTACAATTAAAATCTTAAATGCAAGCCCAATCGTATTGGAAAAAGACAATACTTTACAGTCTAAGCACCATTTTACAATCATTACCATCAATCCAATTTAACAGCTGTGCCCAGTCAGCAGTTCCCTTATCGTTGTCAGAGTGTGGCCCTGACCAAACGAGTATGAAACTCCTGACACGACACAGTACACTTTATCAGGTTCAATTAGCACGGGCGGGAAGTCTCCGTCAATGCAGACCGCCCATGCTTCTCAAACTTCAAGTGTCAAATTCAAATGATGATATATGTTATCCAGTGTTTCATAATTGCACAATCTCAATAAATAAAATCAAGTTTATGTTTCGATTAAGTTAACACAACCGGATTGTCTCAGTCTAGCTGACCGGCCGCGCTGACATAATCTCACTATTTTATCAATATTGCAGTATAGCTCAAATTACGGGCGTTGGTAAAAATTACAGTTACAAATCAAAATCAATCGTGGGCATGGTCATAAATTCACAGGTTCTCAGAGAAAAATTACGGTACCTTGTTTTATGTGGGTTCATCTCCTCTTCTGAATTGAAGTAAAACACAGAGAACCTTTTCAATTCTTGTATATTCTTTCTTCTATAAATATTCAGTACACACTCGGTACATAATAAACGAACAGGAGCAATAATACGTCTTGACGCTTCGGTTGCTTAACCAGAACAGAACGCCTTTTTGGACCTTGTCCTCCCTCCAAAACTTCCCTCCTAAACCTCAATATTATTTTACCGGAACTACCAAGGCAGCCATCGTAATTGGCTGATGGTTCAGCGGACGCTCCTTCCGCCAGTGTGGCCAACCAAAATAGTATTTTTAAACAGTCTACCAACCTCTTAATATTAAAAAGTGAGAATAAATTATAAAATTCACGACACCCACGTCTAAGCTTTCGGCGTCTCTGTACTACGAAGACATCTTAAAACCAGTTGCCAGGCAACAAACAACGACAAGCAGCCAAATCCAGGTATATCCAAGAAGATCCAGGCAGATTTAACGTCTGAGAGCCGACAGTGACTGACTCAGGTAGCTGACGTGGTGGACTGGGATTACTGCAATGACGGTAAAGCCCATTTAGGGCACTACAGAGAAATATTGAAAGTAAAACGTTAAATGAAATGAAGGAAAAATGGTTACTTAATAACAACGTTTAGTACAGAACTACTAATTCAATTACACATGAAGCCGTTTCTAACCGATCGGTAAAGTTAAGCAACGTTCGCTGCGGTCACTACTTTGATGGGTGACCGTTACACCAAAGTGGTACCTATTTTTTTAATCTGATCATTACCACAGACACCTGGATCCGTGCCCTTTGTTATTATTTATTTAGTGAACTATAAATATAATACAGGTGGGACAATACCTTTTTTGTTTCTTTTTTGTTTATAAGTACAACTGAGCGCTACCGTGCTTCGGAAAGCATGTTAAACCGTGGGTTTCGACTGTCGTCTTAAGACAATAGTCGTTAAGCCAATTTACAAGCATTTAGGGGCCTAAACATTCTGACACCAGGGCTGACCACTTGCCTACAACAAGAAGAAGAAGACTCGTTTAATAGGTAGGTATACCTATCTATCTCATAAAGGCTATGTCGGTATCTCAGGGTCTCTATATAGATAAAGGGTAACTCTATGATAGGATGTAACAAAGAGGATTACGTACATGACTACTTATAAGATAATAATCATCTGACGAATAAAGCCACAACTAAAATGTTACGGTCCCAGTTATATCTACCGAACAAGCTGATGCGAAATAATACAAAAAATCCCATTGATTAACTGGCAATCTCAATAAACCTGGCAATATTCGCGTTTTTCCTTATTGCCTTCCGGACGGAACCTTTCGTACATAGCACACATTGTTACAAAAGAATACAGTAGCTAAACTTCGGAGAAACCAAACAAAGTCTATAAATAAATGAATAAATAACACCACCTAGACCAACTATTTGGCAAAAAAAATGGGTGGCCGAAAATGATCGGGAAACTATCTGTTCGCCTTGAGTACATTGTAAATGTAACAAACAGGTTCCTACTGCAATACATTGATATCTATTACTTCTAACTGAAATTTTTATGTCACGTTAATGCAAAAATTTGCAATTTAGTTACTTTATTATTTTAAAGTCCCGGGTGACACTGCAACTGTTATGGACGGCCGCGTCTCTTAACATCAGAAGAACGACCAGCATGTCACGTCATTTATTCTTATTAAAAAAGAAGAAAAAAAGTTAATATGATAAAGTTCGCTGATGCTCGTAACTAATGTACCGAGTTCAGCTACCTGCTCTCAGTTGATGCCCGTAACTATTGTACTGAGTTTAGCTACTGCTCTCTTCTTTACACAACGTGCATCCAAAACCCCGTACAAAGGGTTCGATACAATAGCGATATCCAGGAAGCTGTTAATCGACAAGGCAAATGGCGCGTAAAGATAATTAGTGCGCGGGCGACGCCGGCCGTAATCACTAGTCGGAGATTTGTTCCCCAGTAATTTATGGATTGCGTGGGGTTCGCTGATGGATGGCTAAAAGTGCTTCTTGGTTTTTGTAGTCTGTGGTGTGTGAGATAGGTAAAGTAGGGTGTAGTTAGGGGTTAAAAAAGGTTATTTTATACCAATTTTATTATTATAACGTGATCATCCTAATTATAAAATTAATTTCCGTCTCATCGATGAAACATTTTTAAGTGCATAAAACTAAGGAAGTACTGAATAATTAAATCCCATGGCTATTCAATAAGTGAACCGTAAATAGTGAGTAGTAGTAGAGTGTAGTTTAGGCAAGTGGTTGGCTCTGGCCCTCCGAAGCAGGGTAGCACTTTTTGTAGTAAACGTTTTCTTAATACCACTCTGACAAAAATATTATTATTATAGTTAAATACATACTTACCCACATTTTTCAGTTCATAATGCTTCCAAAATAAAAGGTAGAGCCAAAAAGAAAATAAAATTATCATAAAATAATTTTTATACCCTCAAAGTTTAAGAGTCACATCAGGTGCCGGCGTCATCTCCGAAATTGAATTCCACATAACTTTTTGACATACAAAGAGCCGCGAAACAATAAGAGACATTATTTCGGAACAATTTTCATCATTTTCGCTGTTTCTGGGGATTTATTTAGTTTGCTAGAACAAATCAAATTTTGTTTTCTGTCGGCGCCGCGGGGAGGATTCGGATACTGGGGATCTTTAGCGTATTGTACAACTCTTTCTGTGACCTTTGTTCTCCAAAATAATGTATTTTTCAGAATAAAGTTTCACACGCAGTTCTTGTGTTATATTATAAGAAGTTACTAAATAAAGATTTGCCTTTGATATTTCCATGAAAATACCGTTGTGTCCAAGTTATAAACTAATAATTACAGTTTATAGTTGTACATATCTTATTTTATAAATATCTATTTTAGTTTTAGGTAGTTTTGCAGTTATATAAAAATGTGTTTGGTTTATGAAAATAAAATAATTTAGAACCTCTGAAATAAGTGCTAGATACTTTTAGAGTTCTCCAAATAAATTATTAGCAGTTGTAAACTAATAGTTACTTTAACATTTTTGATCGAACACTAACAAGCCTGACATAAAAAAGGGCGTATAAAACACTACATGAATTTTAAACTATGTTAGAATAATTTAGGTACAATTTGGGGGTATGTTGTTTTTAATATACAGGGTTACAGGTAAAATCGTGCTAGATCCGTTAAGGGCGTGGAGTACTCATCATTTCTGACTTATTTCACTATGTAACACCCTAGCCTAAATTTAACCCTTTTCGAGATATTCGACTATTAATGTTTTTATGAAAATTGCCGATTTTTAGGTTACAACATTTAATTTTGTTTATTTTGTGTGTCTCATTATTATTATTATTGCATTTTTACATGTGTAAGATGCTTTAGGACGTCAATCATTAAAATAGTACATAAGTTAATTGAATAGACTGTAGAAGACAAGTGAAAGTTAAGATAAAAAAAATTCGAAACTCTAAGGGATATCTAAATAAAATATTAAGTTTAGGCTAGGGTGCTTCATAATGAAATAAGTCTGAAATCATGGGTACTCCACGCTCTTAACGGATCTAGCACAATTTTTCCTGTAACCCTGTATAATTACTTTGTGGTGTACCTAAACGTGTTTCTTACTATTACAAGGCTTCCACAAAAGTCCACGCAATAATAAGTCACGACTTTGCTATCATGGCGTGCCGTTGCCATCAAATTATCAACAACGAAGTGAATTGTTTAATTGTTATTATGAAACAAATTTCCGTTATTTTTTTTAATTACTTATAGGTAGAACGAAATTAGAAAATATTAGATTTTTTTTAAACGGGCAATGTGCCATTATTCCTAACTAACTACTACACTTACTAGAACTACTACTACTACACTACCTACTGCAAATAACCTTTAAACTGTAAACTAGCCAGGATGGCCTATAGACAGTCCAAATGCTCCAGCCCCCTGCCGGTAGGTAGCGTACCCAACATGCTGGCAGCATTGCCTCGTTGAAGCGTGAGCCAAATAAGTGAACGCGACGAGCTGCCAGCCCCCACGGGCCCTTGGGCCCGTCTCAACAAAATCAATTTTGTTCTAATGTTAAATTACTCATTCGGCAATACTGAATTTAATTCTGATCTTGACCGCGCGCAATTTCACCTTGGGCGGACTCTAGTGGGTTTTTTCGTAAATGTGTATAAAACCCTTAAAATTTCTTGAATCCATACTCAGTGTAGTTATTTCCTTACAAAAAACTGTCATGTCTATAGTCCACAAATAATCCACAAAAATATTTATACACTGAAACAATAGAAATAAATATACGATGTACCCACAAAGTGCTAGCCGTAGATGGAGTCTAGTCCCACGTGTTTTTCTTTCGTAATTCTCGTCGCCAATATGTCTTTGTTTGCTACAGGATTCAATCTAGAATTCTTTCAACAACATACTTGTTTTCATTGTGACAAGATGAAAGATAAGATTTTGTAAACTAATAAATTTAGATAAAAAACATTATATTGGAAATGGAAGTACTAAAACTGTTGCTCTGTTGCTGTTCTGTTCAATTATCAGAAAGCTTCGAAGATTTGTGGTTAAGGTTAATAGAACGGGTTATATTTCTGTATAAAGATATTATCGGTCATATAATTGACGTAATTGAGGTTCTCGAATGGCGACCACGAACCGGAAGACATAGCTTAGGCTACTAGGTAGACTGACGATCTGGTGAAAACAACGGGGAACCAATGGATGCAGGAGGCAAGTAGCCGCTCAAAGTGGCGCTCTGTGGGGTATAGGCCTATGTTCATCAGTGGACGTCTTCAGGCTGTTTATGATGATGATGATGATGATGATGATGACAGATATTATAATAATTATTAGCCTAAAATGATTAAGGCTACTAATTTTTTTAGTTTGTTTGACTACCAATAATTTCCACAAAAACTAAGAACTATGCGAAATGAACATGGATAATCTTTTATCTATATTTAGTAAGAATGTGCTTTTTCTAACTACGCCTGTATTGTTAGGAAAGTTGAAATAGCCATGAAATCTTAGTTGACTTGCAAACTACCTTTTACTGCCAATATCCAACTAATCCAAATTCAATCGAAGCACACGTCTCTCACATAAAAAGAAGCGAAAAAGGATAATCTCAGGTCACAATTGCACCGCTGCACCTTCCCCGATTCAATTGAATCATCCTAGAAAAGATTGTCGCCTCGCAAGGAGGGAGCAGAAAAATAAAAAAGCGAAGCGAGCGAAATTCTTATTCCAACGAATAGGAGATCGCATCGAACGGCGTCTAAGAAATTAATGTATTCAGAGTTGAATATCATCGGAATGCTTTAGTACGGGGATATATTAATTTTGATAATAGCTTTCTTTGTCCAGGAACCTTTTGTTGTTTGACTTGGTAAATAAGTTGAGAGTGCTTGAGTTTTTCTTCTGTATTTGGGGCGTGAATATTTTTAGCATCTGTTCGATTTGTGGGCGTTGAGACTGTTAAATGAAATCTTTTGAAAGACAACAGCTTTGTTTGCCGATTTGTTTCATTTGAGCGGCAGACGGAGTTGTCGCGATTTTTTTCACTTAATTTTTGGTAAATCAAGCAGTTATCATTCTTGTTGTTTCGTTTTGAAATTGAATACATTTTGTGAAACTAAGCATTCTGTTAACTTGCAAATGAAAAAAAAAATACAATCAATATAAATTATGTAATTAAATATAAAATTAAACAATAAAAACAGTCGATTATTTTCGAATAAGAATCTTTTAAGTGCATTTAAATGTAAACTATGATCATGTAAAAAAACAAGCAAATAAATCACATTTGTTGTATGGGATCCCCTTTAAATATTTATTTTATTCTATTTTTTAGTATTTGTTGTTATAGTGGCAACAGAGATACATCATCTGTGAAAATTACAACTGTGTAACTATCACGGTTCATGAGATACAGCCTGGTGACAGACGAACAGACAGACGGACAGCAAATCCTTAGTAATAGGGTCCGTCCTCTTTAGGAACCCTAAAACAAAATCCATTTGAAGTTCTTTTGTCGTGACGGTACTTTAAAAAAAAATCATCTGCAAAACAACAAAATACTAGTAGCTTTGAAAAATTCCAATAGTTTTACACAGTATAATGATGTTCAGCAATCGAGTCGAGCCTGCATCGGACGTGAATCGAGTTGTATATCTGGGGGGCATCCACAACGTCTTATAGCATTATTACTTCAATCATACATTGACAAATGACATAAAAGTAAGAATACTGTAATGTTGCAGAGCCAGAGCAGTTTTGATGACGTCACGTTAAATCGTTCACTCAAATACAACTGTCATGTCATACCTTTACATCATGTTGACAATGACGTGCGACAGTGATAACGCCATATAAAAATGTAGATGTCTCGTTCACACGCAGGAATACTTTATAAGTTCATGGTACGAATTCGAACAATATTATTGTAACCTTTAAATATTAAAGCCATGAAACATGATGGTTTTGTATTAGTTTGTGGTAAGCCTGCTGGAGACCTCCCTCCGTCTGCGTATCGATTACACTCCGCATTGTGTGCCTTATAATTGCAGCAGTGGGGGTTTACATTGAGATCGATTGTTGGTTACGGATTCTTCAAGAAGACGTTCTGAACTCATTGCTTTTTAGGGTTCCGTGCCCAATGGATAAAACGGTAACCGTATTACTAAGGCTTTGCTGTTCGTCTGTCTGTCTGTCTGTATATCCGTCTGCCACCAGGCTGTATCTCATGAACCGTGATAGTTAGACAGTTGAAATTACCGTATTACTAAAACTTTGCCATTCTTCTGCTGTCTGTCTCTCTGTCCGTCTGTCACCAGGCTGAATTTCATGAACCGTGACAATAGGTATGATGACTACTATTAAAAATGAACAAGTAAATACTACTACTACTTTCATAAAGAAGATTAAAATGAATGCAATAATTGAAAAAATAAGCAAAATCGGTTAATAAATAAATAAATAAATAAATTACGGAGTAATAAGCTTTTAAAGTTTCTACAGGAGGCATCTCCTGTCCCTTTCTCGCGAAACAGAGCGCCTCCACAGTTACTATGAAAAATCTACTCGTGACGTCACATGCTAAAGAGATTGTATAAAAAGCTACCACAGCTTAGTAATGAGGTACTATAACGACTTTGCTCTGATGTCACTGGCCGTTTGAGCTATCTCTTTCTATTCCGGTTTTTAACATGCTTGTGAGTTGGTAATTTTTTGAGATATTTAATTTTTGTTTTCACAAATGTTTATCTTTTGAGGAATATACTTCATTTATCCAAAATAAAAATTTTTAGTCATCATGTCTATTAGACAGTTGTAAAAAATTAATATTTACGGGGGCTCTCATATGACTAACGTGATTTATTTGGCTCTTTTTCATAGATAACGATAGGTACTGAACCCGTCGTGCGCGTGTCTGACTCGCACTTGACCGGTTATTTAATGTTTTTTCTCAAAACGTATAATTACCAGTGAAAAATAAGGATTCCTATTATAAGAAACAATTTCAATGTCCTTTTTGAAAACCTGAAGCTATATTGGTTGCAACCAGAATATTTTCCAAGTTTATGTGTACTGTGTACCTAATTAGGTAGTAATATCATTATAAGCGACGCCACAGTCAATGAGTGGAAATTCACTAGGAGCGCTATAGTTAAAAAATTATCTTATGTTCTAAGACGCTAGTGGCTTATAGAAAATTTTCTTTGTTTGCAATATTTTCACATATACTAATATTTTTTTTTATGTGATGACTTTCGCAATCAAAATATAAGTATATTAACATATAAAATTATTATTAAATTAAACTACACTAAGAACAAAAATAAAAATTATTAAAAAAAAGAAGATATTTACAACTAAAAACTAAGTGAAATCAAAAAGACCTTTGGTGCAGGGGAGAGTGCCCAGAATGCTGGCTGCCTGTTGTATAGCAATGCTTACTTTCTCAGCAAAAAAAAGAGCCAGCCCTCTGGTCACCAGTCGCCTCCACCAAAAGCTTTGTCAAGTCCCTATAAATGTCGAGTGCACCTGGCCCCCACGGTCCCATTGTTTCAACCCCAAACGGCACAAACATATAACCTCTGTCGAGGTGTCCATATTTGCGCCGTTTGAGGTTTTCAGCCTGAGTAGCAGCGCTGCCAGCGTCGTTATAGCGCATTATATAGGCTCTGTAAATTTTTCTTTGAAAGTAGGTAAGACGCTAGTGGAAAGGGGGTTTAAAATGACCCTAACAAATGCTAGTACACAAAGCCTCTACCCTGGACAACGCTTACAGCTCGTATGTCTAGCTCGCATTACAGGCAGGAGCCAAGACAGCGTGTGGCCGGAAGCCAAATCATGCTGAACCTTATTTATGGCCAGCTTCTCACCTTCCTGGATCATTAGTGGATCCAACGTTTTAATCCTGATATGGGAGACGGTAGTCGTTCTGTTGCTAGTTTGTAAAATAACCAAGACTATAATAGCAAACTTTTGATTGATAAATCCCAATTAACAATTTATATCTGGAGTGAGTGAGTGACTGACAGACTAAGTAAATTAAAAAAAAATCTAAAATGTAATTTGGATCCAAAATAATGTTATTTTTTTAATTTTTAATTATTTGACGAGCTGGTCGTTCACCTGATGCTAAGCAACACGGCCGCCCATAACATTTACAGTGTCACTCGGAGCTTCAAAATAATAAAGTTTTGCTTGACACTGCACTGCGCACGTCATCCTGAGACATCACAAAGGCTAGTAATCAGGTTAATATACTGTGTAATCAGGTCGAAAAGTCTCATTTGCCCAGTAATTTCACTAGCTACAATGCCCTTCAAACCGGAACACAGTAGTGCTTGCATACTTCTGCTTGGCGGCAGAATAACTGGCAAAGCGGAGGTACCTACCTAGACGAACTTTGCAGCAAAGTCTTACCACCATTATATTATATTATTAGTATTTTGTTCTTTCTTTAGTTCAAAATATGGATTTATTTATAATTAATTAATTAATGGGTAGTCTTTTACAACTCAGACGATATGACCCTAATACCTAAAAATACCAAGTTAAGTTTATCATGGAATAAATTAATTATTATTATTAATTTATCCCATATCTGTAAGAAAAGTGTTTTTCAAAATTCAACCCCTAAGAAGTTTAAATGGGATGCCGCAGATGTAACGAGAAAAGTATGAAGAAATGTGGGTAAAATAAATCAATAAATATGTGTGGACATTTCACACAGCGCCATCTAGCCCCAAACTAAGCATTTTACTATGGGAACCAGCGGGGTGATTACGTAACTTTGAAAGCAATGCAACAGGAGAAATTTCATTCCGAATATGAAAATTTTCATAGTAACTATGCACATAAACTGCGTATTGAAACTGTCAAATCCATACATTTTTGTGTTTCTATTGGTTGCAATCAAGTTACATAATCGCCTAGCAGATAACGGGTATAATACTTAGATACTTTTTTTTGTAAATACATACATAGAGTACAACGTCACAACCAGACACAGAACAAAAATCTATGATCATCACACAAATGTTAGTCCTGAGTAGGAATCGAACCCACAGCCCTCAGTTCAGAAGGCAGGGTTACTACCAACAGAGCTATCGGGCCCGTCAAATGACGGCTATTACCTTTAATTCTTATTAAATCAAAAAAGTAGCCCATGGAAAATTAAGAAGTAAAAAAAAATGATTGATTTAAAAAGTTAAGTTACTCCAAAAGTTTTTGCACTAATCCCAAAGAAGCGGGCGGCTACATCTCCAGAATTTCAAGTTTTTGTAACAAAAAATTATTTATTGTTTTTATACCGTCATCATTATGTCAGAAGTACTACTTATTATAATAATAATAAGGGCGCTAAAACCTATTTCAAAATTAAACATAAATCCCGTCAATCAATCACATTGAAACCCCCCAAAGTGGGTACCGTAAACATTAATGAAAATTCAAAATGAGCATCCAAAGTAATTACAAACAAGATAAACAAGCGCAGCGGAGAAAGTTCTGGAACAATTTCCGAACAGTTTGATAATTTCTTGGAATTAAATCCTGGTCAAACGGAAGTTCCCGTGACAAACGGCTTGATGCTGGCGCGCCAGTGGCTAGATAAATTAATACTAACAGCATTAATTTATCATAATACTAACAGTAACTTAACTTATTTGTTTTTGCAGACCAGCTCCCGCAAGCAGCACCCGTTCACGAGCTTGACGCGTGCACCAGCCATCGCCCTCCTCAACCATTTTTGAGGAAAAGGACGACCCGACGCACGACGCCGCCGCAAGAAAAAGGTTTTTGGTAATAGCGTGAGTGCTCCCGGTATTTTGTAGTTTCAATAATGGTCTTAAGTGAACTATCGAATTTTGTTTTCAATAATTAAGTATTGATAGTCTTATCTAATTCTATATTCGTTGTTTCAAACATAAGCTCTTCTACACTAAGGAAGCAAGAAGCAAGAAGCGAGAAGTCCACAGCTGAACATAGGCTTCCCCTACAGAGTGCCACTTTGAGCGGGTGCTTGTCTCCTTTATTTATTAGCTCCTCGCGGCTTTCACCAGATCGTCGGTCCACCTAGTGGGGTTCGGAGGAACCTTTCTGGTGGATTACTGGAACAATGTTCTGATTGTGCCAACATCACTTACTGCTCCTGTTTTGCACTGCGATACAGTAACCTCAATATAGAAGCAACTCTCTAGAATTCTAGTAGGTATTAGTTCAGGCAAAATTAAATTCAAAATGCTTTTCATAAATAAGATCTATACTAAATTTCCAGGATATTTTAAGCGTAGAGAGTTAAACTTCTGCATGTACTTAGTTATAAGTAATATTGTAAGTTGGCACAACATTGTGCTAGTTAGCGCATCATATTCTCAGAAGCTGAGATTAAAACTTTGTCTGTGTAAGAGTATAATTAATTTCTAACAGTTTTACGTGTTTGTATGGATTTGGTATTTGGCTAAATGGTTGAATAAGTATATATTAAATTAGTCCATTTCGAGTTTTAATTAAATAATTCAACTATTATTTATTTATTTATTATATTATTTATTATAGTTATTATCGTATTCTAAGTATGCATTTAAAAACAAAAGATATATAAGTATTCTATTAGTTATCTACAGGAAGCTTTGCTTAGTTAGGAGATAGATGGCGCTGTGTGAAATGTCCACACAAAATAATTCGTGTATAGAAAAATCCACAAATTTTTATTTGTTTAGGTACTTTCTTCAATTATTTTCTTAGATACTTCTTATAAAATTATTTGTCAGTATTTTTAAATACTTATACTGGTTATCATTTTCAGAGGCCTATGTGAAACTACCAAAACCTACGTACTAAAAAAAATAAAAATACGTTATAGTTCTTACTGGAGTTATACCATAAGCGATGGTATACCATCGGAATCCATTCTGTGATAGTGATAAAAACTCATGAATTTTGATGATGAATTGTAACTATGAAGGGATCAAAAAATAACTTACAAAGGAAATGGCCAAAGTTTCTCAAAGTTTTCCCCTGCAGGCCCTTGTAAATCGATCAGGCCCTTGCCATCCATTGGCTATGGGAGAATAGCTTGCCTAACACCTTCACTGGCACAAACAACTTGGGTGTAGATGTAATATGGTTTGTTTCTATACCTACACCGATAATTTGCGTGAAAAAACAGAAAAATTGATAAATTAAGCAATACATTGAAGTTGGAATTAAATGTTTTTTTTTTTGCATAGGAACTGGGAAAGGACGAAGTTCAGCATAATACTGTAAATAGAAGCTTTGTATAGCACAAAAAAAAATAAAGTTATCATCCAACCGATTAAGTTAACAACGTTTGCTTCAATCACTGCTATACAAGGTACAAGGTGACCTTGAATTGGTATGTTATCCCGAAAGTGGGTTAATCTACACCCCAAGGTTTTAGACAATGTTTCTTCTACGACTTTACTAAATTAATAGTTTTTCATTGAAGAAATGCCATGGAAAGTTTACGTTCGAACATAGCCTTAGCACAGCTGGGTGGCTGAACTTCGTCCCTGACCGAGTGCACATAAATGAGTTTAACGACCTGTGTTTAGAAATTAATTTATAGTATCTTGTTAACTCTTGTAGCGATCGCACGTGCAATTTTGCGAGTGGATTTATTTTTTACCATGGAGGTTTTGAAACACCCAGTTTCAAGTAAAGCTCTCACAACTTGTAGGGTATCATGGTCCCAGTTCCCCCATTTCGGGATACCATACCAATTCAAGGTCACCTTGTATACAAGTAATAGTGGTAATCTATACAACGATTGGTAATTTACAATCGAGCAATTACCCTGCTTCGTAGGGAATCGATTCCAAGGAAGCAACCACAACCTCATATAGCATTATTACTTCAATCATACATTGACAAATGTCATAAAAGTAAGAATACTGTAATTTTGCAGAGCCAGAGCAGTTTTGATTATGTCACGTTAAATCATCCACTCAAATACAACTGGCATGTCATACCTTTACATCATGTTGAAACTGACGTGCGACAGTGATAACGCCATATAAAAATGTAGACGTCTCGTTCACACGCAGGAATACTTTATAATGTCATGGTATGAATTCGGACAATATTATATTAACCTTGAAATAATATTTCCATGGAACATGATGGTTTTGTCTTAGTTTGTGGTAGCCCAGCAGGACTAACCACCTGCCGCACAAGTGGGAACGGGGATTTACCACCAAATTAATAATTGCAATGATTACGTGTGTGTGAGTGGACGGATGATGATAATGATGATCCTACCTATGCAACGCATTTTTGTATACGATTTCAAAAATAATATGTATGAAAAACAAGAAATAATTGAAATAATAATAACTAATAATAATCACTCGCGTGCATGGACTGATATCACTTTGAAACGTCATCTGCTTCATATTAAATTTACATTTGAGCGTTTAATTAATATATTATCCGTCGGAAGAGTGAGCTTCTCAAATTTCCGCTCGCGCATGCTTACTTACCTACTGATGTATATTTCATTCTTAAAGAGCACACCACACGGTCAGTTTTGAAATATCAAGATTGGCTGTCAGCCTTAAAATAGAATAATAGAATAGAATATAATAGAAATGCTACATATTCCTAGTCTAAATTTTTTATAACATTTCACGTTGTTCACTGAATCTGTTAGGTAATGTTACTGAAACGTCACTTATATTCGGAGACTTAAATTACTGTTTTATATCGAAATATGTCAAGCATTGAAAAAATATCAGTGTGTATAGTAGATACTGTTCTCTTTTTTGTAAAATGGTATAATCTGCTTTATAATTTGCAGGTTTAACAAAATTACTCGGAAGCAAAATAAGTTCTAAAACAATCATGTTATTAAAACATTCTAATATTGGATATAATATGTGGTGAGCACACCATAGAACCATATTATCTGTATTCATATCACATTTTATTCATTTGTAAATTTTAAAATAAGTCATATTATTGTTATTTATTGCCACATAATTTATGCATTACTGACTTTATTTTTTAAGTTTGTCTTGAAATATAAGGGCAACGAAGGAGCTCCAACAAACTTTGTCAAGCCAACTGTCATACTCATCAAGTTCGCCTGCTCGTGTATCACCCACTTTAGTCGTCTACAAGGGCGAGGAGGAGCTCATTTCCTGCGGGACACCACACGGGTCGCGTCACTCAGCTTGCCTCCGTTCGAGTATTTTGAAAATCATTTCTATAATATTTTGAATTTACAAAATTTACGCATGTTTTGTTTAAGCAAGCGTGCAATTTTAAGGACTTAACAATTGTATATTACACCGACAAGTTTACGTATAGTTTTTGAGAGTATTTTGAATTAAATAAAGATTACGATTAGCTCAGTAAATAAATGATGCAATTTTTAACCCTACGCACTATTGTTTGAATCCTTTGCAGCCACTTTTTATATTAAACAAAAAAATTTCATTCACTTTTAGAACAGTGGTAAACAGCGTAGAGCCGTTAGAATTGTGAATGACCCCAAACTCACCGACAAGCTAGAGCCTTTAAGTCTACGACGAGATATCGGTTCTCTGAGTCTCTTTTACCGTTACTATCACGGGGAATGCTCTGAAGAAATCTTTAACCTCATTCCACCTTCTCGATTTTATCATCGAACTTCTCGGCAACGTGAAAAAGCGCATCCGCATATTGTAGTCACGTGGAAATCTCATACGACGCGATTCTTGCGCTCGTTTCTTCCACGAACCTGCAAGATGTGGAATGATCTTCCACCTGAGGTTATTCCGCATAACTACAGTATGGGGAGCTTCAAGAAAAGTGTTAAAAGAGTCTTCTCTAAGGGTAG
This sequence comes from Ennomos erosarius, assembly GCA_963580505.1. Classification (NCBI taxonomy): domain Eukaryota; kingdom Metazoa; phylum Arthropoda; class Insecta; order Lepidoptera; family Geometridae; genus Ennomos; species Ennomos erosarius. The sequence continues at coordinate 13,575,889 of OY756987.1, forward strand.
GCAACGCACCGGCAATGCCCTTGGTGTTGCAGATGTCCATAGGCGGCGGTGACCACTTACCATCAGGTGGGCCGCTTGCTTGTTTGCCACTCATTACATAAAAAAAAAAAAAAAAAAAAAAAAAACTTAGTAGGTAATTTACATATGTTAAAAATCACATTTGGAGACTTGGCTGTGTCTTTCACCAACCCGCACTTGGCTAGCGTGGTGGATTACCATCTTCTATTCCTTGTGACAGAAGAGGAATGACTCAGTGGAGACGCATACATAATGGGCTGATGATTATTCTTATGTTTTATATTCTTCAGGCTGTTGACTATGATGATCATGATATTCCGTATCATTTATCTAGTTCTTATTCGTAATCATGCCTAATATTCATCCTCATCATCACAAACAGCCTGAAGACGTCCACTGCTGAACAAAGGCTTCCCTAGAGAGCACAATTTTGAGCGGCTACTCGCCTCCATACATCAGCTCCCCGCGGTTTTTACGAGATCGTCGGTCCACCTGTCTTATATTAGTAGGAAATAATATTGGTTTTTGCACAATTCTAGGTTATGATTTTACGATTCTATTTTAAAGCTATAGCAATCCTTAACAGCTACAAGTTGTAACCAAAATTTAAGCCGAGAATAAAAAACATATAACAACGTAGCTGATTCCAAACCACACAACGTTAATCAAATGAATAAAATATGCGAAGCACTCGAGTATACACTCAGATATACGGTGAAATGCATCGTATACGGTTTTTGCGCGTATAATTATTTAATTTCACGCTGTGCATGTTTTTACCTTGATGTATAGCGTTCCACGTTCTCAAATAACGTTTCACGTTTTCAAAGTTGTTTGAATTGTCATTCGGCATTTCACAAAGTTTTTAATTAAATAGTAACATGACTTTATTCACCTGAGTACGGTTTACGTCTCGTTTTCACTCGTAAGTTTTCACGTCAGCAAGAAGGAGCCAAGGCATTGATTATTTGTTCCTAACTACGCCGGTTGACTTTCTTACAGTGGTATTCATAAACAAAGGTTGAACAAACCCCCAAAATCTATCATTCCACTTTTACCTAGAGATGAAATGCTGAATCATTCTTCTTTCACTTTCATAAACAAACGCTGGAGAAATTGCGCCAACGCGCGCGACCTTATTTTAACTGGTAAATGTTGAAGAAACGGTACCGATATACCTTATTCGTATTTTAAATATCACGACACTTAATAAAATAATAAAATATCACGATTTGAAAACAATAAGACAGTTTGGTTGACGAAATTTGGACGATCAGCGTCCAGCCTCGGATCATGCTAATTTGGGGGCTACTTTTGTTTATGAAATGCATAAAGCTAGAATTTGCCGCACAGCGCCTGATTCATCCTCTACAGGAGCCCCCGCCTTGACTATGAATTCCAGTGTTACTCGTTCCGATTAGACAAACATTTCAAAACTGAACTCTATCGCAAAGTATAAGACATATGATAGGCATATAATGGTTCTACGCCACACCGAGGATTAAGAATGGTGGGCGCTCTGATGCGTATCTTAAACTTTAAATAGGTAGATAAGTATAACCATTTATATTACTAGTATTGGATGTTGTAGAACCCAGACAAAAAAATACTCCATAATAAATAAACACGTAAAATTTTAAACTACAAGACTTGCTCGCATTATTAAAAAATATCAATTGAATGTGTTGTGACATTTTATTTCTATGCCACTGTCCAACCAAAACTGGTGGGACAGCCACCATAAAGTAAATAGCGTCAATACCATATTCACAGTTATTGCATCATGATATTCACAAATACGCAAGTCAAAACAATCACTGCGTATTGATAAGAGAATATCGAGATTACGCGTATTCGTAACACGGCATACGGTGGTCTGCTTGTGCCTTTACACCCGGTTAAAATATCAATTCCACTACGAATTCCAGATTTTTTAATTTAATAAAAATGTAAAATGAAAGCGGTACAAAAAACCGGTTAATTGATCACCCGGTGCAAATGAAGCCGATACCTACGTCCAGAGTGCTTGAGGACAAATTGGCATCGTTGTGAATCTCCAAATGTAGAGGTTCCGGTTTGAATTTCTGACCCTATAACTGGAATATTTGAAATTCTAGGTTTGGGGTATATTACAATCCGACAAGATACTTACCTTACTTGTAACAATTGTAATTAAGGGTTCATGTTATGAGAAGCCGTTTCTAACTGATCGGTAAAGTTAAGCAACGTTCATTGCGGTCGATACTTTAATGGGTGACCACTGCAAAAAGTGGTGTTTAGTGGTGCAACTGAGCGCTACCGTGCTTTAGAAGGCACGTGAAGTTTTTAGTCTCGACTGCTGTCGTGAGATAAATCTTGATCATTATCATCATCATCATCATCATCATCAACAGATCATGAAGATGATAGGCCATAGGACTTTGAGCAGCTGCTCGCCTCCTTCATCCATCGGCTCTCCGCAGCTAAATAGAGGTAAAACAAATAGTCATTAACAGCTCTTACTATTATTGTCTTTTACCACTACAAATTTTAATCTTGTTAAACTGGCTGGTTAAACTAAGTCATAAATATGCACCGGTGCACCGAATCGATGTCCGCATAAAGGGATCCCAGTTTTCAATCCAAACTACAAATCAGACCTATACCGCTTTTATTACCGTCAAAAGACCAATGAACGCTTTTCCGTAATATCTTTTTCGCCAGTAAATCTATTTATATAGACGTTTGCATGTGTGTAAGGGTAAGTTTTCATCGGCCTTATTCATAATCGTGGGATAACGTTGGATTAGTTACTCGAACTTTTGTCTTTTTTTTGTCATTCGAATATCGAACTTGGTCGAAAAAGACAAAAGGTGGTTTAACTAGACCAAAGCTACTACTTACATAGATTTTAAATAACACTAAAATATAAAAGGTTTTCATAATCATTCGACCTACAATTTAACAATGAATGCTGTAGTTTTAGTTGGTCAAAGAATTGGAAAAAGAACCTAGTGCTCTTTTTCCTGCTGTATCTGTTTTCTGGTTTGGTAGATATTCACTTTATTTTAGTTTCAATTTGTTTTACTTGTTCTATAAAAAAACTTAGTAAAATTGTTAATAAATGGTATTTAAATTTACAGTTATTTTAGGAGCTTTTAACTTATCGGCATTCCATCTAAATAACTCATTTTAATAAAAATAAACTCCACTCGCTTTTGTGATCTCGACCATCGAAACAATCTTCCACTTATAAGCAAAATACCAACTATCTAAGAATGCAGACGGGCACAGCCGCGGGCGAAACCACAATTTTAATAAAATCCCGTGTTGGAGCCGTTATTAAATCAAAAGAATACCCCGTCTCCCTTCCTCCCGTCATACCCGTTTCTACCCGAATACCGGTACCTACCGGATACCGGGTTTATAGAAAGGGGTATTTAATCCTTTGCCTATATCTGATGCCAGTTTTAATATTATGAGAAATGAGTAAACGTTTTTATAGAGCTCGCTTTAAGGAAAAGTGGAATTATTATTTAATTTAATTTAAATTGAGTTGGTTTTTTAAGTCAATAGTGTCAATTTTAGTGTGCAAAAACCTAAACTTGACAGCTCTAAAAATATAATATTGTAAAGGAATTCTTTCACAGGGAGAGAGCGTAGGCTCCTTCACGCTCGCCCAGTGCGGATCGGTAAATATCAAAATTGATGTATACTGTAATTACTTATTTAAATTTGACAGAAATGTTTGGACGAATATTGGTCATTGAAATACCCATTCATTCCATAATCAATTACCCTCATCCTCATCCAATTGCTCCCAATTACAGAGCGTGGCAAACAAGCAGCGTTTCACACACCGCTGGCTTACAATTTACGGCCACCTGCGTGTTGAAATCATGCGTTAATGGTTAGTGTATACAGATTTGATAACATTATATTTATTTATCTTTAAATCTACGAGTAGAGCATATAGTATAATATGTATATGTAGAGACGCCAATAGAAAGTTTTTTTATTAATGAAGTTTTTAATACAATCTGTGAATGAAGCAAACTTTTATTTTTAATTTTAGCTTACGTCATCGCATCGTTAAATATCCAATACGTTCCTGCCCGGAACTGGAAGAGGCAGGGTAAATGACGTTGGTGAAAATGGCGGGGAGCCGAAGAATGCAAACAGTCGGTCAAAGTGGCTCAAAGTGTGTGTGCCCATAGAGCGCAACTTTGTGCCGGCTGCTTGCCTCTTTAACCCATCGGTTCCTCACGGGTTTAAACCAGATCGTCGGTCCACCTGCCATAAACATAAGCATGAGAATATAACAGAACTCATGCTTATTCGTTTTCCGATTTTCCCAAAAACTGTTAACATTTTCCAAATCTAATTACTGCCCTATATCCGTTTTACCGTATATGGTTTTCGTGTGCTCCGCATATTGGCGCGTATACGCCGCACATGCCCGTATCGGCGGTCACAAACAACGCGACTACCCTTTAATGAGCGCTGCTGCTGTGGTGAGCCAATATCGACTCAATTATACGCGGTTTTTGAGTTTTGCGTTTTTTTTATTGTAATTACAGGTTTACTTTAATAATTGACCGGGGCACGGTCATAGCATAAGAGGTAAGCTGTTGGCCTCAATTAGTAAGCTCAAAGTCGCGCAACGAGCTATGGAGAGAGCAATGCTCGGTGTTTCCTTGCGAGATAAACATGTGGAGATCTACAGGAGACCTAAAGTGACCGATTGCTCTTAGAATTAGCAAGTTGAAATGGCAATGGGCAGGCCACATCGCTCGTAGAACTAACAACCGATGGGGAAGAAAGGTTCTCGAGTAGCGACCACGAACCGGAAGGCGCAGCGTAGGCCGACTAGGTGGACCTACGATAATTATGGTAAAAACCGTGGAGAGTCGATACATACAAGAGGTGAGCAGCCGCTCAAAGTGTCTCTCTCTCTGGAGGAGACCTATTTTCAGCAGTGGACGTCTTTGATGATGGTGATGGTTAATGATGATGATGAAGCGGTCGTCACCTATACCTAGGTTTGGTACGAATACCTAACTATTGTTACTTTCACCAATTTATATTTTATTTATTTTAATATTATTTTTTTGAATAAATAAAAAAGCAAGATAGATCCTTCAGTAACAGTGCGGTCGTTACTTCATTACAGCTCAATGTGAATGTGGAAAGAACTCATCCCATTCCCATTCCCTATCCTATCCGATCCTCCATGTCTGTTATGTTTTTTTTTGTTTTACTTTCAATAGTCTGTACATAAGAGATTTTAGTCAATTTTTTTTATGTAATAGTATACTCGTTACCACCCAAAAGCTCCACACAAGCAATTACGGTAATACAGTCATTATATAAAGCTGCCTACACACGGGGCGAGTGTTTACTTGTCTCTCGAACTGCGCTGTTCCAAAATAATGATCCAGTGGATATTTGAACTGTTCACACAAAACTGTCAGTTTGGCGTGTAGGTGATTGACAGCTTATTTGATAGGATTTCATTATGGTGGTCAGAAATATGCAGTTTCAAGTGGTTTTATACAAAAGGCCTAATAATACCAATAATTACATTTATTTGCGTCAATTAATTAGTCAATTAAACCTAAAAAAAAATTAAAATACCTGTTCCGATTGTAAATGTTAAGATATAAAAAAGATTCTTTTAATCTCATACTGACGCTATTTGCTTCGGATTTCGCTGGAATTATGGGCCTAATCATTGAGCGACACAGCTATATGTATTATTTATTTTTTTATAAACTTTATACTGTTTATGTGTTGAGCTTTGATAGATCTAGTTTAATTATTATTATTATTATTTCTTCTATTTAATTTTATTCTCGGGTCTAGGCCGGACATTTGGGAGGCGTTGGTGGGGCCGAAGCTAACACCAAGAGGCCCTGTTGTACCTATACAAAATTAATTATTGCTGTACAAAGCATGGTATTTTAAACTATTTTAAATATAACAGTAAAAAAATAAAGCTGGGCTATTGTGGTGAACTTTTGATAAATGGTAACATTGGATTATGGAATGAGAAAACGGCACACTATTATTATTATTATTGTTTTTTTTTGGTTAAATTATATATTTTTCAATCTAAGTCAATTTCAAATAACTCTATTGCTATTAAGCATTTACACCTATGTTATTTTTATTATTATATGTATTTATTACTAAAACTTAAATAACAATATATATACACTAAACTAAACAACTTAAATATAAACCTATCTTAATAAATATATACACCTAACTAAAAACGAAAACCCTATCAAAAAAAAGCTATGCCGCAAAAAAAAAAAACTATAAATAAAACACAGAATTTAGGTTGCTTTCTGCGGGGAGCGTGCCCAAAAAGCTGGCGACATTCCCTCGTTGTATTGCCAAGCTGATTCGTTGGCCGAGGTATGCGCCAGCCCTTTGGTCACGTGTTAGGTCGACCAACCGTCTGGACAGCTCCTTAACAAGAAGCCGCGCCTGTGGGCCCCAGGGACCCATTGTTTCAACCCCAAACGGAGCAAATATGTATCCATCGCCTAAGGATTCATACTTCCTCCGTTTGAGGTCTTCTGCAGCTTCAGCCGCTGCACATGCCGCCCGAGCTGAGTTGTTAACGTGGGAAGGCGCTAGCGTGTCAACGCAGGTAGCATCCCACACCAGCGGCCTTCCACGGCTCCACGGGATTAACGTCATACCATCAGGCCTCTTACCATCGTCACGTGAAATACCGTTCGGCTCTAAGATAGCCGGCACGTTGACGGTGGCAAGGGCCCGACGGATGACGTCATTTATGGCGGCATGGCGTGACAGCCGTCCGGCGCTGCGGCGGCAAGATAAGCCATGGTGACCCAATCGGTCCACCTCGCCCCCACAGTGACAGAGATGCGGTTCTGTCCTGGAGATGCCCAGACGTAGGCCCACTGCAATAAAAAAGCTAGAATTATCTAGAAGGATTCCAATATTGGGCGAAGGAACAGCATGTAGCCAGTAAGTAGCTATTAAGCTATATTTTTTGTTGCTTAAAACTTTTAAATCAAAAGTCAAAATCAAGATAAAACTAAGTTTACGTAAGCCAACAATTTATTACCACCTAGTTAGCTAGCTAATAACATTACCTTACAAAAACCTAAACTAAACTGTGCCCTTCCTTAAAATTCTTTAACAAGTCCCTAATTTTAAACCTCGGGTTAACTTCACAAATTCAGGTGGTATTTCAAGTTAGAGGACCCAGTTAGGAAGTTTCATATTGTGGTTTGCGCGACCCGCAGCCGTGTTTGATGACAGGCGGAGGGCGCGCGGGCGGGACCAAGCCACAGATTATGTTTTAGTGACACTGTGTACTTTAGGTTTTTGTACCCTTTTTATGTGGGTGTTGCTGTCCTGTTAGGTCTGTGGCCCAGCTAGTCTCGAGAATTTGTAATTATTTCTCAAAACTTGTGCTTTTTCCAGTGTTAATGTTTAAAATTGGTGGCGTTTTACGCATTAAGTGCTGAATTACGAGCATGAGTGTAGGCAAGTGATATAAATGTGGTGAAACGTGGTTTTTCGTGTTGCTTCCAAAATTCCATAGAAGCTTCTAGTAAAGTTGCCACCACTTTACTGGAGCAGGACTTAGACTGGACTATGACTTAGCGTGAAATATTCATAACACTGAAAAATTATAATACTTGACACTGGCTAAATACACTATGTGTGGAGCCAATATATAAGAAAAAAAAGTAACCTGTTTCACAGAATATAATGATGCTAATTTTTGTATGGTAATTAACGATGTGGCGAGCTAGACGGTGCACCTGATGTTAAGCGACGTGTCTCTCCGTAACAGTTCCAGTAACCAGAGAAAGAAGAGTTTTATTCAACTGTCTTGTCGTGATATAAACAAACACAATGACAGTTATACTACTAGATAATACATACAAAAAACTATAACATCTTGTATAACTATTATTGTAGTATTTAGCTTGAGTAATAAAGGCATATTGCTCGTTAAAAAAAAGATATTATTATAAAAAAATGGGTCATTTTACACTCTTATTATTATTGACACCCATACTCATTATAATTTGGGTCATTTTAAGACTATAATACTAGAGGCTCTTCATAGGCCAACGTGATAACTGCATCATAGGTTAATTAAGTAACTTAATTCAGTTTAGCGTCCCGTCACGCTTGCCGCGGCACCCCGGTTCAATATTCAGTACTAGGACTTATAAAACCAATCTTGGACATTTTTCTTTAATTCCGCGTTTGTGTCGATTATATAAGGAATTTTTGAAGCAGGATGAGTCCATAGACATATTTTATGACAACTTATCTAGTTTTAAAAGAAAAATTTATAGTGTGTTAATGAAACCTATGGGTGTATAAATAATGTTTTTATATAGGATCTGTATTATTGTTTTAGTTTTATTTATTATTATAAGTATTATGATTATATTGTTTTGATAGATGTTTACTAATTGTACCATAGTTGAATGTCAGAGTTAAGTATATTTTATTTTATTGTATTTGTTGGCATGGGTATTTGGATGCGTGCAACGGGCAACACTTCAATCACGGCTGATTTTTTCGTAGCGTTTATACTCTTTGTTTTGGGCTGGTCTGTTTTTGTTTACCTTATTCATGAATGTCTGTGATTTTTATGTTTCAATCTTGATTCAATCCTCTAATGATTCCTAAAATTGTTTATTTGATTTCTTACATCACATTATTATGTTATAAACGAGTGTATAATCAATTATACTGAAACAAAAACTTAAATGTGGCAAGAAATGCATTTTATAACGGTGGTCCATGCAAAATGAATTATATGCGTTGCAGTTGTGTAAGTAAGTAGCTAGCTATTTTTGTGTATCTATTGTTTGTATTCCTTATCTTTAAGTATAGTATGTATATATGTAAGTAGTAGTATGCATTTATTTTTACTTGAAGGATTCTCACTTTTTTAAGGCATGATGTGGCCATTCTGTAATTAGGGCTACATGTAATTCAAAACCTGTCATGTAATCCATGTAAGCTGTCACTATTATTTTCAAAAACATGTAGAACTGTTGAAGGTCCATAAATAAATAAATAAATAAATAGGTTAAGATCGGGTGAACACGCCAAAAGTTGGCCTATTCATATTAAAAAAAAGGCACAGTAGGGTACTCGTATCTGAGCTATAAAACTGCAATGCGCTACAACTGCCTGAATACTAAGGTCCGTGCTCTCATGTGCAAGTATTGAAGGCTTGAATATTGGACGGCGAGTCAGCTTGCGAGCGCTCGTGTGTACACGCGCTTAGTTGCATTTAGGGTTGACACAAGACATACTTCAGTTTACATGTAGTTTTTATTGAACTAGGAAGTTTTATTAAGATATTATTATTTTTTTATGATAATGAATGACGTGACGGTCTAGTCGTTCACCTGATGTTAAGCGACACGGCCGCCCATAACAGTTGCAGTTTCACTCGGAACTTTAAAACAATTAAGTTTCGCATGACACTGAACTGCGCACGTCATCCAGAGACATCACACAGTCTAATAATCAGATCACTAGACTTTCTGGGCAAATGAGACTTTATGACCTGCAGGGTTACTCTTGACACTCGATTTCAATCGTAATTTGGGATTTGGAACGAAATCGTGGTATTTGGTACTCTTGAATCCGATACTAGCGCACGATTGGAATCTTTGTCCGTGGAATTTTATGAAACTAAATGGAATCGACTCATTTTTATACCATACGTTTTTTCGGTACTCTTGACGCGATTTGACGTTGACAAATTGAGCTTGAAGTCGAGTTTGCGATAGAATTTTTACAGTTTTCAAAAGTTAACTTTTTTGCGTTCGAGTGTTTTGTGTTCGGAAGTAAAATGGCACGTTTGTCTCTTATTTTTAATATTTTGGACAAATTTATACACAAATAATACACTCAGTCTTGTTGATGACACAAACACAAACACATGATAATTCCCATGGGCGGAGCGCAACAACCTTTTGCTATCCCTGGATTATCTTGTAAAAAATCCGCTAGATCCTCCAGCTGTTGGTAGGTTGGCCTAAAGATATTATACTCCTCAAAATTTTAGCAACCAGCGGGATTTGAACCCGTGCCCTCCAACTCACCGGATTGGACGTTCTACCAACTAGAGAGTTGGAGGGCGCGGGTTCAAATCCCGCTGGTTGCTAAAATTTTGAGGACTATAATATCTTTATAGATATACCCAAAAGTGTGGTTTACCCTTCAAAAATCATTCCTATGCGCTTTTATTTTCTTGAAAGTGACTAAATATCATCAAAAGTGATGGTTTTTGGTAAAGTATTTTAAATTTAAGTAAATAAGTAAATAAATAAATAAATAAATAAATAAATAAATAAATAAATAAATAAATAAATAAATAAATAAATGAAATGTTTTCAACCAATTTTGGTATTAGTATTTTCTATTATGTTGAGTATGGCAGCACTTGCATAGTGTTGTTATTTTGTGAGTCACAATGTTAAGTCGATCGCATATGCGATTTCAATTTCCAGCTCGATTTTGTTCAAGGGTACCAAATTATTTAACATTGGAATTGAGATTGATTCGGATTAGAATTTTAGTGAAATTGGGATTGGATTCAAGAGTAACCCTACTGATTTGTGTAATAAAGTCTCATTTGCCCAGTCATTTCACTCGCTACAATGCCCTTCAAACCGGAACACAGTAGTGCTTGCACACTACTGCTTGGCGGCGGAATAACTGGCAAAGCGGTGGTACCTACCTAGACGAACTTTGCAGAAAAGTCCTACCACCTAGTAAAATACCCTAAACCACCTATGTAGTAAATTATTGTGGTGCACAGGTTTTTTTAGAGGAATAGGAGTTTTGCGTAGTGTGGGGGTTAGGTGATATTATATACTTCTTTCCCTACCCCCATGGGAGGCAGATGAGAGTAGGAAATGCAAAGGCAGTATACTTAAATGTGAAAAAAAAAGCGATTATAATCACGAGAAACAGAGATCATGGAGTCATTGACTCAATAGTTTTCAGGCTCATTCTAAAAATATGATTTTTTAATGTATAGACTGGAACTACGATTGCTACAAACGAAGATCTCAAAGTTCATGTTGATATAAATCACACAAATCACACTATCCCATCATTACATCACACTAATATAAAAGTGAATGTGTGTCTTTGTTTCTTCCTTACTCTGTAACAGCTGAACGAATTTAGATAGCTTATACTCTGGTTAAAGACATATCCATCAGCTAGTTATTTAATAATGCAATGATACACATTTTCATACACAAAAACCACTAGCTGTGACAACCCTGACTCTAATGGAGCACTCGCGCTATTGGAGTGTTGAATTTTTGAAATACCCATAGGCCTCTTCGCAGCGGATACATTCAGGCAAATTCTGAGGCTGCCTCTGAGACCTGGTGTTAGTGTTGCTAGACGTGCACTATACAGGATGTAATTTAATTCATTAGCATAAATTGAGCCCCAGATAGTACATCATTTATAGATGGTTATTAAAGAGTAGATGATTATTAAAGACACTCAATGCCGCTCTAATCTGGGCCAAAACGCACCTTTGAATAGATTGGTGCGAGAATTTAACGGGATCCCAAATAATGTCAGTATTGATTTATTTGCGGAGGACGTTCTCAAGTTTAGAAAGAATTTAGAGAATCTGTTATAATATTGTGTTTTATTTTTTAATTTTTACATTTTATCGTTTTTTATTATATGTATTATTTTTACATTATTTTTATTTTTAATTCATTTAATTATTTCTGATCAGCTTTATTATTGTCTAGTAAAAATCCTATAATTTATAACTTTGATGTATTCCTAGCCTTCTCTTGATTGTTTTGAACAGCTGTTAAAATTCACTCTTTTTGTATATTATGCATGCAGTCTTTACCTGTAACTGTGATGACACTTAGCAACGTTTCCTTGTGAATGTGTTATAAAACCATGTGCGGTGTACATTATGTTGGTATTCATAATAAATAAATAAATAAATAAGTAAAGAGTGTATATGAAATAATTTTTATTGAAAATTATGAAGATTGCCGCGGCGCCTAACGCAGTTGGCTCGGATGATTTTGATACATTTAAACGTTTTTAGACCTTATATGTACTTATTAAAAACAGTAATTCATTATTTTAAATTTTGTATTGTAGCGTTTGATTAAGTATGTTATTCCATTTTTGGACTTATTATTATTATTAAACCAAAGTGTTAGAATTCAAAAATTTTCGTCTACACGTGACCGGTATCAGGAGTAGGTATCTAGTTTCAAAGGATGCTGATGAATTCAATTACACCCGGTATATTTTACCTAGTGGGCAGTTACATTACCAAGCAGAACTTAAAAAAAATATCCTCGGGTTTGGGGTTATCTTTATTTTGAATAGTTTGAATATGGTTGATTTTCACCACACGATGCGAAAGGAACTTTACTATTTCATGGTACTGGGTAGGCCACATTGCTGGTGGAACTGGCACCTGATCAAGAAGAAAGGTTCTCGAGTGGTGAGCACGAACCGGAAGATGCAGCGTAGACCAGCCCTTTACTAGGTGGACTGAAGAACTGAAAGGTGGGGTTTGGGAGTGGCGACCTCAAACCGGAAAACGCAGGATGCAGGAGGCGAGCAGCCGCTCAAAGTGGTGCTATATGGGGGAGGCCTATGTTCAGCAGTGGACGTCTTTAAGCTGTTGATGATGATGATGATGATGATGATGATGATGATGATGATGATGATGATGATGATGATGATGATGATGATGATCTTAAACAAAACACAATATACGAATGTCTTTAATGTTTATTCACGTAAAGGTATACATTAGTACATATTTAAGTGACACATTTAGTACCGTATAGTAACAGTGTGGATATACATGGCGACATAACTATTTATAGATAGGTTACGGTCTATATCCGAGATATTGCACGTTCAATGGATAACATGATAATAATTGTCAGATCTGGAGGCGTACCACAAACTAATACAAAACCACCATGTTTCACGACAGTAATGTTTCAAGGTTACAATAATATTGTTCGAATTCGTACCATGAATTTATAAAGTATTCCTGCGTGAGCGATGCGAAATAACAAATGACAATCTATTACTTTTATACGAGAGAACGAGACGTCTACATTTTTCGCGTTATCACTGTCGCACGTCGGTGTCAACATGATTATACGGTGTGACAAGTTGGTTGTATTTGAGTGAACGATTCAACATGACGCGGACGTCATCAAAACTGCGCTGCCACTCCAACATTAAAGTATTGTTAATTTTATGTCATTTTTCTATGTATAGTTGAAGTAATAATGCTATAAGAGGTTGTAGTAGGCCCTCGTCTTATTATTTAGGATAAATGCAACTGGTCTTCATCCATGCTGACTTATATATCGATAGCAGTCAGTCACTAAAAAGAAAGAGGTCAATAATTTTTTTATCATATTGATACGAAAACTAAAAATAACCTCAAATACAAATTTAAAATTTAACCAGCAGTTAACCGCGTCATCACTTAACGTCAGGTGAGACCTTAGATTATTGACTAAAGCATAGAAAGAGCTTGATCATGACTGTGTCAAGAGTACAACTTTTTTGGACACTATATATTTATGACTTCATGATGTGAATGAATCTGACACATTTGTATAGAAAAAACAGTTTACTCGAGTCTAAAAAATGGTGCGGTGCTTATCGCAAACGCACCTAATCACCATGTTTGTTTCTTTCCTTCGCCACTGACGTAGCGGTACGTGGGAGTAGTACAAATATATATCGTTTTTATTATCCCTTTATGCTTTAGTCTATAACTATACTCTAAGGGTAAGATAGTGGTTAAATGCAATGCCTATAAATAAAAAAATTAAACTTGAACGATAATGATTAGCCAATGCAGTAAAACCTCGTATAAAAAGAGTTAAATTGATAATTCTATAATACCCATTATACTCCATTATAATTAATTTACACAGCTAACGAGATGACTAGAAATTTCAGGAAACCTAAAATTAAAAAATCGTAAAAAAATGTAAAATTAATATAAAAATTCAGTCTTATGCATACAATAAACGAAAGTTTGTATAAAAATGTAACAATAAATAATTCAATAATATTATAAAAAGTAATAATTCTAAAAATGTTTTATTAGTTTAAGTGAAGCTATTTACAGCAATCATTTTTGATTATTATTGCAAATTATTCGATTTACTTATCCAATATTTACATCATTCTAAGCAAACGCAAAGTCTGTAAAAACCAACATTACACAAACTTAAAATTATTATTGTTATATAAATAACGAACCTTCTTAACTAAGTAGTAGTAGTATTCAATATAAAATAAAAAAGAAATAGTAAGTACTTACAGTTTGAGCCTTTGTACAATTGTTAAGTAAATTACAATTAAATACAACCAATCCATGAATTTTATCATTAAAATATTGAGTGTATTAAAATTATTTACATTTACATGACAACGTGAATAATTAGTATGATCTTAGATGTTTTTATAACCGGCCAAGTGCGAGTTGAACTCGCGCACTAACGGTTCCGTACCGTTATGTCCCCGATAATATAATACCTACAGTACAGATGCCTCATCCCATACAACAGAATAACGCGGGCTGTTTTACGAATTATTTTATTACTGCATAACGTAAGATTTTCAAGCGACATTTATAGCGTGTTGGCGAAGTATTGGGCCAAATGAATACACTGGACACTAACTAGTAACTTGCTAGACACTTAGAGCATTTAGAAAAGGAGGCGGCAAGGCAAGGCGTTCCCCTCTGCCGGTCATATGGCGCTACTTGGTCATCTACAATATCATAATGTGCGTGTAGACACTGCGTAACTACATATAACAGTGTGCGTGATTTGGGATGGTGTGCGGCCATAGAAAATGGCACAAAAATGGTGATTGCGGATTATAACGTTAACATCTCCATTTATAGATGCTCTAAGTCTAGACACGATTACTACATTTTTTTCAAGTCCGGGCTATTTTTATTTTGTACCTGATGGGCCCCCGTGGTTGTGTAAAAAAACGAGCCAAAAATCACGTTTGTTGTATGGGAGCTCCTTTATACAAAGTGACCTTGAATTATGTATTAAGTATGTTATCCCAAAATGTGGGGTGGGACCATGATACCCTACAAGTTGTGAGAGCCTTACTTGAAACTGGGTGTTTCCAAATCTCCACGGTAAAAAATAAATCCACCCACAATATTGCACGTGCGAATGCTACGAGAGTTAACAAGATACCATAAATTTATTTCTAAATACAGGTCATTAAACTCATGTATGTGCACTCGGTTAAGGACCCAGCTGTGCAAAGGCTATTTTCGAACGTAAACTTTACATGGCATTTCTTTAATGAAAATCTATTAATTTAGTAAAGTCGTAGAAGAAAAATTGTCTAGCTTGGGGTGTAGATTTATCCCCTTTCGGGATAACATACCAATTCAATGTCATCTTGTATGTATATTTTTTTTATTCTGTTTTGAGTTAAATACATCATCTGTGAAAATTTCAACTGTCTAAATATCACGGTTCATGAGATACAGCCTGGTGACAAACAGATAGATGGACAGACAGACAGACGGACAGCGGAGCCTTAGTAATAGAGTTCGCTTTACTCTCTGGGTACGGAACCCTAAAAATGAACCTTAATTAATTCAAGGCTATGGAGACGTTTATGGTATGTTTGTCTGTAGGCCTAGAACGAATATTTACGTGCGCGTAAGTGTAACGTTAGCGTACGTCAGTTGTATGGATTTGATCAGTTGGCTTACGTTAACTTTACACTTACGCGCGCGTAAATATTTGTGCTAGTCCTACTGATGACCGGGATCCTTTCCTTTTTTACATGGATGTGTCCACTTTATGATACTCCTTGCCAGAGCGAGGCCGCAAGGTTGCGGTCGGCTGGCGAACCGTTCTGGAATGAAAGTAATATGGGAATAAATCGGATGTTATTACATAAGTCATTGAAAATTATTGAACAACCACATGGAAACATTGATTGGGGATAACGATAAGCTTGCTTATTGTACTAAAAATAAATCCATTTCATTACCTCACGCCACTAGGCCCATCTGAAGAAGACTGGGATGACGTCATCGACAAGGTCTCGATGTAGTCGGACATATCGGATGTGCCACTCGATGTGCTGTGCGTGTCCATTACTCCTAAAAATAAAATTATCATATCAGAAAACCTTCATTGCCTTATTATTATCCTGAATAATAATCTAATAATCTGACAACCGATGGGGGGAAAAGGATCTCTAGTGGCGACCACGAACCGGAAGACGCGGCCAGACTCTCACTAGGTGGACTGACCATCTGGTGAAAGCCGCGGGGAGCCGAAGGATGCAGGAGGCGAGCAGCCACTCAGGGTGGTGCTCTCTGCGGGAGGCCTATGTTCAGCAGTGGACGTCTTCAGGCTGTTAATGATGATGTAATTTAATAAAACGTATCATATTATGTAGAAGCCATTTGTGATTGCTTTTCCTAATCAGTTTATTATTATAGCAACAACAAATAAAAATTGTGTGTAAACAACAAAACGTGTAATAATTTTAACATCTTACCTGGTTTCGGTGGCAGTACAGGTACTTCGGCCCCAGCAGACGATGATTTGGTTCTTACACTGGCTTTGTGTATCTGAATTGACATGCTTCGTAGTGGATCAGAAGATTTGGCCTTTCTTGATAAATACGGGTTAGCACGACCAGTTATATTTTCCCTCATTTTCTTATGCATCATGTGATGATACTTTGAATGATCTGAAGTCAATGGCATCTCAAATTCATTAAACTCTCTACCTCCGAGTTTCAAAGAAAGACTTGATACGCCAGAATCATTTGAGCTAGAAGAATCTCTGTTGCCTCCAGACTTGCAAGGGACCATTGACGACCTATTAATTTGATCATGCTCTGTGAGCTTATTTCTGATGTTAGTAGTCTCTTTTGAAGAAGTTTTTTTCTCAGAGCTTGAAGATTTGCAGCAATCTGCACATTTTACTTCATTATGGTACGGTGAAGATCTCTTATTATTTGAAGCTACGTTTCTTAACCTTTCTAATGAAGATAATATCTCGTCATGGCCGATGTTACTGTCAAATTCTTTTGAACCTTCATGAAGTTTAGCAAAATCTACTGAACTTGATCGTTTGTGTAGTGTTTCGTTCATACTATAGTTTGTGAAATATACAGGGCTGCTTTCACTTACGTTTAATGCGGAAATGCTCAGAGACATCTCAACTTCCTTTCGATTTACTTTTTGTAAAGGATACTTTAAACTCTGTGACCAATTTGGATTTGGTGACATTGGAGTATATCCAGGACTCTGCCCAAAAGTTTTGCAAGTTTTCTGGATACCTTTGCAAGAAGGTTCCATGATTAAATACTCATCACTTTTGCTTCTTTTTGACTCATCTGGAATGCTTTTTATTTCTGGGTGCCCACATTGCATGCAAATCTTGGAGTTTTTTGAGAATGTTGGTGTTGCAATATCCAAATTAGCGCTGAGTGCATCTAGTTCTGTTTGTGTCACTCCAGCTTTTTTCAGCAAGTCTTTTGCTTTCTCATAGTTTTCTAGAAATAAAGCAAATTCAAGATTTTCATAATTGGCATACGAGCCCTCAAATTTTTTGTCTTCCTTTGCTTCGTGACATAAGTTTTGGTAAATAGAAAACTGAGTTTCGTTTTCATGTGAGCTGTCTTTATCCGTTACACCGCTTTGTCTCTTAGTTTTCTTCGACACATCAACAGTAGCATAAATAGCCATGTCTTGTGATTTCTCATCAGTGTGTACATTGGTGCTTATGCTAGGAGCGGTTTGTTTACAGTAAGGAATATTTATCAAATTATTTGCCCAGTTAGTAACTTTATGACAAGGACAGTCAACTGGTTGTATATTTTCTTCATACTCTACTATCACTGGCTTCTTCTTTGACGCTAATTTCAGTATGCATCCACATTTTTTCTTAAGCACTATATTACCCGGAGCTGAACTTTTTGTTACTTGAAACAAATCCTCTGATAGTGCTGATTTAAGCCGTTTTGGAGTGTCATAGTGTTTTGAGTTATCAACCTGAAACTATGGGAAATATAAATTATAAAGTAAGTAATAGAAATACTTAACCTGCTTATGTGAATATTAATATTGAATACTTACTTCAGTGTGTGTTGTTTTAGGAACATCGTAATTTTCATACGGGCCAACTTTAAAGTTTTTACCAGGGTTATTATCATTGATAGACAAAAACTCTTTTGGTAATGGCACAAAAACTTTTCTCTGATCCATGATATTGGTGAGTGGTGGTTTTGGTGGCCGATGTGTTAGCTTATCTGGTTGGCATGCTTCGAAAGACTTTTGTATAGCTCGAGGAGTGAGATATTCTGAGCTGTTTGGTGACTTAGAGTCGCTTTCAGGGACAGCTTCCATAATCCAGGCAGGATTGAAATTGGTACTAGGTTTCAGATCTGCCGTTGATGATTGAGATATGACATCAAGATTTTTAAGACAATTGTTACACCGCTCCAAAGTGACATGATCTGGATCGTTCCAAGAGCCACGAACATCTCTCATGCCTGAAGAGCAACAAAGCTCTCTGAAGTCTTCCCCATAGTCCTCTTCATGTAAAGTACTGGCAGGAAGGTCTGGAATTGACGTGTTGACGGTGTTCAAGTACATTCGCGTACCAGGTTGAGTTGTATTTCCTTTATCTGAAAAAACAACGAACCAAAATGACAGTGTGAATATAATATTTACGTTTGCTTGTATCAATGAATATCATGTCAACTTAATTCTTTTCATCACTTAGCATAAATTTATATTTTTTAGCTTGTTTATACAATTACATCTCATTAAGATAACAGATTTTACCAGTACTTTTTCTTGAAGCTGAAGGTGTTCTCTGCATACAAACATATATTTGTGACGCTGCGTTGAATGCAGCAGTGATTTCTTTAGCCTGGTCCGTTATAAAGATGTGCAGGCCTTCGCCTTTACCACAGGAAGAGCCGCCCTCAAAGCAGAACCGTCCTTCTACCACGCCGTATCGCCTGCGGTGAGAAAGTAATACATTTTTAACTCATCTAGAAAATTTAATGTTTTCTATATAATAGGTAGGTATATAAGGTACACGTAATTTTATGTTGTTCGTTTCTACTTCTTCAAATTAATTCCGCACATCTAAGGAATGGAACTTGCTTCCCATAACGGTATTTCCTTATTTCCTTCCACATACAGGCGTAATCAAGAGCAGAGTGAAGAGGTATCTTCTGGGTCTATCTCCACGTTTCTTTATATGACTAACGATTAGAGCTCACCTTAAATGTGCCAGCTCCCAAAGACCAAGCAGACGTGGTGGGACACCACTAGTAAGTGCGAATTTTTGACCCTGGAGATGCAAGGTTGCTGGACCAGCAACCAGCTTCTTGTTTGCTCCGCTGATCATCACTAGGAAGTGCTTGGAAGAACCAAGCTGTGACCCGACCTGGAATTTGGTAAATGGCAAAATCTGTCAAAACTGCATAATTATTTTTTTGCTAAAATGGGCATCTAAAATGGGCGGAACGAGGAAATCCGCAGAAGGACTAAAGTGACCGATATAGCCCTTAAAGTTAGCAAGTTGAAATGACAATGGGCAGGGCACATCGCTCGCAGAACTGACAACCGATGGGAAAGAAAGGTTCTCGAGTGGCGATCACGAACCGGAAGGCGCAGCGTAGGCAGCCCTCCCACTAGGTGGACCGACGACCTGGTGAAAACCACGGGGAGCCGATGGATACAGGAGACGAGTAGCCGCTCAAAGTGGCGCTCTCTGGGGGAGTCCTATGTTCAGCAGTGGACATCTACGGGCTGATGATGATGAAAATGAGCCATACGTATGACAACAACTCACCTGATGGTAAGTGACAAGTCGTCTAAGGTGGAGCACGTTTGTCTATCAGATGCCTACTCTAGACTTGAAAAGACAGAGGTGGAAACACTGTTGCTCGAAGAGCATTCCGTTCCTTGGCCGTTTGGACTATGAATGACTCAGCAAAACGCTTAATATCACATAATACATTATCATCATCGCCAGCCTATAAGATTGACACACACACACCACAATCCCCGAATCACAAATCCATATTGATAACTACTATAAAATCAATTGCTTATATTATAAGATATTTCTAGCAGTATTAACCACATACTTACCCCTAGTTTTTCGTCGGTTAATTAAAGTTAAATTAATGTCAACTTAAAATACGGAACGCTCGTTGGTTGCCTGTTGATCATTGCCTGTCTTCAATCAATGAGTGCTTAGTATTTTTAAGTTGGCAAACGTAAGGTAAATCCGGAGGTTAGAGAATTTTCGAAGTTTTACTGACCTTGATCTGCCAAGCAATGAGTTTCTCCCTTTTATCAAATGCCAGCACAACGATGACATCCTGGCAGATGATGGCCATGGTGTGAGACTCCTTGTCCAGCGTGAACCCTGACTCGAAGCCGATGAAGTGTTGGAGTGAGAGGGATGCTTTGGCCTGTCCATTTTTGTACACGTCTCTTGGGTCTCGGTAGAGTTGGAGGTGGAGGCAGTCTGAAACAAGATAAAATGAAGTATAATTAATATGACGCTTTGCAATATTTGGTCAAATTATTTAATTAATATTTGGTTTATTATTATTTTAAAATGGGAAACATAAACGAGTTTCTCTAGCTGATCAATGAAACACTTTAAACGCCTGTTCAAACTTTAGCTTTAGCGCGTTATGCGCTACCGCTGTGGGTAGCAGTAAATATCGTGCTTCGGAGGATACATTAAGCCGTCGGTCCTGGCTGTTGTCTTAAGACAATAGTCATTAAGCCAAGTTGGAAGCCATTGGGCGGCCTAAAATTTCTGACACCAGAGGGCCT
Source organism: Ennomos erosarius (assembly GCA_963580505.1). Lineage (NCBI taxonomy): Eukaryota > Metazoa > Arthropoda > Insecta > Lepidoptera > Geometridae > Ennomos > Ennomos erosarius. Next base: position 13,596,830 of record OY756987.1, read on the forward strand.
AGCACGAACATTTACGCGGGAGTAAGTGTAACGTTAACGTAAGCCAGTTGTATGGCATTTGATCAGCGCCCCATAAAACGGATTTACGTTAACGTTACACTTACTCCCGCGTAAATGTTCGTACTAGGCCCTCAGGGCTGACCAAAATAACGCGGCAGTATGAGTAGACCTTTATTTCTTCCTTCCGCCACAATAGAAATTCCTTTCTTTCTAGAGATCAAACATTAAAAAGACAATATAAAAGTACTTGGGTACACTATTTTCCCGTTTCAAATTAAGTTCAAAAGCACACCCGCCATCCGCCATCGGCATCTGAGAATTGAACCAATTACGACGTAGTACGGTTCAATTAACGGAGGGCAAGGACCCGGGCACAAAGGGATTGCCGCCATCAAATAAAACTTTCCTAAGCCACGATTAATGGTCTTACTAGGTTTCGAATGAGGTACACACAGTACAAGACCCAAAGCTTGGCTCTTATTTCTGCTACATAACCTACAATAAATAAAGTACGGTCAATAAAAACTATATAAAAACTTTTAAAAACAACTCAATTCAATACTATTATAATAAGTACACAACTAAACTGAATAAACTTGTGTTGGAAGGACTAAAGTGACCGGTGTAGCTCTTAGAATTAGCAAGTTGAAATGACAATGGGCAGGCCACATCGCTCGTAAAACTGTCAACCGATGGGAAAGAACGGTTATCGAGTGGCGACGACGAACCGAAAGACGCAGCAAAGGCCGCCTTCCCACTAAGAAGACTGAAGTAGACCGACGATCTGGCGAAACCCGCGGGGAGCCGATGGATGCAAAAGGTGAGCATCCGTTCAAAGTGGCGCTCTGTAGAGCAGGCCTATTATGTTCAGCAATGAACGTCGTATGATAACGATGACCGATAAAAAAATCGAAGTATTCCTTGGATACAAAAAATTAATAGATATTTTTCAAATTTAAATTCATTAGTAACTTTATAAATCCTGTCATTCGAGCCCGAAATTACCAAAATCTCCCAAAAAGTTCACCGTTTACCTCGCCATTTCACCGGCAAACTTCACCTCGAATAAGGTCAATTAATAAACAAAATCTTGGAGCGCTTTACATCGCTAAGCGCTGACTCGCCTGCCCCGGAATCTTTGCCCCTATTACCATAATCCCCGCGTTCCCGGAGGGGCAAAAGGGGCAAGTTTGGAAAATCCCGGGCGCGTGATGGGATTATTTCGCTCGAGATTGAAATGAGTGAAATAGTGAAGAGCTGCTTATCTATCTTGTAATGAATCCCGGGAATTAAATTATATGTTGGGGAGATAAACTGTTAAAAAGATTATGGGAACAAGAAAGATTTTAGTGTTATAAAAGAGATTTTATAACATTAAAATCTTTGTTTTTGACACGAAGTGGCAATAATCGATAAATTAGTATATTATAATAAATAGGTAGCTAGTTACCTACTAAGAAAATGCTTAATTTAGATATGTCTATGCCCGTCTGTATTGAAGTTCGCAATAGGTCCAGTTAGGTATATCTCTAGCTGACGTACCTAAACACTTTGCAGAAGACAGATAGTCATAGAGAGATAAGTGCGAACTTAAGAGTTGTCAAACTTTAGTGCAGATGGGCGTATTTGATGTAACAACAATGAGGAATTACAGGGAAGCCCTTATGAGTGGAACACCTTGCTGGCGTCCATGTTTCTATCTGTCTATCTATTACGATCTTTGTCATTTAGATCTATATGAAAAGGACAACAACATTTTACAGCTGTCAAGTAAAATTTAGTTTAGATGTTGCATAACCTGGGTATAATTCTATTTATCAGAGTGTCACATTATCTTACTCGAAGCTGATGAAGTCTGCATTGATATTGCCCATGATGGCGTGGTTGTAGGTAATGGGCTTGAATTATTTTTATAAAATTTTCTTCACACTTCCCATTAAATTGTTCCACTTTCAAAACGGCATAAATAAAGCTTTCCTTCCATTTGTACGCGGCAGATAAAAACATCTCGCCCAGAGACTGGCACAATCATTAAAATCTCATCATCGCAATGTATGTATCTAGAGACGAAATCCGGGAAGAAATCGCCGGAAAATTGCCTAAAACAGATACTAAGGAAATTCGAAGAGCTTTTTTAACTCATAGACAGAAGATAATGACGATGAATATGAATTATATCTCATCGTGACTTAGAACAATTAAAAACAGCGTGTTAAGGCCTATTAAAACCAGTGCGTTATACTCTACCCGCTGTGGGTAGCGGTAAATGCCGCTAATAATTTCGTTTGAAGTTCCGCAGCTAATACGAAACTGTGAAACTTACCGCAGGCGGTAGCAAATAACGCGCCGTTTCATCCATACATCAAACTACGAGTAAAAAAAACAGTCCAACACTCGTTTTTTAACCATTTCTTATCGATGAAATGGCTAAAAACAGCAAGAGGCTAATTAATTTTAAAAAGGGGAGACAGTTCATTATAATATGGCGTTGGATCATTAAGCCATTTGCAAGCTTAATCTACAGCCATTTATTTACATTATGGGCTACAGTACAAACGGTACAGAAATTAGCTTTTAATAAGTACAATACATACATTCCTGTGACATAAATCTTTCACACAAGCGCATCTGGGAAGCGGCATGCGTCACCGACGCAAAACTACGCTTACACATTGCTGCCTGCGGCGATCGCGGCGCGGTTGTCTACAAACACGGGCAGCGATGGGTACTGAAAGGCCAATTTCGACGTTTCACTGACGCCACTTGACGCGGTGGTGTGGCAGAACTAACTAACTTCTTAAAGATTCACCAGCCATTGATGAACTCCCGAAGCCCTGAAAGTGTCTGAAAAGTTGTTTTCAGTTGTTAAGGGCATAATTTATTCGAGTGTGAATCGAGTTAACACAGTACAGGCTTAAAAACAGAGTCAAAGGGAAATAGCCTCAGTTCACGACAAATAGGGACTTTATTTATTTATTTTTTATTCAAAGCAGCATCAATTTATTTTGGCCAAATGACGACGCTGGGAATTAATGTGTTCTGTGTGGAACCGCGACTTCCTTTATTCAAACTTCTGCCAAGAAAACAACGGAAAGGAAAGAAAATAACGGAAATTGTAGTAGAAATTATATTATTGTCTGGCAAGATTTTGTTTACCGTTCTGTACACTTTTTGTAAATCATCAAAAATTGCAGCTCCTAAACTAATGTACTAAGTACATACCTACCGATTTAAATTAAGTCCTTACCAGTATCTATCCATTTTTCGTAAAATCAAAAGCTAACTGCTCTAAAAAATTATAAGCTTAGCTTTCAATACCCCGGCTATTATAATGTTTATTTACCCAAGAATTGAACAAAAAACTACTCAAAAACGGTCTATAACATCTTTTATTCGATACAAGAGTCGCCATCTGTTGTAAAAGCCTCTAATCTATACGCAAAGCAGTAGTTCCACGAAAAGGGTTCTTTATTTCACATGTTGGTGGTGTCATCTAGCGAATGTTACTAAAACTGAATGAATAACTAGGAAACTCCAACGAATGAGTTGTAGAGAATCATCGTTCATAGATGGCGTTTTCACCATTGCTGCTGAATCAGAAGGTTTACACTAGGTGGCGCTATTTATAATAGCGCCACTTAGTGTAAACCTTCTGAACTATCATCCAATGTTTGTTAAAACTAACACAGATGGCGCTGTTCAAGAAATTATAGTAAAAGTTCATGTACTCATAGTTTGATGAAACGAGTACAGATGGCGCTGTTGTAATCAACATGCTTAACATATCCGTAGTATGTTAAAAGCAGGACAGATGGTAGACAACATTAATATTTTAAAAGTCAAATAGACGATCGGGACCAACCACCGACCAAGGTCACATTCGTCTCACCTTGGTCGGATTTTACACCACCATGTATTTTGCGCATTATAGGTGGACCGACAGGAAAACACAATTATAGTCGGCATAGCTTTTAATGTACATCTCGGTCACTCAAAACCTACGGCGATAATTAAATTATTAACCTAGGTACTACACAGTCTACAATTACTGTAGATATTATAATATTATCTGGGACAATACCTAATTATTACATGAGTAAGCAACCAACTAATAGAACTCACAATAATAATGTTAGTTTTGAAACTGCTAGGAGCACCTGGCTTCCTCATCATCAGCATGAAGACGTCCACTGCTTAACATAGGCCTCCCCCAAAGAGCGCCACTTTGAGCGGCTGCTTGCCTCCTGCATCCATAGGCTCCGCACGGTTCTGACCAGGTCGTCGGTCCACCTAGTGGGGGGCCGACCTTCCCTGCGTGCACTTGGCTTACCTCTATACCTAGATCTATGTATTTGTTACTCACGAGAAATATTAGAATTGCGGCGTCTTTAAATCGGTCAAAGATCTTAAACTTGTAAATAATAATACCTGTGCAGGACAACGTCGTCGAAACATCTATTTAATGAATAATTATGTTATACTGTAATACATAAGCTACCTATGTAAAATAGATTAAGTCTCGATGGGTAAATAAAGCAATAATGATTGGGATAAACAGACAGTGCATAGGTACATAGGTAGGTGTGTAGGTAAATAGGTACGTAGGTACATAGGTACATAGGTACATAGGTAGATAGGTAAATAGTAGGTCGGTTATATCAGTACCAAAATAGTAACATGTAGTTAATCATAGTTTATAATTACATGTTAGAATAGTGTTCTCTTCTAAGTAAAGATCCATGTTAGAATAGTAGAGTGCTCTCTAAAAGGTAAGGAAACGAGGTTAAATAGTAAATTTGTATAGAAAAATGTAGCGAGCTCTGATTGGTCATTGCATACGGAAATTTCCATAAAAAGAAAGACGGGGACAGAAAATGTAATGGAAAATTCCACAAAGTCTCCCAATTGGTTGAAAGAGTACGTCTGTAATTGGCTAGCGAATAAGAACGCAGCTTTTCGTTAAGGAAATATTGTATAAATATAGAGCGCGTAGCCGCTACTGGCATGTATCGTTCCAGCCTCCAAATAGTAAACAGCTCCAAGAATAAAAAGTTACCAGTACACCAGCAACAGTATTTTCTTCCTGCTTCAAGAGCTCCTGCCCCTCCAACCCAGCAATAGTTGATGTACATCTGGTACATTGGCTGGTCCATCGAGCGCCGGATAACGAGGGAAGTCTCCGAACTGAAACAAGAAGAACATCGAAGCTGCTCGAAATGCCGAACACCCGCGCCAGCAGCAAAAGCCGTCTCATTGCGAAAGAGGCCAAGCAGTCGTCGTCCTCTGGTACCACCGCTACTTCACAAAGCGTGTGGACCGAGACGACTGCAACCACAGCCTTAACTGCGGAGACGGCAACAACCACGACGACAGAAGATTCGACAGCGACGATGCCGGACGCATCCGCCGCCAATCCCTCCGTCACACGCTCCAACGTGACGGAGGCTACTGGTACAACAGCGAAGCTCATCGTGAGGCCGGGTACATCAACAGCCGAACAGCCCGTCCCGCCTAAAGCCAGGCGGGGCGAAACAGAAAACAGAAGAAAGGAAGCTTGTCTCACCGCCGCAGACAAGCCCCCGAACCCACGCAAGCATGGGGGTTCGGTCAGAACAGTACAGTCGCGCACAAAAGCGCGAAAGGTCGCGAAAGCCAAGGAAGAGCTTATGCGCCTAAAGGTGGAACTAGCCGCAGCACGACTAGCCACAATAGAAACAGAAGATACTGATGATGAAGACGTCTCCGTTTACACCAAGGCAGAAGTCGAAGCACGTGTGAGCACCTGGTTGGAACATCAGGGGGCTGAACCTCCGACCGAAGAACAGAACAAAGGGCCCGAACTACAGATCGATAAACAGAACACGGGACCCAAGCCATCGGTCGAAGAACAGAACACACACGTACACAGAATAAACGAAGACAATGAACAGGGACAACAGAAGATACCATCAGTACCGGCGGGAGTCTGTCCTCAACCAGACCTCTCGCAAAGAGCCGCAGTACCAATAGCCGCAGTACGACTAGCAGCGGCAGAAACAGAAGTTCCTGATGATGAAGACGTCGTCTCCATGTCCTCCAAGATAGAGGCCAAAGTACGTGTGAGTGCCTGGTTGGGCAACCAGGGGCCCGAACCATTGATCGAAGAACAGAACAGAGGGCCCGAACCACAGATTGAAAAACAGAATACGGGACCCAAGTCTTCGATCAAAGAACAGAAGATACACGTACACAGAAGAAATGAAGACGATGAACAGCCACAACGGCAGATATCGTCGGTAACAGTGGGAGTCTGCCCTAAACCAGACTTTCCGCAACTCTCTTTAGCAATGACACTGCAAACAAAAGAAACTCTTGAACTGCTCAAGTATGAGAAATCCCTGAAAAAAGAAACTGAATTGCGTGCGCCCTACGCACAACCTAAACCAGTGGGCTCACAGCCGCAGCCTACACAACTGAACAAGCACACACGCAACGTGCATACAGAAACAGAGAAGCAGTCAACAGCAAAGTGCCTAGTATGTGACGACACAGGTCACACACCGATGGACTGCAGGAAGTTTAAGAACGCAGATGAAAACGCAAGATGGGACACCATGAAGAAAAAGAGTCGGTGCTTTCAATCCTTGCGCTGCAGCAACAGAATTCACAGCTGCCGGGAAAAGACTTGCGGTATCAATGACTGCAAGTTCTTCCACAACAGGATGCTGCACTGCATCAGAAAAACAGAGAGCAACGATGAGAAATCAACAGAAGCCATCAACTCTACTTGGACCGGAACCCGAGAACAGTCATATTTGAAAATAATTCCAATCCAAGTGAAGGGACCAGCAGCAGCAGTCGATACATTCGCCCTGCTGGACGACGGCTCAACAGTAACGCTCATAGATGACAGCATCTGCAAGAAAGCTGGCATAACAGGACCCGTCGACCCGCTACACTTAGAAGCAATCAACAAAATAAAGACAGCGGAAACACAGTCAAGAAGAGTCAATTTTGCACTCAAGGGACTGAACGGTCACGAAGAACCGGTTCAAGCAAGAACAGTGAACAACTTGCAAGTCTCAACACAAGAAGTATCGACGGAACAAATAGAAAAATGCCAGCATCTACGAGACATCAGCAGCATCCTCACTTATAAGGATGCGAAGCCACGAATCCTGATAGGCCAAGACAACTGGCACATCCTCATCACATCGAAGATCAGAAGAGGTAACAGGAACCAACCAGTGGCATCACTCACGCCACTAGGTTGGGTGCTTCACGGGGGTCACACTCGTACCCTCGGACATAGCATCAACTTCTTCTCACATGTAACAGAAGCCCGAGAAGAGGACAACATAGAAGACATGATGAAGCAATACTTCTCCATGGACGCGCTCTGCCTCAACCCAAAGAAACCGAAGACAGATCCAGAGGAACAAGCCTTGCGTATTTTAACAGAAAATACAGTCCGCACAGAAGAAGGAAAATACGAAACGGCTCTACTCTGGAAAAAAGAAGACATCACGCTTCCTGATAACTATGAAAACACTCGGAAGTGGCTGTTCGGTATAGAAAAGAAGCTAGATCGCGATCCACGTCTGAAGGAGAAATATACAGAACAAATGGAAGCCCTCATCACTAAAGGCTACGCTGAACCTGCACCAAAGATGAAGACGCAGAACAAAACTTGGTACCTGCCACATTTCGCAGTTATCAACCCGATGAAACCTGACAAGCTACGAGTCGTCCATGACGCCGCCGCCAAAACCAGAGGAGTAGCTCTCAACGATATGCTACTCAAAGGGCCAGATCTACTTCAGTCCCTGCCTGGCGTCATCATGCAATTCAGACAACATATGATCGCAGTGACAGCGGACATAAAGGAAATGTTCATGCAGGTCAAACTCCGGGTGGAAGACAGAGATGCGCTCCGCTATCTTTGGCGCAAAGATCGACGAGATGACAAGCCTCCAGAAGAATACAGAATGACTTCGCTGATCTTCGGGGCCTCAAGTTCTCCATCAACAGCAATATTTGTAAAAGACTTGAATGCCCAGAAACATGAACCCACACATCCAGAAGCTGCAGCTGCGATAAAAAAGAAGCACTACGTTGATGACTACTTGGACAGCTTCGAAAATATATAAGACGCAGCGCGAACCGTGACAGAAGTTCGAGACATACATAAGAAGGCCTGCTTCGAACTCAAACAGTGGAAGTCGAACTCACTACGACTTCTCCAAGCTCTCGGAGAGAGTGACGCTAAAGAAGATACTGAACTCTACAAGTCCGAAGAAAGAACAGAACGAGTGCTGGGGCTCATATGGAAAACAGATACAGCATCGCTCACCACAGATTCAGCGATCATGGCACTCAGACGCATGATTGCACGACGAGGCTGCCCAACTCAAATCTGGTCAGACAACGGCACCAACTTGAGGGGAGCGGACAAAGAGCTGCGACGAGCCATCGACGAAGCGACATCAGAAGAAGCGGCGAAACGCACGATCTCATGGCGTTTCATCCCACCTGGCGCACCGTTCATGGGAGGAGCCTGGGAAAGAATGGTACGATCGGTGAAGACAGCCCTGACAGCAACCCTCCACGAAAGAAGTCCTTCAGAAGAGGTCCTCACGACACTGCTGGCCGAAGCAGAGTATACGGTCAACAGTCGACCATTGACACACGTCTCAGTCAATGCAGAAGATCCGGAAGCCCTGACACCAAATCACTGGCTCCTGGGAGGACCTGGGCGAGTACCAACACCAGGCGAATTCAACGATAAGGATACCGTCTCAAAGAACAGCTGGCGAGCAGCACAAAGGTTAGCCGATACATTCTGGACGAGATGGGTGCGCGAGTTTCTCCCCGAGCTTCAAAACCGGCGGGAGCCTCACGGACGAGGCCCTATAGTCAAAGTTGGAAATCTAGTCCAACTGATTGACGCCAACTTGCCTCGCAACATCTGGATCCGAGGCAAAGTTATAGCAACGTACCCCGGGCCGGACGACATCGTGCGCACCGTGGACATCAAGACCAAAGGAGGAGTCCTGCGAAGGCCAGTACGGAAAATGGTGATCCTGCCGATTGAAGACGTTGATCCAGCACCGGTAGAAGATGTGACGGAGCCACACGGCGGGAGAGATGTGCAGGACAACGTCGTCGAAACATCTATTTAATGAATAATTATGTTATACTGTAATACATAAGCTACCTATGTAAAATAGATTAAGTCTCGATGGGTAAATAAAGCAATAATGATTGGGATAAACAGACAGTGCATAGGTACATAGGTAGGTGTGTAGGTAAATAGGTACGTAGGTACATAGGTACATAGGTACATAGGTAGATAGGTAAATAGTAGGTCGGTTATATCAGTACCAAAATAGTAACATGTAGTTAATCATAGTTTATAATTACATGTTAGAATAGTGTTCTCTTCTAAGTAAAGATCCATGTTAGAATAGTAGAGTGCTCTCTAAAAGGTAAGGAAACGAGGTTAAATAGTAAATTTGTATAGAAAAATGTAGCGAGCTCTGATTGGTCATTGCATACGGAAATTTCCATAAAAAGAAAGACGGGGACAGAAAATGTAATGGAAAATTCCACAAAGTCTCCCAATTGGTTGAAAGAGTACGTCTGTAATTGGCTAGCGAATAAGAACGCAGCTTTTCGTTAAGGAAATATTGTATAAATATAGAGCGCGTAGCCGCTACTGGCATGTATCGTTCCAGCCTCCAAATAGTAAACAGCTCCAAGAATAAAAAGTTACCAGTACACCAGCAACAGTATTTTCTTCCTGCTTCAAGAGCTCCTGCCCCTCCAACCCAGCAATAGTTAATGTACATCTGGTACAATACCTTTTCCGAAGATCTAAACAAATGATTTCCACAAAAATCAACAAACCTACAGAAAAGAGTAAATAAACCCTGCAAGCATTGGCATCCATTCACAGACTGTTCCTAACTGCTTGTATCGTGGAATCAAGTGAGTGGCACATAATGAGGCGGTCTGAGTGCGGGTGTGTACTTATTGTACCGCACTGCACTATACAAACCATTAGGGTTCACAACGGCGAAGTTTTTTGATTACCTACTGAAACTTTCACAAGAACGACCTAGCTGTTTAGTTACAATTACTTTTATGAAATTAATGGCAAGCAAGTACCTAGGTAGTCGTATCAACTATTGGTATTTACCAACCATTTGATCTGAGGCCCTAGCACGAACATTTACGCGGGAGTAAGTGTAACGTTAACGTAAGCCAGTTGTATGGCATTTGATCAGTAGGCCTAGCACAAATATTTACGCGCGCGTAAGTGTAACGTTAACGTAAAACCCCCCTATTACGATTGCGTCTGCCGCTCAACTGCTGTCAAAGTTCATACAATTTTGACAGCAGTTGAGCGGCAGACACGCGTCAGCAACGCTGCTAGCTCAATCGTAATAGGGGGGCAGATCAAATGCCATACAACTGCCTTACGTTAACGTTACACTTACGCGCGCGTAAATATTCGTGCTAGGCCTACAGCGCCCCATACAACTGACTTACGTTAACGTTACACTTACTCCCGCGTAAATGTTCGTGCTAGGGCCTCAGCACTACTTATGGTAAACGCAAGAGCTAGATATTTTCAAAAGTTAGAGTGAACGGGTTTCTTAGAGAATTACATCGTCGACCACATTGTCGATTTGTCGCTTAATATCAGGAGCAGTATAGTCGCAAACCTATCCTAAATAGCAATTTAAAAAATCCATTGAAAACTCCGCTGTAATCACATTTTTGGGTTTTCGCAGTTACTTGAAACGTGCCTTGATTTGGTTGTGTTGCAAGAGCCGCATCGAAATAAAGTAGGTTTAGGGTTAAGGCCAGCGTCTTCGGGCATCCTCTATCTCGTGACATTATTGAAGGCATTAAAAAGCAAAACTTACTTACGAAAATTCCAACTTCAAAATAACGTCACAAGTGTTCATAAAAAAATCAAACAAGATTCCAAACAAGATTTCATACAGTAAAACTCGATCACCAGATGATTTTCGCTTTACCTGTTTTATGATAGAGGATGCACGGAGATCCTGTTATTAATGTGACTCATATTAAATAAAAAGTATATGCTATAATCATAAAAAATATGGTGAGGTGAAGTGGCAGCCCTAGTGCGTAGGTATAGTGAAGTGCATTACATTGCAACGCGCCCGCACCCGTTCCGGTAATTTGTGCCGGAAGCGATGTTGAGTGCAATTTTTGAAATGCACTGTAAATACACTTGTAATTTTACTGCAGTGAAGTGTTTTACGATGTTGTAGTTTTTGATGACACTTTAAAAGTACCTACTTAGAGGTCTCATCCCTACCAATGATTTTATTTTAAAAAGGTTCATCCAGTGGGGGGTCTACTGATCATCCCCTACACCACAGAGGTAATTAATTGCTTCTTATTCTTATAAATCAGTACCTACATCAATTTCCTCATAGCAATCCTCACCGACGACAAAAATCAAAAAGAACAAACTTGATAAAGTGACAAAAGTCACACCATTCGTCGTCAGCAGGCGGCGCTCGTCAGGGAATCGATTGTCAAAGTTATATTTATGAGCGTCTGCTTACAGAATAAGGATGGGATGGGGATAAGTTGAGGATATAGGTATACAACGAATTCTAGCTCTGTGGGTACTTATAACAATCTTTGTTGACTCTGACTCACAGATCTAGAATTTTTCGTTCTTTGACTAATAGCTCAGTTGGTAGTAGCTCTGCCTTCTCAACTGTAGGTTGAGGGTTTCATTACCTACTCACGGGATGGCATTGGCTGAACATAGGCCTCCCTATATTGAATGGCTGCTCGCCTCCTGCATCTGTCAGCTCCACGCGATTTACGCGGTTGATGGGGATAGCATGAAGTTTTTCAACCAACTAGCAATAAACAACTACAAATACTTATGAAATTAGCTAGCTATTTGCTCTAGCTCTACGCGACGCGACTTTTACAGAAGATTTCAGTTACAAAATAATCACAGATAAAGAAACTGTCTGAAAAGTAGAGCTACTTAAAGTTGCTAGAGGTTTCCCATTCCCAGTAAAGACATCGCTATCCTGCAGTTCGCACTGGATCGGGTCTTCTTTTGCAGTTTTATATTGGACGTTCAGTTTCATTAGACTCGTATTGTAGGCTTCGATATTAGATTAGGAAATTGGTAATTTGCGTTAAAACTTACCATGTTCAGCTCTATGAATGAAAAAAAAATTAGTTTTACTGGTACCTATAAACTCTTATCCCTTTAAAAAGCTGCTCCCTGTGGCACAGTATCGTATGTCCCGGATATGTTTGCAATGCGTCCCAAGACACCGTCATGTAATATCCGGGTTGAGTTGACACTCGACACGCTTCACAAACCAAATATCAGTAGCCCTAGCACGAATATTTACGCGCGCGTAAGTGTAACGTTAACGTAAGGCAGTTGTATGGCATTTGATCTGCATCCTATTACAATTGAGCTAGCAGCGCTGCTGACGCGCGTCTGCCGCTCAACTGCTGTCAAAATTGTATGAAGTTTGACAGCAGTTGAGCGGCAGACGCAATCGTAATAGGGGGGTTTTACGTTAACGTTACCCTTACGCGCGCGTAAATATTCGTGCTAGGCCTACAGAGATAAAAGTTAGAAAAAAAGTCTGTTTATCGATGACTAAATCATGCAGCCATAGATAATATTTGGCTTAGAATATTTTTTATCATTAAAAAGACGTCTACTGCTAAACATAAGCCTCCCTCAATAGAGCACCACTTCGACTGGCTACTTATGCCCTTTGCATCCCAGGGCTCCCCGTGGTTTTGACCAGATCTTCAGCGTATGTAGTAGGAGGCCCTTTGATGCGTCTTTTTGTCTGTGGGACCTTTATTTTTCTTCGGTACTTCATATACAATAAACTTACCACAATGTTTAATGATGATCATATTGCTACCTAGTAAGAATCATGGAACAGTAAAAACCAAATATAAGTTTTACAGGAACATAAAATATCATTTTAACTTGACCATTTTTCCCAAGAATATTAATATTCTGCCTAAATCACACGCCACGTGTCAGGCGTCCCGGATATAACACGACTCCCGCCGTGGGACGTCCCAGTATCGATACTATGCTTTTGGGAGCTGTCCCGTTTCGTTCAGATTGAATTTTATAGTAGGCGATTTGGAATTTACCTTCGCCATTTTTAGAATTTTTACATACACATTTAAGACACTTTCGACTAACGACACGAAACTTTTAACGACTTTTACGTATTGTACCTAACATAAATCACAAATTCTCTAGATGACAATTTGCGTTAATATAATCTGCAGTCCCTAACCTCAGCTCACCTTGATGATTGTATCAGATACCGATGGCCGTTAGAACCGGCTCGAACCGGTTGTAACCCGACACTGCTCCCAGTTGTGGCGGCTATTGCTGCCATATTATCCGGGACACTATAGACCCCTCGGAGGGCCAATTGAAGCTTTAGTGTATAGTGTTTAATTTGAAACATTACTGTTTCGTCAACTTAAATTCACACTTAGTCGTAGTCACTAAATGAATAGGTACATTTTCGTTTATGACTCCAGTACCTATGATTAGATGGAGAAGTAGTATTTAATTGTCACCCCTTTTGTCAACGTTCTGCTATCAAGTCACGTCATCCATACATGCTTGCCGTCCCTCCTACCCATACCAAACGATTTTAGTTGACCTTAATTTTATGATGCGAACAGTTAAGGAGAAAATTTTACCAGCGTATCTATTTCGAAACTGAAAGTTTTCAAGAGGATAATTAAAAGTTTCTTAAAAGCGAGGATGCTATACGGCTAACCACATTATCGATGACAGATGGAGAAGAAAGGTTCTCGAGTGGTGACCACTGGTGAAAGCCAAGGGGAGTCGATGGATGAAACAATACACCACATCAAGCCAATTAAAGAAAAACTGTCAGGTTTCGGTAAAAAATAAAAACTGTAGTGGATTACCATTTGAACTGATTTATACTGCAGATTATGTGAGTTCCGATGGTACCAGTTGAACAAAGACTGTAACATAGCATGGAAAGAGTTGCAGCCGCGAGTTACTACTAAAATAAATAAAAGCATTATTTTACTCTACCAATGTTGCCACATTATTTTATTAAAAAAATGTACTGTAACAGTTTAACAAATTGGTTTTAAACACGATTAGGGGAGTAATTTCCAGTTTTCCTTCATACAAAGTGAAAGAAAAATTCGGAACTCACTGAAAACATTTCGAAAACAATTTGTCAAACGAAATTGTTTACGAAACAAAGAGAAAGTTCTTGTCTTTGAACAAACCACGAAAATATTAATTAAAGGATAGTACAGTTGGCGACTAAACTTAGGTGCGGTTTTAAAAATCCGATAAAGTGATTCATTCGCTAAAACAAAACACTGAAAACAAAACATGATTTCAAACATTTATGCGATTAACATAATTATAGGTGTTTGTTCTGTGTCTGGGTGTTATAATGGACCTACGTATTATATCAGTTAGCTGGTTCCCATAGTACAAGCTAGTTAGGGGCTAGATGGCGCTGTGTGAAACGTCCACACCTATTTATTTTATTTATATTTTATTTTATTTAACAAACAACAACAACAACACCAACAACAAAATAACAAACAACGACGACAATACCAACAACAAAAACAACAAAACAACAATACAATATTTACCAAGTTCATATTTAAGTTATAGACTCTAGCCAGACTATAAATCGATTAGGCAAGACATCGTCTTTCCAGCCAACTAATAGTTTCCAATAAACTCTGATTGTTATAAAGACTATTCGTTTGTTTTTTGATAGCCGTTAAAGTTTGCAAGCAAAGTTTTAACGATGTTTTGTTGTGCTTTCAATAAAATAGTTATTTAAAACTTTCTGATTGAATTGACGGTTTAAGTTAAGTTTTAATACCAGAACTGGTGCGTTTATTATTGAAAATTGTTGAAAATTTATGGAATTCTTTTTTACTGCATACTCGTATTTTATGATCACCTTAAAGACATACCTTGAGCGCGTTCACCTTGAAGAAATAATTAGGTTACTGGCTTATTTTAAAATACAGTTTATTTAAATCCTGGATTATAAGTACCTATAGATTATATACTATTTTTATGGAAATTTAACATCTTCATTCCTCATTTCACTATTAATTTTTTTTTTTTATTAAAACGTAACACATAATATAAAGATAAAGATTCTTTGTTTGTATAAACATGTTTGTTACATACACAATGCATGCAGATCTTACAAAAATAAAAACTTCTACATGGTTTGCCCCAGTAGGCGTACAAATGGTGAGACATGCCAAATTTTAAAATAGTCACTAATTAAATATATAAGTATTAAAATATTCAAGTAAATAGCACATAATAAAATAAATATAATAAATAATTTATTAAATTGGTCATTTAATTATTTTCAAATCGATTCAACTAAAGTACATAGTACCAATTTAACAATAACACAACTAAAATAATTAAAACTCAAAACCTATAATATAAAACATATAATTATCAGCTAATTAATATAAAACATCTTTCCCAAATATTTTTGATATAATGTTTTCATCTCGCAGGGTTTCGCATCAAACTTGATTAAATAATCAATGCACCCCTGAAACTGAAGGAATAAGAAGCCACGGGAAAGATGAAAGCTGATACAAATACTTACCAACTATGCATAAAATGAACAACTCAAAGTTTCCGCTCGAAGAACCCCTAACCCCTCGGAAGGGATATCGCTGAAGGGTTAAAAGAACCCCTGGATGTTTAATCAGATAGAATTAATTTATTTTTGCTTGTAAATTACAATGGAATGTTTTAATAGTTATATTGGTAGTATCGAATGGTATGCAATCATACCACACCGCCTACACCACTTAGTGGAGTCAGTTCTGAGGAAGTTCATGTTATGTGTTAAATTTTTGTATCCATCGGTTAAGTGCAAGTTGGTGGGACTAGGTACCTACAAGGAAATTGTATTTTTTAAGTAATTTTGAAATAATAAGCTAAAGATAAAAAACGTAAGTATTCCACAGTCGTCATCATCATCAACAGCCTACTGTTGAACATAGGCTCAGAGAGCGCCACTTTGGGCGGCTGCTCGCCTCCTGCATCCATCAGCTCCCCGCGGTTTTCACCAGGTCGTCGGTCCACCTAGTGGGGGGTCTGCCAACGCTGCGCCTGTGTCTCCTGTGGGTCTGCAACTTTTTAGTGTAAAACACATTCTACCCTCTAAAAAAACGTACGTACTACAAATAATTCTTCTCCTACCGTAACTGGTTATGAACCTCCGGTTTTATTCCAGTTTTGATGAAGTTTCCGGAATCCAGCATATTAGCTTCTACTTTAAAATTGTTCTTATATAGTTGAAGCATCAGTATGAGATATAAAAATAATTCATATTTACGCCTTTTTTATCCAAAGTTGGGTTTACAACAAACGTTGTACATTTCCACGTTAGATTTTGCAAACTTCGGATTAAAACGCGAAGAACTTATCTTCAGAGCAAGCTCCCAACTTCAAAATTCACTACAGAAAATCAGCATATAAATTCCCAGAAGTCTCGAACCTCGACAACGTGACAATGACACGCTCGCATCAAACCGGGACGAAAACGGGACGAACGGGAATCAATTCTGTCCCGGTTTAGCGAAACTTTTTTTATTTACCACCGAGTGACTTTGACGAAGGACCCGAGTTTAGAATAAAACTTTCAACCGGAAAATAGTAGACAATTTATGGCACTTGTGCCCTACTTCTGGGGGTTGAGGGCGAGTTCACACGGGCGGGATCACGCTGGCGTTTAAACAGCCTCAAACTGCTTGATTATGATTAAAAATAACTGATATTGAAGTAATAAAAGTTAAAGAAGTCAAATGTTCCTATTTTTTTAAAACAAATTCAGTAAACTTTTTAATTATTTCTAGTTTTTTCTCTCATATCCTAAGCGGTATTGTAAACAAACAAGTGAAACCAGGAACGTCAATAAATTCTACTTATGTGTATTGAGAATCGAAAAAATTCTAGTTCGATGGTATTGAGAGACAACATAATGGTATCTTATTGTGAAAAACATTATTTGCCCGTGCAAATAGGTACCCAGTTTTTCTTATTATATTATTGTTAACTTCCGTACCTTTACTTACTAAACTTAACCTTATATTTTAGAAGCTGCAAGTGACACTGCGATGGTTATGGGCGTTAATTATAGTCGTTAAACCAAGTCAGAAGCCTTTGGGCAGCCTAAAATTTCTGACACCAGTGCATCTTTTTCTGCTTCTCGTTTAGGTTAGAGGCAGCGGCCGTGACGCATATCGTCAGGTAAATAACAACACAGATCTCCATGTAATTCAAGTAAAAAAAACTGTGCTAATTTCACGGTACGTAAAAGTACGCTAGTGCGTAAAAACCTTAACCAGGCCGCGTTTAACGGTGGCTTCCTCAGTGATTTATTCACCTTTCCAATTTCATTTCTGAATCGCCACCGCCCGCGGGGATGCCACAACACTCCGCAAGAGGTAAAACTTTGCCGAGAAAGTTTAATCTTATTGATGTAAATACTCTGGTAGCACCGATTAACATGGGTTCCTTTCCGACCTCATTTAAGGTAAAAAAGTTCTGCTATTTTGCGTTCCTTTTTTAACTAAATTACAAAGAATTTGGCCGTGTGGTACCGGTTTGAGAATAGGACTACGCCATCTTTTTCACCGTAAGTGGAGGCTTATCGACGAAAACAACAACAACAACAACAACATGTGTGGAGCTACATTTTCCTCGGTGTGTTAATATCTTCTGCGATCACCAATACACTACATTCCACAGAGCTATGAAAAATTTGTCGCTTGCGGAAGCGAAGCAATTTTTTTGTGCTACATTCACTACATTTACTACTTATCAAGTTTTTTTTGATGAGAATGAATGACGTGATGAGCTGGTCGTTCACCTGATGTTAAGAAATACGGCCGCCCATAACAGTTGCAGTGTAACTCGGAACTTTAAAATAATAAAGTTTTGCGTGACACTGCACTGCGCACGTCATCCTGAGACATCACACAGTCTAGTAATCAGATTACTACACTGTGTAATCAGGTAATTTCACTAGCTACAATACCCTTCAAACCGGAAGACAGTAGTGTTTGCACACTACTGCTTGGCGGCAGAATAACTGGCAGAGCGGTGGTACCTACCTAGACGAACATAGTATGGTGATTTTGCCAAACGCCTCTCTATGATAGCGTCAAAGCGAAAGTGGCATTATAAATTCTGACACAAAGGCTGATCACTTGCCTACACGACAAAGAGAGTTGTTTAGTCAGAGACATCTGAAGGAAAATTAAGCTAATATAGAGAATGCATGTCGCTAGTTAATTGACTGGGCAAATGAGACTTTATGACCTACAGTCTAGTTATCTGATTACTAGACTGTGTTATGTCTCAGGATGACGTGCGCAGTTGCAGTGAGTCGATATTTCTATTCCAATTTATAATGCTAACAAAGTGCGGTTTTGCAACACCGAACTCGTGTCGTGGTGAATTTAATAAAACCAATTAAGGCGAACGCGACGCGAGCGTTTTTACCCCAACCAGTGTTCGGACGGTGTCGGATTATGTCGCTTTATGCTTTTTAATTGGAATCCTCATTTTGTGGAGTGGCTTGTGTGATTGTGTTAAATCGAAACGAGTTAGGAAATGTCCTTTCATTATCCACCTACCCATCGGTTAGATGCGTTACTCAGTGGTAAATACCACTTTTTTTAGTAGTCACCCATCACAGCAGTGATAGCAGTGAACGTTGCTTAACTTTACCGATCGGTTAGTAAGGGCCAGCTGTGCTACGCTAAAGCGCCACGACAGAATGTCTGAAATTTTCACTAATAGACGAAATCTTGACTAATTAGATATAAAAATTCTTAGTTCCTGGGGAAGGACATTGTAATCTCGATAAACAATCCACGCGTGTAAAGCCGCAGGTAGCGCTGAAGTTAATTTTTTTTATTATTGTAGTGTTAAAAGGTTGTATGGGATAAAGAGCTGACCAAGGTACAGATTACTGAATATGTTTCACCAAAGTTACAATAAAACCATATAAATATGGCACATTGCAAAATAAACTAAAATTAGAAACGGACCTACTAAATTAAGCACGCCCCAGTTCTTCTGTCCACTTAATTAAGCGTCCAAATGTCCAAATCAAACTGTGGACGGTGGATTCCCCAAAACAGTGCCCGGAGTATACTGTACTGCTCCAAACGCTTTGAAATCAATTGACCCCAAACGTTGGTCCACCCTTGTCAAGCGAGCGAGAAGATAAGCAGGAAAACTCATTACAACCCTCTAAACAGGGGTAAGGGGTAAGTTTCATAATTTATCTTGAAGAACGTTTTATCATTGCAAGGTGTGAGTGAAATGGAGTGGGTGGATGCGTCATGGGAGTGTCAGGCTCTTGACACTTCATATCCGTTATTTGATTTTGAGATATTAGTGTGCTCAGTGCAGTGCCGTTCGGAAACCTAAAAAGTTTTGCGTGACACTGCAGCTACACACTCTATCTTCACACCAAGCAATAAGTAAGTCTCATTCGCCCAGTTATTAGTTTACACACCTTTAGAACAACGCTTCTTCGTGTTTGAATTTTGAATTGTAAATACCACTTGAATGAATGGGTAAATAAAAATACAATAAATATTCCAAAATCTAATAGAAGTAGTTAAAGGCTATACTTTTAGATCTACTCAAGTCTATAAAATGATTTAGTACCTGTTATGACACAGAAGTTTTGCTTACATAGTCTTTCTGCTATCCAGATTTATGCAAATAAGACTTCTTACCTACATAGACATTTATTTATTTTTATTTATTTATTTATTTATTTATTCAAATCAAATTACAACTACTATTACAGTTTCCCAATTCAATAGTGTAAGTCAAAAAGTACAAATGAAATAAAACATAAAATAATTATTAATTAGTTATCTAAGTATACATAATAATAATCTAAATATAGGTAAAGTCAATGTAGGTAATATAAAAGTACACACAATAACTAGGTATACGGTCAATCTGACATTACGCAACTTAGACACTTTGTACCTATACACCAAGAAAGTTCTAGTATTTTCGTACAAACAGGCTTTTTACAACCTAGCCTAGACGATATGACCCGTAAAAATGTCAATAAAGGTGATTCTTGTAAAAATGTTTGATTCTTCAAAGAGTCGTTTTAGAGGCTAAAACCGGAATAGACCCAGCTATTCTCTCTCTATAAGACCACAATAATAATACTTATTGTTTAAAGGATGAAAGGAACTATTCGACGCTAACACACCACAGCTCGACTCTGACCGTCCGTCACGTGCGGTCTCCCTAACGCAGTTTATATTAAACGCGGTCTGACGGACCAGGGTAACCATGATGGAAACTTATGTGTAGCTGACCTATAATATAAAACAATACATTTCAGACTCTTGTCTTTCTACTTTATCATCATCATCATCATCATCAACACTTGACGGCGTCCACTGCTGAACGTAGGCCTCCCCCAGAGAGCGCCACTTTGAGCTGCCGCTCGCCTCCTGCATCCGTCGACTCACCAGATCGTCGGTCCACCTAGTGGGGGGCTGGCGTACACTGCTCCTTTTGGTTTGTGATCGCCATTCGAGAACCTTTCTTCCCTGTCGGTAGTCAGTTCTACGAGCGATCCTGCCTGCCCATTGTTACTTCAATTTGATAATTATTATTTTAAGAGCTATGTGAGTTTTGTCCTGCTTAAAGATAACTGGTGGTGACCCAAAGGTTTGTGGTCAAGAATCGAGACGCACTAATGAATCTGCGAGGGTAAGTTTGTTTGCAAGACTGTAGGGCTGCAATTACAGGGTGCCAAAAGAGTTTCAACTACAGGGTGGTTGTAGGCTTGGGACGTGTCATAGAGAACTGATACTTGTTGGTGGTGTGCTTATTGCAACTTTGATGGTGATTTCTGTACGAGAATAAAATGGACAGATTAGCAATATTGTGGTTTATTTGAGTACGTTGTAGAGTATTTTAAAGCTTAACGTATCTATCATCATTAACAGCCTGAAGACATCTATTGCTGAACATAGGCCTCCCCCAGGGAGCACCACTTGGAGCGGCTGCTCGCCTACTGCATCCATCGGTTACCCGCGGCTTCCACCAGATTGTCGGTCCACCTAATGGGGGCCGGCTTACGAGCTATGGAGAGAGCATGGCTCGGTGTTTCCCTGCGAGATAATCCGAAATGAGGAGAACTAAAGTGACAGATATAGTTCGATATAGGATTAGCAAGTTGAAATGGCAATGGGCAGGCCACATCGCTCATAGAACTGACAAAGCGGCGACAACCAAACGGAAGACGCAACTCCTTCTGTTCAAATAAGTTTAAAAATGATTGAAGATAAAAACTTCAATTATATCAGTCATTGTTGCTACAATCCTAGTACAAACTGCATTTTCAAAATTTCATTCAATATTTTGTACAGTTTTTGTATGCAAACCTGACAGTGAAAAACATAACTAACTATATACAACACGATCTAACAATCAAACCAAACCATCGACATCCACGTAAACTAAAAATCTCTACAATACTCCATTTTACAACAGGCAGGTAGCCGCCGCAGCACTTTAACCTCAGAATCTCTCCGAGCTCAGCTTCACGAAATAAAAATACAAACTACGTGCAATAAAACGAGTTCATACGTGATCGGAGGCCTTGTATCGAGGGCTTCGTATCGGGTCACTTGTGTTGCATGACTTGTGCGATTTATATCGAATGCTACTACAGACGGAGTGATAATTATCTGTGAGAGTCATGTTGTCTGCTTTTAGAAATTCTAAGCGCTCTTTTTTTTAACATTATTATGAAGACTATGACTTTTATCTTGGAGGGGTCAAACCTCGGATCCCTATTGACATAAATTTATGTAGGCTCCTGCCCTCAGGGTGCACTGAGGAGATTTTGTGTGCCTGCCCAATTTACTTTCGATTTGTAATAAATAAACAAACAAATATACCATGATGTATACTACCAGCATTTGAGATGGCAGTAGGATAACAATGCATGCGTGTTCGATATCGAGTTGCTAGGAGTTCAAAAAGTTAAATAGTAGATTACCTAGTACCACTATAACACAGTAAAATTCCGCACAAAACGTCACTATTTCAAGTTACGTTACACAATCAGAGTATGTCCTACTTACCGTGCGCCGGTTAGTATCGCGATGGGGTAGAGCAACAAGTGTCTCTGTGTCTGCAATGTGTCGTTTAAAGCCGATTGAACTAGATTCCAAGCTTACAGGACACACATCAACAGCCGGAAGATGTTCAATGCTGAATATAGGCTTCTCCTATAAAACGACACCTTAGACGCATTGCATTAAGTACCATGTTGCAGTGGTTTGGCCCGTACGTTGTGTATGTGTACTGATTGGCCGGATTTACGTTTTGAATCCCGAATATGATTGGATATCTAAAACTTTGGTCTTGCTATCGTAACGCACATTCTCTTTGGCACAATGCTGCAGTGAGCTCCTCCAATGCATCGTCGCACGTCAGCAAGGTGACGTTGCTAACGCTGACTGCGACGGAACAACAGACCATTCTAGACGTTTTTTATACGATTAATTTATGTAACTGACACCGCATACCACAGTGTTGTGCGTTACGATCGCGAGACGGAAAAACCTTTCGTGATCCAAAATTTCCCTTTACATTATAAAGTAGGTAATCGTTGATTCTGGTAACTAAGCGATACTGCTATAATAACAAATCAGGCAGTAAGTCACTCAGTCAGGACAAATCTATAAAGCGTATATAAAACTTCAATAACCTAAGTTATGTACCACCAATCTTACTTCATACCTACGGTCACCTCGTTCCAAACAAAATCAGTTGCAAACTAAAAAGTAAGTCACGTATTATATTAAAAAATAAGAAAATCTCTAATTTTCTCTTTGCGGCGGGAAAATGTGAAAAAATGCGGAATTTAGAATCTCGTTTGCAAAATTGGATCGGCCTTTCCGGGGATTAGGATTTGTTTGAAAACAATATTCTCAACGAATGCGAATTGAAACGGTCATTTGGGAACATACCTTTTAGCGAATGTAGCCAGCTGTTGTTGATCGCTGTTGGTAGAGAAAAGGGTATCTACAGAGGAGCTGTAACTCATAGTATTATAGCTGTACTTAAATTATGAAGTTCATATATTTCAACAGTATCATTATTTCAACAGTATCAGTATCATCAACATTGGCAATGGAATAAGAACTGCACAATTCGTTTTCGGTCGATGAAACTACCACACCCAATGCTGAACATAGGCCTCCCCCAGAGAGCGGTACTTCGAACGGCTGCTCGCCTCCCGTATCCATCGGCTTCTCGCGGTTTTGACTAGATCATCAGTCCACCTAGTAGGGGGCCTGCCTGCGCTGCGTCTTCTGGTTCGTGGTCGCCACTCGAGAAGCTTTCTTCCCCATCGGTTGTCAGTTCTGCGAGCGATGTGACCTGGCCATCGCCACTTCAACTTGCCAGTCCTAAAGGCTAAATTATTTATTTAATTTCTCTAAAATCCGTATTCTTTGTGTCTAAATACATTTTCTGCTTTCAGAAAAGACAATAAATAATGGTATTATTGTAGGCTGCCTGGATATACCGAAGATAGTAGCTGTCGTAAGCGACGGCGCCATGATGTCGAGACTTCCACTCATCTCAGCGTGCACACCCCCGCACTTTAGTGCTTTATATTGTTTTCCATACAATTACATTAAATATATTTCCACATGAAGTTCTTTTCAGAGTTTACGTTGAGACTTAAACGATTTAATAAAATAAGGCAATAACATGAAGTTTGTGTGTTTTAACCCCTGACGCAAGTCAAGCTGAAGCTAACCTGTGTTCATGTTGCGACAGTGAAGCGAGAGCGTCTATGCTGTTCAGCACCCATTGCTGCCAGTGCCCGTGTTCATAGACGGCCACGCCATTCAGGGAGTGATGGTTAATACTGCATGTGCTTATAATTTAGCGGCCGCCGTCCCAGATGTACCATCAATGATAAGTGAGCATCTTTGAGTGGAGATAAGGCAATCTGTGTGTACGTGTGTAATGTGAAATGTCGCTGTTGTATCGTAACTCCCAAAACGCATCAATACATTTAAATTTTTTTAAAGGTGTTATTTTTTTTATGAGAATGAATGACCTGACGAGCTATTCACCTTATGTTAAGCAACACGGCCGCTCATGATAGTAGTTATTATATTATTATTTATTTATTTATACAAAAACACATCCATCATCGTTGCTTACAGCATAGCGATTCAGGAGACCTCAGCGCTGAGGCTCACCGCTGAGGCCTCGATTCAACCAACTTTTATTTGAAAATAGAACGGAAGTAGCGTCATCGTTTCAGCAAAAGGCATGAGCTAGGGGAGAGCTTTCCGTTCTATTTTCAAATAAAAGTTGGTTGAATCGAGGCCTCAGTGCTGAGCCTCAGCGCTGAGGTCTCCTGAATCGCTATGCAGATTGGGCTAAAACGCATCTTGAACTATAGACCCTCTAGAATATATTTAGGTGTTTTGTGTCAGGGTTTTAAAATAACGTGTAACGTGTAGTTTTGTTGTCGATGACCAATTCTAGTTTTATTATTATGTATAGTAACAACATCTAATATTTTTAAACGCCACCAAAAGTGAAGACTCAAACAAAACGCAGTACTCAAGGAAATTGCATCTAAAACTTCTCCGATACTGTACGATGGAGAATGTTTTATAAAATGACCGCAAAATAACCCCATACATCACTAACAGCCAACAGACCGCGTCCATGCGTCTAGACTTTATCATACACTGACACCAACTTTACTTTTTACAACTTTCGACCCTAAATCAACAACATAGAACTCAATTCACATTAACCAGCGAAGGTTATGATACACTTTGAAACTTACTTTCATTTGCGCTCTTTCTGAGCTTTAACACGTTGAGTTGAGGTTCAAATTTCAATGTTCATTTGTAAGTATATGCTTGTGTTTAAATGCCTGAACACCGCTTGAATTTTACTCGCATTTGTGACGATTCGATGCTCAAGACTATTTATTAGGGTGACATTCATTTATGGGTGTTAGAAGTTGATTTACATGGTGTCTTACTTGTTCGGAACTTTCTGGAAAATATTGGCAGAATTTAGTAATATAGGAAAAAATAGCAGTAGCTTTGAAACTGCTTTGTTTTTGAAAAAAATATAATTATGTACAGGATCGAGTCGTTTTTCACTTCAATAGAGTCAAGGTCAAGGCTTTTTCGTCGGAGTCGTCAAGCAGAGCGGTCGTGTCCACCGGCTCTCGCAAAAATTTTTTCGCAAAATATTTTTTGGAGTTAATTTGAGTCTTAAGTCACTGTATTAAGCAACCTCAAAAACCGGGAATTACTGGTGAGTGGAGACAGAAATAGCACCCTCTCAGTCTTACCCCAACCCATTTGGTAAGACCCCGCCTACTCGTGACATCGTCCATAGGCTAAAGCGGGACACCTAGACAATCCGGGCTGCTCGTGCGCAAGTAAGTCCCGCCCACTATTGACGTCTTTGGATAGTGGGATTACGCACACTGTCTTACACGCTTCGGCAAACAATAACTAAATAGGCCTACACTGCGTGCCGTCGGCAAAATGATGTGCGCGACACTACATTCACCCCCTGTTTCTAAGCCAAATACCCCTCTGCAATCAGCGTCGGAGTCCGACAATGATACTAAGAAGCAGCGGGTTGCGTCTGGGTCATTAGAAAAAAAGTCCTCGCAAAAACCTACCACTCGCCAGCAGAAAAGGCGACGGCTTGATGATGACGATCAAAGGTGTGAGTGCGCATCTGTTAGAGACGACATTCGTAAAATGATGACAGAAATGATGGCTAAACAGGACGATAGGATGGACAGGATTGAGAACCGCATAAAAGACTTGAAAACACAAAATGGGAAGGACACGAAAGATATTAAAACCCGTGTGGATCAAGTTCAGAGCTCAAATGTTCACATAGAAAATAGCATTAGTTTCTTGACTGACCAAATAAAAGTGTTCGAAAGCAAAATTGAAGGTCTTGACTCCCAGCGGAAACTGATGGAGCAACAAGTATCACAACTGGATGATAAGTTTGAAAACATGGAGCGGTTTTCTCTTAAGACGGCTATAGAAATAAGAAATGTACCCAAAGTACCCAAAGAGTCAAAAGACAATCTACTGCTCACGCTGCAAACCCTTGCCAAATCTCTGGATATCACATTACATAACCATGAGCTGAGGGATATGTTTCGCCTGCCGGGTAAGCGTGACTCAACCACCTCAACTATTGTGGTGGAGTTTACTAATACATGGTCTAAGGGTCATTTTCTAGGCGCCGTTAAACACCATAGAAAAAATAAATCTGAACAACTTAACAGTAAGCATTTAGGTTTTCTTGGACAAGCTTCTCCAGTTTACATATCAGAAAGACTAACATCAAAGGCTAAACGGCTTTACTTCTTAGCACGAGAGTTTGCCAAAACCGAAGAATACGCCCACTGTTGGGTCACGAACGGCAAGGTGTTCTTACGGCAGAAGGACGGCGCGCCTTTCATTGTTATTAAAAACGAAGAACACTTACACTCCCTTCGTATGAAGCAATCTATGCAAACTACCTGACTATTATGCTGTTTGATTATATTTACAACTTACTGTACTTGTGTTACTAGGTATATATTCCACACGGATACTGTAGCACATAATTACACTATACTACCACTAAAACTTCACAAATTCATGCCATTTTTATATATTAACGCAACCACAATCACAACTAATATACTACAAGTTACTCAGTGGGCCAACAGGTCCGTTTTTCACGCCGTTCCAAGTATAACTAACCGGCATGGTTTCGTAAACAATGTTTGCAAAGAGGGCTCAATCCCGTTGTCAAAGGAGCTATGTATCGCAATAAATTCCGTGGTTCGTAAACATATCTACTTGCAATTTATATGTGGGAATGGAATAATATTAAGGTTAAATATTAGCGTCCAGTGTAGATATACATTGAGTAAAACTTTAAAATATGGAAATGTTATGTACTATTTTTTATATTATAAACGTATGGTGTCTCGTACTATGTTTGTTATCTATAGTTTACTAGGATTAAAATTAATCTGCTATGAATGGCATATGATAATTTATAATGTCTCGCAATCATTAATTTTAAATACATATGAAATTAGTGTATATGCTGGAAATGATAATAAAATGATAGGAATTAATTATATTGGCAGCAAATATTCTCGAAAAAAGTTTCTTTTGCTATTAATGGTATTATATGTATGGAGAATCAATTGGTATGCGGTAGTTATATCACACTTGAATACAATTACATTAAAAGGAGTATTCCCATATTATAGTACTATAAACATTTGTATTTGTAATTTAATTATGTTCATGCTAAGGAAAAACTTAAATTACTTGGATCATACATTTTCTATGGTTTTGCCCCTACACTTAACACTAATACAACATAACATGAACTCTTTTTATACATATATAATATTATATTGTAGGTACTACTGTATGGAGATAAGGTTATTTGTATCATCTTCCATTCGCGTGAGGGTGCGATGTCTTCATTATTTTTACACAACTTATTCACTTTACTTGCGCGTAATACACGTTACTACATATTCAATTAACTTCCTGTTCAATTTAGTATGTCTTAAAATCCAATATGGATAGTATATCTTTACTTGTAAATAATGTTGATCAAATTAGCTGCTCACAATCCCAGGTCTGTGAACCCGAACAATGCAAGACCCTAATTAAACACCAACATGATAAACTTAAAATCCTTACGCAAAATATTAGGAGTGTCGCCTGTAACCTACATGATTTTAAAGTATTGCTGACTAGAATTGGGCTTGACATTGACGTTGTGATATTAACCGAATGCTGGCTTTCATCAACCCCATATATTCCACAGATAACGGGATATAATTCTCAGCAGTCTACACAGCATAATAACCAAAACGATGGTCTTATTACATACTGCCGAGAGGGCCTAACATGCGAAACTTACGAACCTATAATACAAGATGCCTCGTGTTTAATAACCAAAATTGATAATTATATAATCTTAATAGCAATATACCGGTCTCCCTCATTTCATAACATTATTCCTTTTCTAAACTCCCTAGATAAGATATTAACTACTTTTCGGTCATATAAGAATGTCATATTAACAGGTGATCTTAACTTAAACATAAACTCGGAACCTACCGACAGTAATGCTACTCAATATTTAGATCTAACAGCCATGCACGGTTTACTTCCGGCCCATATGCTGCCCACACGTGGGAATAGTTGCCTGGATCACTTTATGCTTCGTTCATCTTTTGCATGTCAAACATTAGTGATTGAAAACTCTGTAACTGATCATTTTACTATTTTTTTATCTATGGACATCAAACAAAAAAACCTTAAAATCTCCAAAACCTTCACTAAAATAAACTACCTAAGCATTAATAATTGCATTAAAAATACCGATTTTTCCAACATTTATTTAAGTGACAACTGCAACAATATTACAGATCAATTCATAGGAATTATATCAAATATAATTTTCTGTAATACTATAACCTCAATCATACCGCGAAGAAGGGCCACCAGAAAACCATGGATCACAGTAGGCCTGATCCGCTGCATGAAAAATCGGGATCGTATGCACATGAGACTCCGAAAACAACCTAATAATACTACTTTGCAAAAGACTTATAAACGATACCGCAACTTCTGTAAAGCAATTCTTAAGAAAGCAAAATCAACCTACGAAAGGGAACAACTTACTCTCGCTTCTAAAAGCAATAATTTGAAAAAAACTTGGCAAATTATCAATGATATCACTAATTATAAAACAACACCTAAATTATCACAAGAGCTTCTGGAGGTATGCGGCTCCCCTTCAGCTTCGATAGATAAAGTCAATAACTTTTTCGCAAACATAGGTCAATCAATAGCACAGCGTATCAGACCGGATGACAAAGACTCTGGCCTTTCATTGACTAAAGAAATAGTGAACTCCATGGGAATGTTGGATACTGATGAAGCTGAGGTTATGTGTATTATAGGCTCATTAAAATCGGACTCTTCGGTAGGATGGGACAATATACCATCAAATGTATTAATTCAAAATAAAGAAACTCTGGCCCCAGTCATATCTCACTTAGTAAATATATCTTTGCGTACGGGTTGTTTTCCTACTGCTCTAAAACATGCCGTTATTATACCCATTCATAAAGCTGGCGATAAAAAACTCATTGGAAACTACCGTCCTATATCAATACTTACATCATTATCAAAAATATTTGAGAAAGTAATTAATAAGAGACTAGTTAACTACCTAGAAACGAATCATTTACTATCGCCTAATCAACATGGTTTTCGACGAGGCAAATCTACCTCAGAAGCAGTTCTAAAACTAACGGACTACATTGCCAGAAACCTTGACGTAAAAAAGAAGACCCTAGCCATCTTCCTTGATCTGGCCAAAGCCTTTGATAGCGTGTCTATTCCAATCCTGCTTAAAAAGTTGGAAAAGCTTGGAATCAGAGGCACGCAGCATAAACTGATCGCAGACTACATGAGTGGTAGGACTCAAAGTGTAAAAATCGGTGATCACGTTAGCAGCCCTATTCCAATGAGCTATGGCGTCCCACAAGGAAGCATATTGGGGCCAACTCTCTTTCTAGTGTACATTAACGACCTTTGCGAACTGTCCTTAAGACACTGTAACATATTGACATATGCTGACGACACGGCCGTCATGGTACAGGGAGATAGTTGGGAAGAAACCTATCAATTAGCACAGTCCGCCTTTAATGAGATTTCGTCTTGGCTTAGAAATAACTTACTCAGCCTAAATGTAGATAAAACTAAATACATAACTTTTACTATTCGAGACACTCCGAACAATGAATTACTCTCTCTGGTTGCACATAAAACAGGAACATGCTCAAAAACACCATCTCCGTGTAACTGTTCTGTCTTAGAAAAAGTGAGCACAATCAAGTATCTAGGCATCGTTATAGATGACAGACTTTCCTTTATACCCCATATAACTCAACTTACTAAACGAGTACGCAAGCTCACAGCAGTTTTCAAAAGTATTAGAGATAGCGCAGGCTGGGACGTAATACGACTGCTTTACTATTCAGTCTGTCAATCTATCATTACATACTGTATAACCTCCTGGGGAGGCGCATTGAAAACTCACCTGTTGCCACTCGAAAGGGCTCAACGTGGCTTGCTCAAATGTAGTACCAGCCGACCCTACAGATACCCCACGGTTAGCTTGTACTGTGATTGTCAAGTCCTCTCAGTCAGGCAACTGTTTATTCAACACACGGTTCTTCACCAGCACACTTTGATAAAATTTGCCCCCTCAACTACAAAAAAACGGAAGACACACAAAGTATGCTCTGTTCCTCAAGTTAAGTCGGCATTCGCTGGCAAGTTTATGAACTTCATTGGTCCTTTCCTCTATAACAAACTAAGTAAAGACAACAATATTAAATCCCTAAGTATATTTGAACTAAGAAAAACTCTGTTCACTAAGCTGAATGGCATGAGCTACGAAGAATCTGAAGACTTACTTGTTGCGTTAAAATAATAGAAATATTATTACTAAGTATAATTATTTATGATTTATTATATAAAATTTATATTATGTAACTTGTAACATTCCTTTTCTAATTTATTAATGATACACATACTTATATATATATAATTTATACATAGGGAACACTAATTCATAATACACATTAACAAAAACATACATATCCCGCAAACATCCATGTTTTTGTTTCATAATCTAGGTTACTGTTAGGATTAAAATAGGTATTGGCATGCAAATATTAATTTAAAATTTATGTTTGGCTTTGTAAAAATTCAATACTTTATTGTTAATGTAGACCTAGATTACATTTAGGTTAAGTAATCAGTTGTACTAACTACTAGTTGTGTAACCTACTTAAGGCTTTATCCTTTTGTTTCTGGCGAAAGAGGCCTGGATCTCATAATACGGGCCCTGAGCCTAGTGTGGGATCCAGGTGCTCTAATTAATGTATATGTTACCCACTTATGCCTATTTTTCCAAATAAATGTATTTTTCATTTTTTCATTTTTTCAATAGGGACAAAGGCAATTCTTTGTCATTGCAAAAATTTCAATGTGACTGATCTATTTATTTTTTCGATTATGATTTATCTTCCGGTTTTTATATCTGTGCGTGTCAGTCAATTATCATTCCAGTTATAATATTAGTGTTTTTTAATTGCAATAAATCTTTAAACAAAAAACGCAAATACCTAATGCCCTGAGGAATTCTTTACCAAATTGCCAAATTGCAAAACCTACTTAAAAATAAAAAAGATTCCAATAATAGTTTAGTAAAATACCTTTCGGTAAGTACATAGAGAGCGGGGTTCCGATATTTTTGAACTTCCCTTTCAGCCGAGTCAAAGGCTGAACGTTTTCATTTAGCTAAGTGATCGGCCTGTATGAGATACTAGCGACGTCCTATGGTTTTGCCTGAATTCACGTGGAAACTCTTAATTTTAATTAAAGTATTCGGTTTCTGCTTTTTTATTTTTAGCATATTCTGTGCCTTTCATCTAAATTGGATCACACGTTTTGTTATGAAAGCAGAAAAAGAAATAGACTAGTCAAAGTAAATAAAAGTTATTGGTAACGGGCGATTTTCTTAATAATAACAATAATTTAGGTAATAGTACTCCTTGACACGGCACGTATTATTGTCAGGAGGTTCCTCACTCTGCAGCCCTGACCACCGGTGGCTTGGGCCCTGCCCCGCTGCCAGCGGCACTCTAGGCTTAGGTTTTTTTATATTATTTTTGTAACATATTTTTATATATATTATAAATATTATATAAAACTTAAACTTAAGAAAAGAAAATAAATGAGTGAATAATAATTTAGCCATAGTAAAATAACTCTGATATTCTAAGCAAATCACATCAATAGAGACTACACACATCCAATCAAAATTTATCCAAACAGCACAGAACCTACCGACCAGCCCGATGGAAAACTTTAACCGTAGCCGTATACAAGGTGACCTTGAACTGGTATGTTATCCTAAAAGGGGGTAAATCTACACCCCAAGGTAGACAATGCTTCTTCTACGACTTTACTAAATTAATAGCTTGTCATTGAAGAAATGCCATGTTAAGTTTCGAACGTAAACTAATAGCCTTCGCGCAGCTGGGTAGTTGAACTTTGTCCTTGACCGAGTACACATAATTGAGTTTAACGACCTGTGTTTAGAAATGAATTTATAGTATCTTGTTAACTCTCGTAGCGATCGAACGTGCAATTTTGCGAGTGGATTTATTTTTTACCATCGATGTTTAAAAACACCCAGTTTCAAGTAAAAATCTCACAACTTGTAGGGTATCATAGTCCTAGTCCCCCCATTGCGGGATCACATACCAATTCAAGGTCACCTTGTATAGGAAAGAGCATCTGCAACAATTTCAGATTTCTGTACAAACTTAGATAAATAATTTTTGATCAAAACCTATTCTTACCTATCAAATACTTTATGGATATTGGCTATTTAATTATATTGTCACCTAATTTAATTCACTTAATTCTACCGGTCAGTACATAACCTGAAACTTTTCCATGTAATTTCAATCCTGGAACCCGACACGTTCATTTAACCGAAATAACTGACACACAAAGGGTTCATAACAAAAGCATTCACTCAACAAAAACCCTGAACTTCTAACGTGCACCATCTCTTTTATCTGATCATTTAACTCACAAACAAAATTGAACTTTATAGTATTACAATACAGTCTATCCAGTCGTTAAAGTTCCGTTGTCAATGTAGTACCATATTTAATGAAATGAACACGTTATTTCTATGGAATAGAGTTGTTTTTTGACTGTGTTTTTTTTTGTTCATAAGTTCTCTGTCATACCTGTCAAAACTCCATTGGGGCTTGAAGATATCGGTGTGATAGTGTAGGACAGTCAGCGACAGTGATCGAGCTTCATAAAAACACTCAATTTAGAAAAAAACAAAACTATAAACCCACAAAATAGCGCTACACAATAGCTGTGCATAATGTTGGGATTTTTCTGAACTTTTCACACTGCAACACTACGTAGAACCCGTTACTGTGTGACCCGTAGGGAAAAAAAACTCCATCTGGTCAGAAGGTACTTACAATTTAAAATAAAACAGCTATGATAGAACATTGAAAAACGGATTGAGGTAAGGTAAAAATAGCTATGCGAATTTTGTATTTCATTTTATAATTTTAGACACTTTCCTAGCTCTACCCATCGTCACAAAACTCATTAATTTGATTATGTTCATTCAGAGACCACATCTCCCGCACCTCCCCTCGTCATGTCACGTGTCACGATGTATAACTCGAGATAAACTTGGAAGTCACGGGTTCTTTACGCTTGAGTGACAGTTTTTGTGAATAAAAGGTGTCAGAGATTTGACAAAAGTTGAAGCTTACTAAGCTTATGTTCAAGCGCCTTGTCTTTATTAAATTGCTAGTTTAAAAATCTATTGTTTAAACGTTTTTTGACAGAGTTTTCGTAGAGTAAATAATAGAAATTGCTAATTCCTACTGTATAAAAGTGAAATATTTATTTTGTTTGTATGTTTGGCTTGGCTACAAACGAAAAAACTTATGCTCGGTGTTTCCCTGCGAGGATCCGTAACGAGGACATTCGCAGAAGGACTAAAGTGACCGATGTAGCCTTTAGGATTAACAAGTTGAAATGGCAATGGGCAGGCCACATCGCTCGCAGAACTGACAACCGATGGGGGAGAAAGGTTCTCGAGTGATGACCACGAACCGGAAGGCGCAACGTAGGCAGCAGACCCCCCCCCACTATAGGTGGACCAAAGACCTGGTTAAAACCGCGAGGAGCCGATGGATGCAGGAGGCGAGCAGCCGCTCAAACTGGTGCTCTCTGAAGGAGGTATATTCTTATTCTTATTCTTATTCAATATGGGGGCGCTAAGTCCTGCACTGACGTCCCGCTAGGGGTGTATTGTGCATTTCCCCCTGCCAGCATCTAACCGAGCCACCCCAACTCCTTAAAATAACGGAGTGTAGCTCTAGGCTGCTGGCACAACTGCTCCAGTGGCACTGATGATGGGTGTTGGAGTAATGACGATGAGACATTCGTAATGTCCTGAGTAGACTGTTGTGTGTCTACTCGTGTTAACATTCCTGATGTATATCTGGCTTCCTCTGTAGCTGTGCAGTATCTCAGTACGTGTTCCACAGTCTCGTCTTCTTTCAGGCACCCTCTGCATAGGGGGCTATCCGTGGCCCCAGTCTTATACAGATGATAGTTTAAATTGCAGTGGCCAGTGATGAGGCCAACTATAAGCCTAAGATCCTGCCGTTGCAACTTTAGCAAGTCATTAGTGATCTTTCTATCAATGGTTGGAAACACGGCCTTAGCCTGTCTACAGTCCGTTTTCTTGTCCCAGATTTTCTGCTGCTCTTTTTCAGTGTGCCGACGTAGTGAGTCCCGCACTTCCATCGCTGATGGTTTGCAGAGTCCTGGCTGATGGTTTGCAGAGTCCTCGCTGATGGTTTGCAGAGTCCTCGCTGATGGTTTGCAGAGTCCTCGCTGATGGTTTGCAGAGTCCTCGCTGATGGTTTGCAGAGTCCTCGCTGATGGTTTGCAGAGTCCTCGCTGATGGTTTGCAGAGTCCTCGCTGATGGTTTGCAGAGTCCTCGCTGATGGTTTGCAGAGTCCTCGCTGATGGTTTGCAGAGTCCATCGCTGATGGTTTGCAGAGAGGTATATGTTCAGCAGTGGACATCTACGGGCTATTGATGATGATCATGATGATCAACCAAAAACAACTGAAATATAGTTTCAGTTTAAAGTTTATAATCAGATTGTAAGAAACCATATAAATAGTTCTACATCATAAATATACTGCTCTAAAAAGATTTTTACTCTTCTATACCATTGTTCAGTTTTCTGCACATCTATCACCAAACTAACAGCAAAAATTTCACCGCTGCGCTGCCAACATCACGGCTCAACGATTCTCAACAAAAGGTTAAAAAACTATCGCAAACGAAACGTTCCAAAAATCACACAATAGGTGAGAACAGGCGCTGTCGCCCGCAACATTTGCTCAAACGTATTTATGTACCATGCGTGACAAAATAGAAATAGCGCACGTAGATTCTGACGGCATGTAGCTAATCTGTATCATTCCAAGATGAAAAATCCTGAGGCGACCATGATCCAGTTCATGACGCAACGTAGGCCGGCCCTCCACCGTGGACCAACGATCTGGTGAAAACCGCGGGGAGCCGATGGAAGCGAACAGCGTCTTCAGACTATTTATGATGATGATGACCTACCAAATAAAAATTAAAACCATACAAATCTTAGCCAAACTTTTCCATTTTCAGGTGAACGACTATACGTCATACATTTTCAATAAAGAAAAATGGAAAGGCGGCCAAATGTCAAAGAGCTAGTTATACCAAAAAGTTGTTAATGGTGACTATTTAGTTAAGTATTCAGCCGCGTAACTACTGGAATCTACGTGACGTGAAACTCAAAAGCTACCTAAACTACATGATTGATGGTGATTGAGCCGTGAGTTTCTGACCATAAACAAATTGAACATTTTGGACGAATCGGGTTTGATAGTCGATTGAACTGAAGGGATGGTGTTCCAAATTGATGAATAGGACTTTTGAAAGTACATATTTATGGTTGTTTTTGGTGACAGTTTTCCATAAAATTTTAATTAACGGCTGTTGTGAGAGGAGTGTAGATTTCTACATAACTGGCAGCATAGTTTATGAAAAATACTGTAGAGCCGCCCGTCTGTACCTACCCATTAATGCCGGCCCGTAGCGTCTCTGCATTCCTAAAAAGATCCCATTAATGTTCAATCAAACGATCAAACTATCCAAACTGATCCAAACAGCAAATCCATCGCGATCCCATCACTAAAATATGCGGGTGGCGTATCGCTGTGAAAAACACGAGACGCGCGAGCCATCGCGCGCTACGCTCCGCATGCAAAGGGCCTTGTTATAGAAAAGCTTCAGTGTATACCGCTATAGTTAGAACATCGTAATGGCCGATTTGTAAGCGGAATTTGGTGGGCTTTGTAGATTTTTGCCGCCTGTTTCGTTGAAAGGGTATTTGGGTTTATACGCGAAGTTTCTGAAAATTCGAGTGAAATTTCGGTTTGTAGGAACCCAGCTTGATAACACCTTGTTAGATTAAAGTACTTTTACCATGGATGTAAATAATAGAGGAGAGAAAAGGAAAGCTTCTCGATTTATGGTACAAAAAGAACAAATAGCAATACACGTGATGAGTGGCCATATAATCTTATATTATGTAAATTACAAACTCTTAAATAAAATGGCGGGATGAAAATTTAAAACTATGATTAAGTAATTACGCCATAGGTAGGTACTATCAAAATAATGCTTCAACAATTTTCACTTGCATAAAAACGAGGAAAATTTGTGAGTTTCTTTCTGCGTTTATCCGATCAAAAGTGGGTCCGCGGATCCACACATGGATTTAAGAGGAGATAGAAATATCCGCGGATCCACACCACATGCGGAGCTGTGAGTCCAAGCCTGGAGTGGAGTACCTAAGTGGAAAAACCTATCTGCAATCTGCATTGCTTTCTTAATAATCATCATCATCATCAGCAACAGCCCGAAGACGTTCACTGCTGAACATAGGCCTCACCCCAGAGAGCGCCACTTTGAGCGGCTGCTCGCCTCGTGCATCCATCGGCTCCCCGCGGTTTTCACCAGGTCGAGAACTTTTCTTCCTTTCCTTCCCCATCGGTTGTCAGTTCTGCGAGCGATGTGGCCTGCCCATTGCATATTCAACTTGCTAATTTTAAGGGCTATATCGGTCACTTTAGTCTTTCTGTGGTCTTAACGATACGTACAGTATATTCCATACAGAGATCAAATCAGATAGAGTGAAAGATTTATGTAAGTTTTATTGGAGTAGTCCAGACAACCGGTATACAGCAAATATTAAAATACAAGACCGGGCGTTATGGAATGACTGTTGGACGTGCTTTGCTTATAAATACATTCGTAGACTATGCGAAAGGCTTAGAGCTGAACAATTTCGAAAAACAAGTCTATATTTACTTTTTCTATACTTAAGATGGGTTTTTTGACCATAGGTTGGAATTAAAAAAAATCCAGACCCATAGTCTGCTCGGTTCTTTCATTATTAGGTACTTACTTTTATTGGTATATTACCGCACAGTTGGTTGAAATGTTTGCTTTTATGCACGATGCTTACCTGAAAATAAATAAAACATGGTATTACTGAGTTTATTCACAACATAACATTAAATAATATAAAACACTCAGATACTAAACTATTACACTAAACAACTAAACTAATTTATAAAACTAAACTACTACCAAACTAACACTTTAAAATTAACAATACCTATATTACGAATCTAACTTATCAAACCACTATCAGTAGGCAAAGTGCCCAAAATGCTGGCAGCATTGCCACGTTGAATGGCAATGCTTAAAAGCAAAATAGATGATCGGGACCAACCACCGACCAAGGTCACATATGTATGTCTCACCTTGGTCGGGTTGGTGTAAAATCCGACCGTGTGGATGGTGGTTGGTGTCTTCATTAGGTCACCAACCACCATCCACACGGTCTGATTTTCCCGACCAAGGTGAGATAAATGTGACCTTGGTCGGTGGTTGGTCCCGATCGTGTATTTTGCTCATAAACCTTTGGCCGAAGTAGAGGCCAGCATTTTGGTCACGTGTTGCCTCGACCAGACGGTATGGTATTACTTATATATTTTGTATTGAAATCGTTACTTTCTAGTCCATTTTTAATATTGGACGGTCTATAATTTTTAAGTAAGCACGGTAAAATACAGTCGTAATATTTGGTAGTATAGGTAATTTAGCATTAGAATGGCTAGTAGCAAGCAATAAAAATCTGAATCTAAATCTGTATGTTTTTGTTACTTTAGAGCATAAAGAAACTAAAACGTGCCGATTATTTTAATTATCTCAATTTTTACTGTTTCTAATAGATGACATGGCAATGGGCAATGGGCAGGCCACATCGCTCGTAGAACTGACAACCGATGGAGAAGAAAGGTTCTCGAGTGGCGACCACGAACTGGAAGACGCAGCGTGGGCCAGCCCCCCACTAGGTGGACCGACGACCTGGTGAAAGCCGCGGGGAGCCGATGGATGCAGGAGGCGAGCAGCCGGTCTAAGTGGTGCTCCCTGGGGGAGGCCTATGTTCAGCAGTGGATGTCTTCAGGCTGTTAATGATGATGATGAATAGATGACAAGTCTTTTCTGCTAAGTTTATCTAGTTATATAACACCGCTTTGCTTTCAATTTGTAAAAATTAGACATCGTTTTTAGGCAATCTGATCATGAAGGATTTTTACTAGATTACAGATGGCTCAGCGCTACTGAAATGCGCAGTGTATCAGAGTGTCACGCCATTCTAGCTCTGTAGTCACGCCTACATTATTATTTGAACATCCGGGAGAACCTCGTCACGTAATTCGCGTAGATCATAATTATCATTATCATTTATTTCCTAATAACAGAGTTAGAGGTCAATATAATGAAAAAATACATATAATTCCGTTATTAAACTTTGGTAGAATAAACAAAATTGTTTACAAAATCTTAAAACAGCGCCCTCCCTGACCCCCAACTGAAATAACTTATTAATATTCATACAGAAGCGTTTATTACCTTCATCATTACTGTCTGTATTCATAGGTTGTTTGCTGAGGGCCTGAGGGGGATAAGATGACGGTTTATTATTACAAAGATTTGTGACAATTTGTATGAAGTCAGTTTTGTTAGCTTGTCGCACATAGGAACATTTCTTCTTCTAGTATAGGCTGTGGTTACTTGGTCAGCCCTGGTAAGTATCAGAATTATTAGGCGGCCCAAAGACATAGGTTATAATAACGACTATTGCCTATAACAGCCGGTATCGACGGCTTTTGGTGCCCTTCGAAGCACGGTAGCGCTCAGTTGTAAATATTATACTCTTTTGTAACGGTCACCCATCAAATTAATAACCGTAGCGGACGTGGCGCTAGTCAATGATTATGAAATAAATGTGTTTACTTTTTTCTTTCAACCTTTGCTATATAAGATTTTAAACTTCCATGGTCACTACCATTACTCACATAATATAAACACATAAATTACATGGTAAATATCCCGTTAATAAACAAAATGTCAGTAATCTTTGCTATGATTGCTACGTTACATCAAAAGTACCTACCTAGATTAATTATGGCTTGTGTAGGTATTAATGCACTCTGGCTTCACTCCCGTTTTCCGTGGAAAATAACCCGTTAGGTACCGAAATAATTCATTTACCTATTGTTCTTATTCACAATACATTACTAAGATCTTAATACTAATACAGAACTGTTCATTTAGTACGTCTGTCTTACCGTACCATTGTGACTGAGGGTCCCGAGTGCATTCTCTATTTGTCCTGGGCCTTTATTCCGTATCGATTCCTTACTTCGAAACCACGCGAGTTCCTTGCCTTACATCTGCAAAACTCTATTCTCTATGAAACGAACACAAAACCGCGCGAAATGAATTCGGAATTGGCGCGATTTGAACGGTCAAAAATCATATGTTTTACTGAAACGCGTTCCAAACAACACATCAAAAGATATGACCACTTATGTCAATATATTTTATTCAAAATAAAGATTTAATGCATTTCTTTTAAGCATTTTGTCATGTGTATGATTGTTTGTTTAACATATAACTTACTAATAGTTAGTACCTTACACAGACTAAAAAGTGTCTCGGTTGGAAATCTCATTGGCATTCTTTTTATTATTTTTAAGTTAAGTTTTTGAGCCTTTTCTAATTTGTCAATTAAATAAAGATAACTTTAATGTAAAGTGAAGCTATATCTAGCGCTGTGACACGATTTGAACAAGACACGATAACGACGTGTTTCGTATCGTGTGGAATCTGTGTTTCCATAGAGAATAACCGCCCTGATTCGAATTCTGTTTGTCTCCTCCGGGATACACCGCAATACCATTACCTGGGGTACTGTTGGATGTTTGCTCAATTTTGACCTGTCTTGGGATTCATGGTCGATTCGGTATTATAGACTGCTCTGTGGAATAATTGTCTTTGAAGTTAGGAATATTATGATTAAGAGAGATAAACATTGCATTGTTTTAGTCTTCAAAATATATTCGCCGAACTGATTTGACGAGGTGTGTTCACGTCGTATCTAAAATTGAGCTGAAGTGGTTTTCCTTTTATTTCTCTGCTACATAGGATAATCAAGCCAGTTTAAGCATCTGACATTTTAAAGCACCTATTTGATGAAATAACTACTTTTTAAGGAAATTTTACAAATATTTAGTTGTATTTTAACTTTATCATCATTGTCGTCATTCATCAACAGCCCGATGACGTCCACTGCTCACTGTGATAAAGCGTCACTTTGAGCGGCTGCTCGCTTCCTGCATCCATCGGCTCCCGCGGCTTAAATTTGTTAAATTACGATTAAAATCCAGAACTTAAGTAGCAACAATAGAAGTAGCACTGTGAATGTATGTATTATAACATACAGTTTACGAAGGAAGGGTACCGTACAAATGGCGCCACGTGCATGTCTTTACAAGGGGATATTGGACCGGCACGGGTCTGTAAAGGTTCCGGCACGGACGGCAGGGAAGCTTTGAAAGTAGGAGAGGAAGTCGGCCGGAAATGGACCGTCAAGGCCGTTCGGGATGCGTCGCTGGCGAGACTTGAGGCAAGTATAGACCTTACACAAAGGTGCGAGTGGCGCTGCAACTGTTAAGGGCGGCCGTGTCGCTTAACATGAAGTGCTTGCGTGAGCTTGTCACGTCATTTATTCTCATAAAAAAAAAATTAGATAGGTAGTTGTTTCATTCAAAAAAATCCTTGATTGTAAATTATTATGGCATGAAATATAAGCCCTAAAAACTAAAATTATTAACGTCCAAAGTACTCTGCAGCAAATAATCATGGCTTTAAAACTCATAGCATGTTTTCCAAAACAGTCGCAGTGTCTGTACAAAATGAAGTAACTTCACAGCATTTGCCAAACATAAACGTTGGCCAATAAAACTGTGCTGTTCGCAGTTCAAAAATGAAGCTGAATATACAAACAGGGACTCAATTTAGCAAAGTTTGTCACAATAAAGACAGTTTTACAGTAAGGACGTAGGACGTAATTAATAAACCGAAATAGATGTAAACCAAACACCTCTTATATGGCTTTTTTCACATCCTGGTGGTCTCAGGATGGAGAAATAGTTGGCTGTGCCATGTGGCTGTTATAATTGAAGTTTAAATACAATAGTGTAGATACTGACCTAAAATAAATATCTTATATTTTGATTTCTGCCACCGACAAAACATTACAAGAAGGCTGTAAATCATACAATGGTTTCTGGTGAAATCATATCAATTGAAATGATAAAGCTATAACAATAATTGATCATTGTTTCTTTTTTTCATCTTCCTCAGTCTATTCTCGTCCACAGCTGGACATAGGCCTCTCCACGCCACTGAGCTCTACCTTGACCGCAGGGCGCCCTACACTACGTTTGCTTACACGTGGTGGTGATAACTAATATACATTAGCGCTTATCAGTTTTTCAGAAATAATGCCACTTCAGTTTTTTAAACTAACCTAACAAAACCTATCACATGCTCATTTCAATAGATTTTTTAATTCAAATCCTACATAACTGCTCTAATTTTGGATTTTTCAACACCTAACAAAAGCCAGTATCCATACTGTTATTACAGCTGTCCACAATAAGCACAGCACTAAAGCGTCCGTTAAAAGTGCCTAGATTTTCCTTCAGTCTTTTTGTACAACAAGGTTCGTTAGACTGCAAAGTGGCTATGGATACAGATAATATATCTTTAGAGACCTTCGTTGCAGTGTCGCATAATTACCAGATTTAACGTTTTATGTGAAACAATGAGGTAATTTTGAGAAATAATGCTTTGTGCAATAATTTTTAGTGCAGTGAGGATGAAGAATTTTTCATAAAAGATACGAAAAAATTATACTTTATTAGCAAAAACTGGTTGGGAAGAAAGATGCAGTGAGTATAATAAGGTTAAAATGAATTAGTATTTAGGCTACGGTGACCACTTTCCATCATCATTTTCTCTTCCGCATACGACATTATCATTCTGATGCTGAGAATTGCAGTATCAACCAGATCTGCTTTTTATCATCACAATTGGAGACATGATACTGGCAGATTTACAGACAGCAATTAAAAGTCCCGCCCAGTTCAACGAAAAGCCTGCGGTGCAGTTTTTATCATTTAGTGACTCGAATAATAGAGACAACGTGAAGTTTGTTAAATAACTCAACACCATACTTCAGTCTTCCCACTAGAGAAAAATACGTACGTAGATACGAGCCGAGTGAGTAAATACCCTGAAGCGATACAGGCAAAAACGCAGCGGACATGTGTATTATAGTGTCGTCCCATCAGATAACAACCCTTGTCGGAAGATAGCCTCAGGCCCATCGCTTTCTTCGACCCTCTGTAGTATCTTTTTTATTTTGTTATCGTCACCTGCCTTTGTCTTGTTGTATTTGCAATTTTTCTTTTGAATGTGACAACACAGGTTTGAAGTACTTAAAATCACAAAAATTTGGTTGGTCTATTCTCGAATAGAACTTGTAAATATTATTTTGTTGAACCTCGAAGTAGGACTCCGACGCTTCAATATAAAATCATAATAATAAGTGTTTATTATTCATTTCACAGTTTTTGAATTATATCTTAAATGCATTACCTGTTATTAAAAATAAAGAATAAATAATTATGTACGAATACGAACCGTATTACAAACACAGGCCTACAAAGTACTATTATTATAATTATTCTCTAAGAGAGAACAAAAACAAACATTGCCATTTCAAACACTGCCGCCAAATTGCAAGGGAAAACTTTTAATAATGGCATGGTCACAGAAATAGAGAGGCATCTAGAAACTTGGTGGTCAATAGTTACTCTCAACTGGTAAAAAAGGGGCGGGCCAAAATGAACTCAATAAATGATGAAGTAAAACCTAACAAAATAAATGTTTTCATAACACTCAGATTTCAATTCATTGTGAGTTGGTTAATCATCGATACAATGCGATCCAATTATTCCCAAATAGAGTATCATTGTTTGTCGAACATAAATAGGAACCACGAAAAACTAGTTAAATGTGTTAACGAATTTCAGTAGAACAATGGTGTGTGTTAAACGAAGTGCAACGTACTTGCAGTTTATTTTGTTAACATTGGTGTTTGCGTGAATGTATTGGTTGTATTATTGAAAATGTTTATAATAAATAAAAATAAAAATAAATATGTGTGGACATTTCACACAGCGCCATCTAGCCCCAAACTAAGCAAAGCTTGTACTATGGGAACCAGATAACTGGATAATGATGATGATTTATAAAAAAAAAAAAACTATTATATCAAATGTAAAAACTTATCCTTTCCGTATAACTCTCGTATTGTATACAACTTAATACCCACAACACCCCACTTGCACGAGGAAGTCTCTCTGGCTCTGTACTGAATACTCATTATCTGATAGTAATCATCATCATCATCATCATCATCATCATCATCATCAACGTCCACTGTTGAACATCGGCCTGTGAGCTTCTCGCCTCCTGTATCCATCGGCTCGCCGTAGTTTCAACCAGATCATCGGTCCACCTGTCGGCCAACCTATGCTGCATCTGCCGGTTTCCGATTGCCACGTTTTATTGCCATGATTATCCAGCATATTAAATAACTGAACTGAATCCTAATTTACTAGCAACATGATATCGCATTGTTGCTCTAGGGCTATGTCATCATCATCAACAGCCTGCAGCTGCCCACTGTTGAACATAGATCTCCCATAGAGAGTGCCACTTTGACTCCCCCGCGGCTTTCATCAGATTGTCGGTCCACCTGTGAGGGCTGACCTACGATACGTTGCTAAGGGCTTCGTAATCCACCATAATTAGGTAGTGATGTAAGAAAAAAGCCAGTAAAAATAACCGTTAGCAGTTCGTTAACAAAATAACATTGAAACTTGAAACATCAGTACGTAACTTCCGAGAGCGCTGAGGGAGCAGAGGGCAGAT
Organism: Ennomos erosarius; assembly: GCA_963580505.1. Lineage (NCBI taxonomy): Eukaryota > Metazoa > Arthropoda > Insecta > Lepidoptera > Geometridae > Ennomos > Ennomos erosarius. Next base: position 13,641,153 of record OY756987.1, read on the forward strand.
AAAACGCATAAATTGGGCCCCAACAAGGTTTGACGCTCTAACTTAGGGCATTACAGTTTGAACGTGGAAGAAATGTCATTCTTTCGAGTTATAATCATTTCCTGTTTGGATAAGGTAGCGGGTTAGGTCATAAGCGGCAGCTTGATATGTATTTAGGTTACTTCAGTGGAAGTAGCGAGACTTTTGCATCAGTATACAAATGCAACTGTTTTGGGCAGCCGTGTTGCTTAACATCAGATGAACGACAACCTTGTCACCTCATGCATTCTCATAAAAAGGTAGGATTTATTAAGAACTTCCTCCCTAAAGAGAGTTAAGAGAGAAGTGAGAAGGTTTTTGAGTTTTAACGGAGTACCAAACTTTCATCAGTAGCTAAGAGCTTATTTATTTACTTCGGCGCCATCTGATCCCTGTACTTTGCTTTGTATTTTTATAATGTTACTAAAGTTGTGTTGTTTGATTTTCTGATACATTTAACAAAATAAATTCACGATATAGAAGTGCTGAAATGTTGATTTTTTTATGACTAATGCCTACCTGTTCTAAAGTCTAGTAAAATAAAACTTAGCTAAGCAACACGTTTCCATGGTTACGTTGTACGATTCGTGTCAACTTGGAAACCAATAATACTGAACGCTCATTGTTGCCCGTTATCATCAACTATTTCCAATAGATGGCGTTAAATAGTATGAACACAATCTCTGTCACCGTCACTCTTTCGTTTTATATTTTGAGTTAGTACATATCTATTTTCTGAATTGTTTAATCCTATTTAAGAAGTACTCACTGAAAACAATTTTGAATTAACTCGAGTGATTTTTAAAGTCTGGTTTTACGCTATCTAGTAACAAGTGCGGCACTATTCTTTTTTAAATTAAAGTGCCTAGCGTGTAAGCAACTCGCTTGTAACTTAGTCCTCAGCCTTACCCAACCACAAAGTGTCGCCTCAGTCGAAAGTAAGTGATATTGCCGCACTGAAAGAAAACAGATGTCGACCTTCTGTATTTACAATGAATATTTTTCTGCAGGGGATATTTTCGCTAAGTACCTTTCTATTTATTATGTAAGGCTGTACTGTCGGTATTATCTGTGGCAAGGCTGAACAATCTTACAAAGATTCTTGTTTAAATGGATCTTATTATGATAATAATGCGAAAAAAGCCTGTCTCTCATAATTTCACTTCGGGATGATCATTATAATCATCATCAGCCTGAAGATATCCACTGAACATAGGTCTTCTCCATAGAGCACCACTTTGATCAGCTACATACATTTTGCCTAATGAGGAGATCCTCAGGAGAACTAAAGTGACCGATGTAGCTCTTAGGATTAGCAAGTTAAAATGGTACTGGGCAGGCCACATCGCTCGTAGAACTGACAACCGATGGAAAAGAAAAGTTCTCGAGTGGCGACCACAAACTGGAAGACGCTGTGTAGGCCGGCCCCCCACTAGGTGGAACGACGACCTGGTGAAAGCTGCGAGGAGCCGATGGATGCAGGAGGCGAGCAGTTGCTCTAAGTGGCGCTCCCTGGGGGAAGCCTATTTTCAGCAGTGGACTTCTTCAGGCTGTTAATGATGATGATGATGATACCTTTTGCATCCAACGGCTCCCCACGGTTCTACCGAGATCGTTGGTTCACGCATAATGGACCGGCCAGACATAAAGGAGAACGGCGAAGCATCTCGGTTCTGCACTTCATCTGCGCCCGTACGCACACACACAAGCGTTCAACCGCAAAGCTTCGCCGTTTATCTTTAAGTCTGGCCGGTCCATAATAGTATGGGCCTATGCTGCGTTGTCCGGTTTGTGGTCACCGCCTTTCGGTCAAGAACCTTTCTTCCCCATCAGTAATTATCCTACCGAATAATAAAAAAGTTAAAATCGCCACAAATGCATTGCTTGCCATGTAATAACATTTAACTCTCCTTATAAATGCTTCACGTTATCGATTTGGGGAATAAAGTTTACTTATAACAAAATTATATTCACTTTATAAGCACCTCTACGTTTACTCTGCACTAGATTAACAAAGATAAACGTCTACTAACAACATAATTCTAAGCCACTAAATTAATCACTCCAAATTCTTGCTAATTACTACCAAACCCTTTAATCTAATTTGTCGTGAACCGAGCCTTTTGCATAACATTATCCCAGGGTTTGGTTTAACCAAGATGGAGGTGTTTCTTGCTAAAATAATATGAGTCCCTGCGCTACTTATTATAGAGTTAGTAATTAATAAACGATCTGGTGAATACCACGGGGAGCCGATGCAGGAGGCGAGCAGCCGCTCAAAGTGGCGCTCCGTGGGGTAGGTCTTTGTTCAGCAGTGGATGTCTTCTGGCTTTTAATGATTATGACGATAACTTAATTAACAGTTTTAGATGGTAAAATCTAATTATTGATTACAATGAACTGACAACTAATAGGGAAGAAAGGACGAGTAGCGACCACGAACTGAAAAACGTAGCGTAGGTCGGCCCCCATTAGGTGGACCAACGGTCTGGTGAAAGCCGCGGGGAGCTGATGGATGCAAGAGGTGAGGAGCCATTCAAAGTCAGGGAGGCCTATGCTCAGCAACGGGCGTCTTCAGGCTGTTAATGATGATGATGGTAATGAACACGTTAATGTCAGTATAAATTACAAAATTAAAACATTTTTATTTCGGTGCCCACAATGCCTGTCCCGCAGATTTATAGCGAGGGCGAGGTGAAAAGATCCGAGTGCTCTTTGTTGGCGAGAGTTATGGGATGCATTGTGCATTCGATTACACGTTAGCCTTGCTCCTATATAAAAAGAAAGGAACCGACCGAGTGCGAGTCGGACTCGCGCAGGAAGGGTTATCTATAAAAATAAGCAAAATATCACGTTTGTTGTATAGGGCCCCCTTAAATATTTATTTTATTCTGTTTTTTTTTAGTATTTGGTATTATAGCGGCAACAGAAATGCAAAAAAAAGAAAAGTTAAAAAACCAAAAAAAAAAATAAAAAAAAAAGATAGTTTTGGTATCGATAATAAGGTGCCCCCAAAAATTTCAAAATATCTTCAATGCACAGAATTGGACCAGTTACAGCTTTACTATAAGTATCACAGAATAAAAAAAACGCATGAAGCTTCATTTGTTTCAGTGCTTTGTGATAGGTATAGAAATTTTTATACCTATAGGTAATATTATAATATTTTAAGCCAGCTATAAAAATTCAAGAGTTGTGTATTGCTCCGTCGCGCGTCTGTCGAGTGTATTGTTGTCGCAATTTTTTCCAGCAAGTTGAGCGCAATTCACGCACTTTATTCTGTCTGCCAACGTTGTTGATCTATGTGCATGCGCCTTTATTTTTTAAGGTTCAGGTGCCCGTAATAAATATATTTATGGCAGGTTTTAAATTATGCACCAAAATATTTGCAAAACAGCAGTGATACAATTATCGAATTTATATATTTTAGACGTAAGGTTCATTATGTATTGATATCCATTGTTTATGTTAAAAAATACTTACTATTATATTATAGGTGTATGAACGTACCTCAACGTTCACCTTTTAATAACTTCTATTATTATAAAGTATTTATGAATGTTTCTACTGATTTTCTCGAGCCTTAAACAGAGGTTGAAATAGAAAATTCAAAAGAAAAGTAAACTTGAAGCGAAAATTACAAATTCTAATTTTAAACAGCTCACCTTGCGTATAATTCCGTTCATTTAGATTGAACGAACATCTCGTCCCGCGGAACGAGTCCCGGAGGAGCCATTCGTTACTTTGAACTACATGCATTACTGTGCCCATTTTGATTATTCTTATTTCTGTCGACCTTGTTACTAGACAGGAAGAGGTTATGGTTTTAAGTATTCGTATTTGTATTTCCAAGTAAAATAATAGTTTCAGCTGGAAGATGTTCACTGCTGCCAATTCCCTGGATATTTATTCTCTTAGGCATCAACGGGAATAAATATATATTTACTAAACTATACTGTAATTTGTCACATGATAAACCTAGGCCTATAGGTGGGGTGAGGGAAGCAAAAGTAGTACACAATATGTCGATAAAGTGAATGCTACCTAATATAAAAAAGACGGGTCACAAATTACACAAAAAACACAAATTTATAAGACCGACGGACCGAAGACCGATGCCGCAGATGCAAATAATTAAAATAAGTGCACAAACCTTTATAATAATATGCAGTAGAAACAAAGGCTTTTTTATTTTATGTATTTTAATTATATAGTATTTTAATAAGAGGCATCAAGTAAACTTCTTTTCTTACCTCTCGCCTACACAAGAAAGACTTTAGCATGATGAAAATCGCAAAACATTAACTGAAAATTAACTTTAAAACTATCACAAACCAAACGGAAATGACCACACAACGGCGCGAGAAAGATTTAACCGCTAGTGTTGGACCGTAGCAATCCTGGATAAAACACCCGCCTCTAAACAAACACGGGATACAAACGTTCCAAAACCCGGGAATAATCCGTCAAACAATACGCCAATCGGCAACACAAACGAAAAATACAAAAGATTAACTTTTCACCGCGAAATCCCGCGCTAGCGGCGGCGCGCAGTGGGCACATCCACGAAAATATCCGGACAGAAATATGATAAAAGATTTTCCGCTCCATTTCTTGATACATAAAGTCGAGCTTAGAAGTCGATAACCTGCAAAATTGACTACGGCTTACGGTGTCAAAATGTGAAATGTGTTTACAATTATTTCCTCTGTAAACACCGTATCGAATCCACTCTTATCCTAAACACATAGAGTCCTAAATTCAATGATGGTTGGGTTGGAGTTAAACCATTTAGGAAAGGTCGTGATCCTCGAGTATAACGTCATAATTCAGAAATGTGATTCCGTTCACGACAGAATAAAACCACTAGTTAAGTTGGATACAAGTTTGATACGACTCCATATTTTAACATTTTTTCTTATTTCTCACATCATTTTTTTTGTGGCAACTGTCACAAAATTCAGCTTCACGTCAAGATAAGATGGATCGATTTTCGAGCGTTGGTGCCTTTTCCATTGTCCCAACACAACAATGATTTCCAACTTCAAAATTCGCATTCCAAATTCAAAAGTCCGAAAGTTGTTTTACATATGTATCCTAAAGTTGCCGCACTGGGGATCAGCAACAATACAAGATAGTTGCGAACTTCACGGTTCAAGGTGGACATTAACATAAATCATAGGCGGAGGGTTCCGTACATATGGCCGCCTGAATATTTGAAAGCCTTTTTGTGAATAATGTCTTTTTTCGTTAGTTTCCTGCTTGAAACATGGCGTTTAATATTTCATCTCTTTGTAATCTTTCAGCATTTTTTCTAATATGGCTGTATTTATGTTGGTGCATAATACTACCACTGGCTTTCCCTATAAATAGGTGATTTTATATTTATAGGCCGGGCCCCACTTAGTTGAACCAACGACCTGATGAAAACCACGGAGAGCCGATGGATGCAAGAGGCAAGCAGCTGTTTAAAGTGGCGCACTACGGGGAAACTTCGACCTATCTTTTCGTCCAAAATACCGCTGAGCCTGAAAACAAAGGTTTTCAATCAGTGTGTGTTGCCAGTGATGACATATGGAACTGAAACGTGGTCTCTTACTGTTGGCTTCATTAGTAAGCTCAAAGTCGCGCAACGAGCTATGCTCGGTGTTTCCCTGCGAAATAAGATCCGGAACGAGGAAATCAGAAGGACTAAAGTGACCGATATAGCCTTTAAAGTGAAATGGCAATGGGCAGGCCACATCGCTCGCAGAACTGACAACCGATGGGCAAGAAAGGTTCTCGAGTGGCGACCACGAACCGGAAGGTGCAGCGTAGGCGGAACCCCACTAGGTGAACCGACGACCAGGTGAAAACAACGGGGAGCCGATGGATGCAGGAGGCGAGCAGGAGCTCAAAGTGGCGCTCTCTGGGGAAGGCCTATATTCAGCTGTGAACGTCTTCAGGCTGATGATGATGCTAGCCAGCGTCCTTTTTTCCAGCTAACTATAATCTGGGAGTCTTCTAGTCGAGAATGAATAAGTATCTTCCAAGCCAGCGTGCATCATCGTAAACTGCGTCATCACTTTCCATCAGGTGAGACAGCGGTCAAATGCGTTGCATAAAAAGAATTAAAAAAAATAGTTTATGGTAGAGATTTGTGAACATAGTAGTTGTGTGACAAGGATAAGTAGTCTTTTAATTTCTATACAATCAGAATCGCAGATCCAAACAACTAGGAACCTTAACAAGAAAAAAAATCGTGTCAAATGAAATTATAGTAAGTATTTTGAAAAGTTTTAGTCTTACTTAGGTCTCTTTATATTGTATTCTATGTATGTATTTACAAACAAAAAGTATATAAGTATTGTATCAGTTATCCTGTTCCCATTGTACAAGCTATGCTTATTTTGGGGCTAGATGGCGCTGCGTGAAATGTCCTTAGATATATATTTATTTATTTACAACAAAAAGTAAGCATAACCTACCCTCAGATGTAAACGAGCAACCATACAAGTATGGCTAAATAGAACTCCACAATGGCCGTTGATAAAACAACGACTGTTTAGAAAATGAATAAATAAATAACGCCCAACGATCACATACATAGATCCTGGACCCTAACTGGGATTCCCTGTATCTAGGGACCCAGGAACTACGAGGACCATGGTCCCACAACACCCAGACACAGAACAAGTATTTGCGCTTTTTAAAATACAAATACCCCTTCTAGAACGCCATAAAACCAACCAATCAACATCAACCAAGATTACCAAAGGGTGAGCTGATCGCGCGCTGACTCGACAAAATTCCTGACAAATGACCTGTCAAACTTATTCCTCGTGAAATTCACTCAAACGGCTTTATTATAGACTGAACTGGCTTAATATGTTTTATAGACATACTTTCATATTTGATTGATCTCTTTAGTTGAAAATTTTGTATTTTTTTTTAATTTTTCTTTGTTTCTATTTTTAACTGTTTTTTGTTTGTTGGCGACACCAACTAGCGTACAATTGGATGGGAGGGGTAAGTCAAGCAGTGGAGCAAATACCTAGTGATTTTTAGTTTTGATTTAAAATTTTTGGTGCAAATGAAATGTTACCAATGTATAATAATAATAATTAGTTATTGAACAATGAAGAATAAGCAAAAGTTTAAAAGGTGTCCCTGGCTTTATTTAAAATATACAATAATACAACTCAATAACAAGGTCTTATATTAAGTGGTAGGCCTTTTCTGCAGGGATCGCTTTGCCAGATATTATGCCGCAAAACAAGTGTGCTGTTCATGCATTACTTTTTTTTTATGTAAGTATTCAAATTACTTGACGAGCTACTCGTTTGCCTGGTATTAAGCATCACGGCGACCCATAGCAGTTGCAGTGTCGCTCCGAACTTTAAATCAAAGTTTCGCGTGACTCTGCACTGTGAACATCATCTTGAGATATCTGCACAGTCTGGTAATAATCTTATTATTCTATCTTATTATTATATCTTATTAACTCAGTTAAGATAAGTCCCATTTTCCCTATAAATTCACTAGCTATTGTGCCCTTCAAACCGAAACACAGGTAGTGCTTGCACACTACTGCTTGGCAGCAGAATAACTGGCAAAGCGGTGGTACCTACCTAGATTAACTTGGAAGAAAAGTCCTACCACTAGTAACTATAACCATAATAGAGTCTTAAAATAAGCATGTGTGAAAGACAGTATAGACCTATAGGCACAGAATTATCTCTATTTACATAGGTCTAAGTGTATGCCGGTAGGTTATTGCAATAAATTCCAAATAACCGCGGCGATAAATTCCACAAACAATTTGAGCGGACTTGTACCCCATAACGCCAGCTGTAAACCATCGTCAGACGGCATAAAGACGGTATCATCGCAAAAGTATGCTAATCTGACCTTCAGGGTCGAGGGTTGTCTTACCCCTACATACCTTGGTACACTATAGTTTTGGTAACATGGCAACCGTTAGATATAGGTACCTATTTGCTTAGAAATCGCTCGTCTAGCTTTTAGATTTAGAATAAAACATAATCCGTCTTACCGCAAAAATAATTTTAAACATCGCTTAGATACATGTTTAGTTAGACAGCGTCTAAAAGTTAAATGCTCCTTAAGGACGTTTACTACGCGCATGAATAGGTATTTAGCCGCACTATTACACGCGCACGGCATTACGCACACAGCGACGGGATAACGGCGGGCGAGGTGGTACTAAACCAAAATAATTTGGTCCTTTTATTTTTTTAATTTTATTTTTACCCGATATGTGTATTTCCTTTATATGTATTGTTTTTTTGGAATATGTTATCGTAGGATTGTAGGTATATTGTATGTATCTAATTATAGGTGGGTAAAAATGAAAACCGTTGTCGATGCGGGGCACCGATGGATGCAGCAGCCGCTCAAAGTGGAGCTCTCTGGGGGAGGTCTATGTTCAGCAGTGGACGTCTTCAGGCTGTTGATGATGATGAAGAATTAAAAAGATCATCATCATCATTATCAACAGCCCGTAAACGTCCACTGCTGAACATAGGCCTCCCCCAGAGAGCGCCACATTGAGCCGCTGCTCGTCTCCCGCATCCATCGGCTTCCCGCGGTTTTCACCAGGTTGTCGGCCTACCTAGTAGGGGGTCTGCCTACGCTGCGCGCTCCGGTTCGTAGACGCCACTCGAGAACCTTTCTTCCCCATCGGTTGTCAGTTCTGCGAGTGATGTGGCCTGCCCATTGCCATTTGCTAATCCTAAGAGCTATATCGGTCACTTTAGTCTTTCTGCGGATTTCCTCGTTCCGGATCATACCTCACAGGGAAACACCGAGCATAGCTCTCTCCATAGCTCGTTGTGCGACTTTGAGCTTATTAATGAGGCCAACAGTGAGACCATATTCAGTTCCATATGTTGTCATCACTGGCAACACACACTGATTGAAATTCTTATTAAAAAATATATTTTTATTTCCAAATTTTTAGAATAATTTTCACGACAATGTTATGTTATGAATGTCCTCATGAAAGACTTTGAGGACTTCATCTAGAAATCATAGAGAGGTAGAGCTAGGTGAACCGAGCTTGGGCTCTTTTTGTTAGTGATGAAGAGATCTTTCTACCGAAGTAATTGGACTGACCTCATGGTAGACTTTGAATATTTCATTTTTTTTATCAATGGTAGGCTATAGGGAAAATAGATGTACCGAGTTTTGATTGGGTAAGGGGTTATTCATGAAAATGGTAAAAATGGTAAAAACTTTGTAATAGGACCTATGTTTTTTTCAACATTTCTTGAAGAATCCTGGTTAGTGCTATAACTTGCCTGAAGGTTGTATACCAATCAGACCTATGGTCTACGAGTTCCTTCGAAAATGAGGGTTTTTGTATGGGGACCAGGTATTTTTTTTTTTACATTATAATTTTGAATGTTTATTACTACAATGTTCCGAAAACATTACATTGATCCGTATTATAGTTTCTGATATCTATGAGGGTACTTTTTTTTTGGAGTCACTATTATGATGAGTCACTTTGTATTGGTAATTATGTGACCTATTTCTATACGTTTGTAGTACATTGTCAGGTTGTCAGGCAGTTCCTTCTTAGATATATACATCTTCATTTTGTTTTTGTTAATAAGTCATATTTTTTGTATTAGTGATGTATAAGATTTTTATGTCCCTAAGATCGTCTCAGTTAGTTCTACAAGTTACCTAAACATAGTATACTAAGCGGACTTATAGTTTACGAGTTCCCACAGAAGTCAAGTTTTTGTAAAGGTACCTGATGATGAATACGGTGATGACCATGAACATGATAATGACGACAATAATTGAAAAGATGATGATGATGACCACAATGATGACGACAATAGTAGTCGATGATGATGATGACTTATTAATAAAAAGAGAAATACTTTTCAGAAAACCAAACCGCCTAAATTCTTCATGACAAATAGGTAAGTAGGTAGGTATCTAAGATTATGTAGGTACCTACCTGCAGGTCAGACCAATCCCAGTAAAAAAGATCAAGAAACAAGAAGATCTGATTACCACTAATGAATCGAGCCCAAAGATGGCATGTCTAGCTCTACACGTCTAGGAGTTCCAGGTGAAGTCTTCGAAGTCTATCAGGTCAGCCAGTCCAATTTCCGCGCCCCGGTATCAACCGGAAATATCGTATCACAACTAATGAAACGAGCTCAAAGTCACCATCACCACCACCCATCATCAGCATTCGAAATCTAACATCAAATTGGTCATTACGATTTACGTCTATTCCGAGAAAGAATAAATACTAATTATTCAAATCGGTAGAAATAGGTACTTCGTTGTCGACGATCTTATTTGGAAATTATTTCAATGCCTAATATTCGTGTTTGTACAGCGATGTTTTTCACCAGGAGCTGCTGATGTCAAAGGGCACAGTGTCTGCTCTCGATGGCGCTCAAGCGCAGACTGAGAATTCGTTTCAAGTGTTCGTTGATTTATATCAAAAACGAGACACAATGAGCAAAGCAAAACCAACCTTATCTTCATACAGTTAAGATATTGAAGTTTGGCAAAATATAAGGAAATCGTATGGAATAGTGAAATAAACTGTTATTTTTTTCTTGAGTGTCTATCACATTTTTTTAAATAATTGCCATTTTATTATTATAGTCGAGTATATCTGCTAATTTAGGGTATTTTTTTTAATCAATAAAATATTACAGTTGTTTAGATAAATGACAGAGAACTAGACCCTTTTTCGTCATTTTCATAGGAGGACGATGAGGAAAATGAATTTTATGAATTATTGGTTAAAGCCAATGAAAAACTTTCATCATATAATTAACGGCATTGGATTACCCTATCTATAGATAATAATAACATTTCACTCATTATCACAGATAAATGGAAACATGGCTTTAAAATGTGACATATTTGCCCATTCTCGTAATCGCACCCTTAAACGGATGTTTTATTTAAACATCCGTTTAACTAAAATGAGCTAACGTTTGACAAAATCTCACCTGGGGTAAGTGACGAAATTGTCTAAGGTGGAGCTCGTTTGCCCATAAGATGCCCATTCACTCTTGACTTGAAAATATCCATGCAGGTTATTATTATAGGTGATATACCCAAACTAGTATTTTGCTCCGTGCGCGGGCCGCGTGCGGCCCGCGAGGACGTTTTCGTGGCTGTTGTATTTATAAAAATGTTATACTTTAGTTTACACTTGTAATTTTGCAAGTATTAGTACAAAACAGCAGTATTTTTCAAAGAAAATGATAATTGATCTGACTTTTGCATGGCGGCCATCTTGAAAAATGCTGTCAGTCAAAAAAAGGTCAAAATATGAAATCAGCATCCATTAAAACCCCCAAATATAAAATATCAACCGGATCTGAGTTACTATAAAATCGGACGCCATTTTGAATCTGCCATCTTGGAATTATTTTAAGTCTATGAGAAAGCCTCCGTTGTTCCTTTGTTATTAGTCCAAACACGCCGTGTCGCCTTCTATAAGTTCCGATTGTGTGCGTGTCTTAATTTTGCATGGCGGCCATTTTGTTTTGTTTATCAGTAATATGTCAATTTCAATCAAGGATCCCGAAAATATTTAGATCTTAGGTAAGATAGGTTACTTAGATAAGCTAAAATCAATTAAAAAGGTCGCATTAGTAAAACATTGTAAATGTAGCGATGGGTAGTTTAAAGCTCCTCCTCGCTTCGCTCGTCGTTGCATGGGTAGTTTGAAGCTCCTCCTCGCTTCGCTCGTCGTCGCGATAGGTAGTTTGAAGCTCCTCCTCGCTTCGCTCGTCGTCGCGATAGGTAGTTTGAAGCTCCTCCTCGCTTCGCTCGTCGTCGCCGTAGGTAGTTTGAAGCTCCTCCTCGCTTCGCTCGTCGTCGCGATGGGTAGTTTGAAGCTCCTCCTCGCTGCGCTCGTCGTCGCGGTAGGTAATTTGAAGCTCCTCCTCGCTTCGCTCGTCGTCGCGATGGGTAGTTTGAAGCTCCTCCTCGCTTCGCTCGTCGTCGCGGTAGGTGGTTTGAAGCTCCTCCTCGCTTCGCTCGTCGTCGCGATAGGTAGTTTGAAGCTCCTCCTCGCTTCGCTCGTCGTCGCGATATGTAGTTTGAAGCTCCTCCTCGCTTCGCTCGTCGTCGCGGTAGGTAGTTTGAAGCTCCTCCTCGCTTCGCTCGTCGTCGCGATAGGTAGTTTGAAGCTCCTCCTCGCTTCGCTCGTCGTCGCGTTGGTGGTTTTGACAGTATGTATGGCAGCCATTTTAAAAAACGGAGAATGTCTAAAAAAAGCTTAAGCATGTTATTCAGTATCTTTGGGGACACTCAGATATCAATTTTCATACGGATTGGAGATCCATAAAAAAGTTCGGTAAAATGAATGAAATTTTTCAAAATGGCGGAATCAAAATTTTTTCCCTATATTCTTGCTAAGTATCTAGGGGGAGTCTTAGATATCGATTTTCATCCGGATCGGATAACTTTTTCTATAAGTCGATACGTCTCCATCCGCCATCTTGAAAAAATCAATTTCATTTGTGTTCTGTTTTGTTCCTTTATACATCTTACTCGATCCCCAGAAACAACTTTTCTATTACATTCATATTGGAGGCGTAAAAAAGGAAAGTTCATATTTCGTTAAAATCACCTTTGTATGGCAACCCTATTGAAAAATGGCGCATGTCAAAATTTGATTTTAGAATGTTGATCAGCATCCTTGGGGACCGTCAGATATCGATTTTGATCCGGATCGGAGAATTTTTTTTTTCCGCCATGACCAAAATTTCCGCCATTTTAAAAAAAAAATTTGGTGTTCTTTTCCCTTTTGGCCTCCAAACAATATTAGTTCGAGCTCTTTATACTAAAGTATCATGGTTTCGGCGTCATTTCCGGTTTAAATTTGTATGGGTGATTTTTTTTTCCGCCATTTTGATTTTTTTTTGTTTTCTCTAAAATTGTCCCAGGGTTTGCTATGACATTCCTGAGAACGCATATGACCCATCTCACATCGTTTAGCCAGGCCGTCGATGGTCACGATGATGGAAGGTCGGAAGACCAGGTCATGAAATGTTTTGAATTAAGATTGTCCACTTTCATACAAATTTAAAAAAAAAAGTTCAAAATTTCCCATAGGTATCGAGAAACAATGAGCCAAAAATGAAAAAAAAAAATTGTATGGCAGCCATCTTTAAAAATGGCGGGATCCAAAATATTTTTTCAAATATCGAATCAGGGACCCCAAAAACCCCCCGATGCAAAAAATCAGCCCGATCGGACCAACTTTCAAAATGGCCGCCATCTTGGATCCGCCATCTTGGATTTTCATGACGACCATCCGAAAGCGCCCATCCTCCTCTATGACATTTGGTCGAACACACCCCACCTACCTCTTACCGTTTCCGATTTATAAGCGTTTCAATTTTGTATGGAATTTTTATTTTTTTGTATGGCAACCCCCATTTTTTTTTATTTCTCTCCAAGCGTCCCAAGGTTTACTACAACTTTAGTTAAAACAGGTCACCCATCCGACTTGTAGTTTCCGAGAGCCGTTGACCGGTTCCATCAAGGAGACGACTTTTTGCTGATGTCAGCTTTTTCTGGTGGTCACGTGACCCATCTCTATGCAACCTCATACTCGGTTTTTCTCCACCACTTCCAGGAGCTGAGATCAAAAATGTCAGTCAGTGAGTGAGTGAGTGAGTGGGTGAGGAGCTTTATATATTATGACTAGTATTTTGCTCTGTGCGCGGGCCGCGAGCGGCCCGCGTGGGTGTTTTCGTAGCTGTTCTATTTTTAAAAACGTTATACTTGGTGCTAAACTTTAAATTTTGCAAGAATTAGTACAAAACAGCGGTATTTTTCAAAAAAAATGATAATTTATCTGACTTTTGCATGGCGGCCATCTTGAAAAATGCTGTCAGTCAAGTAAAAGGTCAAAATTTGAAATCAGCATCCTTTAAAACCCCCAAATATAAAATATCAGCCGAATCCGAGTTACTATAAAATCGGGCGCCATTTTGAATCCGCCATCTTTGAATTATTTTAAGACTGTAAAAAAGCCTCCGTTGTTCTCTTTAACATGAGTCCAAACACTCTATGCTTGCTTCTATTAGTTCCGACAGTGTGCGCCTTTTAATTTTGCATGGCGGCCATTTTGTTTTGTTTTTTCACACAGTGTCTATTTTATTCAAGATACCCGAAAATATTCAGTTGGGCAAAAATAGGTTAGTGTTGAAGTTAGGTTAGATTATGTACCTACCTAACTTGATACCTACTGGCTAAGTAGCGTTAGTCGATGAGTCAAAATTAAAAAAAATACATTTGTATAGTTATGTCATATCAAAATAATTTGTCAGATAACAAATGGCTTTGACAGCACAATATGCCGTTATCAGCTGTCATTTGCTCCGCTCGACATTGGCATTGACACTTGCAGAAAATGCTAAACAGCGTCCAAGACAAAAAGACAACTCCACCTTTTTCTAAAACGAAGTGATACTCTTTGCCACAGCTCTTCTTTGCCTATAAGAGTTGAAAATAGTAAATTTATACTCTTTAGTTGCAGTTGGCCCCATAGATTAGAGAAAAAAAAATCGTTAGCCAAAGAAAAAAGTACTACAAACTAAGATAGAGGCATAGATTAGAGAAAAAAAATCTACTATACACTCAGATGAACTACCACTATACAGATGGAGCAAAGTTTGACTTTTACGAACAAGAGTGTGTAAGGCATTACAACATTCATAGCGTTATGAATACCTTGCCAAGTAAAGAAATTGGGTTAAGTTGCTCTGTGGATAGAGGATAAAAGTCTTTGATAAAAGTCATGCTACGTATAAGTAATCTGTGATAAAAGTAAAGGGGGTCTAGCAAAGTTCCCAAACACTAACGCTATCGCCAAATGCTTACTCCAAAAATGTATTGAAATGACATTTCGGAAATCGCTAATTTTTCCGCAGCTAATGTCATTTCAATACAATTTTGGAGTTAGCGTTTGGCGATAGCGTTAGCGTTTGCGATCTTTGCTAGACCCCCAAGACGGGCGCAGACTATTATACGCTAACGCTTGACGGCAGACAGACGGGTAAATGAATATTACAGAGTTTTTGGCCGGAACGCGGAAAAGTTCACGTCGTTGCATTGTATTATTTCTCAAATCTTCTGCTTTTTCCAGTGTTAATGTTTTACGTTTTACGCATTAAGTGCTGAATTACGAGCATGAGTGTAGGCAAGTGATATAATGTGGTGAAATGTGATTTTCCGTGTTGCTTCCAAAATTCCATAGAAGCTTCTAGTAAAATTGTCACCACTTTACTGAAGCATGACTTAGACTGGACTATGACTATGACTTGGACTTTTTGTTTTGACACTGGCTAAATACACTGTGTGGAGCCAAAATATAATAAAGCAAAAAAAAAAGTACAATTACAACAACCAAAACGAAGTGATTATATCCTCTTTGACAAAATGAGTTCAAAATCACAGAGAACTTTGCTATATACTTTACCAATGTTTTTTTAATTATAATATTGCAACTGCAAATGCATACTGCAATTTTTTTAGATGTGCATAATTTTTTTACGGGCAATATGCCTTTATTACTCAAGCTAACTACTACAGTAATAAATAATAGAAGACATTTAAGTTACGCCTGCTAGAAAAAATATAAGTTGTAAATCTTTTTGTGTTGTTCTCAGTTCTCATTGGTTTCAGAATTCAGAACTCAAGATGATGGCTTATCGTAAAGTAATGATAGTATATACAAAGACTTTGTATCTATGTACCTATGTAATAGAGGGAATTCTGTGAGTGTATAGTGATCATAAAGCCTACATTAGCTGTGTACTGTGTAGTCCAATAATGTGAGAATTTGGTGAGATTAGGCCCCATCCATTTCTTTCCATGGTGCTAAGATCTGGCTAGGGGAATATAAAAAAAAAATGGGCTGCATAATTCTCTTCCGTTGCAGGGTGGGTTTCAAAATTTTAAGGACTATAATATCTTTATAGATATATACCTTAAGTTTAGTATGATTTACACTTTAAAATCATTCCCATGAAAATAAAATTCATTACCATAAGAAACTTCCATTTTTAGTTGTATTAATACCTATTCATTTATTTGCAGATTGACAACCAGAATAAACACTAATTTTAAGGCATTGGAATCCAGAGAACTCTTGAGAGATTATAAAACAGACCAAGAACGATACTTGACAGAATTTTCAATGTATACTACTGTGTAATAATGTATTGTAGTTGCAGTGAAGTGGAGAAATTAACATGATCTACATATGCAACCCTTCTAGGTAAAATTAAAATAGGTATACAAGAGTATGAACAGATATTATACCCCCTTAGAGTGTACATACACACATAAGCACTTGCTTGTGTATTCTCTAATTGTATGTAGTTTTTAAGGGTAGTGAACTGGTATCTTCTAGGCAAGCATGCTCTAACGTTGACCACATCATCACTTACCATCAGGTGAGACTGGTCAAATGTTAGCCTATTAATGATAAAAAAAACCCCTATTTACTTAAGTAGACGCAGCGTTCACAATTCACTCACATAGGTACCTATGTAGCTGCTATTATGTTTGAATACCTATATTAAAAGTATTGGTTTGATGTGACAACAAAATATATAATAAGTAGAAAGATGTAAAATAGTCCATTTAGGTGTCCTGATTCATAGCTAGATCCCTTCATTCTTGTCATCTGTGTCAAGTATATTAAGACCTCTTTTTAAAGATTGATGAGCCATGACTGTAAAAGTCTGATTGGAGTTTGTAGTGGAGAATTCAGCACCAGGACAAACATTATGATGATATAAAATTTACTGACTCAGAAGAACCATGCATTAAAAAGTTGGATATATGTGAAGATTTGATAAAAGTTATATACAATAATAAAAGTTGGACTCATACAAACAAACTATTATTACACAGTTATCCAATTCCTAAGAGGTTTACTTCAAATACCTATTCAATATTTAGTACTTACCTATAAATAAAAAATTACTCTTTCAGAAATCAGCCATGACCTAATAAAACTTATTCTCATTGAATAGGTCACTTATACATATCAAGTCAACAGATGCTTTTCAACATAGCTAATTATATCCTATATACCTACCAATATTGAAACTATGTGAAGTGTACTTATGTGACTATTAGCAGCCCTCCTTTGTTTGCTGTTGCACCGATGTGAACACAAAAGAGTTTAGCTGCAACAGGATTAACAATTAATAAAACTATTTCTACCACAGAAGAATTCCCTTATTCACAGATGTTCTAAATACAACCTTAGCAAAAATGGTATTCTATTTATTAAATGTCAATATAACTCTTATATTTATTCCTCAAACTACTACAATAATAGAAACTATACTATGTACTAAAAGCTACTGGATACACTATTTCTGAAACAAAGTTAGCTCTTATACATTTGGTAGGGGTAAGAGGTAAGACAAGAATACCTTAAACCTATCTATCTACTGAATCGCATACAATAACAACCATTACCTCGAGAATGAGTAGACAAGAATACTTTTTCATTAAGTTTACCTACATAGGGTGGGTTTCCACCTACAAGAAGAATCTAAACACAATATATCACACTGTAGCTTGCAAGTGTTAATCAATGTAAACTACCTACAGTCGAGACACTACTTGCAAAAGATTCTTGCTGATGTAAACCCCGGCCATAGAATTGAGTTAATAGGTAGATTAATTACAATAATTGACATTACTGTGTGTAACATTTTTATATATCCTTTTTTTAAAGAATTGCTTGTAAAGTAGGCACCTAAGATGACAAATAATAAATTGTTAAATTTAGCAATTAGAACAACAAAGAATTTCTTTAAAAAGTGTTACTGTGGTATGGGGAGCAGATAACTGATAGAATAAATAGCTGCAGAACTGATGAATTGGGTAGGTATCATTGATGGTGGGAATAGTTATAGGTACCTACCTATCTATATAAGATAAAAAAATCCTATATTTTTTTCAGTCAGGTTCAGATAATGGTATGAAAAATCCACCAAAATGAATAAAGTTCTAGGTAGCTAGATATATAAATCCTGCCCTAATGATTTTAAATTTGAATAATATAACAGTTGATGATCCACCACCATTACCTTATACTGGGACACAAAAAAAACTCATAGATATATTTCTTTATTTAGATAAGATAGAGTTTACATAAAAAGAGCAACTTATCTTTACATGACGTAGGTAGCACCTCATAGTTAATATTATAGTTTCAGTTCTTCAGGATATTACATTTAGATTCTTCTTATCTTACATTTTTAATAGTTCTTACAGGATTTTTACCACTATTGGAATCATTTCCTAAGTTCCAGCAGCACAGTTACATGCTTTATGATCACAGGTAGACTGAAAGGGCAGATAGGGTGGTAAAAATCTAGGTTTTGGGTAGTTTTTTTGACTCTTTCCCTTCCTTTGTAACCTGAAAATGATAAAGATAATAATGTTACACAATGTTTTTGGTATAGGTACCTACTGTACATTTTTAATTTATTAAACTGAAGGATTACTGTAGTTACTATGCTTTTTATGCTTTCCTGGATTAAATTCCTCTTGTGTAGGAAATGATTCTACAAGCCATATTGGTAACTTTAGTTCTGCACACAGGAAACGGCGAGCTAAGCTCTCTCCCTTACTAATGAGGTTTGTGTTTGTTAAGCTTTTATTCACAATGCTTCTCCGACAGGCAGAGAATTAAATACTAAAAAAATGTATGATAATTCATCAGTCATAAAACACATTGCAAAGCATAACTGTAATGTAAGTCTGCCTTTTATCTACTTGTATGGTGACTTTAGTTCTCAGTTGAAATCTTTTATGCGGGTAAAACTTTGAATGACTTGCATGAAAATGATGAAAATAATTACCTGTGGTGTGCAGTAGCATCAAATCTGCCACTTGGAACTGTAGATAGCAGGTACCATAGCGATGAACAGTGTTATATAGTGAATAACTTTTTTTAGTTGCAAGTTTTGTTGATTAATCTGTAAATGAGAAAAAAATGAAAATGAGAATATAATCTATCATCATCATCATCACAACAGCCAGAAGGTAGATTTTCTTGTGTATAATAGGTACTAATCAATGTATAATACAGATTACTGTCAAGCATAGAATTTTTGGTGTTCTGGGTGAAAGATGGAGTATTAAATTGTTCTTGATATTGTAATTATTTCATGCTCATTATGAATGCTTTTCTGATTAGAATAAGTCATCATCATCATCATTAACAGCCTGAAGACGTCCACTGCTGAACATAGGCCTCCCCCCGGGAGCGCCACTCAGAGCGGCTGCTCGCCTCCTGCATCCATCGGCTCCCCGCGGCTTTCACCAGGTCGTCGGTCCACCTAGTGGGGGGCCGGCCTACGCTGCGTCTTCCAGTTCGTGGTCGTCACTCGAGAATTAGAATAAGTACCTAGTAATAATTATATGCTTTTCTGCAACATATTTTGAGTTTGTATTTACTTGAATAACTTGTGTAGTATACTTACTTGTTACGCGTGTCACGTGCATATGATACCCACGGAAAGAAATAACCGGGACCAACCAGGACTCCGCAGCCTGTATTTCTGTAAAATTGTTTGTGGCGCAGGCGCATCCATCAAACAAAAATCACAAAACAGCGACCTGTAGAAATAATTTTTTTTTCTGCCCTTTGCCTTTTTTACAGATTTATGATAATACTCTTTATAATACTCAGGTAAAAAACGAACTATAAAATTATGACATAACAACAATAAGCCCACGGCGCGGCCATATCAGGGGGTCTAGCAAAGATACCAACCACTAACGCTAATGCCTCACGCTAACTCCAAAATGTACTGAAATGACATTTCGGAAATCGCTAACTTTTCCGCAGCGAATGTCATTTCAATACATTTTGAAGTTAGTTAGTTTTCGATGTAAAAATATAATGTAATGAAAATTTTAAGTTCAAAATGACATTATTATATGACCTTAGTGCATTTAAAAAAGGAGGTGGCAAGGAAAGGCGTTCCCCTCTGCCAGTCATATGGCGATCAATATCATAATGTGCGTGTAGGTACTGTGTAACTACGTTAATTTATATAATGGTGTGCGTGTTTTAAGATGGTGTGCGGCGTGCGTTTATACGTGCGGTTTGCGTGTGTGCTGTACGGGTGGGTCTACCTCGTCTCTCTAAGGGTTTTAGGTTTTTATCATATTTTTATTGATGGCTTTGTATTTTTATCGTTACCTTCTGTAAAAAGTTTGGTTTGGAAACTGAGCTTTAGTTTTTTTATTCAGGGTTTTTAATTGAATTATCGCGAAAACTTAATTACTTTAATTAGGGACTGTCATAATTTTCCAACTTTTCAATCTAAGCGTCTAAATATGAACCTAATCTTCTGAGAAAAATTAACGACTAATAATTATTTAATAGGTTACAATCCAAAAACTATGGAGCTATTAAAAAAGGAGGAGGGAATACCGTCTGATCCGAAACTGAAGCACCCTTAGGAAGCCGGAACGCTTCGAAAGTACGAGCGGACCACGCACACACTCACATTATATGCAGCCGGTCATCCTACTTTCATCCGACACACATATGCAATATGTCCGCCATTTTGGGCTTCAGTTCGATGTCAATCAAAACTCAATCCTTCCTTTTTTTATTACATCCATGCCAAAAACACCCTATTGTTACTAAACTAAGAATAGAAAAATATATAATAGTATATCCGTGTATGACTGTGTGACTGTGCAGTTACACGAAATCAGAACGTCTGGTCGTCTGCTTGATTACAACGCTTACTTTTTAATTAAAAATATTAAAAATCTTATTTAAAAATATTTTGTTTTCACAAGACAATGCTGCTGTGCAATAACAAAATAATTAAAACAAAACTCTATTTTGGGTAACTGAATGTTCTTTTAAATAAATTGTAACCAACTGTAACTCACGAATGGTATGTCGATTTATCGACCAGTTTCAAGCATATCCAATGCCCCTACTGTATTGTACTTGATTGTTTTTCAATTAATTTATCTTTTATAATATGTTGGATAGAAATTGTCGCTGTACACCATCCTATAATACGCACACCGTTATATAATCTAGTGTAGTTACGCAGCGTTTATACGCATACTATGATAATGTGTATGACCAAATAGCACCATATGACGGGCAGAGGGGTTCGCCTTGCCTAGACATCTCCATTTATACGTGCTCTAAGACATCCTACCATTGTTTTGTCTTTGAAGAATTATGCATGCTCTTTGGATATTATTGTGTAAAAAAAATTACACGAGACGCGAAATAAAATTAGCGTATTTTTAAATCTTGTACTCAGATTAAAGTTTCATATTCCTATAATATATTCATTAAAAGAGATGAAAACTGTTTTTTTTTTTCATAGCGGTTATTTTCAGTTCTATGTCATCACATAATAGAAAAAAAACTATTGTTACTCTGTGTTTGTCAGTAAAAGTTAGGGAAAATTCATAATTATATTGTTAACTGGTAGCACTGTACGGTGTATGGCGCGAAAAAAAAAATTTCGCGGTATTTTTCGAGTAACGAACTACATTTAATTCAACATTCAGTGCAGTAACCGTTTGAACCCAGAAAGAACAAGTAAAAATAAAACAGTAAAAAATGGAATTTACAAACAACGGAACTGTTAATATGTGAGTATTTTGAATTTGTTATTCAAATATTATGTAAACGTAGTGTTACTGATTTATTTACTATAATGTGTTTTTTCTTTGAATAGGTCACTATCGAATATATTAATTTAGTAATTTTTAGAGTAGATATCTATATATTATGTTTCTCTGTTTGTAGTAATAATGTAGTTAAATAGCTATGTTTCCAATGTTTCTTCCTGGTTTTTTTTATTGAACAGTCTTGTATTTATTTATCAAAAGATCCTTATAAAAAAAATTGACTTGATAATTTTATGAGTGCTAGGCAGTTGTAATTTGAAGTGTTAAGTTCATTTAACGGTTCTTATCATACCATTAACTATGTTTAAAGTGTTTTGTAAGTAGGATACATATTTTTGAAAAAAATTGGGTTATTGGCGGTTTTTTCTGTTATTTGTTGAAAGCAATCATTTAAATTTTAAATGTGAACGTTAAGTGTTTTTGTATTCTATGTTTTTAAACTAACGACGGTTATACAGGATGTATAAGTGTATATTATCATATCATAATCATCAGCCTGAAGATGTCCACTGCTGAATCTAGACCTCCACCAAAGCGCGCCACTTTGAGCGGCTGCGTGCCTCCTGCATCCATCGACTACCCGTGATATACATAATTATATTATTATCATGGAATAAATAAGACCTAGGATATAATCTATTTTTTTGAATTACCGAATAGCCCGCATTTGACCGCAATCTCACATGATGGAAAGTGACTGCAGTGATACATGCTTGCCTTCAAGATACCTATTATATATACTTGAAGAGCCCTAGATTGAACTTATCGGGAAATAAGACGCTAGATAAAACTAATTTATTTTATTTACTATTACAGTTACTATGGACAAAAAAACAAGGATGATGCCGGTGGCCAGCGTAATCGCGGAGGCGAGCCTGCTGATGCTGTTGCCGGACGGGCTCGTGGACGAGGGTACAGACGGGGACGAGCGCAGGGGCGTGCTCGGGTGCAAGGGCATCGCGGTCGGGGCGTGAGGAGGCCTCAACGCGGCGGCTGGATGTGGGTGCCGACATACCCCCCGCCCCCGATCTACACTCCGCCGTACGCCCCGACGTACGCTCCTATGAACTCCCCGATGCACCCACCAACAGCTCCCATGTACCCCCCGATGCACCCAACATTTCCGCCGGAACATACTCTGCCCCGTCCGTTTCGCCGGGCATGGAGACGCTCCGGGCGTGGTTTTTGTCAAATCCACGTCCGTGAAGAAAGTATGTATTTTTTAAATTATAGGTATTAATATTTTTTGAAAATTACTGATTTAAATAGGAGTTTACAGATTAATTTGTAAAGGAAAAATTAGATTCATTGTTTTTTTTTTTTTTTCATAAAATATTGATGTAATTCTTGGCGCCATTGGTAACGATAATACTGTGTATAAATTTATAGTACTAAAAGTCCACATTGTCTTATGAAAAATTATTAATAAATAAATGATTTAGTATTTTTATTTGAAAGGCAAAAAAAAGTAGGTAATAGGTATTATGTTCTTATTGATACTATAAAAATTTCTTCAAAATTTGACTAAAATGTTTTGGCTAAATAAATAAAATAACTGAATAAATTTATACTTATGATCACAAAATGCTTAAAAATCTAATTTTATTATATAATACATACTTATTTAGACATTATACATATATTTATGTTATTATAGCAGCATGGCTAGCAATATTTAGTTTCATTTGTTAAAAAAAATGGAAATACAAATTAGAATTGAATTTTTCTTTAATTATTAATTTTAATCTGGGTCTAATTTATCCAATTTTTTTTGTAGTGGTTGAGCAGGTCGCCTCATAATCAGGTGGTGACGGGATCGATTTTTATGGTGAACACACATACATTACTTGTTCTGGGTTGGGTACTGTTGGACCAATATACAGACCTAGACCAATACTAAGGTAATACGAGAAACATAGTTCTCGTATTATTTTGGCCTTTAGATACCTACAGAAAGTTTTAGATATGGTTTAGAATATGTTTACATAGTGATAATGTATTATTATTTTGGTTTTTTATTAATTTAAATTGTTTATTACAGCTGTGACTTCAGCCGAAGATACGCCGGGGTCGTCGTCCGAAATAAAAGCTCCGCCTACTGAGCGGAGTGCAGCGGAGCCTCCTGGCGTTCCTGATGTATAAATTTAATAGATTATATAATTTTTATGTTTTATGAATATGTTGTTTTATTTATGATGATATGGATGTAGGTATTATAAACAAATTTCCCTTTTTTGATATAAATTTATGCGTTATGTTAATATTATTATGACTGGTCTGATAGTTCAGGTGGTAGTAGCTTTTTCTTCAGAACTATATAGGTAGGTTGTGGGTTCGATTCCCACCCAGAACATGCAGTTATATGCAGTTTTTAGTATTCGAATAACATCATTAGTTAAGATTTCAGTAATTTTATAAACGCAATTGAAAGTAATAGGTTTTTCTGCCTCGAGTCCTCCGATTATTAGAATTATTATTAGAAAAGATGCCCACTGATCTTTTATAGAGCATCATTTCTCTTTGTTCAGTATTCTAATTGGGTTTTAATATTTTAAATTAAAAACGTAATATGCTTTAAATTAATTTTTATTTTATATCATTTCAATATCGTAATACTGATATCATTTTACATTTTAATAGTAATTGAACTTGGTGAAACTATCCATTTAGCATCACACCGCTTTGCTCCGCGCCGTTATAATGTGGTTTAGATTATATAAATCAATATAATATTATTTGCGTGACACAACATGATTAAACAGTAAATACAGCTTGAAATTAGAAACGTAATTTGCATTACACTGTTTTAAACTTTCACGGTTGTTTACTACGTTAAATATCCCGTAAGTACTATTAAAAACGTAATTTGCATTACTTAACTACTGTATATAAAATTTAACTTTTGTATTATTGAAAGTCAACGAATAGCCTAAAAGGACGTGTAGCGTGCATGACAGGGGACTGCAGCGATCTTCTCAGCCAGACGTGTTTCCAACAGTGTTTAGAAAATTATTCATCCTGGAAAGAAAAGAAAATATTATTGTTATTCGAAATGTCAAAATGTTTATTAGTATTAATGTATATAAAGAAACAAAATTAAATTAAAAAGGCACTTTATTGTGTTTGTTAAGTGAAGTACAATTATTATTTTACAAAATTATTACAACATTTGCGTGTGTGGTTCACAAGACTTTTATTGTTTCGCTTTGCTTGTCGTTGTTTTTAAGGTTATTTTGATTTTGATTTTAATCAAGTAAAGTTAAATATTCAAATTTCATAGGCAATGTTCATAATATAATGGGAAATTGCATAAAATAAGAAATTAAAAAAAAAACCACTGTAGTGGAGCTGTTTTAAAATTTTGTGGTTTTTGAAAGTACGCCAAAATCAGTTCGGCAGGCCCTTAACCTAGTGGTTGTCTTTCAGTTTACGATGTGAATATCGGATTAAGACCTGCATCTTCGTGCATACTCTATCTCGCTCGCGCATTGCTGCATTTTTGACATTATTCAATGGTAGAATTTACTTATGAAAAATTCAACTGCTGAAAAACCTGCAAAATAACGTCACTGATGTTCAACAAAAGAATCACATATAAATCCAAACAAACTTTCATGCATTAACACAGGAAAAGTGAAAATCACCTAGAGATTGAGTTTTAATGTATGAAATCTTGTTTGGATTAATGTGATTTTGTTGTTGAACATTTGTGACGTTATTTTGCAGATCTTTCAACGCTGGTAGTTTCCATAAGTAAGTTCTATCATTTAATACTTTCAAAAATGTTGCAATGTGTGAGCGAGATAGAGGAAGCACGAAGACCCTGGCCTTAATTGTGATAAAATTTTATTCAGAACTTTACCAGTGTCATTGGTGGCTCGGTGGCACGCTAAATGAGTTCCATAACTTTATCTTCTTTGCTAAGAGATATGCTTCAGTGTAAAAGTCGGTTACAGCGGTGAGGAACTTGGAGGTTTGCAGTTCGATGGTCCCTCTACGATGTACGGCATCGATTGTTTCAATAATGTAGCTTTGGAATCTTTCTGCCATGTCAATACTCTGTAAATAGATATCGATACAATGTGATGGTTATAATTATAATTTGGTACATTAACATTCTTTCTGTTATTGACTTAATTTGTTTTTAGTGTATTATGCCTATGTGATTGCAGCGGACTGGTACCCAAGCAATACACTCGTATAATGTAGTCTCTATCATTGGTCCCATACAATTTGAATTCTGTACAATTAAATGATTTTGTTCTTATAAGGTTCGGCGCAAACGGGCCATCGATCACAACCACTGGTTGCTGACGTGCGTCAACGCTTCTTTCATAGCAGTGGCACGCGATAGGCAATTTATTGAAATTGCTTTATTTTATATCCTGCTCTCTGCTGTGCAATTACACGGTTTTGAATTAATTGCGCGTATCAGTTGCGGATATTGGCGTCTCGTGTTTCGTAATAGTCAGATGTAGCGAGTAGTAGATAGCGCGTGCCCGCTTAAATGTATGCAATGAGGCCTTACATAATTGATTTATTATGAAGAAGCATGTGATCTGTTTGTCGTTGGCTACCAGTGTCCGAGGTCAGTGGCTTGTTTGCACCGAATCTAATATCAAATTATTATTTTATGACGAAGATATTTTCAGCGGTGGTCGTCTTTCGGTTTATGATGTGGATGTGAGATTAAAGGTAGAATTTTGTTAGTTGGAATTTTACCTATGTCATCGGTGGCACGCCAAATGAATTCCGTAACTTTATCTTTTTTGTTAAAATATGTGCTTTGGTGTAAAAGTCGGCTACAGCAGCGCGGCACTTGAAGGTCCAACTTTGCAGTTCAAAGATTTTTCTATGATGTACAGCATTGACTGTTCATTGCGCAGCTTTGGAAGCCTCTTCAGCTATGTTGAAACTGTAAATAAACATTTATATATTGATTATTATATAATTTAGCATATCCATTATCTTTTGTATTTTTATTTAATTTGTGTTTTATGTGTTGCAATTATTGGACTGTCAAATGAGAGCATTTGACAGTCTGGCTGTTGATGTGTGTGATGTATGGATATAATGCTTACTCAGTTCATATAAGACCTAACCTAATGGAGTAAGAGTTACAACAGAATGGTCACACCATTTTGCTTGCTGCTGGAGTCTTAAGTTTGTCTCAATTGTTCCGACTTATAGTAGTGACAGTTTTTTTTATTGTTTACCAGCTGATCTGCTTTTGTCTCACCTTGTGATTTTGTTTCTTTAATATGAAATATTTACAATCGGGTGAACCGTCGCACGGTGGTGAAGGCAGGGGCACTTTCCTCGCGTGCTTAATGCTGCGCAGCTTTACCTCCATTGCTTTGGAGTAATTTGTGGTTGAAATATTTATTGGCTCCACAAGGCTTTTTCTTGTAATGTAGCTTCCAGCTTCTTACTCGTGGACACCTGAAACACAATTTATGTTTACGAAAATTTTCGGTGGTTAATGTGCCACAAGTTTCCATTTTCCTTAACAAATGGGTCAAAGTTCTGATGTGGCATACACTCTGCTTTTGTGTTACTATGGTCTCTATACATTATCCGATATTTCGATATGTCTAATACTGACAGAGCTAGTTTCCATGCGAATTTTGTCTAATGTAATTATCTACTTTGACGATTTCGTTTTATAATTTTGGTTGGCTATCTATTTACGTTCTATTTAAATAAATAGATAAAAGGTACCTGGTAATTATGCTGTAGTCCTTTCAAGGGTAGTGGGTCTTCCTGGCAGAAGCAGCGTCTCTCTTTTGTCCCCACTTCGGTGTTTTTCCATAGATGCAGGAGTATGATTGCGGAAACTTCGCTGAATACCTCCATTTAAAAAAATCATTTTAAAATATATGAATATGTAATTTAAATTTGATTTTATTTTTTCTATCTACTCTATGGAGCTGTATTCCTCACCACCTAAAAGCCCGTTCCGTATGCATAAGGTCTTGGCTCGCCTCTGTGTCGACATTGCATGCTACGTATTTTATTTTGAAAGCAGTCATAGTAACTTGATATAGTGGTCGTGTCGTAATTGTATGCATGTGAAACGGGCTTTAGAGGTTCAGCTGAAGGCGCGTGTTTTTTAACGTGGTACCCCGTATAAGGTGGACATAACTTATTAGACGCGATTAAAGAAATGCAGGATTCTTGTATAAAATGTATTTAGTAGTAGGCATTCGGTACAGTTTAGTACAATTGAAATAGCAATATTTAAAATTCTTAAAAGCTGGGTATGTCCACCGAATATAGGCCTTGCATCCACCTAACTAAACTACAGACTACTGAATTCAGTGAATTATTACATTGATAAAGATAAATGAAATATCATATTAGTGAAGAGGAAAATGGTATTCTACTTTGGTTAGTAAACAATTCCTATTAAAGAAAATCGGAAAATGTATTTCTTTTTGGCAAAAAAGATAAATGATATATTAATTTTTTTTCTAACTATTTTATAACAAAAAAACTACATAAGAAAACTACAAGGTAAAATAATTAGATACTTCCTGCATTAAAAAAACAGTTATGTTACATGAATATGTGTGTATGTGTGTATAGTTGTATTATGTTAAATCATAAACCAATTTATATCTATCAAGAATTATTAAATTTCATGTATTATTTATAATAAAAGTTCAGGTATTATTACGTTATAAGCATAGGGTTTGCCGTTTATGATACGATCTTTGTGTATTAAAATTTTAATGCTATTTCGTTCACGTACGCGACTTAACGCTACGTACAATTGTCCGTGACTGAAGACGTCTGATCTAAGATCGACTCCTACACGATTTATAGTCTGCCCCTGTGCACGATGTACGGTTAAAGCGTATGAGATCATTAATGGATATTGTCTACGTATCATTTCAAACGGAGAATTTTTGTCAACTGGTGCTTTAAATAAAATACGTGGTATTAAATACTCTTCTTGTTCATTTGGTTTTCGTACAGTAATCAAACGGGGCGATGTATTTGTAACAATAACCTTTGTACCGTTTATCAAATTTAAGGCGAAGCTAATGTTCCTCATTATTGTACACACGCATCCTATTTTTAATTTTAAGTCAAATTCTGGAAGTCCTTGTGGCTGTAGCCGATTTAATGCATCGGGTCCTAAATATAATTGATCTGCATTATCATTTTCAACTTTATCTGTCGAATAGAAATGAAGCGTATCTCCAGGTAAACGTTCTAATATTATAGAGTTTATTTCACGTACAGAATCATTTCGGGTACACAAAATAGCTCTGTTTGCACATATATCCGGTTCCTCGTGCACTGCAAATGGAAACACGAAATCGATTAAATCGTCCAATTCCGAAACATATTCTATTGATTCTAATGAGATTAAACGTTGAACGTTTCCGTTACTTATTTGTATTGGTTCAAAAGGCAATTCGTTGGATCCCAATTTTAGAACAAAGTCTGCATATTCAGAGTCGTCTCTACAGCGTTGTGATACTTGTAATGAAAATGTTTTTAATTTTTGCCACAAGGGGGATGATTTGACGGAGCTATTTAAAATATCAGAATTTGATTTGGCATTTGTAACAACTGGAGGAATTTGTCGGAAATCACCAGCAAATATCATAATTTTTCCGCCAAAAATCTTGCTACAATTCATCAAATCGCGTAACGATCTATCTAACATATGAATATAAAATTTGTGTGCCATTGGTGCCTCATCATAAATTATGACGTCAGCGTTGTAAATTAATTCAGCTCTTTGAGTACCATTGGACAACCCCCAGTAGGTGTTTTCAATGTCGACATCGATATTCAAAGGATATTTGAATAAACTGTGAGCAGTTGTTCCCTTATCGAGATTTTGCGCTGCAATTGCTGAACTGGCAACGCACAAAACTATACCGCGTAAGTTTGCACGTATATGAGCAGCGATGACGTTAAGCAGAAGGCTTTTGCCACTGCCACCGAAGCCTTGTATAAAGATGCTCGACGGATTTGAATTTCGAAATTGCACATCACTATGCAGGCGAACTATATAATCAAAGATTTCTCGTTGAGTTGCAGATAACTTAGTTAACCAATTATCAACCATAGATTGCAATGAATCTACGTCAATTTCTGTGCGTTCTCTGCTTAGTTCTGTTGTACAGTCTTCTACGACTGGCAAACCACATTGTTCTAGATTTAAACCATGTTTCCGCAATAGTCTATTTATTTGTGTTAAACATAGACTGTACGCTTGCGCTTCTTCGTTGGGCATTCTATGTAAAATATCTTCGCTAAGTTGTTTTTTAAATGTATGCCACATTGATGCAACCGCGATACCGTTGACTGCCAACATTACGAAAAATTTGCGCAGACGGGAGCCTGTGAAAAATGTCGATGCTTCTAACATAGCTCTTTCATACTCTACTTCGTCGTCTGCGAGTCCTATAGCTTTAGCAGCTTCTTGGAAAGTAGTGCAATCGGGTCCTCCGAGATTTAGGAGATCTGCATAACTACGGCACGCATATGCGGTTAACAGTAAACGTAAGTAAAATTGTTCCCCTCTATTAGGCGCTACCCAAAACAAACGTGCAACGAGTTCGCCTCTCTGACGCGCAGTAACAAATTTGCCGTTTGTTGTTTCATAAATTTGAGTTTTTGTAGTAGTAGGTCGTTTTGTATGTACTATGAATTTTTCATAAAAATCGACGTATTTGAGATTATCGAAATTTTCACCAGAGGGTCGGTTAAAATATGTTATTAAGTCTGAACTACTACGAGTGGTAGCTTCGTCAATGTTGTTGGGTCTGAAGAACACCGATTGTTGGTTGTTTAGGTGAACTGATAGCTGTTTTACGTTAGGTTCACGGGAAGTAACGTCAAACTCTAGAACTCGCCATGCAGCATCACTCGATCCAATATATCGTTTTGTTATGTAGTCTTCAATTTCGTTATTTTGTTCGCTAACAATAGCAACTCGCGCCTCATCAGGACCTTTAGTTATGTATTTAAATAAATATTTGATGATACTTCGTTGCGATGAAACTTCGACATTGATATGTGCGTCATATTTCAATAGAAGAGCAGCGTTGTACGGAACAACCCACAAGTCGCTAACTAAAAGCTCTCTGTTGCGATATTTAATAGTAGCTTCGTTTTTACTGTCGCGGCGCAAATGAATAAAGCCTTTTTCGTCACAGAAAGTGACGTCAGTTTCACGTTTTGGAAATCTTTTTGTACATTTTCTTTTTTCCTTGTCGTAACATGGAAGATTGTCTCTCTCCGGACCGCATGGTCCATGAATCATATGATCGACTACAATTTTACGCAACCTGCCGTCAGCTTCTGATGCACCAGGTATATCAGCGCGACATACTTTGTCAATATCCACGTTTTGAATAGGACCTCCACCTTCGACCCTGAAGCAAATGTGGGCATGCGGTAGTCCTCGCTTCTGAAACTCGATCACATATGTTAAATATTCAATTTTGCCGAACCATAGTCCGGAGCGAATGTCACGTATAAGTGCTGTTAAGCGTAAATTAAAGATGCGAGCACAGATTAGAGGATTTGCGCGCTGTCCTGGAGCAATAGATTGTTTAATTTCGGGCCAGTTAGGATTACAGGTAAATGTTATGAAATAAGATGGAGGTCCTAATCTATTTACTAATGCAATGCAATCTAAATATTTAACTTTCATATAACGCGGTGATCCAACATATGTATATGGTAAAAAGATTTTACCGACGCAATTATCTCTGTCAATAGTTTCATCGTTGAGTATTTCTTGGAGTGGTGCAACTCTCATTTCGTTACTTCTATTTTGCGTTTGCATGTGTGTTAAATATCGCAATCGTTCTTCACATATTCTACAATACATGTCAACTAACCACTCTTCTGACAAACGTCCAAGATTACTGAATCTATTTTCAGAAAGCAAAAGACATCTGACATACTTGGCTTGCGTGAGTTTGTTGCTGTTTTTATCTAATTTCCCGGGAAACCATCCTGGATTGCCTTCGGGATATAAAAGTGGATATTGAAAAGCTTCATACAAGGGATGCATAATGTCTACTGTATGAGGCTTACGATCACCAATTTTCCAAATAGCTATAGATCGCGGGGTATACTGCTCACGGTCTGTAGAAATTATAGCAGACACTTCTCTTCCCACGGGCTGGTCGCCTAAAATGTTTCCGTGTGTCGCACGAGAAGTTTTTTCAAATTGTATGAAAGCCTCTGAAGAAGGTTCCAAGCTTAATCTTTTAAAACACTCTATGAACGGGTTGACGTTATGCAAGAAATTAGTGATTGATCTAATAACTTGCATGTCCAAACCTTGTCCTGCAGCTAAACATTCGCGTTCCGAGATATCGTTTATGTATAATCCAATGTTATTAACAGTTTGATTGTATCCCAGGTCAAAAACGCGATGATACACGCGACCTTGTATTTTTAGAAATGCTAATCCTTGTGGTTGTTGATAACCATGACTAACCCCTAAAGCTGAAAAAGCAAACAAATTATTGTATGCACGCGGTCTTTTTTCAAATGCTGGATGTTCGTAAAATTGTTCATTTAATTCGTTAAATTGAATTACGTTATATGCATTTTTCCCACAACACCACTGAACTCTTAATTTTTCCTCATCAAACAGACGAGTATGGCAATGTGGGCAAACGTAAATGTCTGGCGAATTAAGGTGTGTTTTCTTTAATGTAAACAATTTAATTGTATTGAGTTCTTCACCACGTTTTTCACATATCAAATTGGTCGATCTACGCAACCGTACATCAATATTACGACTTGTTTGGGTGTACTGGATAACAGATGATCGATTTATTTCTGGATGACTTTCGTTATATTTTTGTACTGCTTTTTTGTTTACTTCTGGATTTTTTTCTCGAAATTTTTTCACTGACTCTCTATTTATTTCAGGGTTTTTGTCCGTGTACTTTTTTACGGATGTTCTATGTACTTCTGGGTTTTTTAAATTATATTTTGTAACAGCGTCTAAATGAGCATTTTCTTTGGTAGTTTTTCTACCACGCTTTTGTTTTATGGGTCGCCCTTTTTTTGTTGATGTATTATTTGTCAAAGGTTCAATTACTACCACTGGTTTTAAAATAGATAATTTATAATCATCCATTTTTTCAAGTATAACCACTGGTTCTGTCATTTTGTGTCTCGAATCACTTTGAATGTGTTTGGTACTTGATTTAAGAGTTGTGTTATTTAGTTTTAGTTCTTTTACAGGCTCTAGTTCGGTATCAGGTAGCATGGATGGTAAAATAGAATTTAAAATTGATGGAGATTCCTGCGTTGACAAAGAAATCGTATCAATACTGCATTGACTATGTACAACGGTTTCAGTTGAAGTAGTATGAATAGATGTTGATAATATGTCGTTTAAAGTCAATTGTGTCAAATTAACATTGTCTTTTAAAATATCATGATCCATAGTCGATAGAATGAACTTAGGAATAACAGAAAGCAGATCATCATTAATTATTGATATTGATTCTTGCGTTGGTAAGGATTGCGTATCATTACTGTATTGTTTAGTTATAGTAGTCTTAGTTGTAATATCATGAATGGATGATGATAGAACGTTCGTCGGCAATTTCCTGGAAACATTGTCGTTTAAGTCATAACTTACAGCTGTTTGAATGGGCTCAAAAAAAACAGATGGGTCAATATCATTTAAAACCGATTGCGATTTTTGTGTTGGTAATGAAATTGTATCAGTACTGTATCGTTTATTCATAGCATACTCAGTTGAAGCTGGTAGAATTGATGCCGTGAGATCTTTCGACGACGATTGCGTTTTTTGCGTTGAAAGTTCCGTTATATTATTTATTTCATTACTTATCGCCGACTGAATGGGCTTGGCATGAACGCAAGGTAAAACATCATTTAAAATGGATTGTGATTTTTGTGTTGTATGTAAAGAAATTTTATCCATATCGCATTGTGGAGATATAGAGTTCTGAGTTAAAATGAGAGAAACATGGCATGTTGAGTCGTGAGTTTCTTGCGAGGAAAATTCCGAAATATTTTCTAAATCTGGGCATACTACCCGTACTCTACTCATAGAGTATTCTGATCCGTTAAAATCGCAGTTATAATCTATTAGCGTATTTGCTAATGATTCTGTATTATTAATTTCGAATAAACGAGCTACGCCATTCGGATCCGTTCTATTGAACTTGTTGACCGCGTGGCTATTGAACAGATAAAACTTGTTGTTGTGTCGCCAAAAACACACGGTGGCACCATTACCCGTAAATAAAATGCTGTCAGTATTATCATTGTAAGACAATGAAAATACGTCATCATCTAAAATGTTTTTTAGATTGTTTATCACATTTTTTCTCTCTTTTATGTCATGTGGGTATACATGACTATAAATCCAATTATTTGATACAGAATCAATTATTGTGATACTTTCCCCGATATAAATTTCAGTTGGTAGTTCATCCGGGCTTAAATATCTTGATCTTACGTATTGAGGAATTTGAGGCTCTAAAGCCACATACAAAATATCTCCATTGTGCAAAATCGTATAAATGTCTTCAGTGGTGAATATACTTCGGTTTTTTTTTGCTGAAAATACCCCTGCAATACAGGCGTTGGCGGTGCACTGTGCACCATTCCCCATGAATATTGGATTTGCCTGATGGGTAGTTCCTGAGAAAAACAAAAAAATGTATGTTTAGGTTTCTATAAAAAAAAAACAAACAAAGACTGGTGACTCTCAACTCAACCCAACATTTACAAAAAATAAGTCATTTCAAACAATAATTTTGAATGCAATAGTGAAATCCTTATCGTGATTTCTAGATCCTATTTTTTACAAATTTTTCTAAATATTTATTTATAGGAAATTGAAAGTACGGAACTATTTATTAGAACTTTAAAAACTTATTAGACTTAAACTAACTTAACCTTCTTAAATGTTTATTTTATTCTATCTTTTATTATTTGTTGTTATAGCGGCAACAGAAATATATCTCCATAAAAAATTACAACTATCTAACTATCACGGTTCTAAGATACAGCCTGGTGACAGACGGACAGGCAGACAGATCGATAGCGGAGTCTTAGTAATAGGGTTCGCTTTACCCCTTTGAGTACAGAACTCTAAAACTTATCAATACTATCCAACATCAACTGGGTCTGTGTACAACCGGTAACCATTTTCATTAATTAATAAGTAAGTAAAAAATATAAACTTGAAAATTTCAAGTTTATGTATTTTTGTTGCTGCTATAATAACAAGTACTAAAAAGCAGAATAAAATAAATATTCAAAGGTGCTCCCATACAATAAAACTGATTATTTTGCCCGTTTTCATAGAAAATGGTACGGAACCCTCCGTGCGCGAGTCCCACTTGCCCCTAGCCGGTTATATAAATATAGAAGAAATAGGCCTACTGCACATCTCTGTATTCGGCGAGTCTGTGGTTCAAGTATACCCAGATAGCCTACAACGCTCTGCGGATCCAATTCAATAATGCATTTAGAATGCTGTTGCGTCTGCCGCGGTTCTGCAGTGTATAGGTATGTTTCCCGATGCGCGGACAGATGGTTTTGATGCCATCTGGCGCAAGAAGATAGCCTCACTACTCAGCAGACTTCGCGGCAGCAGCAATAGCATCCTAAATGTCATTGCCAACAAATTTGATTATCGTCTGATGTGGGCCCTCACACAGAGGACTATGTCACTCTTAGCTATTAAGTACTAACATAGGATTTATAAGTTTTGCTAACAATATATGGATTAAGTTGTCCGAAATAAATAATAATAATATATAATAAATTATATTTAAGTATAAAACTTGCGCCAAAACAATCGACGCCGACGGTAGGAATGTAGGATGGCGTCTGCTTGTCACGGTTAGCTAAACAGACCGTAAACACGAAGTCAAAGCAGCTAATCAGTTATTTACGTATTGAATATGAACTCCCAAGTACATTAATCGTATGCGGTGCCTCAGTGCATGTCACAAAAACTCTCAACAAATTATTGACAGGCCCGATAGCTCAGTTGGTAGTAACCCTGCCTTTTGAACTGAGGGCTGTGGGTTCGATTCCTAACCAGGACAAACATTTGTGTGATCACCATAAATGTTTGTTCTGTGTCTGGGTGTTATATTGTATTCTATATGTGTATTTACATACAAAAAGTAGTTATCTGGTTCCTATAGTAAAAGCTATGCTTAGTTTGGGGATAGATAGCGCTGTGTGAAATGTCCGCACATATTTTTTTATTAATTATTTATTTGTTTACGATTCATTTTTCAGTTGCCATAAGATTTGAAATCATTCGTGTAGTCTTAAAAATTGGCACATTTATACTTTGAAGTGTACTGTAGGCCTAGCACGAATATTTACGCGTAAGTAAGTGTAACGTTAACGTAAGACCCCCTTATTACGATTGCGTCTGCCGCTCAACTGCTGTCAGAGTTCATACAATTTTTACAGCAATTGAACGGTAGACGCGCGTCAGCAGCGCTGCTAGCTCAATCGTTATAGGGGGGCAGATCAAATGCCATACAACTGGCTTACGTTAACGTTACACTTACGCGCGCGTAAATATTCGTGCTAGGCCCATTGATGAATATACTAAAAATTTCCGAGGGTGGGGGGTAAGTAGAGGGAGGGGGAAAGGTTTGAATATCACTTTTTTCGGATATTTGCTTATATCTCAGAAACCTTTAGGATTAGTATTACAATTACTTCTGTGAAACTAAATCATATTACATCCGCCATAACAAAAGATTCTATTCATTTTTACTGTAGGTTCAATACTTTAGGAATTAAACGATGTTGGACTTTGAAAAAGTAGCTTCCTCCCACCTTGTTATAACGCGCAACTGCATAGCGCTTGTAAAGTTGTAACATAGATGATAGAAGTAGGTACTTACTTAAAAGTATAATTAACAAAACAAATTAAAATCTCTAAGTCATGTAAACACACATTTTTGCACATAGGTAAGTGTAACCATTAGTTATACAATACAACAAACACCCCTTCATTTGGGCGTGGTTAAAAATGCCATCATAAATAATTAGGTAGTCAGGTATTAGTTTTTGAACTCTATTTTTTTACCTAATATGACTGGGCTATTGGTTGTATTTTCGAGAAGAAGTAATGGGTCAACCAGTTACCGGGGAGGCACCGATAGGTCTGAATGCTTTAATGAAGCCCCATTATCAATTCATGATTTTTTTGAGTTTGGAAATTTTGGGATTACCTACTGTAAAATTTTCCCATTAGCATCATGTCTGTAAAAAAACGTCAGTACCTAAAAACAAAAGTTTATTCAGTACCTATATCTTCTTACCTATTTTGAATTATGATCTTTCTCATACAGTGATGGGTGGTTTTTAGGGAATCGTGAGTAACCTATAAGAAAAAATTGAATATAAATATTTGCTTATTTGTGTTAGCCATATTTTATGACTGTCATATTTTTACACTTCCTCTAAATTATTTTCAAATTAAATCCAATAAACAGTTGTTTAACGACTGTACCACTCCCACTGCGTCATTCTGACGGAATGCCCCGGGGATTCAGTATAAATACAGCTCAATTTGAGTAAGACGAACATTCTGTTCCCGGCGACGCTGACGGCAAGTACTCTGAAGTATCTGTTGTATTATCCTCGTTGCTAAATTGAAACTGTCATGACCAATTGCTGACTTATTTAATTATTCTACTTCTGAGCTGTTTATAGTTCAGAAGTGGGATTGCTCTTCACTCCCACGTAAATTTAGTTGCGTACAGGCGTTGTTATGCCTAATTGTTCTACAGACCGTGAGGCATAGCTTCTCTGTGCCGTTTTTGTGTTGAGGTGCGTTCACGCACCTTGATTGTGTTTTAAGTTTCGCAGAGAATGAATCCAGGCCAACAAAAGCTAGTGCTGGTGGCCCTTTGGTGCCTTGATATGCGCCATGCTGCCTTGGTGCTTTTATGGGCGCCATGCTGCTGGTACTGTTGCATTGGTGCTTTGATGTGCGCCATATGTCTGGTGCGTTCATGTCTTGACGCGCCATACTGCTGGTGGCGCCTTCGCGTCTTGATGCACGCGCGCGCTTGGTGCGTCTGTGTGGTGGACGCCATGCTGCTGCTACTGGTGCTTTTATGCGCGCCATACTGCGTGCCTTGTGCTTTCGGGACTGATGCGCCATACTGCACCAGCAGGTGCCTTCGCGTCTTGGTGAGTATCATGCTGCTGATGGTGCCGTTACTCCATGATGTGCACCATGCTGCTGGTACTGTGGCATTGGTGCCTTGATGTGCGCCATGTGTCTGAGGCGTTCATGCCTTGACGCGCCTCACTGCTGGTGGCGTCTTCGTGTCTTGGTGCGTCTGTGTGGTGGACGCCATGCTGCTGCTAGTGGCGCTTTCATGACTGATGTGCCATTACTGGTGCATTGATACGTGCAATGCTGTGCGCCTTGTTTCTGTTAGTGGTGCTTTTACAACTGATGCGCCATACTGCACCAGCAGGTGCCTTCGTGTCTTGGTGGGTATCATCCTGCTGATGGCGCCTTTGCTCCTTGATACGTGACACGCAGTTAGTGGTACCGTTACGCCTTGATGTGCGCCATGTGGCTGCTAGAGGTGCGTTCGTGACTGATGCGCCATTGTTGCTGCTATTAGTGCATTGATGCGCGCAATGCTGTGCGCCTTGTTACTGCTAGTGGTGCGACTGACGCGCCATACTGGTGGTGGTGGTGCCTTCACGTCTTGATGAGTGCCATACTGTTGATGGTGCCTTCGCATCTTGATGTGCGCCATGCGGCTGCTTTTGGTGGCGGTGCCTCTGCGCCTTGTTGTGTGCAGCCTGTGGTGCCAGCCGTGTGTGCAGCCTGTGGTGCCAGCCGTGTGTGCAGCCCGTGGTGCCAAGCGTGCAGCCTGCGGTGCAAGCCGTGTGTGCAGCCCGCGGTGCCAGCCGTGTGTGCAGCCCGCAGTGCCAGCCGTGTGTGCAGCCCGCGGTGCCAGCCGTGTGTGCAGCCCGCGGTGCCAGCCGTGTGTGCAGCCCGCGGTGCCAGCCGTGTGTGCAGCCCGCGGTGCCAGCCGTGTGTGCAGCCCGCGGTGCCAGCCGTGTGTGCAGCCCGCGGTGCCAGCCGTGTGTGCAGCCCGCGGTGCCAGCCGTGTGTGCAGCCCGCGGTGCCAGCCGTGTGTGCAGCCCGCGGTGCCAGCCGTGTGTGCAGCCCGCGGTGCCAGCCGTGTGTGCAGCCCGCGGTGCCAGCCGTGTGTGCAGCCCGCGGTGCCAGCCGTGTGTGCAGCCCGCGGTGCCAGCCGTGTGTGCAGCCTGCGGTGCCAGCCGTGTGTGCAGCCTGCGGTGCCAGCCGTGTGTGCAGCCTGCGGTGCCAGCCGTGTGTGCAGCCTGCGGTGCCAGCCGTGTGTGCAGCCTGCGGTGCCAGCCGTGTGTGCAGCCTGCGGTGCCAGCCGTGTGTGCAGCCTGCGGTGCCAGCCGTGTGTGCAGCCTGCGGTGCAAACCGTGTGTGCAGCCTGCGGTGCAAACCGTGTGTGCAGCCTGCGGTGCAAACCGTGTGTGCAGCCTGCGGTGCAAACCGTGTGCAGCCTGCGGTGCCAGCCGTGTGTGCAGCCCGTGGTGCCGAGAATGCAGTCGGAGGTGTCTGGCATATGTGCAGCCTGTGGCGCTGATCGTGCAGCCGGTGGTGCAGCCTGCGGTGCCAGCCGTGTGTGCAGCCTGCGGTGCCAGCCGTGTGTGCAGCCTGTGGTGCCAAGCGTGCAGCCTGCGGTGCCAGCCGTGTGTGCAGCCCGTGGTGCCAGCCGTGGAGCCAGCCGTGTGTGCAGCCCGTGGTGCCAGGCGTGTGTGTAGCCTGCGGCGCCGAGCGTGCAGCCCGCGGCGCCGAGCGTGCAGCCCGCGGCGCCGAGCGTGCAGCCCGCGGCGCCGAGCGTGCAGCCCGCGGCGCCGAGCGTGCAGCCCGCGGCGCCGAGCGTGCAGCCCGCGGCGCCAGCCGTGTGTGCAGCCCGCGGTGCCGAGCGTGCAGCCTGAGGTGCCAGGCGTGTGTGTAGCCTGTGGCGCCGAGCATGCAGCCTGTGGCGCCGAGCATGCAGCCTGCGGTGCCGAGCGTGCAGCCCGCGGTGCCAGCCGTGTGTGCAGCCCGCGTTGCCAGCCGTGTGTGCAGCCCGCGGTGCCAGCCGTGTGTGCAGCCCGCGGTGCCAGCCGTGTGTGCAGCCCGCGGTGCCAGCCGTGTGTGCAGCCCGCGGTGCCAGCCGTGTGTGCAGCCCGCGGTGCCAGCCGTGTGTGCAGCCCGCGGTGCCAGCCGTGTGTGCAGCCCGCGGTGCCAGCCGTGTGTGCAGCCCGCGGTGCCAGCCGTGTGTGCAGCCCGCGGTGCCAGCCGTGTGTGCAGCCCGCGGTGCCAGCCGTGTGTGCAGCCCGCGGTGCCAGCCGTGTGTGCAGCCCGCGGTGCCAGCCGTGTGTGCAGCCCGCGGTGCCAGCCGTGTGTGCAGCCCGCGGTGCCAGCCGTGTGTGCAGCCCGCGGTGCCAGCCGTGTGTGCAGCCCGCGGTGCCAGCCGTGTGTGCAGCCCGCGGTGCCAGCCGTGTGTGCAGCCCGCGGTGCCAGCCGTGTGTGCAGCCCGCGGTGCCAGCCGTGTGTGCAGCCCGCGGTGCCAGCCGTGTGTGCAGCCCGCGGTGCCAGCCGTGTGTGCAGCCCGCGGTGCCAGCCGTGTGTGCAGCCCGCGGTGCCAGCCGTGTGTGCAGCCCGCGGTGCCAGCCGTGTGTGCAGCCTGCGGTGCCAGCCGTGTGTGCAGCCTGCGGTGCCAGCCGTGTGTGCAGCCTGCGGTGCCAGCCGTGTGTGCAGCCTGCGGTGCCAGCCGTGTGTGCAGCCTGCGGTGCAAACCGTGTGTGCAGCCTGCGGTGCAAACCGTGTGTGCAGCCTGCGGTGCAAACCGTGTGTGCAGCCTGCGGTGCAAACCGTGTGCAGCCTGCGGTGCCAGCCGTGTGTGCAGCCCGTGGTGCCGAGAATGCAGTCGGAGGTGTCTGGCATATGTGCAGCCTGTGGCGCTGATCGTGCAGCCGGTGGTGCAGCCTGCGGTGCCAGCCGTGTGTGCAGCCTGCGGTGCCAGCCGTGTGTGCAGCCTGTGGTGCCAAGCGTGCAGCCTGCGGTGCCAGCCGTGTGTGCAGCCCGTGGTGCCAGCCGTGGAGCCAGCCGTGTGTGCAGCCCGTGGTGCCAGGCGTGTGTGTAGCCTGCGGCGCCGAGCGTGCAGCCCGCGGCGCCGAGCGTGCAGCCCGCGGCGCCGAGCGTGCAGCCCGCGGCGCCGAGCGTGCAGCCCGCGGCGCCGAGCGTGCAGCCCGCGGCGCCGAGCGTGCAGCCCGCGGCGCCAGCCGTGTGTGCAGCCCGCGGTGCCGAGCGTGCAGCCTGAGGTGCCAGGCGTGTGTGTAGCCTGTGGCGCCGAGCATGCAGCCTGTGGCGCCGAGCATGCAGCCTGCGGTGCCGAGCGTGCAGCCCGCGGTGCCAGCCGTGTGTGCAGCCCGCGTTGCCAGCCGTGTGTGCAGCCCGCGGTGCCAGCCGTGTGTGCAGCCCGCGGTGCCAGCCGTGTGTGCAGCCCGCGGTGCCAGCCGTGTGTGCAGCCCGCGGTGCCAGCCGTGTGTGCAGCCCGCGGTGCCAGCCGTGTGTGCAGCCCGCGGTGCCAGCCGTGTGTGCAGCCCGCGGTGCCAGCCGTGTGTGCAGCCCGCGGTGCCAGCCGTGTGTGCAGCCCGCGGTGCCAGCCGTGTGTGCAGCCCGCGGTGCCAGCCGTGTGTGCAGCCCGCGGTGCCAGCCGTGTGTGCAGCCCGCGGTGCCAGCCGTGTGTGCAGCCCGCGGTGCCAGCCGTGTGTGCAGCCCGCGGTGCCAGCCGTGTGTGCAGCCCGCGGTGCCAGCCGTGTGTGCAGCCCGCGGTGCCAGCCGTGTGTGCAGCCCGCGGTGCCAGCCGTGTGTGCAGCCCGCGGTGCCAGCCGTGTGTGCAGCCCGCGGTGCCAGCCGTGTGTGCAGCCCGCGGTGCCAGCCGTGTGTGCAGCCCGCGGTGCCAGCCGTGTGTGTAGCCTGTGGCGCCGAGCGTGCAGCCTGCGGTGCCAGCCGTGTGTGCAGCCCGTGATGCCGAGCATGCAGCCGGGGGTGCCAGGCGTGTGTGCAGCCTATGGTGCCGAGCGTGCAGCTTAGGCGCTGAGCGTGCAGCTTGTGGTGCTGAGCGTGCGACCTGTGGTGCTGAGCGTGCAGCCTGTGGTGCTGAGCGTGCAGCCTGTGGTGCTGAGCGTGCAGCCTGTGGTGCTGAGCGTGCAGCCTGTGGTGCTGAGCGTGCAGCCTGTGGTGCCGAGCGTGGTGTGTGCAGCCCGTGGTGCCGAGCGCGCAGCCTGCGCTGCCAGCCGTGTGTGCAGCCCGCGCTGCCAGCCGTGTGTGCAGCCCGCGGCGCCAGCCGTGTGTGCAGCCCGCGGCGCCAGCCGTGTGTGCAGCCCGCGGCGCCAGCCGTGTGTGCAGCCCGCGGCGCCAGCCGTGTGTGCAGCCCGCGGCGCCAGCCGTGTGTGCAGCCCGCGGCGCCAGCCGTGTGTGCAGCCCGCGGCGCCAGCCGTGTGTGCAGCCCGCGGCGCCAGCCGTGTGTGCAGCCCGCGGCGCCAGCCGTGTGTGCAGCCCGTGCTGCCGAGCGTGCAGCTGGGGGTGCCAGGCGTATATGCAACTCTTAACACAATATGGCGTGTACTTACGCTTGACATAATATGGCGTGGACTTACGCTTGACATAGTATGGCGTGGACTTACGCTTGACATAGTATGGCGTGGACTTACGCTTGACATAATATGGCGTGCACTTACGCTTGACATAGTATGGCTTGGACTTACGCTTGACATAGTATGGCGTGGACTTACGCTTGACGTAATATGGCGTGGACTTACGCTTGACGTAATATGGCGTGGACTTACGCATGAAATAATATGGCGTGGACTTACGCATGACAATAATATGGCGTGGACTTACGCATGACAATAATATGGCGTGGACTTACGCTTGACACAATATGGCGTGGACTTACGCTTACGTTTATTATGTTTGACTGGCATTATACGTCTTACGCTTAATAAAATGGCGTGTATTTACTTACGCTTGATATTTTGCCGTTTATTTATGTTTGATAATATGGCGTGCACTGAACATCTGTTTCGTACGACAACAGTAATTATTTGTACATTATGTTAAATAGTTCTCATGTAAGTGAAATATTTTCTTATGAGAAATAAAGATATCTCTAACCTCATATAGGTACCTACCTTGAGCTATGGAGGGGCATCGCCACTCTAATGAATTCCGTGTTTGATAATGGTGTATACCTGTCACTGATATGAAACCTTTTGTCATCGTCTGTACTAAAACATAATTGATTATGAGGTGAATGTTATAATTTTAAATGGTACTTTATGACCCATAAACAGAAAATCGCATTTGTTTTGGTTGGTTAACTTATACATTTAAGATTTCTCCATATGAAAACTTTTGACTTTGACTGTACTCAAACTCGGTTGATTTTTGTATAAATATTACAGATTTTTAAAACCATACTTCATGACCTTTTGAATGCCATATAATACATTTATATCGATATGTTGAACAAATTTGCCCATTCTCCTCCAACAATATTAAGTGTCATTTACCTACTCGGTATTTTTTTCAATTTCAACTCGTATGATAGACTGCGTGCATAAATGAGAGTCCAATGATACATGAAAATAAATTTATCATTACTCTGTTGTCCTGTCTATCGCTTTATAGCTTAACCTTGAGTGTGAGCACCTACAAAGTATTTACCCATATCATCACATGGATAGTTTTGTATCTCGATTGGGAATAGACATCTTTGATTGCGAGTATCTTTGAAACCTATCAATATTAATTAATAAATCGTAACTCACTAAAATGCCGTCGAAAATGACATAAACAATTTACAGAAAAAACTTCAGTTTATCTTTTTGAGATACAGACATACATAAGTAACTTTTATGACTGAAAACGGAACAAAGTATTTTGTTAAGTACTGTTTTTAAAAACAATGCTGAAAATTAAATATACAGGGTTACAGGAAAATTTGTGCTAGATCCGTTAAGGGCGTGGAGTACCCATAATTTCTGACTTATTTCACTATGAGACACCCTAGCCTAAACTTAACCCTTTTCGAGATATTCGACTTTTAATATTTTTATTGAAAATTGCCGATTTTATGCAACAAAATTTAATTTTGTTTATTTTGTGTGTCTTTTTACTATTATTATTGCATTTTTATATGTGTAATAATATGCTTTAGGACGTCAATCATTAAAATAGTACATAAGTTAATTGAATAGACCGTAGTAGACAAGTGAAAGTTAAGAAATAAACAAAAAAATTATAAACTGCATTGTTCTCTAAAGGATATCTAAAAAAAATATTATGGCAGTTGTTCGGCAGATGTGTTATAAAATATCTACGTTTCATCAGCTTTCTAACGAGGTATAATAATCTAGGGTTTGTATTACATTCGGGTAAAAAAATTGTTGGAACGCTCCAGATAGCAGTTCTAACGGTCTCGGTCTCTTGGTTGTCAGACTGCTTTTGTGCTTCGTACATAGTAGATGTGATATCGTTTTGCTCTATTTCTCGACTTGGCTGTGATTCTGGACTATTTCTTCTGATTTGTGATTACTATGCTTGTTAACCGGACTCTGATTTGTACCTGTGATACGGAAGTGTTGAAGATGACGTCCTACACACCTGAGGAATATGCT
Organism: Ennomos erosarius; assembly: GCA_963580505.1. Taxonomy (NCBI): domain Eukaryota; kingdom Metazoa; phylum Arthropoda; class Insecta; order Lepidoptera; family Geometridae; genus Ennomos; species Ennomos erosarius. Next base: position 13,685,646 of record OY756987.1, read on the forward strand.
GATATGCTTATTTGTTACGGATACTGCGATTGTGTGTCTACGCAAGCTCGCAACGAATACATAACTCGCTACCCCGGTCGTCGAGTGCCGGATGTGGCCGTTCTTGACAGAGCTTATCGAAGACTTCGAGAAACTGGCTCTGTTTTGAGACCCTGCGAGAAGATTGGACTTTTGCAGATTTATGCTAAATGCTGACGTAGAAGACCCAGATTTTCTAAGAAATATCTTGTGAACGAATGAGTCCAAATTTGATAAAGATGACATAACTAACTATCACAAGGCCCACCCATTACTGGGCCCCAAAATAACTAAGGAATCCCAATATCCAATCATTTGATTGGACCTTACTTTCTCCCGGATAATGTAAATGGGGAAAGCTACGAAAATTTCCTGAGAGCAGACTTGAGTGATATGCTGGATGATCTGCCACTCAACCTGATCAGGGACATGTGGTTCCAACACGATGGCTGCCCTGCCCATTTCAGGAGAAGTGTCAGAGACTGGCTGGACACAAATTACCAAACCAAATGGATTAGACGAGGTGGGCCGTTGCCATGGCCAGCAAGGAGTCCGGACCTAACCCCCATGGATTTTCATGTATGGGGGCTCATGAAAAGTCTTGTGTACAGCGAGCTAAATCCACTTTCGTCTGTGGCAGACTTAAGAGAAAGGATTGTGGATGCAGCAAATAAAATGAGGACCACGTTGACCACTGGAGTAGTGAAGACTGGTCTCCGTAGAAGGATGCGACAATGTATCAGAAATAGAGACGGCCATGTTGAACATGAACTGTAGAATAAGAAAAATTTGTGTGAAAACCTTTAATAACTGACATTGCATGCTTACCTATTGTTTTATTTTACTTTTTAGGGCTAAGTATAAATTTTCTTCTCCACTGTCGCCTATGAAACTAATTTTTTTTCAATGCATTTGAATAAAATCCTAGATTATTATACCTCGTTAGATAGCTGATGAAACGTAGATATTTTAAAACACATTTGCCGAACTACTGCCATAATATTTTTTTAGATATCCTTTAGAGAACAATACAGTTTATAATTTTTTTGTTTATTTCTTAACTTTCACTTGTCTACTACGGCCTATTCAATTAACTTATGTACTATTTTAATGATTGACGTCCTAAAGCATATTATTACACATATTAAAATGCAATAATAATAGTAATAAGATACACAAAATAAACAAAATTAAATTTTGTAGCCTAAAAAACGGAAATTTTCAATAAAAAAATTAAAAGTCGAATATCTGGAAAAGAGTTAAGTTTAGGCTAGAGTGTTTTATAGTGAAATAAGTCTGAAATGATGGGTACTCCACGCCCTTAATGGATCTAGCACGATTTTTCCTGTAACCCTGTATAATAGAGTGCTTGCTTGTGTAGTGGAAGAGAACTTTTTTTAACTGCTAACTGTAACCACTCACACTTCAACGAAGGGCTATGTCAAATTATCAGTCACTGTAACTTTAACTGTAATTATGGTGCAACTAAGCCTTATTGTAATTTGTATTGTATAACTGGGCTAAATCTGTACATTGAATATTTTTGGAAAATTTTGACTTCAGTATGCTTCTTAATCGATATAGAAATAGAAACTATTTATTTTTATTTTTGTTTGTCTCTCTTTCCCTTTGAACACTCATCACGCTGCAACCTCCCTTCGCTGTCCCATCCATTCATCCTTTTCCCCTATTTTTACCTTTCCCTTCTTTCTTACCCATAAACAGGGTTAGGACTTAAAACTAATTAACTTGTGTGAAGCTGGGGCGGGTCAGCTAGTGAAATATAAAGAATTGATATGATTTTTTTTTCATGGATGGCAATAAATGAATTCATAGAAACGCCATAACACTTTCCTGTATCAAAAATATTAAGATATTTAAAAAAAAAGTATAAGTAGTGCATTGCACTTGGTAATTTTTTAATAAGTTGGTTGAGAGTTGCCAATTTTTTTACCCAACTCAAATTACAAAATAAACAGAGACAATTTGAAGTTAATCACAGAGCATTTTATGAAATAGATTGTTAATAACATAATTTCACTAACCTGAAGCTACACAGACAATGTCCAATCGAGGTTTTTTATTTTTCATCATATTATTCATTGTTCAATCTGAAATCAAATAAACTATTAATATTCAGATAATATAATAGGTTAATAGAGTATTTTTATGCCAAAGCCATGTATGTTTGTAGACAAAGACAACACTTCTTTGATATCTCGAGAAAGAAGTACAAATCAGTTTTGGGAATGTCCAGAGAATGGGCAGCAGTATTCTCCTAGGTATGTGAAAATCTCCTGCAATCACCAAACTACCTGTGAAGTGTGGTGATTATGGCAAACCTATGATAAGCATCCAATGTGGCGTTTAATTAGGGGGGCCTATGATCAGCAATGAATGTCTTTTAACAGACTGGGTATCTAAGAGTTGGCTGATGAAATACATACCTAGATAGAAAATGGGTAACATTATCCTTTTTAGTACAAAATGATCTACAATCACCATGTCTCTTGTTATTGGCAAACCATCTCCATAAATATGTGTTTAATAGTGTTTTAAGGAGAGGAATGTATTCAGCAGTGGACATATTCAGACTTTATATAATATAATAATTATATAATATAATAATAACTCACGAACGAATCCATCTCTTCCCGTGGGTACTGTAAGAGTCAGCAAAGGGAATATACAAAAATAGATAACCACAATCTAATGAGTACATAAAAAAATTTACAAGCGCCTGCCTAGTGTGGTGATCGTTGCAATGCTCATATAACGTTCATCATCATCATTAACAGCCTGAAGACGTCCACTGCTGAACATAGGCCTCCCCCAGGGAGCGCCACTTAAAGCGGCTGCTCGCCTCCCGCCTAGTTGCTCTTGCATATAACGTTACTTAGGGACATATAATGGAGATAACATGCGCTAATTAAAGCGTTTTATGAAGACATGAAGAAATCTATAATTATATATTCAGTAGCAGGGAGCGTCTTTAAATTGTTGACGTATGTACCTACCCATTGCTTGACTCTAATATTAAATGTACAGTTTTGGTATTTGTCACACTTCACATATAATACAGTTAATAAGCTTAGCGTTAGAGAACAATATTTTATGTACGAAAAGTTGGCTGGCTTTGAAGTCAATTTTTCACATTCAAAATCATTCATTATCACATTATGTACTTACGTTTTTATAAGTTTACTTCGGAGAATACTTACTTTAAAATCAATTTGTGTTTAGTATTTAGTAGTAATTTATAAAATAATTAAATTCAAAAAAGTAATTTCGTTTTCGTTATAACAACAGATTGAAAAAAAACGAATGGGATGGCGTCCTTTTTAGGGACGCTACTATTCGATTATTATGAAGATCGATTTAATCGTGATGCGAATTGAAATTGATTAATTTAATTGCGATTTTCAAGTGAATTGGTTAATATATATGAATTAACGAATTGAATCGTCGTAATGGTATAAATGTATAAAAAATAATAACCAAAATGATCATTTTAATTAGCAAAGATAATAAGAAAAACAATCAAATTGCGATTTTAAAGTGAATTGGTTAATATGTATGAAATAACGAATTGAATCGTCGTATCGTCGTAATGATAAGTAACAGAGATAATAAAAAAAATGTTTTAGTATTTACAATTTTATATGCAATAATAATAATAATAGCGCACGCGACCCCCGCCTTCTGCCAGATTTAACAAGTTAAGATCCAAACATAAATTCTATATCCCATAATACGATATTATTTATTGTGGGTTATCTCTTACTCAAAAACACAAAATATATCGATTATGATTTACTCGTACACAAAACATCGATTAAAACCGTGGATTCTATTTTTTTATAAATTCAGCGTTTGTACGGTGCTGCCAATAGTAAAATACATTATGTTACTTGTAGTCTAGCCCCGTATTCCGAGTCACGCTAAAATCGCTCATTGCGCTCCCAGCGCTCACGTTGATTTTTCAGCGTTCCGATTCAGATATTGCGCTCAATGACTTTGACCGCTGTCAATGACTCGGGACAACCAATCACGGACGACGATATCGCAAGTGGCGTCGGTCATGACGTGTACAAGAGATATCGTTGTCGCGTTCACGGCAATTCGGTACGCGTTTTTAACGCGAAAATAATGTCTATATTATCGATTTTAGTTGAATTCAGTGTGACCAAAAGACAGGTTCATTAACGGTACTCGGCATCCAACCGCTACTAAATACATATCAATGGAAAGCTTATTTAATGGGGTTCTCGAATATGTATATTAAATATTTTATTGTACCCCCGATTTTATTATATTTGCGTTTTAAAAATGGAAAAATAACATAAAACAGTTCAGTTGTATGTATGAAATTTTTCGAAATGGCGGAATCAAATTTTTTTCCCATATTCTTACTGAGTGTCTAAGGGGAGTCTTAGATATCGATTTTCATCCGGATCGAATAACTTTTTTTGTAAGTCAATACGTCTCCATCCGCCATCATCAAAAAAAACAATTTCATTAGTATTCTGTTTTGTTCCTTTGTACATCGTTACTCCATCCCTATAAACAACTTTTCTATTATATTCATATTGGAGGCGTAAAAAAGGAAAGTTCATGTTTCGTTAAAATCACCTTTGTATGGCAACCCTATTGAAAAATGGCGCATGTCAAAATTTGATTTTAGAATGTTGTTCAGCATCCTTGGGGACCTTCAGACATCGATTTTCATCCGGATCGGAGAAACTTTTTTTCCCGCCAAGACCGAAATTTCAGCCATTTTGAAAAAAAATTTTTTGTCATATCTTCCATTCCGGCCTCCAAACAATATTAGTTCGAGCTCTTTATACTAAAGTATCATGGTTGCGGCGTCATTTCCGGTTTAAATTTGTATGGGTGATTTTTTTTTCCGCCATTTTGATTTTTTTTTATATTCTCTAAAATCGTCCCAAGGTTTGTTATGACATTCCTGAGAACGCATATGACCCATCTCACATCGTTTAGCCAGGCCGTTGATGGTCACGATGATGGAAGGTCGGAAGACCAGGTCATGAAATGTTTTGAATTTCGATTGTCCATTTGCATACAAATTTTAAAAAAAAAGTTCAAAATTTCCCATAGGTATCGAGAAACAATGAGCCAAAAATGAAAAAAAAAATTTGTATGGCAGCCATCTTTAAAAATGGCGGGATCCAAAATATTTTTTCAAATATCGAATCAGGGACCCCGAAAACCCCCCGATGCAAAAAATCAGCCCGATCGGACCAACTTTCAAAATGGCCGCCATCTTGGATCCGCCATCTTGGATTTTCATGACGACCATCCGAAAGCGCCCATCCTCCTCTATGACATTTGGTCGAACACACCCCACCTACCTCTTACCGTTTCCGATTTATAAGCGTTTCAATTTTGTATGGAATTTTTATTTTTTTGTATGGCAACCCCTATTTTTTTTTATTTCTCTCCAAGCGTCCCAGGGTTTACTACAACTTTAGTTAGAACAGGTCACCCATCCGACTTGTAGTTTCCGAGAGCCGTTGACCGGTTCCATCAAGGAGACGATTTTTTGCTGATGTCAGATTTTTCTGGTTGTCACGTGACCAATCTCTATACAACCTCATACTCGGTTTTTCTCCACCACTTCCAGGAGCTCGGGAACAAAAATGTCAGTCAGTGAGTGAGTGGGTAACGAACTTTATATATTATAAATAATAATAATAATAATAATAATAATATAATGAGGGCATG